>OZ014521.1:278813066-279413066 GCA_963966055.1 Lathyrus aphaca
TATAGACTTGATAAAACCTATACAGATGATAAAACCTAAGGATAGGAAGAGCAAGACAGAAGTTTGCTTATGTGTAAGGAACAAGGATATAGTTTGGTTTAACAAAAAACATAATTGTGCTTCTCTGTCTACAACTTAAGATGAGCACATACCAACTAGGGATAGTTGTTCACAACTGATAAAAAAAATTCTGGCTAATTGTAATGTCAAACAAAATGTCACAACATTTGTTGGTGACAATCTGACTGATATAAACATCTACCAGCACAACAAGTCCAAATTTTGTGATTTATGTCACCAGGTTATGAGGAAGTCTGTTGAAAACAAGGTGATTATCCTAGATTATAAGACTACCGAAGGAAAACTATATAACTATGTTGCTAGAGCCATAAATAATATTCATCTTGAAAATATGAAGGGTAAATTGGGAGTTTATGTTTATGAAAGATTATGGAAATTAAAGGTTTATGAGAAAAGTATCAAGCGCATTTTCCATTTAAATAAATTGAAAGACATTTATTGATATATAGAAACACCTTTAATTCTTCTTTATGTTCCCAACAAAAATCTCTCCACTATCAAGAGAAATCATTCAAATATGCTATTTGCATACCTCTCACACGCTACCCTACTTTCATTTGTTCTCACGCAAACTGCTCCCTAACTATCCATACCTCTAAAATACTCGTGGATAATCCTTGAAAAAACTCCTCCAAACCACTTAGTAATGTCTCAATGTTAGACCACTTTCTCCTCAAAATCTAATATGTCTTATTCCATTGCTAGGTCGCTAATGAATCTCTCTTCTGATGAATCCCTGGACTTTGCCCTCTCTCTATGGTTCCCTATGACGGTGATGATATGAAGAAATATATGACCTCTCACGCTTCTGAAGGATCTTCTAAAGGTAACAATGTTGATGCCTATAATGACTTGCACTCTAATTATAATTACAAAGAAGGTAGTATCTATGTAGATAGGGCTATTAGGTGTCTTGTTGGTAGGATCTTATCTGAAGCACATAGTGTTGTTGGTATTTCTACACCACTCTATCAAATGGTTGCATGTCCTCTTATTGATGCCAATCAATCTAGGGATGAAAATGTGGAGTCCTCTCATTCTGAGAAGATTCATGATGATTTGAACCTTCACACTCTTGCTGACTCTGTTATTAAGAAAGAGAGTACAAACGTTGGAATAGATATTTGTAACACCCCAAAATTTTCCCTCTCATTTCATAGAATTTAGCATATCATTTTCATACATATCATTGTATTCTTAGCATAAGGAATTGAAGCATATCATCCATAACTTGATGCATAAGGCATGTGGTCAATGACTTGTAAGTTGGTAATCATCCAAAGGAAACGACAAGGGTCAAGTGTCTCTAAACAAAGCTCAAAGGCTTATTATATCTCACACAAGTTCAAATGGTGTTTCAAGTCCCTAGAAGAGGGAAATTCATCAGGAAGCTAGCTCAGTGCAATATCTCCTACACAAGGATCAAATTAGGCTTTTGGTTGCAAGAGGCCTCTTGAGGTTTTTTGGGTTCCAACTTGTTCTCATGGTCTTACATATGTTCTCAAGTTTCCATGGATGAGAATTACATATGTTCTCAAGTTTCCATGGATGACAACTTGGTGCATTGGTTCATTGAAGAAGTTTCTCAGGCATATAATTACATATGGTGCAAGCAAAAGTCGAATGTGCTAGAAGAAAAGTCAAATGTGACTTTTTGGGGTCTCATTCATGATTTTCAAGGTCCCATACCCTCACATGGTCTTAAAATGTCAATATTTTCATCATTCCTCAAGAATTAAGAGCTAGGTCAAAAGTTGTTAAATTTGGAAATTACCTATAATTTGTATTTGCCATTTTTGGAAACTTTTCAAGTCACCTTCAACCTAATCTTTCATCACCAAAAATGATCCAAATGAAATTTTTCCAAACATAAAATTTGAAGGCCTTTCTCCCCCCTTTCCAAAAAGTAGTAGATCATTTCCATAGTATTTGTGAAGCTCAAGTTATGATCAAAATACCAAAGGTGGTGTTTTAGGGTTTTTCAAGTGAACAAGTTCTTCCACTTTTGGAAATTGGTTCCTACAAGACTTGTGAAGCTTCTAATGTACCAATTCAGTTCACATACTTCATGTACACACCATTTGAAGCAAGAATGGCCTTTTAATCATCCAATTCCATGGTGTATTTCTCACATAGTTTTCAAATGGCCAATTTTCAAATTGAATCAAAACTTGAGAACCAAGCCACTACAAGTCACAAATTTATTCCAGTTCTTATTTATGCATCAAATAAAGCCAATGCATGTTGACCACACTCCCTATGCACATGTGAATCATGAGTTTTATGCTTACATTCAAAATTTCAAATTCCCTCCAAACTAATTAACCACACTTCCCTTGGGTCTCTAACTCTAGTTAGGCCCAAATTAAGTCACATATAAGCCTCAGATAACCATAGTTGAGAAGGAGGTTCATCCATTGTTGAGATTCACCATATTTTTCATTTTTTCTTCTTCTCTTCGTTTCTCACTCCTCTCAGGATATTTTTGCATAATTATTTCACATTCTAACTCTTTAAAGTTCATAGAACCTAGATCAATCATCATCCAAAGCTAATATCAAGTAATTCAGTGGATGCGAATTTGAATTACATTTCTTAAAATCTCAATATCTAGGTCATGTCCAAGCTCTAATTGCATTTATTTTGCAATTAGAGGTTCCTAAGGCTTGATCTGCAACTTAAAGATGGTTTTCTAAGAGTATTTCAAGCTCTTCAAGATCTAAGGTTGGTGAACTTTTCATGCTCTTAGATCTTAGTTTTTTATGTGCATTTGAATCTCTGGATGTTGCTGAGTGCATTGATGTGATTAGAATTGATTTTGGACATGTAACATGTTCATGATGTGACTTTGAAATTTTTCAAATCTAGACGTTTTGCTTCGATTTGCATAATGTAGGCCATGTTGGATGATTTGAGTGATATATTTGGGATCATGAAGTGATTCTGCGTTGACCTATGGTCTTAATTCTTGTTTCTAAAAAATATATATGTTGGTGTTCATCTAAGAAGGTGACCGGAGCCCTAGCTCCGACACCAGAATTGAGTTACAGGTCACCAGAAAAGAAAGGCTGAAGATGAGTTCATAACCATTGGATCTGAAAATCGTAGGGTCCATATGTTGCCAACGCATTAAAATTGTGCATGCCTCTCACGTGTTTTATAATCTCATTTAATTGTGTTTACGCGCGCGTGTTTGTTTGATATGGTGTGCTTTTGATCTGAGCCTTACATCCATTGGACTTTGTGATTTGTTTGACTGAGCCTGGAGCATGTGATGAATCTAGTGGTGTGTGTTAGGTCAATGATATTGACTGAAGACTTTGTAAATGTTGACCTGTGCATTTGGATTGGACCTTTACTTAAGTGTTACTCTCATCCCCCTGACTGAGCCCATTGCGTATTTTAACTTGATTTTTGCTATATTCATACCCCCTGCATCATTTCCCATGCATTTTTATTTTATTTTCATACATTTTTCATTTTTAATTTTTAAAATCATCAAATATCATTATAAAATCCTAAAAAATTTCATGAGCAATATTAACACATTTAATTAATTTTAAACATTTTTTATTTCTGAATTCATGCAATTTTTCATTTTATTTTAATATTTTCTTTTATTTCTTTTTAAACTTGTTTCTATTTTCATATCTTTATTTCAAAAATTATTTTCTCATAGAAAATATTAAACATTTTTGAACCAATCATTTTACATTCATTTAATGACCTCCCAAACTTCATAAATATATTTTTGTTTCATTTTTAAAATTTTCTTTAATTGCATTTTAGTCTCTCCTTTGTGCATGATTGTCTTTGGTTCCTATAGGTTCTTTGTTTGATTGTTTGAGGCCCTTTCACTCTGAATTTTTGTGTGAGATTTTGATATGTGATTGGTCCCATGTTGAAGTCATTTTTGCTTTGTTTTTACAATTTTTTAGTGCAATTTGATATGTGTTTGGAGGTATCTTACTTGATCAATACTTGACTTCTCCTAACCCTAATTGCACGAGGCACTTGTGCCACCATTTGAGATCTCTTGTATGACTTTGTGGGGTGTTTTTAGACTTTGAGAAGTCTTATTTGATCATTATTGAGTTCATCTGGTTTGAAATTACTTTGTTTTTATGTGTTTCATCTTGTATGAACCTTTTGACCTAATTTCTTCACATATTTTAATCATATGCCTCTCATGCTTACTTGTGTGCCTCAAATATGATCATATCATCATCTAATTTTCATTTTCATCCATGATATTCTACTAATTCATACCCAAGCATCCATGCTTGTATTACATTGTGCATCTTTTACATTCCATTTCAAGTATAAAGCAGTCACTTCCTAATGAGACATCCTCTTATATGTTTGCTAGGATGTATAAACCTGATTGCCATGAATTTTTGCCATGATCATTTGCGCATATTTAACATGACATATTATGCATATGCTTCTGACTTTGACCATTTCATATCATCTTTTCATCTTATACTCTCAACTTCATCTCACTTCTTCCTTATAACATGAATGTGTGTTTGCATTGCTCTCCTCATCTCTTATTATGCCATGAACTAACTCATGCATATTGGTATGATAATTTAGGATGAATTTAGGAATTTAAATATGTTGTTTTAGTTCTGATTTTGAGGTCTGTCACGTGTCTATACCCCTGTTTGTGTATCTTTGCATCCTTACTTCTTCTTTTGCATCTTCTTTGAACTTCTTCATCTTTTTTGTGCTTCTTTGTGAGTTGTTTAATTGTGGGTGAGTTATTTGAATATTTAAAGTGTTTTTATGATGTGGTTCTTACTTGTAAGGTATTAGCACCTTTGTTTCCATTTCATTTGTATGCTTTTGGTGTTTGGCTTTCACTTTGCTTCTTTTGGAAGTTTGTGCTTCTTTTACTAACCTTGCAGGGGCTTTGGTAAGTCGAAGGAGTGTGGATGCGCTTTCACACTCCAATCTGTCTTTTATCTTTTAATGTTAATACTTGTGTTTGGTTGAGAATTCAATATGCTTTGGCTTTTCATAATTGTTTCTCATCCCCTTTAGAAGCAACTTAACTTCCATCTTGGAAGTAAGTTATCTTCTAATCCTTTATCCTTTCTTTTTTCTTTTCTTTCCTTCTTCTCTTCTTCCTTTCTTCTTTAGGATATATATCCTCAAACCTCACAAACCTAGGATATCCAAGCATGATAACTTCATTATGTTTAGTCTCCCTTAGACATTTTACCTTTGAAGATCCTTTTGGTGCTTTCTCTCCACTCATCTCAAAACAACTTCAAAAGACTTAATAATGGTTGAATTGACTTCTTGTGTTATGGACTTATTCCATGGGGAATTTGCATCTATCCCATATTGGGGTAATGTGAACTTGCCAAGCATGATGTACAAGTCTAAAATTGAAGTTATTTTCACAAATAAAAGCTTAAAAAACACTTCTTCACTTCAAAATACAAAAATACTTAATAAGTACAATGGGCTTGTGTACTTGAGCGCGAATCTTTTGAACCAATTCTTGGGGGTCTTCTCCTTGCTTGGGTGTACTTCTTCCTCATTCTATCTTGGAGTGATGTAAAAAGTGCATGCTCCATGGAAAGGGACTTGAATACACTTTCTCATGCAAAACTCAAATAGAAGCTTGTAAAAGCTACAAACCAATAATAAGTGTCTTTCTTGCGGGAATTCTCTTCTCATCTCCTCAATCTTAACAAAAGAACTCGCTTTGATTTGTCATCTGCAATACGGTAAACACACTCATTCAAGGCGAGCCTACAACACCTGAGCATATGCATAAACATTTCAATCATTAAAAAAACACAAACAAACAAATTATCTCCCTAGTTAGGAGAACTACGTCGACTCTGATTCTCATTCCCATAAGATATGTAGGCAATGGGGTAGGGCCCATTCGAGAACTCTCTTTATTTTCCCCATATTTTCCCATACCTTTTCTTTCTCTTATCCAGGTCCAGTTGCAGTTCCAGTTCAGCAACAGTTTATCCTCACCCTTTGAAACAGTGCTAGCAGACATGGATCCCGTCGGGTACGACGGATGATCTGGTATGCTAATACCTTCCCATTTCGTAACCAACTCCCTTACCCTTTCTTTTTGGTCCGCGAGACCCTACTTTCTCCTTTTTTCCGGTTTGTGCAGCATTACCCTTCCTTCGGGATATAAATGCATGGTTGGCGACTCTTCCTCTTCCGCGCCACTTTTGCGTCTGTACCAGGATGGAAATCCCGGGAGCGACAATATTTCAATCAAAGAAAAAAGTGATAGTCGAAATAAAGACCCTGCAAATGTTGTAAATATAGATGATGTTCCCTCTGACAATGAGTTGATTGCTAATGTTAATCCTAGTATAGTCAGATGAATGAAATCCAGAAAAGGAAAATTTTTTGTTGATAACCCTCCCTCAAGGAGATTCAAGAAAATGACTATGGTTGGACCTGCTAGATCTTGGAGAAAAGTTGAATCAGCTTCTAAATATAGGAACACCAGATCAGACACAACAACTGATAATGATGTTGATAATGATGTCCCGAACATCACCCCTTCCAGAAATTATGTGGTTAAAAAATCTTCTGTCAGCACACCAGATGTTCCATTGGATAACATTTCATTCCATTTTATGGACAGTGTAACCAAATGGAAGTTTATGTGTCAAAGAAGGATTGATTTGGAAAGAGAGATGGGAACTAATGTTGTTGAAATCAAGGAGGTTATAGAATTGATATCTAGTGCTGGAATAATGAAGACTGTGTCTGGCTTCTCAAACTGTTATGAAATGCTTGTCAAGGAACTCATTGTGAATATTCCTGTGGATATTGACAATAGAAGGCATGAGGATTTTAGAAAGATCTATGTTGGAGGCAGATGTATTGAGTTTTCTCCTACTGTCATCAACAAGTACTTGGAAAGAAGTGATCAAGAAGAAAGTGAGCTTGAGTTACAGACAACCAGACTTGAAAAGTTATATCTACAAATCAAGTGAAGGTCTGGCCCATAAAAGGGAACTATATGTTGGAGAAGTTAGTTTGAAATATGTTATTCTTCACAGAATTAGAGCCTCCAATTGGATTCCCACCAATCACACTTCCACTATTGTTGTTGGTTTAGGTAAATTTATCTTTGCTATAGGTACTAAGACTAGGTTTGATTATGGAAAGTACATCTCTGACCAGACTGTGAAGCATGCTACAACAAATTCTACCAAAATTCCTAGTGCTTTTCCCTCCCTTATTTGTGGAATTATTCTCAGTCAGCACTCTGATATTCTTTCTAGTATTGACAATGTTTACAAAAGAGAATATTCCATGTATGTGCATTACAAACTCTTTTTAGGAAGACAAGTCCCATATCTTGTCTTAACATCTACTAAGAAGACACCTACCACCAAGACAGGTGTTATTTTGGACTTGAAGGAAGCTTGCACGGAATTAGGAGAGGTTATTTGTGCTCATGCTGAGAGAAAGATGAAATTGGAAAAATTAATAAAGGATCTGGAACAAACTGAAGGTGGTAGCATTGAAGATGTTGAAGATAATGAAGAGGAAGCTAGTGAAAGTACTAAGGACATTGATTTTGATGCTAGTGAGGAAACTGATAGCTCTGGGTCTGATTGATGTTGTTGGTGTTGCTCCTATTTGAATGTTTTTTTAGTTTCTGACTCTTGGCACTTGATGTGTATAGATTGTAATAACTTTATTATTGACTCTTAAGTATTTTCTTTTGACTCTTAAGGATTATGGTTTTCTTTCTACCTACCCTGGTTCTTTCTTTATAGTTTCTCTTTTTATGGTTGGCTAATTATGTCTAAACAGGGGAGAAGATTTTAGTGTTGTTTGTTTACTCTAATGGTTTGGTTCTTATTAGTTTTTTTTGTTTTCCATGGTGGCTCTCTGGTTGGTTCTTGTAGGATTGTTCTCTAATATGGTTTTAGCCAAAATTTGCTAAAGGGGAGATTATTAGTTCTGTGATTGGCAGAAATTTTGGTAAAACATGTTATTGCTTTCAAGATGTCATGAAGGATGTCCTGACTTTATGTTCTAAGAGTGATGCATGTTGTTTGTGTTGTTGCAGGAATCTGGACTTGATGTCAAGACAGATGTTCTGATATTTTATATCAGAATATTCCTGTTTTTCAGAGTGTTATAATTTTCTGTTGAACATATCTTTTGTGTGTTTTTTTAGTGATTGGTTGCGCTTTTATTAAGTTTATTATTAGAACTGAATATTTCACTTTTGGAAGGTTCTGATGGTTCCATTCTTATTCTTTCTATATTAAGAAAATTTGAAGATCAATTTTCTTTTATGAAGATCATATTTGTCTGTTTTCTTTGACCTAGTCCTTAAAGATTGTTCTCTTCTTAAAGGGGTGCAACCCTATTTTGGATTGGAAAAAACTTGGAGAAATTGTAGTGTTGCGCATTAAGAATTAGGGTTTTTACTTTGTCTTGTAATTTGTGAGCCATTCATACATCACCTAGATGTTTGAATTAGACTAATTTTTTAGTTGTAATTTTGTCCACTCTAAGCTCTTAAGCATGAGTATTTGTTCTTGATCAAAGCTTTTAAGCAAGATCAAGGTGTTGTATTTTGGAAGAGTAATCTTCTATTTTTCCTTAATTTGATTGTTTATCGCAGTGTGATTGAGGGGGAGTGAGATGGTGATATATCATATCAAGATGTTGATTTCTAGGTAGAGGTTGCAATGGTTAGGTTTAAGTGAGAAATTATAAACTAGAACTATTTAGGCTTTGAATTTTCTACTAATAGTGGATTTCCTTCCTATCTTGGTAGCCCCCATAGTAGGGGAGTTTGTACCGAATTGGGTAACAATCTTGTGTGTTTTTATTGCTATTATTTATGCTATTTTTATATTTTTAATATACCAGAATTTCACAGAGTAAATTGCTCCATGTTCTAGAAACAAATTGAATTGAACTTTGGGATCACACACCTTGAAGGACAGAATACCCTCTTGGACCAGCCTTTTCACTTCCTTCTTAAAACTGAAACAATCTTCAATGTCGTGTCCAGGTGCACCTTGTCGCTCCATGGATTTCCATCCTGGTACAAATACGAAAGTGGCACGGAAAAGAGAAGAGTCGTCAGCCAGGCATTTTTATCCCGAAGGAACGGGAATGGTAATGTTGCACAAACAAGAAGAAAGAAAAGGAATGACACAGTTCCTGCGAACCAAAGAGACTGGGTTCGGGAGTCGGTTACGACCTGGGAAGGTATTAGCACCCCAGATCGTCCGCCGTACCTGACGGGATGCACACTTGAAAATAAATTATTTCAAAGGGTGTAAAAATGAAAGTTGTTGCAAAAGAAAGACTGATATTGGATAAGAAAAGAAAAGAAAGGGGGAAAATGTGGGGAAAATAAAATAATATGCTCGAACGGGCCTTACCCCGCTGCCTACGTACCTCATCTGGACATGAGGATCAGAGTCGCCGTAGTTCCCCTAACTAGGGGTGGAAAACATTGCTTATGTCTTAAGGCTTGAACTGCCTATGTCAATTCTCAGGTGTTGCAGGCTCGGACGATGAGTGCGTTACCGTCTTGCAAAGTGACAAGTAGGAGCAAGTTAGCACGTAAAGAGTGAAGGTGATGAGAAGAGAAGTCCCGAAGGAGAAACGCTTATTATTTGTCCAGTGTTTTAATGAGTTTTTTATGAGTGTGGCACAAGGAAGTGAACTCAAGCTCTTTTCCATGGAATGTGTACTTTCTACTACATTCCAAGATGGAATAATAGAACAAGCACACCAAGTAAGGAGAATTTATCCAAGACTTGTTTCCAAGGGCAAGGGACTAAGCTCACTAACTTGTTGAACTTATTAGATGTTTTAGTAATTAAGAATGAAGAAGTATTTTTATGGTTTTCTTGACGAAGATGATTTCATGATTAGACTTGTGCATCATCCTAGACAAATGTACTATTCCAAGATGGAATGAATACATATGCCCCATGGAATAAGGCTATACACAAGAAGCCACTTCTTTCTTTATTAATGTGTCTTTTATGGTTTTTGTGTTGAGATGAGAAGAGAAAGAAACAAAAGGATCTTAAAGGTAAAATCTAATGGGGAAAGTCTAATCCTAAAGTTATCATACAAAGGTGGTCTTAAGGTTAGTGTGGTTTGAAATCTATCCTAAAGAAAAAAGAAAGAAGAAAGAAGGAGAAAAAAGAAGAATTAGAATACAACTTACTCCTCTAAAGGGATAAGTTGTTTCTAAAGGGGGAAAAGATGAAATTAAACACCGGATGACATAAGGCACATCATAAAGACAAATGAGAAAGCAAAGAGTAAGAAGATGATATGAATACTTGAAATGTGGATATCATCCACACTTCAGTTTCTATGAGCCCCTACAAAGAAAGGTTAGATCATACACAAGTAATAAAAAGAAATAATTAAAACCAAACAAGATCAATTTAAAACATCACAACCAGACGTAACACACACCAATCACATGTTATGATTACACATATCAAACCATGAAAGTATTAGAGCAAACAACTCATCATAAAACAACTCAAGTTACTATGAAAGAACAAAACACTTATGAGATAACATAAAGCATACAAAGTGAACAAGCATCATACAATTTAAGATTAGAACCCTAACATATCAATGAGTGCCTAAAAAATAGAAGAAATCAAGAAAGGGAGCACACAAGTTCAACATGAGAAGCAATTAGGCCTAAGGAGTGAAGTGAGCATACATACACATGTGAGAACCATTAAGAACAAGTACTTCAAAGAAAATCAAGATATAAACACCATACAAAGACCAGAGACCTATACACATGTCAAGAGGACTCTAAACATCCTATAGGAGTTGGCACAAGTGCCCTCCTAACCTAAGAAGTAAACATGTAGCAATAAAGGACACAAACTAGGGCAAGTAAGCAAGAAAATTCCTATTAAATCCAAACATCACTCAAAAATACCACAATTAAACGCAAGTGTTCCTTAGACTTATAAAAATAACATGCCAAAAGGAGAGGTCCACAAACATAAGCAAACTAGGGTAATGGAGGTCCTACATTGCAACTAGGGTTTTGAAGATCATGCACAAAGCAACTTGACAAAATTCAACTTACAAATTCCTAAAAAATATAAGATAATTCTAGTAAGCTACATCATGTCTATGATCCAGAGCAAAAAGAACCAAGTCAAAATTCAAATTTATGATCAAAATAGAAATTAAACAAGACAACATGCATTTTTTAAAAGAATTAAAAGGAATATTAAACTAAACAATTAATTCTAATATGAAAAAATAAAAATAAATGGAAAATAAAAATATACAAAATTAAAGAAACTTAAAATTGATGTCCATGATTTTTTGGTGATATTTTAGAGATATCTAGCTATTTTTAAAAATTCAAAAGCAAACAAATAATAAAAATAAGGCAAGGATGAAGGGGGTGCCATCAGTAAACATATTCAGTTCAACAACATGGGCCTATAAGAAAGGGGCGCAAATAGCATCTAAGGCCCAGGGATTCTCAGCGTGTTACACCACATTATTGTGGAAATTCCGAAATTCAGGAAAAAATAAGGAACCAATGGATCAAAGCAATACACAAGATTAAATCAACAATCAAGCCAAGTCAAACATCCAAGTGATCAGCGCGTGTGTGTATGATACTTATGTTGAGGTTCCACGCAACTTGTATTATTCAAACTTAAGTTATAAAAGAAATCACGTGCAGGAGATGGAGCAATTTTAATGCGTTGGCGAAATGTGAACCCTCTAGATCAAATATCCTACAGTCATAACATCATCTTCCTCGCATTCAAACTCAGATCAAATTCCAGAAACCAGCGACCGGAGCCCTAGCTCCGGCGCCGGAAAACTCATAAGCAAGAACACAAATTCACAGAAACAGTTCAAAATCTCCAGATCCACTCATCTTGTTAAACTGATCATGAATCTATCAATAAAATTCAAAAATACTAAAGAACAAAGCAGATCGAAGAGAGAAAGTTCCACACATCAAACTTCAGATCAAGCATACTCATTCAATATTCACTCAAATTCAAATCTAAGCACATCAGTGTAATCAGCAAAGTGAGTAGATGATAAAGCACACAACTAAAAACATTTCCAGATCTGTGAATTTAGAGCTTACCTGAAAGTTGTAACTCTCAAAATAGCTCAAGATAATCCTCCTCTAGCTGCAGATCAATCTCCCCTGACCTCTCATTGCAAAATAAATGCAAGAGGGAGCTTGTATCTCCCTAGATCATGAGATTCGAACAGAGACGCTCTTGAATGGCAATGTGAGAAAACCTTGCTTTCAGCTAGAATTAATGGCAGATTCTTGCTCCTTGAACTTCATTGATCATGATTGTGAAAGAAGAAACGACAATGTGTGTATGGTTTGTGAGTTTGGAAGAGAAAAGAAAAAATGCAAGAAAGTTGAGAATGGTGAAATGGGAGAGGCTCCACTGCCAAATTTTGTGTGTTACTTATATATGATGATATTAGAATACTGATTAGGGTTTGTGATCAAATAGAGGCATGGAGAGTGTGATGGGAGTGAAAATGAAATTTGGCAAGAAAATTATGATACCCTCACTCATGCGTGAAAACCCTTTCCCATGTGCACAAACTGATTCTCTATGATGCCTATATCCCCCTTGGAATAATCTTGCAGCTTAAAATTAAGTGGATCATGCCCTTTGGATGAAATTGCAAAAAATGCATTTTGTGAAATGCCCATGTATCAAGCCATGAATTTTCTTGCTTCCTTTGACAAAAGTTAATTTCATGCATTGATTTGGAATATTATGGTCACAAATGATCCATAAAATAGCTTGAAAGTAAGTTACATGACAATTTGCAACTTGGTAGAAACTTGAAAATGAAGTAAAACCCTAAAAGTGACCAAACTTCAAATGATCATAAATTCCAAACCACAAAGGCTATGGTGATGTTCTTGTACTTTTTGGAAATGGGAGAGCATGCTCTATAACTTTCATGTTTGAAGAAAATCCATTTGGAGCCATATTAATCATGAAAGAGGCCTTTGAATATTAGGACAAAACATGCCAAAAATAGTAACTCTCTTTACAAATCACATGCCAAAAATGGAAAGTCCTTAAAAACCTCCTGATTCTTGATTTTTGCCCCCACAAAAGCCCTTATTTGACCTTTAGGACATCCCTTGACTTGAAAAATGGAATTGGACCCCTTGAATTCTCACAGTTGACTTCTTAATTGCACAATTGACCAATATCTTCTTCCACAGTAACTAATGAATTGACTGCCTTCCTCAATGAGTTTTCTCACCAAATTTCATCCCTAGGCTTCAAATACCATATAAAGGACTTTGACCATAAGAATTGGTCAGTTATGCAAGAGATCCCTGCTCAAAAGAAAAACCCTAATTTAGGGTCCATCTGTGTAGAAAGTGACTGCATCTTTGATCTTCTAGTGATCCTTCACCTTTCTTGGCTCTTGTAGGAAACTTTGAACTTGTATATGGCATGAGGAATCCTTGTGAATCCTTTGCAATGTCACTTGGCCCCTTGCTTTGACTTGTAGACTCCTGAATTCTCAGATGATTGATCATATGCCCAATGCTAGAACATGTGAGTTATGCCTCATTTTACTATGTTGAATGTTAAGGATATGATATGCTTATGATGATTATGATGTGAAGATGATAAAAGGGAGAGGGAAAATTTGGGGTGTTACAACTTCCCCTATTCAAACATCTATTAATCTGAAAAGGATGAAAGCCTAGGTTGTCGGCCGTTCGAGATGAACTATGGTTGAATACCCATAAGAACCAAAAATTTGCACTCTGCCGGAGAATAAGAAAGGGAATGGGAAATAAACCCAGTCCAATATAACAAACTTCTTGAGACCCTTGCTGGGAAGAAAAGTAACTCAGAACCAAAATCTTGTGTAGATTCAGCATCAAACGGAGCAGACGAGCTTCCTTCAAACAAACTTGTTACACCAGATGGATAAATAACAAACTTGTTATGCTAGGCGAATAAAAACCAGAACGGACGAGCCTTCTTCATACATCTTGCTCAGATATATGGAGCTTAAGACGTACGAGTCTTCTTCAGATAACCTGTAACGCCAGGACCGGTAGTGCACTTAAGCCTGTGGGATAGACATGCATAAATAGGTTAGGCGAATCCCCTTCATATACCTTGTGTAGATATATGGTGCTAGGATGGACGAGCCCTCTTCACAAATATTGCTTAGATATGTGGTACTCAAGACGAACGAGTCTTCTTCGGTAAACATTTTGATGTTTAATCCCACCGTCAGGATTTCAAACCTCTTCAATACAGACGAGTATTTGATGATCATCAAGGAAACACGGACGAGTGCCCTAAGTTAATGATATGGATGAGTATCAGACCATGATAAAAGAAACACGGACGAGTGCTTCAGGCACTGATACGGACGAGTATCAGAAAAGTATCAAACACGGAAGAGTGTTTGTAAAAAGATAACACGGATGAGTGTTAACAACGATACGAACGAGTATCGGAAAGGTATCAAACACGGACGAGCGTTTTCCAAAAAGATAACACAGACGAGTGTTAAAAACGATACGGACGAGTATCAGAAAGGTATTAGACACGGATGAGTGTTTATCAAAAAATAACACGGACGAGTGTTAACAATGATACAAACAAGTATCAGAAAGGCTTGATTTGAGAAAAAAGTGGCAACTCTGCAGGGGAGAACGATATTTGTAGAATATTCTGCTGAGGAACGAGATCAAGATGCTCTGACAATGCTTGACTTTGGCTGAGGAAATGAATGACTAGCTGAGTTGTCACAAGAGCCAAAAATAAATTGGCAACTTCCTGGGGATTATTTCAAAGATGGACAACTTCCAAACATGAAACTCTGTGGGGAATACCATCTTCAGGCTTAGCTGGGAATATGCTTGGTAAAATATCCCTTGCCAGGAAATGAATTCTGACATTCTGAACTCTGGTGGAGAAATGCAAGGCCTTCAGTTACCTGCTAGGAATACTTCATTGCTGACTCCGCTTGGGGAGAAGAACTGTTCAATTAACCTTGAATTTCTGCTGGGAATATCCTTTGCTCTCACTCAGCTGTAGAGAGGCTAAATGGGACCAAACACTCATTGTCTTCACCTGCAACAACAATAATGCATTCATATGCCTCGGGAAATTACATGGAATGAGTTAATCATCACATGTCACTTGTCATTCAAAGAATTTTTAGATGTTTTCTTTTCACACGCCATTCATAAAGCCAACAAGTTTATATGCAATGTTCTTTTACCAAATATTCAGGACATTTTTGCAAATAAAGTAAATAAAACAGGAAACTAAGACTAAGATTTTTGACTGAATATTCGTTTATTGACGAGCCTCTGAATAGGCGAGAATTTACATCAGGAAGCAACCACCTGGAAAGAGGTAGCCACCACAAAATTGAGAAAAAGAAACTATCCTAATGGCAATGTACACGGCATTCCACTAAGTTTCCTTTATGTTATAACCAGTATATCTTCATAACTTTCCTTTCCTGCCTTCGCATTCTGAAGAGGAAGATGAGACTGGTTCCTATCCTTAGGATATTTCCAGATTACTTGAGACGATGATGTGGTATAGATTATTCGGATCACAGTCATTCACTTATTCCCTTATTTTGCGTGGATCTCCCTTTCAGGTTTCCTATCCACCGAGATACCCTTTTTTTCCTGAGCTGTCCAATGTGGCTTTTCAACTCATCGGGTGTATAATTTTTTTTTATTTCCCTAACTTTTTCCCGAGCTTTTTATTCTGTTTTTAGCTCGCCGGGATGCCCTTTTTTTGCTTGGACTTTTAATTCTATTTTTGTGTCCAGTGGGTCTTTTTATGCGAAGTATTTTTTAACTGCGTCCAAGTTAACAGGGGACTGGAAATCTTCACCATCCATAGTAGTGAGCATCATGGCTCCACCAGAGAAAACTTTATTTATTATGAATGAGCCTTCATAATTTGGTGTCCACTGGCCCCTGTGATCTGAACCTGGAGGAATGATCCTTTTGAGTACCAGCTCACCAACTTGGTACTCCTGAGTGCGTACTTGTTGATCAAAAGCCCGATTCATTCTCCTCCGATAAAGCTACCCATGACACATAGCTACTAATATTTTTTCATCAATTAGACATAATTGGTTATATCGGGCACGCACCCATTGAGCCACGTCTCACTTAACATCCATCATCACATGTAAAGAAGGAATTTCCACCTCCACCGGTAAGATTGCCTCCATGCCATATACTAAAGAGAACGGAGTTGCCCCAGTAAACATCCTGACTGACGTACGGTACCCATGCAATGCAAATGGTAACATCTCATGCCAATATTTATAAGTGACGACCATCTTCTGCACAATCTTCTTAATATTCTTTTTTGCTGCCTCTACCGCACCATTCATCTTTGGTCGGTAAGTAGAAGAATTTTGGTGTTGAATTTTGAAATCCCGACATAGTTCTGTCATCATCTTGTTATTCAAATTGGAACCATTATCAGTAATAATTTGCTCAGGCACTCCATATTGGAAAATGATATCTCTTTTCATAAATTTGGCCACCACGTGGCGAGTAACATTGGCATAAGATGCTACTTCGACCCATTTGGTGAAATAGTCGATTGCGACCAAAACAAAACGATGGTCGTTCGAAGTAGTAGGCTCTATTTTTCCAATCATGTCAATGCCCCACATAGAAAAGGGCCAAGGAGATGACATGATGTTGAGCGGGCTTGGAGGTACATACACCTCTTCTGCATAGATCTGGCATTTATGATATTTACGGGCATATGAACAACAGTCTGCATCCATTGTTAGCCAATAATATCCTGATCTCAACAGTTTCTTAGCCATTGCATTTCCTCCTGCATGAGTACCGAAAGATCCCTCGTGGACTTCCTGCATTAACATGTCCGCTTCCTGCTTGTCCACACATCTAAGCAAGACCATGTCAAAGTTTCTCTTGTATAGAACATCGTCAGTGTTTAAGAAGAAACTAGCAGTAAGTCGCCTTAAGGTCTTCTTGTCATTGGATGTTTCCCTAGTTGGATATTCTTTACTTTCCAGGAACTGTTTGATATCATGATACCAAGGCTTCTCATCAGACACTGCGTCTACACAAAACACATAAGCTGGTGCATCAAGCCTGAAGATGTCAATTCTGGGGACATAATTCCAACACAAGACCTTGATTGATGAAGAGAGTGTAGCCAATGCATCGGCAAATTGATTTTCATATCGTGGTATATACTGAAGCTTTACCATTGTGAAGAATGTCAACAGTCTTCTGGCATAATCCCTATAAGGAATTAAGTGTTCTTGATGTGTATACCATTTTCCGGTAATCTGGTTTATTACGAGGGAGGAGTCTCCGAACATATCGAGGGTCTTAATCCTGAGATTAATAGACTCCTCTATCCCCATAATACACGCCTCGTATTCCGCTTCATTGTTGGTGCAGCCAAAAGTAATAATGGCAGCGAAGGGGAAATGAACACCTTCGGGAGTAATGAGAACAGCACCAAATCCACGTCCATTGATATTGATTGCCCCATCAAACATCAACTTCCATTTGGATTCAGGGTCAGGCCCTTCCTCCGGAAGTGGTTCCTCGCAATCTTTTGCTTTTAGGTACATGATGTCCTCATCAGGGAAGTCAAATCTCATTGGCTGATAATCTTCTTCAAGGAGTTGTTGCGCAAGATAGTTTGAAAGTATACTTCCCTTGATGGCTTTCTGAGAAGTGTATTGAATATCATACTCTATAAGCACCATCTGCCACCTAGCAACCCTTCCGGTTAACGCTAGTTTCTCAAAAATGTATTTAACAGGATCCATCTTTGAAATTAACAGGGTTGTGTGAGTCAACATGTATTGTCTCAGTCGGCGAGCAGCCCATGCCAAAGCGCAACAAGTTTTCTCGAGCAGTGAATAACAGGATTCGCAGTCGGTAAACCTTTTGCTATGGTAGTATATCACATGCTCTTTTCGACCAGACTCGTCATGTTGGCCTAGAACACATCCCATTAATCCTTATAGCACAGTTAAATACATGATTAATGGCCTTCCTAGAACTGGAGGTATTAGAATTGGAGGTTCCTGCAAGTATTCTTTTACAGGTCTTACAAATAAAGTGCAGGAAAAATAAATGAGATTCCTACAACAAGCCTATAGGTCATCAAAAATACAAGAAAAGAGAAGCAAACTAAAACTATAAGCTACAAGAAGATTATGTCTCCTCTTCTGTAAGTCTCAACTCTGCCCTAGCTTTCTTCACTCCATCCCTCAACTTGAGATCTGCAATCTCCTTAAGTGCCTCCTCCAAAGCCTGCTGACTCTGTACCAATTGTTGGTTCTTTTCCCTCCGTATCGTGTGAACTTTCTCAAATTCATCTTTCTGGTCTTGGATCTGTAGCTTGTAGACCTACTCTTTCTCCTCAAACTCCTTCCGATCCTTGTCCCTCATCTCCTGCAACCAAGTGATGGATTATCTGGCCTCCCTGAGAGTCTTCTAAAGCTTCTTATGATCTGCTTCTTTCCTTGAGTCCATTAAACCTCTCCTTTTGAAGTAGGCTTCCCTTCCAGCAAATTCCTTCTCTTTAGCTTCCTGGGCCCTTTGTATCTTCTGGAGCTTCTCCTCTACCTCTGCTTTAGAACTGGCTACACGATGATACAAACTAGTCATCTTCGTTTTCTCAACTCTTAACTCCTGTATCAATGCTTCTAGCTTCTTGTATTTTTCAACAGAGACAGTGACCTGAACAGGTACTTCCTTTGTGTACAATGGAGCTTCGGCTATAAATGGAAGGAGGAAAGCCTCTACACGAGCCTGTAACCAATTAGCAAAAGGAGGATACGTTTTTGGATTAAACCTTCCAAACTCTTTCTTTCCCTTGCTCATTCTCACCTCCCAATCCTGAAATGCTTGAGTGACTAACTTATTATTTCCTTCCAATGGTGCATACAATGACTCAACTATTTCTTCAGCAGATGGAGGATCTTTCAAAGGGTAACCAAACTGCTTCCTAACTAGCACAGGATTGTAGTTAATCACCCCTCTCCTACCAAGCAAAGGTACATTAGGAAACTCTCCGCAACTGATAATTATCTATTTTCCCAATAAGTCCCTGTTACTCCCCCAAGCTATATCATCTGAAGTCAAGCCCATCAATCTTCGCGCCCATTTCCACTCTTATTTCAGATCTTTGAATGGTCCTGACTTTGGGAGTTGTCTAGCAAACCAATCAGCGAATAAAGGTGCACAATAGTTTACATACCCCTTCTTTCTCTCGTTCATGTAGTGAACATTGTAGTAGAAATCTTCCAATAGAGTAGGTATGGATTTTTCTGAACAAAGATGGAAATTGCCTCCATACTGACTAACCCTTTTTCCCCTGGGAACAAGCTTATCCCATAGACCATCAAGGCTAGTAATGCATTAAATTCCTCCCACTTGTTTCCTAGAGAAAACAAATGAGCCTATGTAATCAAAAAGTCTAAGGCAATCCATTTTCCTTAACTAGCTTCTAAGCCCATCTTGATTGTAGGCACACTAAGATGGCAATCACTGACTATGTCTCCATGTGAGGGAGCCCTCCCTGAAGCATAATAAAGAATACCCTCTCCAATAGGAACCTTTAAGATGCTGGAAATCTCTTCCAAAGTAGGAGCTAAGATATAGTCTGGAAACACAAAGACTCGCAACTGAGGATCATAGAACTGCAGCAATAAATGGAGACCATCCCTCTGATCAACAGTAGGCTTGTTCATATAGTTCAAAACATTCCCAAATTCTTTCCTGAAGTCTGCTAAAACCTTGACAATCATCAAATCTATCAATTTATGAATACTCCCAGTCTCTGGTTGTGGGAAAATATAATGCATATTCCTCTTTCTAGGAGCCT
Organism: Lathyrus aphaca; assembly: GCA_963966055.1. Classification (NCBI taxonomy): domain Eukaryota; kingdom Viridiplantae; phylum Streptophyta; class Magnoliopsida; order Fabales; family Fabaceae; genus Lathyrus; species Lathyrus aphaca. The sequence continues at coordinate 278,833,094 of OZ014521.1, forward strand.
CTCTATTTTCTTCCATCTGGATATGGAAAAATTACCGGAAATGAGTGCAGGATGCAAGTAACTACCTGAAAATGAAAACACAAACAGTTAATGTGGGTATGATGAAATGTAAATGAAATGCAAGCATATGATCAACATTTGTGACTGTCTGGATACTGGATATTAGAGCCAAGTGACCAGGAACTAGAATCATCTGAATAAAGCCCCATGAATAAGAACCCAGTCTCAAATAAGCCCTAAATCAAATATCAGATAACTTAAGAACTCCAGAATCCATGTAACCATATCAAGTCATAGGACTGTACTGATAATGAGGTATGATGAGGTTAAGGGCTCCTGCAAACCTGTACACCCCTCCCAATCTGACGGGTGTGCTCCGGGTCAAACATCACATACTCTCAAAGCCGAATATCAATAATATGTTCACTATTTCCGAGAAATGGCTCACGATCAAATCAGGGAATCGGTTTAGCATTATGTACTACTCAGGGAGGTCTCAGTGTGAGTCCCGAAAAACAAGCATCCATCATAAGTCCCCAGCTTTAAGCGCTGAAATCGAGAAACAATAGTACATTCAGCCTGTAGGATATAATACAATCGTCATACAACCAGATGCTTTGACTGAGTTCCTATAAAAGAACCAGGTTATCCTATGCGAGTTCCCAGTGGGCCATCGGGTGCGAATGGGTTTGCCACAAAATATGGTCTGCCATTGTCACCACTGGAGAGGGATGTTTCCACAAAGGTCCTCAATGTTCGATCCCCAGATGCACATAACTATCATGGTCTTGTAATGATCCAGAAAGATTCTGATATCAATACATTTCCAAGACAGTCGTAAGTCTGGGAGTGGAACTCACTAATACCAATATTGTAAGATTCTATGAAGCCAAAGTGGAACCACACTAAAGTGGCACAGAAAAGGGTAGAGTCGCCAGCCAGGCATTTGTATCCCGAAGGAACGGGAATGGTAATGCTGCACAAACAAGAAGAAAGAAAAGGAAGGACACAGGTCCTACGAACCAAAGAGACTGGGTTCGGGAGTCGGTTACGACTTGGGAAGGTATTAGCACCCCAGATCGTCCTCCGTACCCGACGGGATCCACGCTTGCAAATAAACTATTTCAAAGGGTGTAGAAATGAAAGTTGTTCCAAAAGAAAGACTGATACTGGATAAGAAAAGAAAAGAAAGGGGGGAAATGTAAGGAAAATAAAAGAATATGCTCGAACGGGACCTACTCCGCTGCCTACGTACCTCATCAGGACATGAGGATTAGAGTCTCCGTAGTTCCCCTAACTAGGGGTGGAAAAGATTGCTTGTGTCTTAAGGCTTGAACTGCCTATGTCAATGCTCAGGTGTTGTAGGCTCGGACGACGAGTGTGTTACTGTATTGCAAAGTGACAAGTAGGAGAAAGTTCGCACGTAAAGAGTGAAGGTGATGAGAAGAGAAGTCCTGAAGGAGAGACGCTTATTGTTTGTCCAGTGTTTTTTATGATTTTTTTATGAGTGTGGCACAAGGAAGTGAACTCAAGCTCTTTTCCATGGAATGTGTACTTGCTACTACATTACAAGATGGAATAATAGAATAAGCACGCCAAGTAAGGAGAATTTATCCAAGACTTGTTTCCAAGGGCAAGGTCCTAAGCTCACTAACTTGTTGAAATTATTAGATGTTTTAGTAATTAAGAATGAAGAAGTATTTTTATGGTTTTCTTGACGAAGATGATTTCATGATTAGACTTGTGCATCATGCTAGACAAATGTACTATTCCAAGATGGAATGAATACATATGCCCCATGGAATAAGGCTATATACAAGAAGCCACTTCTTTCTTTATTAATGTATCTTTTATGGTTTTTGTGTTGAGATGAGAAGAGAAAGAAACAAAAGGATCTTAAAGGTAAAACCTAATGGGGAAAGTCTAATCCTAAAGTTATCATACAAAGGTGGTCTTAAGGTTAGTTTGGTTTGAACTCTATCCTAAATAAAAAAGAAAGAAGAAAGAAGGAGAAGAAAGAAGAATTAGAATACAACTTACTCCTCTAAAGGAAGTAAGTTGTTTATAAAGGGGGAAAAGATGAAATTAAACACAAGATGGCATAAGGCACATCACAAAGACAAATGAGAAATCAAAGAGTAAGAAGATGAGATGAAGACTTGAAATGTGGATATCATCCACACTTCACTTACCATGAGCCCCTACAAAGAAAGGTTAGATCATACACAAGTAATAAAAAGAAACAATTAAAACCAAAAAAGATCAATTTAAAACATCACAACCAGAAGTAACACACATCAATCACATGTTATGATTACACATATCAAACCATGAAAGTATTAGACCAAACAACTCATCATAAAACAATTCAAGTTACTATGAAAGAACAAAACACTTATGAGATAACACAAAGCATACAAAGTGAACAAGCATAATACAATTTATGATTAGAACCCTAACATGTCAAAGGAGTTCCTAAACAATAGAAGAAATCAAGAAAGGGAGCACACAAGCTCAACATGAGAAGCAATTAGGCCTAAGGAGTGAAGTGAGCATACATACACATGTGAGAACCTTTAAGAACAAGTACTTCAAAGAAAATCAAGATGTAAACACAATATAAGAACCAGAGACCTATACACATGTCAAGAGGACTCTAAACATCCTATAGGAGTTGGAATAAGTGCCCTCCTAACCTAAGAAGCAAACATGTAGCAATAAAGGACACAAACTAGGCCAAGTAAGCAAGAAAATTCATATTAAATCCAAACATCACTCAAAAATTCCACAATTAAATTCAAGTGTTCCTTAGACTCATAAAAATAACATGCCAAAAGGAGAGGTCTACAAACATAAGCAAACTAGGGTAATGGAGGACCCACATTGCAACTAGGGTTTTGAAGATCATGCACAAAGCAACTTGACAAAATTCAACTTACAAATTCCTAAAAAATATGAGATAAATCCCTAGTAAGCAACATCATGTCTATGATCCAGAGCAAAAAGAACCAAATCAAAATTCAAATCTATGATCAAAATAGAAATTAAACAAGACAACATGCATTTTTTAAAAGAATTAAAAGGAATATTAAACTAAACAATTAATTCTAATACGAAAAATAAAAATAAATGGAAAATAAAAATATACAAAATTAAAGAAACTTAAAGCAAGGGGGCCTATAAGCAAGGGGGCGCAAATAACATCTGAGGCCCAGGGATTCTCAGCGTGTTACACCATATTATTGTGGAAATTCAGAAATTCAGGCAAAAATAAGGAACCAATGGATCAAAGCAATGCACAGGATTAAGTCAATATTCAAGCCAAGTCAAACATCCAAGTGATCAGCGCGTGTATGTATGATACTTATGGTGAGGTGCCACGCAACTTGTATTATTCAAACTTAAGTTATAAAAGAAATCACATGCAGGAGATGGAGCAATTTTAATGCGCTGGCGAAATGTGAACCCTCTAAATCAAATATCCTAAGGTTATAACATCATCTTCCTCACATTCAAACTCATATCAAATTCCAGAAACCGGCGACCGGAGCCTTAGCTCCGGCGCCGGAAAACTCATAAGCAAGAACACAAATTCACAGAAACAGTTCAAAATCTCCAGATCCACTCATCTTGTTATGTGGATCATGAATCAATCAATAAAATTCAAAAATACTTAAAGAACAAAGCAGATCGAAGAGAGAAAGTTCCACACATCAAACTTCAGATCAAGCATACTCATTCAATATTCACTCAAATTAAAATCTAAGCACATCATTGTAATCAGCAATGTGAGTATATCATAAAGCACAAAACTAAAAACATTTCCAGATCTGTGAATTTAGAGCTTACCTGAAAGTTGTAACTCTCAAAATAGCTCAAGATAATCCTCCTCCAGCTGCAGATCAATCTCCCCTGACCTCTCATTGAAAAATAAATGCAAGAGAGAGCTTGTATCTCCCTAGATCTTGAGATTCGAACAGAGACACTCTTGAATGGCAATGTGAGAAAACCTTGTTTTCAGCTAGAATTAATGGCAGATTCTTGCTCCTTGAACTTCATTGATCAGGATTGTGGAAGAAGAAACGACAATGTGTGTATGGTTTGTGAGTTTCGAAGAGAAAAGAAAAAATGCAAGAAAGTTGAGAATGGTGAAATGGGAGAGGCTCCGCTACCAAATTCGTGTGTGGTGCTTATATATGATGATATTAGAATACTGATTAGGGTTTATGATCAAATAGAGGCATGGAGAGTGTGATGGGAGTGAAAATGCAATGTGGCAAGAAAAGTGTGATACCCTCACTCATGCGTGCAAACCTTTTCCCATGTGCACAAACTAATTCTCTATGATGCCTTTATCCCCCTTGGATTAATCTTGCAGCTTAAAATTAAGTGGATCACGCCCTTTGGATGAAATTGCAAAAAATGCATTTTGTGAAATGGCCATGTATCAAGCCATGAATTTTCTTGCTTCCTTTGACAAAAGTTAATTTCATGCATTGATTTGGAATATTATGGTCACAAATGATCCATAAAATAGCTTGAAAGTAAGTTACATGACAATTTGCAACTTGGTAGAAACCTAAAAATGAAGTAAAACCCTAAAAGTGACCAAACTTCAAATGATCATAAATTCCAAACCACAAAGGCTATGGTGATGTTCTTGTACTTTTTGGAAATGGGAGAGCATGATCTACAACTTTCATGTTTTAAGAAAATCCATTTGGAGCCATATTAATCATGAAAGAGGCCTTTGAATATTAGGGTAAAACTTGCCAAAAATAGTAACTCTCATTACAAATCACATGCCAAAAATGAAAAGTCCTTCAAAACCTCCTGATTCTTGATTTTTTGCCACCACAAAAGCCCTTATTTGACCTTAAGGACATCCCTTGACTTGAAGAATGGAATTGGACCCCTTAAATTCTCACAGTTGACTTCTTAATTGCACAGTTGACCAATTTCTTCTTTCACAAGTAACAAATGAATTGACTGCCTTCCTCAATGAGTTTTCTCACAAAATTTCATCCCTATGCTTCAAATACCATATAAAGGAATTTAACCACAATAATTGGTCAAAAATGCAAGAGATCCCTGCTCAAAAGCAAAACCCTAATATAGGGTTCATCTGTGTAGAAAGTGGCTGCATCTTTGATCTTCTAGTGATCCTTCACCTTTCTTGGCTCTTGTAGGAAACTTTGAAGTAGTATAGGGCATGAGGAATCCTTGTGAATCCTTTGCAATGTCACTTGGCACCTTTCTTTGACTTGTAGACTCCTGAATTCTCAGATGATTGATCATATGCCCAATGCTAGAACACGTGAGTGTTATGCCTCATTTTTCTATGCAAGATGCTAAGGATATGATATGCTTATGATGATTATGATGTGAAGATTATAAAAGGGAGAGGGAAATTTTGGGGTGTTACACACCTTGATGAAATGCACAAAAAGAATTGGCATTGAAATACCACATATGACTCTTAGGAATAGAGAGTGGCATCCTTGTCTTAACCAACCCCTTCTACACAAGGGAAGGGTACAACTTAGCATAAAGCACCAGAATAACATCATACTCATCCTTCCTATGTTTGTAGTCCTTCTGATTAGGTTGTTGAAGTTGCTACAGGAATTGTAGGATGATAGGCTGAAGGTACTAGTGATGTGTTCATAATAGTGTCAGCATGTTAATGATTATATTGATCCTGGTTATATGGAAGCTTACTTCTAGACTTCTTGAAACCATTGGACAAACCAATGTCTTTGGACAGACCTCCCTATTGGACACCTTCTTCTGGAATTTTTCTTTTATCCACCATTTTAGCAAAATCATGAGGTGTACTAGTTGTTATCTTCTCGGGGAAGAATAAACTTAGACTCTTCAAGAGGATTTTTGTCACCTCTTCTTCTCCCATAGAAGGCTTGGCTTGATCAGCTACTAAGGTTTCAAATAGATTAATCGGGCGTCCCATATTATCCTTCAAAGTAGTTATCTCTTTTCTAAGCTTCCTATTTTCTTGTTCAAGTTTGTCCATTTTCACTTGGCGACTGGCCCAAGTATGATACAGTTTGACAGTGGAGGAAAGACATATGTGAGTTCCTACTTACATTGACATGTGCAAATGTGATGGTATATGCATGCATGCAATGTTTTTTTTTTCATTTACAGGAAAATATAACACAAAATCAACCCGATTATTGCAAACATGGGAAACATCAAAAATATGGGTATCACAACTTTTACTTACAACCTTCAATATAGGGACATTTTTCTTGTCCATATTTGCAATAGTATGAGTTGATTTCCTTGAAAATGGTTGCAATAATGCTAATTATGTATGGATGTATAATCACAAACAAGATCACAAACACATTGAGTTCAAAGGTTCGATGTAACCAGATAAATCTGATTGCTTACACAAAACAAGGTTTTCGCCAGGTGGGGTCTAGGGTTGACAAAGTTTCTCAAAGTCATGGATCTATTAGACTATTTGCCACGCATGAACTTGCTTGTCGGGTGTCAATGACATCCAATGATTCGACTTTGAGTGAGGTCCTTGTATGGACCCAACAAGAAAAAACATTTTGTGGACCCACACTAAGAGACCATCGACACAAGGGTTCTAGACAAGCTTCTCAAAGTTATGGACTTATCAAATTGTTTTCCACACGCGATAACTTTCGTGTCGGGTGTCAACTCCATCCAACGAATCTAATCTAGTGTCGGGTGTCAACTCCATCCAGATAATCTAATCCAAGTGGGGTCTTTGAATGGACCCAATGAGAAAAAGCATCCCATGGACCCACCTTACTTGACCATCATTCATATCTTATGTTTTTTCTTTAAGCTCATGTATAGAATTTTTCCCTCAAGGTTTTGCAATCAGAAATATGAGTACCAAGAACCCATGTAGCCATATAACAATATAAGATAAAGTAAAAGCTAAAGCAAGAAAATAATAATAGCAATAACATAAGTACATACAAGATGGGCTCAACCCTCGTAGTAACATCCCCGGTGAAGTCGCCATTTATGTCGTGGTGATAATCGGATGCCAAGCTATCAAATGAGCTTGAATCACAATTATTAATTGTTCACCACCGACTTTAATTTAATCCAAAGGGAAAGAGAAAAAGATCGTAAAACCCTAATTATGGAGAATCTAGGTTTGGGGGTTGGTTATATCTAGAGAAGGTGTTAGCATCCTAAGCATCTGTAGTATCCTACAGGAACCTCTTGTTAATATTTTTGAAATTGTTATTTAATGCTTGCTAAAATTAAGGGAACCTAATGTTTTTGTTTCTAATGGTGCTCTCACAATATTGCGTCGATGCCTACGTATCGGGAATAGAATCAGAGCACTCGTAGTTCTCCCTCTCTCAATCGATCATATCATATCTCACAAATTCTCAATTTCTCTATCGCTTTCTGATACTCAATTACTCTCATCTCCTCTTCTCAAATAATCTAAAAAAAAGGAAAAACATGAGGCCATCTATTGAAATTCAACAGAAGCAAAGAAATAAAACAAGAGCAACAAAATCAATGATTTACAAGTGCAAGCAAAGATTTTAAGAAATTCAAATTAATGAGAAAAATGAATCAACATCAACATGTTTCCAACCATATGAGTATTCAGGGTATGAAGAGTGTTACCTCCCGGACATTACTGGGGTGTCGAATCAAAGGTATGATTCTTTGACTCCTCCTTCTCTCTCGTCTTCGATGGTCACGCGTGGCTTAGCTCTCACTTATGTTTTGCTTTCTTGCAGCAGCGAGTTATCCTGCTTGCTGCAATTTGCATCTTGTTGTTTCTATTATCATGATTCGCCCCCTCTGTCTATGTTTGTATCTTTGATTTCCTTCTGAATTATGGATGTGGTGTGTTTTTTGAGTGATTTGGATTATGTATGGTAATGTTATAGTTTTGTTGAAGTTAGAGTGGTGGAGATATGGAGGTTTAGTTTTGTTGGACCTTGATGGTGGTTGTTATGATGGTCTGCGTTTTGTGTTTGTTGTAAAGGTGTGCACACGGTTTTGGAGTGATGGATGCAAGTTATGGGGCTTAATGATTTCTCAGCGAGGTTTGTAGTGATGATAATGGTGTGTCTGCAGATATTGTTCAGTGGCAAGGGTTATTGGCAGTTTATTGGATGAAGTTATGTGATTTCTTCATAATTTTGAGTAGTATTGAACTTGTTTATGAATTTTTATGAGTTCCTCTGCTTGTGCAATTGAGGATGAAAGGTCAATCACAAAGAAACGTTATTTGAAAGGTGGATCGAAGGTGGTGGATAATATGTGGGGAAGAGTTTATGTGTAAGGGATCGGAGGATTACAGGTTGAAGGAGTTGTTCGGGTGAGATAAGGGTCCAAGAACCAAAATGAAGTGGAGTTTTTTTTCAGGTTGGCAATTTTCATTTTTTCTTCATTCAGCGTTCAAAAACTCCTCCCTCTGAAAGGTTTTTCTCCATCCTTTTTAAAACAAATCCTCTCCTCTCCCTATTAAATTTTTCTTGTCTTGTATATGTATTGATCGGTATCTTTCACATTGCAGAGTTTGCAGGATTGTCATTGGGTTGTTGTCTTGTTGTATGTCATAGCAGCAATGGGCATGTTTTGTTTGTTTATGGCAGGTAATGTTGTTGTATCAAAGTGGTGTGGTAATAGAGGTATGTTGGTGGTTGTAGCATTGGAGGATAGTACATGGTGTAGGTGCAGATTGATCAAGGTTTACGTTGTGCCACTTTGGTGATTGTTTTGTGTGGGGTACATATCACTTTTATGAAATGCAGGTTGTGTTTGGCTTTATCTAGAAGAATGGGCTCCTTGGCTTTGTATGTTTAAACTTATCTTGTAATAAAGCATGGATTTTGATTTTTTTTTTAATTTTCAAGAACTACATTTTTGTTGGGATTTTTTTGGGAAAAATTATGTAATGAAATTTGGGCTTATTGTAATGCACTCAAAGGTATAATTTGGATATTTAGAAAATAGATATAAAATATAAATGGATTTAAATTATGAAGGGAATAGGTTAGAAAATGGACAAAATTGATATATTAGGAATAAAATATGGATAAATGGATGGTATTAAATGGATTAATGCAAATGGATAACTGAAAATGGATTGAGATCGGGTTTAGCAATTATTGTATGCACCTCCACATTTGAACAACATCTTCTTGTATAATGACGACAACCTGAACCACATAATCAGGACCTATAAAAACTTGAAATGTACCAACTGCCTTGACCTTTTAGTGGCTCCGCACTTTGACTTCATCAACAGGCTTGAATTGTACCAATTGCATTGACTTTTGATAGCTTTGAATTATTCACACCCTGACCTTGATCATGAAACATACTCTTGTCTGACCAAGATTAGGTTAGACCCAACTGAACTTTAACTATTACTGCAAAGACAATTTGTCCTGACAACCTTGCCTGGGTCGATTCATCCTTGTAACAACTTGAACCTAGATAACAAGAAAAAGAATGCAACAACATATATTTTATTTGATTTTCATGGGTTAGTAATGCATAAAAGACAACACATTAAATGCTCGATGTTATGCAAATGATGCAAATAAAGAATATAGTCAGATGCATGAGAATATTAAAAATGGATCAAAATTTGGGGTATGACACATGATGCCAATGAAACTACTTGCCTCATTCTGGCTACCATGAATTCTTAATTGCAAAAGCAACATAAAAACATGGAAGCGTTCGATATGATCGAACATCTAAAGATTCTCTATCAAGAGCATGCAAGGCATGAGAGGTTTGAAGTTTCAAAAACCTTTTTTCAAGCCAAGATGGCTAAGGGAACCCTTGTAGGTCCCTAGGTATACAAGATGATTGGGTATGTGTAGAACCATGAAATATTGGGTTTTCCCCTAAAAAAGGAGCTTGCGCATGATTTGATCCAGCAATGGTTGTTGGAGAGCTTTATTCAATTTTCCCTTAATTTCAACATGAATGGCATGGAAAAAACTCTTCCTGAATTGCTAGGCATGCTAAGAACTGTTGAGCCAAATATGAAGTCAAAAGGAAAATCCATTAAGATGGTCAATAATGGAAAGAAACAAAACAAAAAGCCTACCTAGCAGGGTGGTAATTGGAAATGAAGTTGCCAAACCCAAACATATTACTCCTACATTGAAGCCTAGTGGAGGAATAGCAAAGGAGGGCACTTGCTTCTATTGTGGTAAGACCCAACACTGGAAGAGAAACTGCCCAATGTACCTATAAGATAAGAAGAATGGATTGGAAACTTTAACTTCATGTATTTTTGTTATAGAAATAAATTTATCTACTTCTGCATCATGGGCATTAGATAATGGATGTAGTTCTCACATTTGTTCCAATGTGCAGGGGCTAAAAAGAAATCGAGATTTGGCAAAAGGTGAATTTGACCTTCGAGTTGGAAATGGAGCAAAGGTTGCTGCTTTAGTCGTAGGAACTTATGTTTTGACTTTACCTAGTGGTTAATAATTCAGTTAGAGAACTATTATTATGTACCTGCAATTACTAGAAATATTATTTTCATTTCTTATTTGGAAAAGTTTTGTTTTTCATTTATAATAAAGAACAATTGTTGCTCTATTTATTTAAATGATATATTCTATACTACTGCATAAATGAACTATAGGTTGTATGTCCTTGATCTTGAAATGTTAATTAATAACATTAATACTAAAAGGATGAAAACTAACGAGTTAAATCCAAGTTACCGTTGGCATTATCGCTTAGGCCATATAAATGAGAGGCGCATCTCCAAACTCCATAAAGACAGACTCTTGGACTCTTTTGATTACGAATCATATGATACATGCATATTTTGTTTAATTGGAAAGATGACAAAGTCCCCATTCACAGGAAAATGTGAAAGGGCTAATGGTATTTTGGCCTTCATACATACTGATGTATGTGGACCACTGAACATACCAGCTAGAGGAGGCTTTCAATACTTCATCACATTTATTGATGATTTCAGTAGATATGGTTATATGTATTTAATGAAACACAAATCTGAATCCTTTGAAAAGTTCAAAGAATTCAAGAATGAAGTACAAAACCAACAAGGTAAGAATATTAAATCTCTTTGATCAGATCGAGATAGTGAATATTTAAGCCTAGAGTTTACTGAACATCTAAGAGAGTGTGGGATTCTATCCCAACTCACTCCTCCTGGAACACCATAATAGAATGATGTATTTAAGAGAAGAAATCAAACATTTTTAGACATGGTCTGATCCATGATGAGTCACGTCGATCATCCAAACTCCTTTTAGGGACATGCACTATTGACAACAGCTTACACATTTAACCATGTTCCATCCAAAAAGGAAAAAAAGACACCATATGAGATATGGAGTGGTATGAAACCACATATGTCTTACATGAAGATTTGGGGTTGTGAAGTTTATATGAAACGTCAAATTTCAACTAAGCTTGAGCTCAAATCTGAAAAATGCTTATTTGTGGCTAAAGAAACAAGAGAATATTACTTATACAATCCTTCTGAGGGAAAAATGTTTGTCGCTCGAATTGGAGTTTTCTTAGAAAAGGACTTTATTTTCAAAGGAATTAGTGGGAGGAAAGTAGAGCTTGAACAAATTCAAGAATCACAAAGAATTGATACACCTATGGAGGAATTAGAGCTAGAATCAAAATTAGTTGTGGAAGAGCAATTTGCTCACGTAGAACAAGACCATCGTAGGTCGAGCAGGACACATCACCAACCATATAGGTATGGATATCTTATAATTGATCAAGGTGATGTATTACTCATGCATCAAGATGAACATGTAACCTACCAAGAGGCCATAACTGGTCCTAAGTCTGAGAAGTGGCTATAAGCCATGAAATCTGAAATGGACTCCATGTACACAAACCAAGTTTGGACCTTGGTAGAGCCTCCTGTAGGAGTTAATCCTATAGAATGCAAGTGGGTCTTCAAAAAGAAGACTGACATGGATGGTAAGATACATAAATATAAGGCTAGACTGGTTTCTAAAGATTATAAACAAATTCATGGGGTAGACTATGATGAAACCTTTTCACCAGTTGTAATGCTTAAATCTGTTCGGATTTTACTTGTTATCGCTACATATCATGATTATGAAATATGGAAGATGGATGTCAAGACTACTTTCCTTAATGGGAATCTTCTTGAGGATGTGTACATGACACAACCTGAAGGATTTGACATACTATAAGAAGCACAAAAGATATGCAAGTTACAACGATCAATTTATCGATTGAAGCAAGCTTTCAGAAGTTGGAATCTTCATTTTGATGAAACTGTAAAACAATATTGATTCATAAATAATGAAGATGAGCCTTATGTCTACAAGAAGGTTAGTGGGAGCATGATGGTATTCCTTGTATTATATGTAGATGACACATTACTTTTTGGAAACTATGTCCCTACCTTGCAACAAGTAACAACTTGGTTAGGGAAATGCTTTTCTATGAAGGACCATGGTGAAGCAGCCTATATATTAGGAATCAGGATGAATAGAGATAGATCACAAAAACTCATTGGCCTAAATCAGAGTACATACATATACAAAGTTTTGATAAACTTTAATATGCATGATTCCAAGAAAGGATTCATACATATGTAACTTGGCTTGTGTCTATCAAAATCACAATCCCCTTCAATTGAGGAAGAAAGGAATCACATGCATAAGATTCCATATGCATCTAAAATAGAATATATCATGTATGTCATGTTATGTACTCAACTAGATGTCTCGTATGCTTTAAGTGCAACAAGTAGGTACCAATCTGATCTCGATGATGCTCATTGGGTAGCTGTCAAGAATATCCTTAAGTACTTAAGGAGGACTAATGAGTCATTCTTTATATATGGAGGTCAGGAAGAGCTCGTAATAATTGGATACACCAATGCTAGCTTCCAGATAGATAAGGCTGGATTTAGATCGCAATCTGGTTATGTGTTCTTCCTAAATGGTGGCACTGTGAGCTAGAAAAGTTGAAAGTAATAAACAATTGTTGATTCTACAACCGAGGTTGTGTACATTGTTGCCTCAATTGTAGCAAAGGAATTTGTTTGGATCAAGAAGTTCATTAGTGAACTTGGCATAGTCCCTAGCATTATGGATCCCATTGATCTCTATTATGATAACAATAGTGCAATCGCACAAGCTAAGGAGCCTAGATCTCACTAACGATCCAAACACATACTTAGGCGTTATCATCTTATTCGAGAGATAATAGATCAGTGAGATGTAAAGATATGCAAAGTACCTACACTTGACAATGTTGTTGACCTACTAACAAAGCCTTTTGCGCAACAGAAGCATGATGGTCATACTAGATCTATGGGTATTAGGGGTATGCCTGATTGGCTCTAGTGCTAGTGAGATATTGTTGGTATAAGCCCTAGAGGCCAAATACTTTGGTACTTATATCGAATTATTTATTAATAATAAAAGGCATTTCTTAATTATGTTTATTTTTCCAAAATAATAAAGTCCATAGAATAGCTAGTCCGTTTAATAAAATATTAAGCGTGACTTAGTCATGAGATTCCATTAAACATAAGGAAATTATTCTTAAAGTATTTGTAGTCAAGCTTTACTATGAAGTGGGATAACCTAAAAGTATTAAGACTATTATGTAGATAGACTGAGAATCACATCTCATGGATCATGGATAATGAGCTATCGAGTCTTAACATATGTATGAGTATTAAGAGTAATATTTATACTAGATTGACCCACTATGAGAGTACTACATAGAATGTTATGCAAAATGTCATAAGTTACTCTCACGGTGATAGTGGTGTATATCACCTTTTGACCTGAAACCACTATCGACCCTAGATTTAGAGTCAAGTACTTTAATGCGGATAAAAAATTGTCCGTAATTGGATGACCATAAAGAAAGTTGATGGGTACTCCACAAAGCATGCTGAGGGACATGAGTGACCTAGATAAAATTTTCTCATCCTGTATAATAGGATAAATGTCTAAGGTCCCAATATTGAACTGGACAAGGATGACATGATATATGCCTTGTGCTCAATATAGACATAAGGGGAAATGGTAATTGTACACACAAGTATTATCAGAAAAGGTTTTGTAAACTCACATGACATTTTTGTGACTTGGGTAGCAGTGATGTGTTGTTAGATGCCTCTCACTATTTATTATGTTAAATACATGATTTGATATAATTGTAAACATCGTGAAATCCTATAAGGTCACACACATAAGGACAATTTGATAAGAGGTAAAGTAAACAAGGAACACCATAAGGTATATTGCACTTAAGTAAATATAGAACACCGTAAGATACAGTGCACTTAAATAGAATATGAAATATGGTAAGGTATTATGTCCGTAAGTGATATACAATACATCATAAAATATGGTGTGTGTGTGTGTGTGTGTGTGTGTGTGTGTGTGTGTGAGCACTTAAGTGGGGCTTTTTAGCTCTTAACTCACACAAGTGGTTCTATAAATAGAACCCTTGTGCAGAAGCATACTCATTTGATGAAAATTCGGTTGTGAAACCCTAGCAAAATTTTCTTTCTCTCTCTCTCTCTCTCTCACTCACTCAAAACCTTAAATCGTAGTAGCTAACACTGAGACTGAAGGAGTCTGTTCGTGGGGACTGAGTATAGGTGTTATTCATCGTACATCGCTCGTGATCACTCTTTTGATTCAGAATCAAAGGTTTCTTCATCATAAGATGTAACCATCTATCACTGATCATGATCATTCGTAAGATCATTAAAGGGAAATTTTATTTTTCCGTTGCGTTTTAGATCGCAGTTTCCCTTCACTCTAAATACACGAACATGCATAACTAAATTTTAAATAATGCGAGAGATAATGAGGAAAAAAACAAAAATATGTGAAAGATAGTGGAGAAATAAAGTTGAATGACACTCGTATTCACATTTCACGAAAACAAAATAATAAGATGAGGATGATTATCATTAACCACCATTCACTTTTTTCACCGCAACTGTGTCATTATATTTTTTGACGTTTTGAATGCATGAATACAAATGAGGGCTAAAGAGATCTTCTTTTAAAAAATCTCCTTCTTGGAATTGGATACTCTCCAATTTTCTCTCTCATAACATCTTTCATGTGCAATTATCAATCGTTAGATTAATCAAACAATTAAAAGATAAGAAAGAGAAACAAATATTATTTAAAGAAGAGAGGGAAATATGGATCAATTTTTTTTCATTTTTATCTATTAATCTAATATTTAAGAGACTTTTATACATTTAAAAATGAAAATGTGTGTTTTCTTTAATATTTGTGGTATTTCTTGCTTGTATTAATTCTACAATAATTAAGTGACACTATTTGTTACAAAATGAACAATTCAAAATTAATTAAAGAAGATCAAAATAATTATTTTCTCTAATGTAAACAAAGATTAAAAGTTTAATAAAAACTAAAAATATATCTTTAATACTATAAAAAAACTATCGTTTTCATTTTAATATCATGTTTTTTTATAAGCAAGATATATTGATACAAAGAACTAGGGGTTCTCGAACCTGCATACAAAACGAGGCAAAGCTCGGAAGAGAAAATTACACTCCAATTAAACCTTATGATAAATAATACAAAGGGAATTTGCAAAACTTATAAAAGTTACAATTGGTGTGAGTAATCATCCCGATGACCGGCCATCTCCAAACCAAAGCTTTAATGCCCCAAATCACATCCAAAACATTCCAAGATTCATTTCTAAAAATAATCACATTCCTTAAAAGACATAGATACCAACAAGTTGAAAGCCAAACACATGTTTCCATTCCTTTCTTCACCTTGTTCTTCAAACCAAAATTTCTCCACAATAAAAGCTCTCTTTAAGATTATTATATTCAAAGTCTACCATGCCAACCCACTCATCCACTTCCTTCTAAACCAATTTGGACACACAACACAACAAGAATAAATGATCAACTGTTTCCAGAAAATTGCCGCTAAAAATACAAGCAAGGTTGTCATTATCAAAGGAACACCCTCTAAAAGATAAGAAATACTTTGTCGGTATTCTATTAAGAACACATCTCCAACCAAAGAATTTTACCTTAAGAGGAACCTCTAATATCCAAATTAATTTGAATGCCTTAAAGAAAGAAATAAAAGGGCCATAAGGAATACTAAAAATACCTGAAATAGCCCGAAATCTAGCAACCGAAAACACCTTCGTCGGGGCTGCCACCTACAAAATTGAATCACGACCATCAAGCACCAGCTGTACCGAAAGAAGCAGTCTATTAAGGGACAACAACTCCCTTTCCACTATATCGGAATTCGGCCTGAAACCAACACCGATCTCAATACCAAAAGATCCCCAAACCCAACGAACGTTGCACTAACCTCTCATACAAGCCACCGATACTTCTTTAAGGAATGAGGCATTAAATAAATTCAAGAATTTCTCGTTAAGACAAAAATCTCCAATCCAAAAAGAATAACAAAAAGAGAGAAAACCCATTCCCTAAAGAAAAATGACAATTCAAAATAAAAACATCTTGAGGAAAAAAAATACCTAGCTTCAAAATCTCCCTCCACCAAAAAGATGAACAACTATTAGGATAAATTCTTTCCGGACTCACCATTTTCAAAGAAATTTCACCGTAATAGCTCAAACATACACAACGTAAATTTCGTCACTTCACAACATCAATCATCACAACACATTCATACATTACATCAAATATTTCATATCATCATACAAAATCAATGCAAATCATGCTATATCATCTAGAATGATATGCAACCTCTTATTATACATGTGGTACCGAAACATCCTCATGGATGGACACTGGGCCATCCACCCTCCACTAAGGGACACATCATAGCATCATATCACTCTAATCCACACAATGGGATTGAAGCTACCAATGGACCTAAGTCCATTCATAAATAAATGTCATGAATGCAAGACACAATATACACACATCATCCTCAAAACATCATAATCATTGCATCCACATTCATCATTAATCCTCATTCCACATACTCACTCATGCCATCATTTTTCATACTCATTGAACATCATACTACATACTCATCTACCATTATACCCCTACATCATGTCATCAATACTTCTTATCTCAAAACAAATCATCATAATCATTTAATCACTAATCATAATCATATAGTCTCTAAAAACACATCATACAACAACTCTAAAACATCATAACAACCTACGACATAAACCTCACCGAGAAAAAATATTTCTGAATTAAAAACTCAATTTTCTTAATCCCATGTGTAAACACCCCAAATTTTCCCTCACTAAGTTCACACCATGGCTTGTGATCTTTCATGTTTACTTTAGTATAAGCGTACCATCTCATATTGCATTTTGTTTCACTACATTAGTTCAAGTTCATTTGCATCTAGGCTTTAAGATTTAAGCAATCCAAGGATCCATCTGAGCCACTCCAAAGGTTTCCAATCATTCCAAGAGGGTCCATGTGTGTTCTATCATCATATCATATCCCTCAAAGATCAAGGAAGTCAAGAAATCACAAGAACTGGGAAAGCATGGAAGCAGAGCTAGGGTTTTCACTACACAGATGACCAAAATTAGGGTTTTGGTTTCAGAGAACATAACTCCAATTTTTTGGTCATTATAGTTTCTAAGAGTCTCAATATGTTATAAGGATCATGTGTACCAAGTTTGATGAAGAAATTCTTTGTGGAAGTCATCTGTTCACTGGGTAACTTCTTGAGCAAGTTAGAGCAAAATCAGGGCATCTGAGGCCCCCAACAATGGAACCAAAGTGGTATTTTCATCAAATTGAAGTTATATGATCTTTCTCAACCAAAAATGCTTCAAATGAAAAATTGTTGGTCATGAAAGTTGTAGATTGGATCATTCCCTTTTCAAAAAGTACAAGAACATGTCCTAATTCATTATGGAACTCAAGTTATGTCCTTGCAAAGTTGGCAAAAATCCTATAATTTTCACTTTCACACCAAAGAGGGATTTTTGCAAAACCACTTGCCAAGTCATTTTGTGACCTCTAATATATCTCTAAGCATCATACAAACATAGTATAATGCATTGTGACCATAATTGCCCAAAGAATCACTTGCTTTCATGGCTTGCACCACAAGAAATCACAAAAGGGGAAAATTGCATAACACTTGCAAACCCTCTTGCAGCCATGCCTCTAAGCCATCCAACTGCATAATTTCAATCCCATGGCTCTCCTTGAACCAAGCTGAGGCCAGACATGCCCTTGAATAGCTGCTGCACAAGCCCATACCTCAAGTACACATAATGTTGACTTTTTGCAACTTGGCCTATACCAATCAGCTGCAGCCACAACAACTCTCTGGCCAATAGAGACATGTTATGTGGAACAAAAGCAAGCTAATTCACATAACCTTGGAGCTCAGAACCTCTCATACACCAAGTTTCACAAAATCATCCTCAACCTTCAAGCTTTCGATTCTCTCTGCTCAGTCACTCAAACCTCAAACAAACTTCACCATTCAACTCACCATCATCAATAGAACCTTTCCCAACCATTAAACAAGCCTGAAACCCCACAAACACAAAACACGATTTTAGTGCAGTTGAGCTGCAATCTCTCAAACCAGCTCATTTCAACTCCTTCCAAGCCTTGCAACATCATCAGTGGATCAAGTGGAGGCTATTGGCACAAGAGAGAGGTCCAGAAAGTACCAAACTGAAAAGCTTCATCTCAAGTATACCTCAAGAAAAAATTTTACAGAACTTGTTTTTTATGTTATAGAAATGATCTATATGCTTCACTGATCACACTGCACTTGTTGGTTTTGAAAATGGTTGCGTATTGAGTATTTCATGGCTGTCTGAAAGATTTGCCATTTTTGAGTTTTGATTCGTATCTTATTCATGATGCATTAGAAATTGATTTTGAGGGTTGATTCTTGCTGGGGAAGGTTTGGGGATTTGATCTGGAGCTTTAGAGCTCCTGAAATGGCCTAGGAAAGTTGATAGTTTGGTCTCGTCGGAGAAGATGACCGGAACACTATTTCGGTCATCTGAAAGTGATTAGGGCTAATTTAGGGTTTAGTTTGCCAGATGCATTTTGGGCCTTTGGATCAGGAGTAACTTAGAATGAGTGGCCAGGATTAGTTCATTTAGGGTTTAATTCGTATTAATTAAATTAATTAATTAAGTTTAGCCAGTTTGAATATGAGCCATAGGATCTGGCGCGCAGTCTTTCCCTCCCTCCCCAGTTTGAATGTGAACCACAAGGTGCGCTGACTTTCTTTTTATTCACATTTATTTTGTTTTCTTTTCATTTATTTTGTTCATTTTATTAAAAATATCAAAACTCATCAAAAAAATTTCAAACTTTGGATTTCTGATTCAAATATTTTTCTTCATCCAAAAATATTTTTATTTTTATGTTTTGCATTTAAAAAGCATTTTTAAAATATTTAAATGTTTATTTTAATTAATTAATGTAAATTAATTAATTAAAATACCATTTAGGTTTCTAAAAATCACAAAAAAAAAATCACATTGCATCTTAAGACATTTAGAAACATTGTCAAACCATTCATACAAATTTCCTTTTGATTTTGAACATACTTTGACATTTTCTTTGAATTTAGGGTTCATAAAATCCCCTTTTTAGAACCCTAACTTTGAAAAAAAAATTCTGCCTAACTATGAAGGGTTTGATAATGGTTCTTTTTGCATTGATTTCCATATAACATGAGGTTTCTAGGATATGTTTGTCATAAATTTATCTTTCATTTTCAAATTGATTTGCATTTTTCCTTTTAAGGTACCCAAAAACCCTAGTTAACTTAGAAAAATCATAACTTTCTTTAGGTTAAGGGATTAGGGTTTGTTTGAGATCATTTGCAAATTTTTATCATGTGAATTGCTTCTGTCTTGATCATTTGCATCTCATCCTTTCATGTAACCCTAATTTTGCATCCTTACTTGCATCTTACATTGCATTGCATGAACATATGAGCTTGCCATGACATTCTAAGCACTTGTATGCCATCTTAGATATCTTAAGACATTGCTTGAACATTGCTTGTTCATTTCTTCATACATTTTCTATGCTTTGCATCCATTTCATTTCATAAACATCCATGTGTTTTCATGCTTCCCACGTGCTTCATTTGCATTCTTTCTCTTGTATGATCATCCATTGCACTTTATATGTCTTTGAATCATGCCATAGCATCATTTGCATCATGTGATTGTTTCTGGTTTTGGTTTTTGTCTTTGCATATGCTTCATTTCATTTCATTTATTTCCTTATGCTAACATTTTCAGGTGGTAAGTTAACTTGAGAAGTGAATTTGCCTTCACTTCTCATTTCTCTTCAGCTTCTTCATATGCATCTTTGCTGCATTTTTCTTTGTCTTTGAGTGGGATTGCCCATTCATGTTCATCTCTCACTTTCTTTCTTTAAGTTACTTATCTTCTTTATTGAAGTAAGTAACTTATTTCTTCTGCTTCTTCCTCCTTTCATCAGCATCTTCCATTGGTGGCTTCTTTGAAGATCTTTCTCAAGCCTCACAAGCCATAGGAACACCCAAGCATGATAATAATTAGTGTTGTGATTATTCCCCCTTTAGTTTTTACCTTTGAGTCTTCTTTGTGTCTCTCTTCTCATCTCATCATTATAGACTAAACCTTTAAGGCTTTAGGACTTTGGAATTAGGGTTATGCCTGCATCCTTCTCTTAGGACGGAGTGTATAACTTTAATCCTAAGTGTTAAACCCTTAATTTTTTTAAATCTCTTAATCAATCCATCTAATAATCACTAAGACATTAACTTGTAACTTGGGCCTTACATTAGGGTTCTAATCCTTCCTTCCTTTATTGGTTAAGAAGGACTAACCCTAGTGTTTAATGGACAAGTCCCCCTCAAGTTGTCTTACAAACCATAAAACTCATTTCTCAATCTCACTCTTAATTAAAATTCACTTTAATAAAGGCTTGTTTTGTCATGAGGTTAATCCCTAACCATGGATTAAGTTGAGGTGTCTTCCTCAGCTTAAGTGTGCTCATCTATTATCCTTCTCTTAGGATGGTGTAATGAGTTCACTAATCCTTGATTATGGCTTAAACTCATTACTTAACACTAAACAAAAAAAACCAAAAACATCTAAATAATCACAAGTAGGTTAATGATCTTAATCCTACATCATCATGGTAATTAAGTTGAGGTGCTCATCTCACACTTAAGTATTCTCATTATCCCTAGTCAAGGGAGGATATAATGAGTTTACAACCTTTGATTTAGGCTTAAGCTCATTAACTTATGATAAACACCAAAAACAATAAAAGACTGAAAACACAAAAACAAACAATAATCGTCTCCTCCGGGATTCTTTTCTCACCACCTTCACTCACAAACGAGAACTTGCTTCTTCCGTCTAATGCAAGACAGTTAGCACTTGAGCCAGACAAGTCGTATACTTGAGCATAGACAAGCAAGCAGTTCACAAGTCAATTTATCTTTCAGTCTCTTTGAGTCGAACTACGGTGTTCTGACTTCCTCATTGCACGAGAGGATACGTAGGCATAACTTGACAGTTATCGAACAAAAGTCTTTGTGTCTTCCCTCTCTTTCAGCATTCTCTTTTAAGCCTCATTCTTGAGCACTTCACCTTCTCTTTGTACTGACACTTGTATATTCTTTTTCCAGCTTTTGCACACAGATAGCACATACACTACCCCCTTTTAAACACAAATCTTTTAAGCGTGGATCCCGTCGAGTAAGACGGACAATCTGGGTGCTAATACATTCCCAGGTTGTAACCAACCCCCTTTCTCAGTTTCTCTAGTTTGCAACCGTCTTATCAATCATTTTCTAGGTTTATGCAGCATTACCTTTCCTTCGGGATAAAAATGCCTAGCTGGTGACTCTATTCACTTCACTTCATTTCTCCTCTCGCCGATCGTTCGCGTCTGTACCCTATCTGACCCAGGTGTCATTTCGGGGAAGCGACAGCTTGGCGACTCTGCTGGGGATCCTTATATTGCAACCAGGGCTTCTGGTTCTTTTTGTGGGTTCTTCCTAGCGCTTGTTTGATTTGTGTTTACGGGGGGTGTTATGTGCTACTTGTGCTTATTTATTGCTTTATTTTATTGCTTTCTGTACAGCTTTATTTATTGCTTTCATTTACAGTTTTTTATGCATTTCATACTGTCATTATCATGTGTTGGATCTGTGTTTTCCTTGGTGGGTGGGGATCATTGAGTGATTAAGGTCCTATACCAGGGACCTGAGTGACACATAGGCTAGAGTGGCTTCATATTCGTTCCCATTCCATTTTGGTCTGGTGCGGGAATATGAAACACGGTTCAGACATGGGTTTCTTCTTGAGAACTCTGTGCTACGGATTTCATGTAGTACTAGGGCTATCTGGGAAGCCTGATAAGTCTGGATGACCTTTTTGTGACCTTCAGCATCTAAGGTGAATTAGAGGAGGATCTTTTATGCTTATTGTAAACACTGTACCTCCGGGTTAGAAGTGTTTACACTTCTCATAACTGATCCAAGACTAAGGATCCTTGTTCTAGAACAATACCTGTGAGGGGGTTGGGATGTTTACAGGTTTGCAGGGACCCTTGGCCTTATCATACCCTGTTACTAATGTTGTTTTAAGATTGCATCACTTTGTAAAGTTCTTGTGATTACCCTGGACTTGTGACTCTTTATTTGAGTTCCCCACCTGGTTACTGGTTTTCTGAACCTCCATCTGAACTTATGAACACATGGACCTTATCAAAGCAGATACCAGATCCAGCTCTTTATCACAAACCCTTTGCATATCATTCTACATACATCATTTTTGCATCATTTAACATTTGCCTATTTGTTTTGCAGGGTATCCATGTTATTACCTTTGGTTTGGTTTTGACCCATTCTGCTGCTCAGACTTCTTCAGTTATCTTCTCTAGCACCTCCATTAGTTTGTCAGAAATTCTTCTCTAGCTATCTTCAGCATCTCATTCAGTGACCTTCATCAGCAGTTGCTCTCAGTCTTCTTCACCAACATCCATTATCAGCATGGACACTTCCAGAAAGAGCAAAATCACTTACCATTTCTTTGAGCCCACCCTGACTGGCATCAGGAAGATCCAGTCTCTCATTACTCCTGATCATGTCCCACTATTCAGAGAACATTATGGAGGCATATTGGACATGATCATGGACCTGGATGCATCCCAGAGGATCATGATCCACACTTGCTTGCAGTTTTATGATCCTCCTCTCAGATGCTTCACATTTCCTGATTTTCAGTTGGAACCTCTGCTAGAAGAATTTTCCATGTTGTTAGGAGTTCCTATCAGGAGAGGGATTCCTTTCAATCCTGAGATGGTTGCTTCTAAAAATGAAGACATAGCTAGGGCATTGCATTTGGAGCCTTCCCTCATTGATCAGAGCATGACCACTAAGGCTGGGGTTCCAGGCCTTCACTTGGATTTCTTGATCTTCCAGGCCACCTTGCATGCTGCAGCAGGGAAGTGGGATGTTGTCTATGCACTCCTAGCCCTCAGCATATATGGGGTTATCTTGTTTGCAGACGAGCCAAAGTTTGTAAGCAAGAATTCTATTCACCTGTTCTTACTAAGGAACCCAGTTTCTACCTTGCTTGGAGACTTCCATTATTCAATACACTAGAGGAATGAGAAGCAAAGAGGAAGACTGGTCAGATGTTGTGCTCCTCTCTATTACTGTTGGCTGCTAAGACACTTGCCAAAATCAGATACTTTCCTGAACCCTCATTAGCCAAAGAACTGGGCTAAGAGATTGATTGCCTTGACATCAGAAGACATCAGATGGTGCACTCAGAGCACCAAGGGCAAAGACATCATTACTAGCTGTGGGAAGTATCCTAATGTGCCTTTGATTGGAGTAAAAGGTTGCTTCAATTACAACCCTTTACTTTTTAAGAGATAATTAGGGTATGCTTTGGTTCATCCTCCAAGGGGGCAAGATTTGACTGAGACCCTCTATTGTGAAATCCAGCACAACTCTGTTGTTGTCAGGCAGGCAGCCTGGGCCTGGGACAACATCCAGACTAAGGGGACAGCCATCCTTGGCAAGTGCAACAACATTGCTTCAGCACAGTATTTTGATTGGTCTCGTACCAGGGCTCAGATCACCCGGATGCCATTTACCCTAGAATATGTACCTGGATCATCAACAGTGAAACCTACAGCTATTGTCAGTTTGGAAGAGTTTGAGAAGCTAAAAGAAAGGAATACTCAGCTCTCTGAAGCCTTAAAGAAGACTCTCTGGGAGAGAAACGACAGCCGTCTGGATAATGAGAGGTTAGAGAAGCTCCGGGTTGAGCACTTAACCAAGATTGAGAAGACGAATGACTACATCATAAAAGCTAGAGCAGGAGAGTTAGTACTTAAGAATGCTTGCAAGGAAGCAAAGACTCAGAAGGCTAGGGTAGAGCATTATTTAGAGGAGAGCCAGGCTAGGTGGATCACTGAGGCTAGGGTAGAGCGTTATTTAGAGGAGAGCCGTGCACAGGAGGATCAAAGAACTCAGGCTAAGATAGAACAACTGGAGGCTAGTGAGAAGAAGCATCAGGAGGCATTATTAGCAGCACATAAGGAGATATCTGAATTGAAACTCCGGGCAAGGTTGAAGAGGTCAAAGGATCAGGATAAGCATAAGAAGTTAACCAATGCCATTGCTACCAGGAACCTCCTCATCAGGACTATCACAGAGCACCCAGTAGGTCCAGTGACTGAGGCCCTCCTGAAGGAAGTCAGAGAAGATGACTTTGGATTAGATGTTTGATTCTTTTTGCTTGTACTTTTCTTTTGTTGTACTTTTTAATTTGTTGTTGTATTTTGACCCACCATGGGGATGTTATTGTAATCAAACTATGTACCTTCACTCTTTGTAATATATGATTTGTTTTACTCCATGGGCTTTATCTCTCTCCAACATCATCATTTCCTCGAGGTCTGGAATGGTCAAAACCAATGAACCAAACCAGATACCCTTGGAAGACAAATAGGCATCCTGCATTGCATACTAACATTTTCTTTGTTTTGTAGGTTTTGTTTTGTTGTTGTTTCTCACTTTGTTGTGGTTTCAGGAAACATTGCTCGCAAAAGAGTGTTCCCTGTCAACAGAATACACCGGTACCCGACAAGAAACAACCTTTCGGGACTCCAGATGGATCAAGTTTAGCAAGACTTGAATGAAGTAAGGGCCCAAATGGCCAATGAGAGGGTTGAGATGAGAAATCAGATTACTTAGTTCATGACAGTGATGACTGGTCTAGCTCAGAGCCAGGAAAGACTGAGGGAGTTAGTTGAGCGATAAACTCCCGAAGAGCACCATCCATGTACAAGAGGTACCAGTAACAACGATCACATGCATCCTCGCACTGATCCACCAAAGTTTGGACCTCATCTAAACCCAGATATCAATGCCATAAGAAATACTCAGGGTAACACTGCTGAAGGAAGGGTCTTGCAAGAAGATCCTCAAGAAGAGCAGTTTACTGTGGTCGGGGCTGGAGACGAAGTTTATGACCGTCGGTTGGATGAAATTGCAGAGAAGCTAAGGTCTCTTGAATGCCAAAACTCCCTAGGTTTTGATGTCATGGACATGGGATTGGTGGAAGGGGTGAGAATTCCTCACAAGTTCAAACCCCCGTGTTTTGAAAGATATAATGGCACATCCTTCTTGAAAGATATAAAAGCATACACCATGGACGAGAAGGCTGTGGATTTTTTACTTCGAGGATAGCTTAATCGGGGCATCCTGAGAATGGTACTCCCACTTGACCAGAGCCACAGTAAGAAACTGGAAAGACTTGGCTGAAGCCTTCATCCGTCAGTATCAGTATAATCTGGACATGGCTCCAAACAGGACCCTCTTGATGGGAATGTCACAATCTTCCCGTGAAAGCTTTAGAGAATATGCCCAAAGGTGGAGGCAACTTGCTGCTGCAGTTCAACCCCCTATGTCAGAAAGGGAGATGGAAGACATGTTCATGAATACCCTCCAAGGAACATATATTGACAGATTGGCTGCATTATCTTCCACCAGCTATGCAGATGTGGTGATAACTGGGGAAAGAATAGAAAGCCTATTGAAGATGGGGAAGATCTCCGACAACGGTGCCAGTTCAAGCAGTGCAAGGAAGGCATTTTCTAGGCCCCGTAGATCTGGTGAGAAAAACTTTGTGCACATGGGAAGAGGGAGACCCCAATACCTGCCCAGAACAGTTGCTATTGTTACTATCCCTGCTCCACCTCCTCAGTATACTCAACCACCACAACACTTTCCGCAACAACAACAGTTTTCTCAATGGAGATCATACAATAATAACAACAATCAACAACAACGCCCTTTTCAACAACGGCCATCTCAGATCAACAGGGTGATTGACCCTATTCTAATGTCATATGCTACACTGCTACCACAACTCCTAAAGCTCAATCTTGTTAAGTTGAGGACATTGGCTCCACCTGATCCTCAAAACCTTCCAAGAAACTATGATGTCAATGCTAGGTGTGCTTTTCATTCTAATGCACCTGGTCATTCTACGGAAAAATGCAGGGCTCTGCATATGAAGTTCCAGGATCTGGTAGATTCAAAGGCCCTGAACTTTGCACCACCTCCCAATGTAATGAAAAATCCTATGCCAAGTCACAGCGGGCCAAGGATTAATGCTATAGAGGAAGGCTCACCCACGAGTTTAGTAGAAGATATTTCAAGGATTCATACACCTCTGGCAGAGGTTAAAGCTCAGCTTTTGAAATGCCAAGTGTTTCCAGGTTGTGAGGCCTGTTACGAATCATGAAAACTTTCTGAGAATGGGTGTGCAAGCTTGAGGAGTGGAATTAATGGCTTAATCAAAGAAGGCATTCTGCAAATTACCACAACAGCTTCTACAACACCAGCAACTCTTTTGTCAACAACCAGTGAATCTTCTACAACTGCAACAACCATTGTTCCTTTTGATTCTTCTACAACTGCTACAACCATTGTTCCTACTGATTCATCTACAACTTCAGAAACCATTTCTTCCTTCACTTCAACAAATAACAGTTCCATTTCATTCCCTTCTACAACTCCAACAAACACCAACAAGGACGTTTCCACAGTTACCATCTATTACGACCCGACAACGGTCCCGAATTCCAGCAACTTTCAACAATCTCAACAACAGTTTCAACCAAGCTTCAATTTACCACCACCAACATCCACCAGAGGTCCTGTTACTATTTTTTATGATCCACAGACAATTACGGTTCCAACATCTACTGCAGTAAGCCCAGTCACTATCACGGTGCCCGGGCCAATCCCATATGATAAAGACAGTGTTGTACCATGGCATTATGGTGCTGACCTTTACTACAATGGAGAAAAAGTCCTTCTTGATTCTCCAGTTCTCACTCCCCAAGTGGACAATGTCGGGGGAGGCGGAGGCTTCACCCGAAGCGGACGTCTCTATGCGTCACAAGCTCCCAAAACTAATACTGAGACAGAGGCTACTGCCAAAGCCAAAGGGAAGAGTGTGATACCTGAAGAATCGGCACCAAAAGAGACTCATAAATCATCCTTTGATCAGGATGTGGATGAATTTATGAGGATAATTAAAAGAAGTGACTATAAAGTTGTGGACAAGCTCCACCAGACTCCTTCTAAGATCTCTATATTATCCCTGTTGTTGTGTTCCGAAGCCCATCGGGATGCACTACTCAAAGTTATGCACGCTGCCTACGTGCCAAAAGAGATCACAGTAAATCAACTTGAAACAGTGGTATCTAATGTCAATACTAGCCATGGGCTAGGTTTCACTGATGCTGATTTGACCACAGAAGGACGTCACCACAACAAAGCTTTGCACATATCCCTGGAGTGCAAAGGAGCTGTACTATTTGATGTTCTTGTAGACACTGGTTCCTCACTCAATGTCTTACCCAAGAAGGCTCTTGTCAAGCTCGAATATGACGGAATAGCTCTTCGACCAAGCAATCTTGTGGTCAGGGCTTTTGATGGCTCCAAGAGATCTTTTCTAGGAGAGGTGGAGCTACCAGTGATAATCGGTCCGCAAGTCTTTAAGACTACTTTCTATGTGATGGACATTCAGCCGACATACAGCTGTTTGTTAGGTCGACCATGGATTCACGCTGCAGGCGCAGTAATGTCGACCCTTCACCAGAAATTGAAATATGAGTGGGAAGGACAGATTATCACCATCTGTGGTGAAGAGGACATATTTGTTAGCCATCTGGCTACATACAAGTATATTGAGATGGATGGTGAAATCCACGAAACTATGAGCCAAGGGTTCGAGGCCCTAAATGTCAATGAGGCGACGACTGAAGTATTTGTTGCATCCCAGGAAGATAGGATGGGTACTTCAATTGTCTCCTATCAGCAATCCAGGAAGGTTGTTGAAGATGGTAATGCCCAAGGCTGGGGCAAGCTACTGCCAGTGGAGAAGAAGGAAGATAGATTCAGTTTGGGTTACAAACCATTCCGCCAAGATCAATCAGAGGCTGCAAAAAAGCCCAAATTCATCAATGGGGGGATGCTCACCCCAGATGTTGTTAACAACCTGGAAGACGAGGCGGAAAGCGACCGCAACCTGGAGAGCTGGATACGTCCAAGGATCCCGGGGAACCAAGTCCTTAACTGGTCTTCCCAAGAAATTATAAGGGTTACTCCTGCAGAGTAATTATCATTTCCTGTCTTTTTTAGCATGCATCAAGTCCTGCATCTTGCCCAAGGTGTCAGGACTCGTTTTGTAATAGGGCCATATTGTAATTTTGTGCAAATGGATTAATCAATGAATATCGGACATCTTTTGCAAACAAGTTTCTTTTTCGCTCACTGTATTTTCATTTTTTCACTTTTGTACAAAACAATAAAATGGCAATGTTTTCAAAATAAACAAATTCATTTTCACTTTTTTAAACAAGATTAAAACTGATCACTAAAACGAACCAATCTCAACCCTTGCAGAGATTATCCTCCAGATTGCACCGACAACAGCACTGCTATGACCTTGTATGACTTCGACAATCCGATTAATCAAGTCGATGAAGGGGTTGAAGAAGACTATGAGTTACCTGAAGAGTTAGCCAGGTTGTTGAGGAAAGAAGAGAAAATGATCACTCCTCATCAGGAGGAGGTTGAAATAGTTAATCTTGGTACCGAAGAGGATTTGAAAGAAGTGAAGATTGGGGCCGGTCTGCAGGCTTCAATAAAAGAACAGCTCATTGACATGCTTCGAGAATACGTTGACGTCTTTGCTTGGTCCTATCAAGACATGCCAGGTCTGGATACTGATATTGTTATGCACAAGCTAACATTGAAAGAAGATTGTCTTCCAGTAAAATAGAAGCTACGACGTACTCGTCCAGATATGGCCATGAAGATTAAAGAAGAAGTACAAAAATAGTGGGAAGCCGGTTTCCTTGTTGTAACTAGTTACCCGCCGTGGGTCGCTAATATTGTACCAGTACCTAAGAAAGATGGCAAAGTACGGATGTGGGTGGATTACCGGGATCTGAACAGAGCTAGCCCAAAGGATGATTTCCCATTACCTCACATTGATGTATTGGTTGACAACACAGCTCAGTTCTTGGTATTCTCTTTCATGGATGGATTTTCCGGGTATAATCAGATCAGGATGTCGCCCGAAGACATGGAAAAAACAACCTTCATTACACCTTGGGGGCATTTTGTTACAAGGTAATGCCATTTGGGCTGAAGAATGCCGGTACAACTTATCAACGGGATATGGTAACGTTATTCCACGACATGATCCGCAAAGAAATTGAATGCTATGTGGATGATATGATTGCCAAGTCCCTCACTGAAGAAGATCATATGGTAAATCTGCTGAAGTTGTTCAAGCATCTGAGGAAGTATCAGCTGAAGCTAAACCCCAACAAATGTACATTCGGGGTACGATCCGGTAAGTTGCTGGGATTTATCGTAAGTGAAAAGGGAATTGAAGTTGATCTTGACAAAGTCAAAGCCATTCAGGAGATGCCTGCACCTAGGACTGAAAAGGAAGTTCGGGGGTTCCTAGGTAGATTGAACTACATATCAAGGTTCATATCTCACCTCACTGCAACCTGTGAACCCTTGTTCAAATTGTTAAGAAAGGAACAAACGGTTAGATGGAACAAAGATTGTTAGAAGGCTTTTGACAAGATCAAGGAGTACCTACAAGAACCTCCAATTCTTATGCCTCCAGTTGAAGGAAGACCTCTAATAATGTACCTGACAGTATTAGAAGGATCAATGGGGTGTGTGTTGGGCCAGCATGACGAGTCTGGTCGAAAAGAGTATGCAATATACTACCTAAGTAAAACGTTTACCGACTATGAACAACATTATTCACTGCTCGAGAAAACTTGATGTGCTTTAGCGTGGGCTACTCGCCGACTAAGATAGTATATGATGACTCACACTACTTTATTGATCTCAAAAATGGACCCCGTTAAGTACATATTTGAGAATCCAGCACTTACCGGAAGGGTTGCAAGATGGCAAATGATTTTGACAGAGTATGACATTCAGTACACATCTCAAAAGGCCATCAAGGGCAGTGTGTTGTCTGACTATCTGGATGAGCAACCCATTGATGATTACCAGCTAATGAGATTTGACTTACCTGATGAAGACATCATGTACTTAAAAGAAAAAGATCATCAAGAGCATGTTCACACCGAAGGGCCCGACCCAGAAGAAGAATGGACAATGATGTTTGATGGGGCTGTCAATATGAATGGTCGTGGAGTTGGTGCAGTGCTCATTACACCTAAAGGAGTTCATATGCCTTTCTCGGCAAAACTCACCTTTGCATGCACTAACAACGAAGCTGAATACGAAGCCTATATCATGCGTCTTGAGGAGGCCATTGACCTCAGGATCAAGACATTAACTATATTCGGAGATTCAGCTTTTGTAATCAATCAGACCAACGACAAATGGTACACTCACCAAGAGCATCTGATTCCATACCGTGACAATACGAGGAGGTTATAGACTTTCTTCACAACAGTCAAACTTGAGTATATCCCCCGAGATGAAAATCAGTTCGCAGGTGTTTTGGCTACTATTTCCTCCATGATCAAGGTTCAAACTGCAAATTATGTGCCTCGGATTTCAGTATCCAGATTAGACCGACCAGCATACGTGTTCTCCGTGGACATTGCTAAAGATGACAAGCCTTGGTTCCATGATATCAAATGCTTCTTAGAGGATCAGACATACCCACCTGGGGCATCATCCAATGATAAGATTCCATGATATCAAATGCTTCTTAGAGGATCAGACATACCCACCTGGGGCATCATCCAATGATAAGAAGACATTAAGAAGACTGGCCGGTAGTTTCTTCCTTAATGTTGATGGTTCATTATACAAGCGAAACTTTGACATGTTTCTTCTCAGATGTGTTGATAAGAAAGAAGCAGACTTGCTGATGCACGAGGTGCATGAAGGATCTTTCGGTACCCATGCTGGAGGACATGAAATGGCTAAGAAATTTTTAAGATCAGGTTACTACTGGATCACAATGGATGTAGACTGTTGTGCCTATGCCAGAAAATGCCACAAATGCCAGATATATGCAGACAAGGTGCAAGTGTCCCCAAATCCTTTGAATGTGATGTCTTCACCTTGGCCCTTTGCAATGTGGGGCATTGACATGATTGGAAAGATCGAACCGATTGCTTCAAATGGCCACAGATTCATCCTGGTAGCCATTGATTACTTTACCAAGTGGGTTGAAGCAGCTTCGTATGCAAACGTCACCAGACAAATGGTAGCCAGATTCCTGAAAAAGAGACATCATCTGTCGATATGGAGTACCCGAGCGAATCATTACTGATAATGGTTCCAATTTGAACAACAAGATGATGGCAGAACTGTTCCGGGACTTCAAAATTCAACATCACAACTCTTCTCCTTACAGGCCAAAGATGAATGGCGCTGTTGAGGCGACCAACAAGAACATCAAGAAGATTGTGCAAAAGATGGTGGTTACTTACAAAGACTGGCATGAAATGCTACAATTTGCCTTGCATGGGTACCGAACCTCAATCAGAACATCCACTAGGGCAACACCTTATCAAATTGTGTATGGTATGGAAGTTGTCCTGCCTGTTGAAGTTGAACTACCCTCCTTACGGGTACTGATGGATGTCAAGTTGAATGAAGCAGAATGGGTCCGTTCTCAGTATAATCAACTGTATCTGATTGAAGAAAAGAGATTAGCTATAATCTGTCATGGGCAGTTATATCAGAAAAGAATGAAGAAAGCCTTCGATCAGAAATTCAGGTTTCGGAAGTACCAAGTGGGAGATCTTGTGCTGAAAAGACTTCTTCCTCCTCATACAGATCACATGGGCAAGTGGACTCCAAACTACGATGGTCCATTCATAGTAAAGAAGTTCTTTTCTGGTGGAGCACTGATGCTCACTACTATGGATGGTGAAGATTTCTTATCCCCTGTGAATTCAGATGTAGTTAAAAAATACTTCGCATAAAAATGACCCGCTGGACATAAAAACAGAATGTCAGTCCAGGCAAAAATAGGGCATCCCGACGAGTCAAAAACAGAATAAAAGACTCGGGCAAAAATTAGGGAAAATTAAAAAAATGTACACCCGCTGAGTTGAAAAGCCGCATTGGACAGCTCAGGCAAAAATGGGTATCCCGGTGGATTGAAAACCCGAAAGGGCGATCCACGCAAAATCAGGGGATAAGCGAACAACTGCATTCTGAATTCGTCTGTATCACTTACAACACGGCAAGCTTCGAAAGAGTTAAAGCATCGGTCAGAATCAACCTTCTTCAGAAAGCAAGATGAGAAGAGTGTCAAGGTCATACGGGTCATATTAAGGAAAGCTCAGTGGAGCACCGTCAAACATTGCCAGCACTTTTACTTTTCTCAATTTTTAACAATCTCCTCATTTCAGGGGATCTCTTTCTTTGACTGTATTTGCCAATTCAGGGCACCCAGATTAATAAAATCATATTTTCAGTCACACCTTGTCTTGTACATTTTCGTTCCGTTTGCAAAATGTCCAATATCCATGATATAATATTTGCATAAAACAAATGAGCCATTCTTAATAAATGCTTGCAGGAAATGTAGTTACTCTCAGGAATATCTAACTTCTATGACGGAATCCGGTAAGGGATACCTCGGGATGCTTGTGTGTTCCTTTGTCTTGACAGGTTGCAGGTATTCAATACACAGTATGGGCCATGCCAGTCACTTCCCCAACATACCCCCTCCAAGCAGCATCTGGAATGCTTTTCCCCAGCGGAGTTGTCAAAGCCTCCTCATCACCAGCATAAGTCTATTCAACAGGAGCTTCCCCATCCGGGATCCCCACAGAGTCCTCTAGGAAGATCGTTCAGTGATCTTTTCTTCCCCAAACAAAGTGCCAGGTCTCAAAGACAAAAGGACTATATCCCCGCAGAGTTCCAGCCTCTCCCCAGAAGAGCAATGCCTGAAATTCTTATACAACAAAGTGACGGAAGCTTCCTTATCTCCAGCTGGGATACTCCTCCAAGCAGATCAGCCAGAGATCTTCACAACAGCGGGATCCGAATCCCGGATCGGTTTCCCTTTACATAATCATAGCATTCGCATCATTTTTCCCCACAAAGCGTAGCATGCCGTTTAATACGGAGCATTACGGCAAAAATCAAACATTTGCATGATCACAAGCCTGGTTCAAACCAGTCACCTGCAAATACCATCAGTATTTCATCTGTAATGTATATAAAAGCTCACATGCTTTGCAAGTAGAAAGCCAAAGCAGATACATGTTCATATGTACTCTTTCGACACTTGTTCGTGTCATATCACTCCCCTGCAGATATAAGCCAAAAATACCCTCTTTGCATTCTCAGATACAGATATATATACATACTCTTCTGACACTCGTCCGTGTCACCTTTCCCCAGCACTGTTTCCAAAACACTTGCTGCAAACCAAACACTTCTCCATAATACGCTCGTGTCGACACCCGTTTGTGTCATCCTATCCCCATGGGTCGCTGAAATACCTTTTACACTCTCATATACAAATGTTTGTTCATAACCTATACACTTTCTCTTCTGACACTCGTCTGTGTCACACTTTTCCCCAGCAAGTTAAACACTCGTCAGTGTCTTGCTCATACTTCACTGATACTTATACAGATACTCGTCTGTATCCTGTATATATATCACTTTTTCGACACTCGTTCGTGTTCTTTGTTAACCATTTGGTACTCGTCCGTATCATCATCTCTGAACATGCGTCAGCATTTGTTTCTACCGATACGCGTCCGTATCATGGTCTTAAGGATGCTCGTCCGCATCTTTAATCTATACACAACGTCAAAACACTTATACCTTTTATTTCTTAGGTGTAAACACTCGTCCGTGTTTACTATTCCCCGGTAAGTCGCCAGCAAAGCAACCTTTTCTTCTAGCCGAAATTCGTCCTATGTCGTGATGCTTTCGGCAGCCGTACCCTGCCAGGTGATCGTCCTTCCCCTTCGGATGACCGTCCCTCATCCTTTCCCCAGCGGAGTCTCCATTATTGGAACTCTTTCCTATCCGGCATTCGTCATATGTCGTGATATTTAGCAGCCTTCCCCTGCTAGGTGATCGTCCTTCACCCTTTGATGATCGTCCCTCATCATTTTATCTGATGGTCGTCCCCATCGTTGATCTTGTTATCCGACATTCGTCCTATGTCGTGATAAACTCTGAGAGCAGTTGTACCCTGATAGGTGATCGTCCTTCACCTCTTGATGATCGTCCTTCATCATGATTATCTGATGGTCGTCCCCATTGTCGACCTTTTTCTATCCGACATTCGTCCTATATCGTGATAAAGAGCAGTTGTCCCCTTCTAGGTGATCGTCCTTCACCTTTGATGACCGTCCCTCATCAATATTTCATTTATTCTTTAAACCGATGGCCGTCCCCATCGTTGTTTACATTACTTTATGAGCTTGGTGGCCGCCCCATCATTGCCTTTGTTTTAATCCCCAGAGAACCTTGTTTCTTTACTTGATGGTCGTCCCCATCATGATGTCCTTATTTCCCCAGCTTGTCGGTCGTCCCCGTTATTGCTTTACTCACCACTTTATCCCCAGCAGTCGTCCTCTGCTCGATGGTCGTCCTCCATCGCCCGCATTTGATAATCATGCAATACAACCTTTTACAATTTATTTCCCTTTTCTCCTTCTCCCCAGTGAGTGCAAATTTCAGACTGTCTTTGGTATTCAACCACAAGTTATCTTGTTTGTCTGTTAAGCCAAGCGCTTACATCCGGCACAACTAACTCATGCTTGAATAGGGGAAGCTGTAAACACCCCAAATTTTCCCTCACTAAGTTCACACCATGGCTTGTGATCTTTCATGTTTACTTTAGTATAAGCGTACCATCTCATATTGCATTTTGTTTCACTACATTAGTTCAAGTTCATCTGCATCTAGGGTTTGTGATTTGAGCAATCCAAGGATCCATCTGAGCCACTCCAAAGGTTTCTAATAATTCCAAGAGGGTCCATGTGTGTTCTATCACCATATCATATCCCTCAAAGATCAAGGAAGTCAAGAAATCACAAGAACTGGGAAAGCATGGAAGCAGAGCTAGGGTTTTCACTACACAGATGACCAAAATTAGGGTTTTGGTTTCAGAGGCCATAACTCCAATTTTTTTGGTCATTCTTGTTTCTAATAGTCTCAATATGTTATAAGGATCATGTGTACCAAGTTTGATGAAGAAATTCATTGTGGAAGTCATCTGTTCACTGAGTAACTTCTTGAGCAAGTCAGAGCAAAATCAGGGCATCTGAGGCCCCCAACAATGGAACCAAAGTGGTATTTTCATCAAACTGAAGTTATATGATCTTTATTTGATCATTCAAGTGCTTGGAAGTTCACAAAATTGAAGAAATTTGAGCTAAACCAAAAGTTGCCAAGAATGGAAATGACTTGTAATGGAAACTTTCCATTTTGGGAAAGTCCTTCAACCTCCTCTTGCAGCCATGCCTCTAAGCCATCCAGCTGCATAATTTCAATCCCATGGCTCTCCTTGAACCAAGCTGAGGCCAGACATGCCCTTGAACAGCTGCTGCACAAGCTCATACCTCAAGTACACATAATGTTGACTTTTTTCAACTTGGCCCATACCAATCAGCTGCAGCCACAACAACTCTCTGGCCAATAGAGACATGTTATGTGGACCAAAAGCAAGATAATTCACATAACCTTGGAGCTCAGAAACTCTCATACACCAAGTTTCAAAAAATAAACCTCAACCTTCAAGCTTTCGATTCTCTCTGCTCAGCCACTCAAACCTCAAACAAACACCATTCAACTCACCATCATCAATAAAACCTTTCCCAGCCATTAAACAAGCCTGAAACCCCAAAAACACAAAACACGATTTCAGTGCAGTTGAGCTGCAATCTCTCAAACCAGCTCATTTCAACTCCTTCCAATCCTTGCAACATCATCAGTGGATCAAGTGGAGGCTATTGGCACAAGAGAGAGGTCCAGAAAGTGCCAAACTGAAAAGCTTCATCTCAGGAATACCTCAAGAACAAATTTTCCAGAACTTGTTTTTTATGTTATAGAAATGATCTATATGCTTCACTGATCACACTGCACTTGTTGGTTTTGAAAATGGTTGTGTATTGAGTATTTCATGGTTGTCTGAAAGTTTTGCCATTTTTGAGTTTTGATTCGTATCTTGTTCATGATGCATTAGAAATTGATTTTGAGGGTTGATTCTTGCTGGGGAAGGTTTGGGGATTTGATCTGGAGCTTTAGAGCTCCTGAAATGGCCTAGGGAA
Organism: Lathyrus aphaca; assembly: GCA_963966055.1. Classification (NCBI taxonomy): domain Eukaryota; kingdom Viridiplantae; phylum Streptophyta; class Magnoliopsida; order Fabales; family Fabaceae; genus Lathyrus; species Lathyrus aphaca. The sequence goes on from OZ014521.1 coordinate 278,869,974, forward strand.
GAAGTTGATAGTTTGGTCTCGCCGGAGAAGATGACCGGAACATTGTTCCGGTCATCTGAAAGTGATTAGGGCTAATTTAGGGTTCAGTTTGCCAGATGCATTTTGGGCCTTTGGATCAGGAGTAACTTAGAATGAGTGGCCAGGATTAGTTCATTTAGGGTTTAATTTGTATTAATTAAATTAATTAATTAAGTTTAGCCAGTTTGAATCTGAGCCATAGGATCTGGCGCACAGTCTTTCCCTCCCTCCCCAGTTTGAATGTGAACCACAAGATGCGCTGACTTTCTTTTTATTCACATTTATTTTGTTTTCTTTTCATTTATTTTGTGCATTTTATTAAAAATATCAAAACACATCAAAAAAATTTCAAACTTTTCATTTCTTATTCAATAATTTTTCTTCATCCAAAAATATTTTTATTTTTATTTTTTGCATTTAAAAAGCATTTTTGAAATATTTAAATGTTTATTTTAATTAATTAATGGAAATTAATTAATTAAAATACCATTTAGGTTTCTAAAAATCACAAAAAAAAAATCATATTGCATCTTAAGACATTTCGAAACATTGTCAAACCATTCATACAAATTTCTTTTTGGTTTTGAACAAACTTTGACATTTTCTTTGAATTTAGGGTTCATAAAATCCCCTTTTTAGAATCCTAACTTTGAAAAATCTTTTCTGCCTAACCATGAATAGTTTGATAATGGTTCTTTTTGCATTGATTTCCATATAACATGTAGTTTCTAGGATATTTTTGTCATAAATTTATCTTTTATTTTCAAATTGATTTGCATTTTTCCTTTTAAGGTACCCAAAAACCGTATTTAACTTAGAAAAATCATAACTTTCTTTAGAATAAGTGTTAGACCCTCTCCTTTGGGGTGTGATATCATATAGAGTTAGGGTTTGTTTGAGATCATTTGCAAACTTTTATCATGTGAATTGCTTTTGTCTTGATCATTTGCATCTCATCCTTTCATGTAATCCTAATTTTGCATCCTTATTTGCATCTAACATTCAATTGCATGAACATATGAGCTTGCCATGACATTCTAAGCACTTGTATGCCATATTAGATATCTTAAGACATTGCTTGTTCATTTCTTCATACATTTGCTATGCTTTACATCCATTTCATTTCATAAACATCCATGTGTTTTCATGCTTCCCACATGCTTCATTTGCATTCTTTCTCTTGTATGATCATCCATTGCACTTTTTATGTCTTTGCATCATGCCATAGCATCATTTGCATCATGTGATTTCTTCTGGTTTTGGTTTTTGTCTTTGCATATGCTTCATTTCATTTCATTTATTTCCTTATGCTAACATTTTCAGGTGGTAAGTTAACTTGAGAAGTGAATTTGCCTTCACTTCTCATTTCTCTTCAGCTTCTTCATATGCATCTTTGCTGCATTTTTCTTTGTCTTTGAGTGGGCTTGCCCATTCATGTTCATCTCTCACTTTCTTTCTTTAAGTTACTTATCTTCTTTATTGAAGTAAGTAACTTATTTCTTCTGCTTCTTCCTCCTTTCATCTGCTTCTTCCATTGGTGGCTTCTTTGAAGATCTTAATCAAGCCTTACAAGCCATAGGAACACCCAAGCATGATAATAATTAGGGTTGTGATTAGTCCCCCTTTAGCTTTTACCTTTGAGTCTTCTTTGTGTCTCTCTTTTCATCTCATCATTAGAGACTAAACCTTTAAGGCTTTAGGACTTTGGAATTAGGGTTATGCCTGCATCCTTCTCTTTGGATGGAGTGTATAACTTTAATCCTAAGTGTTAAACCCTTACTTTGTTTAAATCTCTTAATCAATCCATCTAAAAATCACTAAGACATTAACTTGTAACTTGGGCCTTACATTAGGGTTCTAATTATTCCTTTATTGGTTAAGAAGGACTAACCTTAGTGTTTAATGGCAAGTCCCCCTAAAGTTGTCTTACAAACCATAAAACTCATTTCTCAATCTCACTCTTAATTAAAATTCACTTTAATAAAGGCTTGTTTTGTCATGAGGTTAATCCCTAACCATGGATTAAGTTGAGGTATCTTCCCCAGCTTAATTGTGCTCATCTATTATCCTTCTCTTAGGATGGTGTAATGAGTTCACTAATCCTTGATTATGGCTTAAACTCATTACTTAACACTAAACAAAAAACCCAAAAACATCTAAATAATCACAAGTAGGTTAATGATCTTAATCCTACATCATCATGGTAATTAAGTTGAGGTTCTCATCTCACACTTAAGTATTCTCATTATCCCTAGTCAAGGGAGGATATAATGAGTTTACAACCTTTGATTTAGGCTTAAGCTCATTAACTTATGATAAACACCAAAAACAATAAAAGACTGAAAAACACAAAAACAAACAATAATCGTCTCCTCCGGGATTCTTTTCTCACCACCTTCACTCACAAACGAGAATTTGCTTCTTCCGTCTAATGCAAGACAGTTAGCACTTGAGCCAGACAAGTCATATACTTGAGCATAGACAAGCAAGCAGTTCACAAGTCAATTTATCTTTCAGTCTCTTTGAGTCGAACTACGGTGTTCTGACTTCCTCATTGCACGAGAGGATACGTAGGCATAACTTGACAGTTATCGAACAAAAGTCTCTGTGTCTTCCCTCTCTTTAAGCATTCTCTTTTAAGCCTCATTCCTGAGCACTTCACCTTCTCTTTGCACTGACACTTGTATATTCTTTTTCCAGCTTTTGCTCACAGATAGCACATACACTACCCCGTTTTAAATACAAATATTTTAAGCGTGGATCCCGTCGAGTACGATGGACAATCTGGGTTCTAATACCTTCCAAGGTTGTAACCAACCCCCTTTCTCAGTTTCTCTGGTTCGCAACCGTCTTATCCATCATTTTCTAGGTTTATGCAGCATTACCTTTCCTTCGGGATAAAAATGCCTAGCTGGCGACTCTATTCACTTCACTTCATTTCTCCTCTCGCCGACCGTTCGCGTCTGTACCCTATCTGACCCAGGTGTCTTTTTTGGGGAGCGACACCATGTCACGCTAAGCGAGACACATTGCTCGCTAAGCGCCTAGCTCATGGGTTGTGCTCGCTAAGCAAGCTTCGTGAATTCTGCAGATTTCCTGCATTTTCCTGATTCATTTTTTTTTTATAAAACCCATAAAAACACAACAATTGATAGTAGTACATCATAAAAATATCATCAACATCAATATCATTCATTATATCATCATACACATCATTATAACATCATAATTATCACAAAATCATCATCAACAATAAATTCATCACAAAACCTCATACCCTAAAACTTATACCTCAACACCTCCAATTCTATTCCCACATTATAATACCGAAAGGAAGATACTTCTTATACCTTAGGTTTCAAATTTAATCGATAATCTTCTCGAAAAATCCCAAGCTTTCAAACCCTAGTTTTTCCTTCCTCAGAGCTTTTTCTCTCTTTCTCTCCAAAAGTGCGATAATTCTAATGATCATACAAAACCCAACTTACTCACTTTTGTCACTCTTGCCCCTATGACCTCTTTTGTCTTTCTTCATAATACTCTCACTAATCCTCCATCAAAAGACCACATTACCCATATCCTTTAATTCCTCTTATCTTATTTTATTTAATCTTAAATAATAAACTAAACTCATTATACTTAATATCTTAATCTTAATAAGATATTAAGCCATCCTCAAAACTCCACAAAATATTAACTAACATCATAAACATCAAAATTCATAAGAAACACATCAATTAAATCATAATCACCTTTGGGGTGTTACAACTCTCCCCCACTTAAGAATTTTCATCCTCGAAAATATACCTAAATCAAACAACATCGGATACGACTCTTTCATTTGATCATCTCATTCCCAAGTCCAACTATCACCAGCTGGTCCACCCAACAATACCTTCACCAAGGCAATCTCTTTATCCCTCAATCTCTTCAACTCTCTACCATTTATCTGAACTGGAAAAACTTCCACATTAAAATTATCTCTTACTCGAATATTATCCATATGAATCACATGCGACATATCTGCAATGTACTTCCTCAACTGTGACATGTGAAACACATCATGCAAATTTGCAAGTGACGATGGTAATGCAATCTGATATGCCAACTCTTTGATTCTTTGAGAAATATGATATTGTCCAATGAAACGCGGAGTGAGCTTTCTAGATTTCAAAGCTCGTCCGATACCAGTCACTGGAGTAACCCTCAAGAACACATGATCTCCCTCTTGAAATTCAAGTGTTTTCCTCTTATTATCGTGATAACTCTTCTGACGACTTTGTGATGTATTCATTCTCTCTTGAATCATCTTAATCTTTTCAATTGTCTCTTACACAATATCAGGTCCGAGTACAACACTCTCGCCTTACTCATACCAACACAATGGAGTCCTACACCGCCTCTTATACAATGCTTCATACGGAGCCATAACAATTCTCGCATGAAAACTATTGTTATAAGTAAACTCAATTAACGGAAAATGACTATCCCACGCACCCTCATGATCCAAAACACAAGCCCTCAATAAATCCTCTAAATATTGGATAGTTTGATCTGTCTGACCGTCTGTCTGTGGATGATTGTCGCTCCCACCAAATGACACCTGGACAAGAGGGGTACATACGCGAACGGTCGGCGAACGGAGAGAGAACACACAAGGGTGAACTCAGAAGACAAGAGTCGCCAGCTAGGCATTTTTATCCCGGAGGAAAGGTAATGCTGCATAGACCTAGGAAGATATGGATAAGACGGTTTTGAACCAGAGAAACTGAGAAAGGGGGTTGGTTACAACCTGGGAAGGTATTAGCACCCAGATTGTCCGCCGTACTCGACGGGATCCACGCTTAAAAGATTTGTGTTTTAAAGGGGTAGTGTCTGTGCTATCTGTGTATCAAAGCTGGAAAGAATGCAAGTGTCAGTGCAAAGAAGTGTGAGGTGAAATATGCGAAGTGTCAGTGTAAGGAAAGGATGCAGAGCTCAAGACTGTGAGGCTTAAAGAATAAGGCTGGAAGAGGGGGAATATACAGAGACTTTTGTTCGATAACTGTTAAGTTATGCCTACGTATCCTCTCGTGCAATGAGGAAGTCAGAACACCGTAGTTCGACCCAAAGAGACTGAAAGATAAATTGACTTGTGAACTGCTTACTTGTCTATTCTCAAGTGTATGACCTGTTTGGCTCAGGTGCTAACTGTCTTGCATTAGACGGAAGAAGCGAGCTCGCATTTATGAGTGAATGAGATGAGAAAAGAATCCCGAAGGAGACGATTATTGTTTGTTTTTGTGCTTTCAGTCTTTTATTGATTTTTGAAGTTTGTCATAAGAAAATGAGCTTAAGCCTAAACCAAGGGTTAGTAAACTCATCACATCCTCCCTCTGATTAGGGGTAATGAGAATACCTTAAGTATGAAGTAAGCACTTCAAACTTTAATCACCATGATGTAGGATTAAGATCATTAACCTACTTGAATATTTAGATGTTTTTGTTGTTTTTGTTTAGTGTTAAGTAATGAGATTAAGCCATAATCAAGGATTTAATGGACCCATTACACCATCCTAATAGAAGGATGATAGATGAGAACATTTAAGCTGAGGAAGGCTCCTCAACTTAACCCATGATTAGGGATTAACCTCATGACAAAACAAAGCCTTTATTAAAGTGGATTTTAATTAATGGTAAAATTAAGAAATGAGTTTAACACTTAAGATTAAAGTTATACACTCCATCCTAATAGAAGGATGCAGGCATAACCCTAAACACAAAGCCTTAAAACCTTTAGGGTTTAGTCCTTGATTATGGGATGAGAAGAGAAGACCCAATGATGACACAAAGGTAAAATCTAAATGGGGGGACTAATCAAACCCTAATTGTCATCATTCTTAGTTGTTCCTAGGGTTAATGAGGCTTGCAAGAAGATCTTCAGAGAAACCACCAGGAAGGAAGCAGAGGAAAGGAGGAAGAAGCAGAAAGAAGCAAGACAACTTGCTTCACTTAAGAAGACAAGTTATTTGAAGGAAGAAAGAGAGAAAGAGCATGAATGAGCAAGCTCACTCTAATACAAAGATAAAATGCAGCAATGATGCATAAGAGAGATGAAAAGAGATTGTGAGAAGTGAAGGCAAATTCACTTCTCAAAACAACTTACCACCTGAAAAGTTAGCCAAAGAAATGAGATGCAATGCAAATGATATGAAATGTCATGATGCAAACCAAAGTCAGAAGCATAAACATGATGTTAATGATGCTAAGAGATGATGCAAACACATGTCAAGAGTTGTGGATGATCATACAAGGATGGGGATGCAAATGAAGCATATTTTGAACCATGGTAGTTCATGAAAGTTTATGAAATGGAATGGACATATAACATGGCAAATGAAAGATGCAATGATCAAACATGATTCTATTATGTCCTAAGATGTCTTATATGTCATATGGGTGCACAAAATGTCATGACAAGTTCTTGTATGCAAGCAAATGAAAGATGGATGCAAAGGAAGGCAAGAATTAGGGTTTACATACAATATGCAATGCAAAAATTCAAAATCAGAAGCAAATGACATGATAAAAAATTGAAAATGGGATCAAAGGAACCCTAACCCTACATGAGTTCACGGCCCAAAGGAGGGGATCTAAATCTTAACCTAATGGGAGTTATGATTTTTCCAAGTTAACTAGGGTTTCAAGGTACCTCAACAGGAAAAATTCTCATCAAATTGAAAATGGAAAATAAATTCAAACCAATTTTACCCTAGAAACTACATGCTATGAAGGATGCAATGCAAGAAGAACCATTATCAAACTCTTCATGGTTAGGCAGAATGGATTTTTCCAAGTTTGAACAAAAATATTGCCTTTAAACAAATTTAATTCCAATGAAAATTGTCAAAATAGGTCAAGAACCAAAAAAAATTTGTTTTGAGAGTTTGATAATGTTTCTAAATGTTTTAAATTGCAATGTGAATTTTTTTGTGATTTTTAAATACCCAAATGCATTTTTAATTAATTAATTTCCATTAACTAATTAAAAATAAACATTTAAATGATTTAAAAATGATTTTTAATGCAAAAAATTAAAATTAAAATATTTTTGGGTTCTGAAAATTAATGAAATGTTTGACAAAAATTTTCAGAATTTTTTAAAGTGTTTTGCTATTTTTAAAAATTCGTGGACGTTAAATGAAAAGAAAATGAAATAAAATTTAAATAAAAAGAAAGTAGGTTGATCCAAGAGCTGAGATTCAAATGGTTTTGGAGGGAGTTGACCCGCGCCAGATCCTGTGGCTGAAATTCAAACTGACCAAATTAAATTAAACATAATTAATTAATTTAATAAATCAGGATTAGGGTTTTAATGATGGATCTGGACCACTCATTCGCGCGCGGGTCAACCAGGGTCAACAGGATCTATGGCTCACATTCAAACTGAGCCCTAATCACAATTAAGGCATTAATGACTTTCAGGTGGCCGGAAATGACCTCCGGTCATCTTCTCCGGCCACACCCCTCCCTGAAAATTGCTATCTCTCTCTCCAAGCTTCTAAAACCTAATCTCTCTGCCCAGAATCCATCCCCACACATCATCCAACAAGAAACACCCACTAAAACAAATTTATTTCACATATTCAAGCTGAATCGAAGCAAATTAGTTCTAGGTCAAAAAAATTCAGAGAGCTCATACATGCTTAATACTTGACTATTTTCAAAACCAAACACATCAGCATTATCAGTGAATCATGGAGAATCAATTAGTAACTTAAAAACACGTTTCTGGAAAAATTGTTCTTGAGCTTACCTGAACTGGAGCTTTGAACTTTGGAGCTTTCTGGCTGCTTCTTTGGTCCAAACAAGCTCCAATGATCCTCCCCTGAAGTTTGTGATGTTTAGCTGGAGTTTATATGGCCTCTAGAGGAAGTTTGCAGAATCTCAGGTCAATGGGGGAGGGAAATCGTGTTTTTGATGTGGGAGGTTTCAGGGCAAAGTAAGGGTTGGGAAATGATCAGAGGATCATGGTGAGTGATTCTGTGAAATTTGTTTTGAGGTTTGTGGCTTGTGTATTGAGTTTCGAAAGAAAATGCACAAAGAGGGATTTTGGAGAATGCTCACTTGTGGGAAGTTTCAGGTTGTGTTGTGTGTTGTGTTGAGCTTCTTTTGGTACATGTATCAAGTTGGGATAGGACAGAGAGTTGTTGCTGGCCTATGTTGATTGGTATGGTCCCTTTTGCCAAAAGTCAATGTTAGGTGTCCTTGAGGTATGGGTCATGGCAGGCTGGTTTAGAGGCATGGCTTGGTTCAGCTGTGATCAAGGAGAACCATGGAAATGAATTTGAGGCCAATTTGCAAGTGGATTAGGGTTTATGTGAGGTTTTGCAATTTTCACAAAGTTTGGCCCTTTTGTGATTTCTTGAAGCATAAGTCATGAAACTTGAGAATTCTTTGGTGCATTCTGAATTTTAGGTCATGGTTTATGTTTGTGTGATAGTTAGAAGTCCATTTGAAGTCACATTTTGCCTTGGCATGAGGTTTTGCAACTTTCCCTCTTTGGTACAAAAGTGAAAATTAAATGATTTTGCCCAACTTTGACAAGCCATAACTTTTGATCCATAATGAATTAGAAAGAGTTCTTGTACTTTTTGAAAATGGGAATATCCATTCTACAACTTTCATGACCAAATTTCTTTCATTTGAAGTATTTTTGAATCAAAAAGAGGAGGTTGAAAAACTTTCCCAAAATGGCAAGTTTGCATTACAAGTCACTTTCCCAAAATGGCAACTTTGCAAATGGCTTGAAATTCTTCAATTTTGTGAACTTTTAACATATTCTATGATCAAATAAAGATCATACACATTCAAAATGATGGAGAACACCCTTTGGTTGGGTCACTGGGGGCATCAGATGCCCTGATTTTGCACTGACTTGCTCAAGAAGTCATCTCTTGATCAGATGCCTTCCCCATTGAATTTCTTCATAAAAATTGATATGCATGATCCTTATAACATATAGAGACCAATAGAAACAAGAATGACCAAAAAATTTGGAGTTATGGCCTCTGAAACCAAAACCCTAATTCTAGGTCATCTATGCAGTTAAGCCTGGCTCTGCTTCCATGTCTTTCTCAGTTCTTGTGATTCTTTGATTTCCTTGACTTTGTGAGGATATAATATGATGCTTGAACATACATGGACCCCTTTGATGTGATTGATGACCTTTGGAGTGGCTCAAATGGCTCAGGGATGGCTCAGATCACAAACCCTAGATGCAGATGACTTTGAAACAATGCAGTGAAGCAAAAATGCAATATGAGATGCTATGATTGAACTTATGCACATGAAGAGATCACAAGCCATGGTGTGAATGGGTGAGGGAAAATTTGGGGTGTTTACAGCTGCCCCTATTCAAACATGAGTTAGCTGTGCAGGATGTAAGCAACGGCTTAGCAGGCAAACAAGATAACTTGTGGTTGAATACCAAAGACAGTCCAAAATTTGCACTCACTAAATGAAGAAGAAAAGGGATATAGATTATAAAAGAAAATGAAGTATGTTTATAAAGTGCGAGCGACGGAGGCAACCGTCGAGCAGAGGACGACTGCTGGGGATAAAGCAATGACGGGGACGACCGAAATGCTGGGGAAAATGCGGGGAATAAAGCAATGACGGGGACGGCCGACAAGCTGGGGATATAAGAGATCATGATGGGGACGGCCATCAGGTAAAGCTATAAGACTCTCTGGGGATTATAGGTAAACGATGGGGACAACCATCAAGCTCAAGGCATAAAATAAATGATGAGGTACGGTTATCAAAGGTGAAGGACGATCACCTAGCAGGGGATGGCTGCTCTGTTGGGGATAAGATGAGGGACGGTCATCTAAGGTGAAGGACGATCACCAGGCAAGGTACGGTTGCCAAAAGCATCACGACATAGGACGAATGTTGGATAAAAAGGTCGACGATGGGGACGGCCATCGGATAAGCATGATGAAGGACGATCATCAAGAGGTGAAGGATGATCACCTAGCAGGGTACGGCTGCTCTCAGGGTTTACCATGACATAGGACGAATGTCTGATAATGGAATCAACGATGGGGACGGCCATCGTATAAGCATGATGAAGGACGATCATCAAGAGGTGAAGGACGATCACCTGGCAGGGTACGGCTGCCGAAAAGATATCATGACATAGGACGAATGTCAGCTAGGAAGGGGTTCTAATGAATAGAGACTCCACTGGGGGTGATGAAGGACGATCATCAAAAAGGTGAAGGGCGATCACCTGGCAGGGTACAGCTACCGAAAAGGTATCATGACATAGGACGAATGTGAGATAGAAAGGAAATAATCATTGGGGTTTGCTGGGAATTCTTCTGGGGAATGGTAGACACAGACGAATGTCTATATTCAAGAAGACATAAGTGTTTGACACGGCATGTAGATTAAAGATGCGGACGAGCATCCTTAAGACCATGATACGGACGAGTATCAGTAGAAACAAACGCTTGACACATGTTCAGAGATGATGATACGGACGAGTATCAGTAGAAACAAATGCTTAACGCATGTTCAGAGATGATGATACGGACGAGTACCAACTGGTTAACAAAGAACATAGACGAGTGTCGAATCTGAGGGGATATAAGTGGTATATACAAGATACGGACGAGTATCTGTATGAAAAAGTGATGAGTGAGACGCAGACGAGTGTTTAACTTGCTGGGGAGAACATGACACGGACGAATGTCGGAAAAAGTGTATTGTAAACAAAAATTTGGTTTTGCAATCATTGTTTAGGCAGCTATGTTGGGGGAGGTGACACGGACGAGTGTCAAGGAAGTTGTGTATATATATATATATATATATATATATATATATATATATATATATATATATATGTATCTGTGTTAGTGAGTGCAAAGGGGACGCTTCGGCTCCCTGTTGGGGGTATGACACAGACGAGTGTTAAGAAGCATCTGTAATGGAATGTTTGCTCGGACAGCTTTACCGGGGAATAATGACACGGACGAGTGCCAAAAGGAGTGTGTATCTGTATCTGTAAGGGAAATGCTTTGGCTCTCTGGTGGGGAATTGGGGAAATATTTTGTATATTGTCGATGGATTGTCAGTATTTACAAGTGTTTGATTTAGAACATGGCTTATGATTATGCCATATGTTTGATTTTTGCCATAATGCTCCGTATTAGACGGAGTGCTACGCTCTGGGGGAAAATATGATGTGAATGCTATGATTATGCAAAGATACCGATCCGGGGTCCGGATCCCGTTGCTGTGAAGATCTCTGGCTGATCTGCTTAAAGTGGATGTCCCAGCTGGGGATAATATCATTGATAGATCTGACATATATGACTCTGCATGGGGAAGTAGGTCATTGATAAACCTATCTTGGTAATGAGAGACCCAGCTGGGGTTTGTGTGAGCTTTCTGTCACTCTGTTATGAGATCTTCAGGCGTTGCTCTTCTGGATAGAGACTGAAGCTCTGTGGGGAGATAGTTCCCTGTCTAGCACTTGGCTGAGGGAGGAGAGAGATCGCTGAAAGATCTTCCAAGAGATTTCGGTGAGGATCCTACTGAGGATGATGCCTGACAAATCAGCTGGGGATATGAGCACCTTCAGGTGCTTCCCTTTGAAGGACATGTTGGAGAAGTGATGCCTGGCAACTCCGATGGGGAGAAAGCATCTGGTGCTATTTGGAAGGTGTGCTGAGGAGACAATGATTTGGCAGCCTACTGGGGAGAAGCTTTCATGCCCCATGTTACGCTTTGGATACCTGCAATCCTGTAAAGACAAAGAAACGCACATGTATCCCGAGGTATCCCTTACTAGATTCCATCATAGGAGTTTAGACACTCCCGGGAGTAAGTATATTTCCTGTAAGCACGTATTTTTAGAAGGGAAGCATTTGTATTTATGCAATCAATATCTTAAAGACATCGGACATTTTTGCAAACGAAAATAAAATGTACGAGACGAAACATGACTGAAAATATGATTTTATTAATTCGTGTGCCCTGAATTGGCAAGATACAGTCAAAGAAACAGATCCCCTGAAATGAGGAAATCGTTACAAATTGAGAAACAAAAAGATGCTGGCAATGTTGATGACGCTTCAAGGAGCTTCCCTTTTGCTATGACTCGTATGACTTTTGACGTTCTTCTCACCTTGCTTTCTGAAGAAGGATAATTCTGACCGATGCTTGAACCTTTCGGAGCTTACCATGTTGTATGTGATACAAACGAATTCAGAATGCAGTTATTCGCTTATTCCCTTATTTTGCGTGGATCGCCCTTTCGGGTTTTCAATCCACCGGGATACCCTTTTTTGCCTGAGTTGTCCAATGTGGCTTTTCAACTAGGCGGGTGTACATTTTTGTTTATTTTCCCTTATTTTTGCCCGAGTCTTTTATTCTGTTTTTGACTCGTTGGGATGCCCTATTTTTGCCTGGACTTGCATTCTGTTTTTATGTCCAGCTGGTCATTTTTATGCGAAGTATTTTTTAACTGCATCTGAATTCACAGGGGACAGGAAGTATTCACCATCCATAGGACTGAGCATCAGTGCTCCACCAGAGAAAACCTTCTTCACTATGAACGGTCCATCGTAGTTCGGAGTCCACTTGCCCCTGTGGTCTGCATGAGGATGAAGGAGTCTTTTCAGCACAAGATCTCCTACTTGGTACTCTCGGAGCCTGACTTTCTGATCGAAGGCTTTCTTCATTCTTTTCTGATACAGCTGCCCATGACAGATTGCAGCTAATCTCTTCTCTTCAATCAGATTCAGTTGTTCGTATCGGGATCGGACCCACTCTGCTTCTTTCAACTTAACATCCATCAGTACCCGCAGGGAGGGTAATTCGACTTCAACAGGTAGGACTGCCTCCATACCATACACAAGCTGATACGGTGTTGCCCTAGTGGATGTCTTGATTGACGTTCGGTACCCATGCAAGGCAAATGGTAGCATTTCATGCCAGTCTTTGTAGGTGACCACCATCTTCTGTACAATCTTTTTGATATTCTTGTTAGCTGCCTCAACAGCGCCATTCGTCTTTGGCCTGTAAGGAGAAGAATTGTGGTGTTGGATCTTGAAGTCCCGACACAGTTCTGCCATCATTTTGTTATTCAAGTTGGAACCATTATCAGTAATGATTCGCTCGGGAAATCCATACCGACTGATGATGTCTCTCTTCAGAAATCGGGCTACCACCTGCCTTGTAACATTTGCATAAGAAGCTGCTTCAACCCACTTGGTAAAATAGTCAATGGCAACCATGATGAATCTGTGGCCGTTTGAAGCAGTCAGTTCAATCTTGCCAATCATGTCAATGCCCCACATGGCAAAGGGCCAGGGTGAAGACATCACATTCAAATGATTGGGAGGTACATGTACTTTATCCGCATAAATCTGGCATTTATGGCATTTTCTGGCATAGGCACAACAGTCTACATCCATTGTGATCCAATAATAACCTGATCTTAGCAACTTTTTAGCCATAGCATGCCCTCCAGCATGAGTACCAAAGGATCCTTCATGCACCTCGTGCATTAACAAGTCTGCTTCTGTTCTATCCACACATCTGAGGAGTACCGTATCAAAGTTTCTCTTGTACAGGGAACCATCTGCATTCAGGAAGAAACTACCAGCTAGCCTTCTTAACGTCTTCTTATCATTGGAAGATGCCCCAAGTAGGTATGTTTGATCCTCTAATAAGCATTTGATGTCGTGAAACCAAGGCTTATCATCTTTGACAATATCTGTTGAGAATACATATGTTGGTTTGTCAAGTCTGGACTGTCGCTCCCGACAAATGAAATTGGATCAGATGAAGGTACAGACGCGAACGGTCGGCGAGAGGGACAATGAGAACACACAGCCGTGAACTCACTGGAGATGAATAGAGTCGCCAGCTAGGCATTTTTATCCCGGAGGAAAGGCAATGCTGCATAAGCCTAGAAAAAGATGGATAAGACGGTTTGCGAACCAGAGATACTGAGAAAGGGGGTTGGTTACAACCTGGGAAGGTATTAGCACCCAGATTGTCCGTCGTACTCGACGGGATCCACGCTTAAAAGATTTGTGTTTTAAGGGGGTAGTGTCAGTGCAATTTGTGTATAGAATAGCTGGAAAAGAATGTACAGGTGTCAGTGTAGAGAAATGGGATGTGTATAAATGTACAGTGTCAGTGTAAGAACAAGAATGAGATGCTCAAGATCATGAGGCTAAAGAATGAAGCTGGAAGGAGGGGGAATATACAGAGACTTTTGTTCGATAACTGTTAAGTTATGCCTACGTATCCTCTCGTGCAATGAGGAAGTCAGAACACCGTAGTTCGACCCAAAGAGACTGAAAGGTGAATTGACTTGTGAACTGCTTACTTGTCTATGCTCAAGTGTATGACCTGTCTGGCTCAGGTGCAAACTGTCTTGCATTAGACGGAAGAAGCGAGTTCTCGGTTGTGAGTGAATGAGATGAGAAAAGAATCCCGGAGGAGACGATTATTGTTTGTTTTTGAGTTTTCAGTCTTTTATTGCTTTTGAAAGTTTGTCATAAGTTAATGAGCTTAAGCCTAAACCAATGGATTTAGTAAACTTATCACATCTTCCCTCTGATTAGGGGTAATGAGAATACCTTAAGTGTGAAGTCAGATTCTCACACTTAATCACCTTTGGTGTAGGATTAAGATCATTAACCTACTTGTGATTATTTAGATGTTTTTGTGGTTTTTGTTTAGTGTTGAGTAATGAGGTTAAGCCATAATCAAGGATTAAACAGACCCATTACACCATCCTAATAGAAGGATAATAGATGAGAATGTTTAAGCTGAGGAAAGCTCCTCAACTTAATCCATGATTAGGGATTAAACTCATGACAAAACAAGCCTTTGATTAAGTGGATTTTAGTTAATGGTATGATGATGAAGTGAATTTTATAGTTTGTAAGACAACTTGAGGGGGACTTGTCCATTAACACTAGGGTTAGTCCTTCTTAACCAATTAAGGAAGAATTAGAACCCTAATGCAAGGCCCAAGTTACAAGTGATGTCTTGATGATTATTAGATGGATTGA
The DNA here is from genome assembly GCA_963966055.1 of Lathyrus aphaca. Taxonomy (NCBI): domain Eukaryota; kingdom Viridiplantae; phylum Streptophyta; class Magnoliopsida; order Fabales; family Fabaceae; genus Lathyrus; species Lathyrus aphaca. The sequence goes on from OZ014521.1 coordinate 278,885,075, forward strand.
TTAAGAGATTTAAACACATTAAGGGTTTAAGACTTAGGATTAAAGTTATACACTCCATCCTAAGAGAAGGATGCAGGCATAAACTTAATCACAAAGCCTTAAAGCCTTTAGGGTTTAGTCCCTGATTATAAGATGAGAAGAGAAGACTCAAAGAGAAACACAAAGGTAAAACTATGAGGGGAGACTAATCAAAACCCTAATCATTGTCATGCTTGGTTGTCCCTAAGGTTTGTGAGGTTTCCAAGAACAATCTTCAAAGAGAACCACCAGGAAGCAGATGAAAGGATCAAGAGAAGCAAAGTGACTTGCTTCATTCAAGAAGTCAAGTCACTTGAAGAAAGAAAGTAAGAAGAAGAATAATGAGCAAGCTCAAACTCAAACACATATAGAAAATGCAGCAATGGATGCAAGAGAGATGAAAAGAGGTTATGAGAAGTGAAGGCAAATTCACTTCTCAAGTTCACTTACCACCTGAAATGTTAGAAAGAAATGCAATGCAATGCCAAAGGGAATGAAATGGTAGGATGAAAAACAAAACCAGAAGCATGTTGATGATGATAATGATGTTATGGGATGCTACAAGCATGAGGCAAGGCATGGAGATGCTCATACAAGATCATGGATGCAAATGATGCAAGCTAAGGAGCATGGATACACATGAAAAGTTATGAAACAAACATGGCAAACAAGATGGCAAATATGGGATGCAATGATCAAACATGCTTTCTACATGTCTTATGATGTCAAATGAATCAAATGGATGCTTGAAATGGCATGGCAAGTCATGTTATGCAAGAGAATGTAAGAAGGATGCAAAAGAAAGCCCAAATTAGGGTTTATGAATCAAACATCAAACAAAAAACCAAAACAGAAGCAAACCCTAAGATAAAAAATGGAAAATGCCATCCTAAGAAACCCTACACCTATACTAAACCAAGGTCCAAAGGGGAGGTCTCAACTCTTAACCAATCTCAAGTTATGATTTTTCTAAGTAATTAGGTTTTTTAGGGTTCCTAAACAAAAGAAATGCCAAACAAATTGAAAATGCAAGATCAAACCATGGCCATTTAATCCTAGAAACTACATGCTAAACACAAAACAAAGCAAAAAGAACCAATGTCCAACTCTTCTTAGATAGGCAGAAATGAATTTTTGAACTTATGATCAAAATAATGCACCAAAAATGATTTAATTCAATGGAAAATTCTCAAAATGCATCAAGATCAAAAAAGAAATTTGGTTTGAAGGTTGGACAATGTTTCTAAATGTCTTAGAACATTTCATGAATTTTTTGGTGATTTTTAAATACCTAAAAGTATTTTTAATTAATTAATTTCCATTAATCAATTAAAAATAATCTTTTAAATATTTAAAAATACTTTTTTAATGATAAAAAATAAAATAAAAATATTTTTGGGTCTTAAAAATTAATAAAACTTTTAAGAAAAAGTTTCATAATTTTTAAGACATTTTTGCTATTTTTAATAAATTATGCAAGTTAGATGAAAATAAAATGAAAATAAATGAATTTTTAATGAAATAATGAGAAGTAATCAGATCCAACGTGCCAGATTCAAAGTTACACGCGCGGCAATTGACTGCGCGCCACATCTCACGGCTCAGATTCAAATTTCACTAATCAATGTTTATGCCCTAATCTCACCGTTAAACACATTCAGATGACCGGAACAGTGTTCCGGTCATCTTCTCCGTTCACCCAAAAATGCAATCTCTCTCTCCAGGCCATTTTAGAAGCTCTAACTCTCCAAAAATCATCTACTAACTATCCTAAGCACGAATCCAGCATCAAATCATGTTTAAACTCACACACAAACAAGAATCGAAGCAAAGAAATTTCTAGGTCAAACTTTCAGAACACCATAACATACTCATTTCTTGCTCATTTCAAAAAGTAAATAGATCCCAATGATCAGTGCAACATACAAAACAAGATTCTAACAAGAAAATGGAGTTCTGGAAAAAAAGTTCATGGAGTCACCTGAGATGGAGCTTTTGATTCAAAGGCTTTCTGAATGGTTCTTTGGCTCAAACAGGTCCCAATGATCCCCCTTTGAAGCTTTGCACACTTGGTTGGAGTTTAAACAGCCTCTTGAGCGAGTTTGCAGAAGCTCTGACCAAGGGAATGTGAAAATCGTATTTGAGTTATGGAGGGTTTCAGGCCAAAGTAGTGGGTGGTTTCTGGTCAGTGGAGCAAGGTGAGTTGATGGGTGGAGTTTGTTTGAGTGTTCTTGGCTTGTAGAAGCAGATTCGAAAGCTTTTGCTTTATGGAGTGAAAATGGTGAAATGGAGTTGTGGTTTGTTTCAAGCCTGGTTCTTGGTTGCTTTGGGCTCAATGAAGCATGATGAGTTGATTGATGAAAATGGTTTGAGTGTTTTGTGGCTGGGCAGAGAGATTCGAAGCAATTTGCAACTGGGGTGTGTTTTGTGAATGTGATGTTGTGAATGGTTTCAGCCTTGCTTCTTCATATCTTTGGCTTGCCAAGGGATATTGTATTTTAATCCTATAGGTCAGATGATGTGACCTGGCCTATAGTGATTGGTAAGTTTGCTTTTGCTCAAAGTCCACCTTTTGTGTAAGAGAAGTATGGCTCATGATCTAGGCTAGTACAAAGCATGGCTCTGGTGCAGCAAGATGAGGTGAGAGGCTAGCAAAGTGCAGTAACCAATGCAGCAAGTTGTAGGAAGAATGATCATGAGCTTTTGCAAGTTGTGGCTTTTGGTTCACATGTGACTATTTTTGCTACACAAACCATAAACATGAGGGATTCTTAGTCCAAATCTGATCTTTAGTGTCTATGTGATGTTTGCATACTGGTTTGAAGTGAGTTAGAGGTCACAATTGGCTTTGGTTCATGACTTTGCAAAATTCTCTTTTGAAGCATATCTTGAAAATCAATGATTTTTGCCAACTTTGTCACACCATAACTTTTGATCCAAGAAGAGTTTGATCATGTTCTTGTACTTTTTGAAAAGGGAAAGATGAGATCTACAACTTTCATGACCAAAGTTTTTCCATTTGAAGCATTTTTGGATCAAGAATCAAGGCTTGAAAAATGACCTAAAATGAGGCATTCTTGAAAAGTCAACCATGCCCAAAAAGTCAACATTTGCAAAACTTCCAAATTCTTGATTTTTATGAACTTCAACCTTCTTCCATGATCAAATAAAGATCATATACACTCAAAATGATGAAGATCACCCATTGGTTGGGTCATTGGGGGCCTCAGATGCCCTGATTTTACACTGACTTGTCCAGAAAGTCAACCCTTGATCAGATGACTTCCCCATGGAATTTCTTCATGAAAATTGATATGCATACTCCCTATACCATATAGAGACCAATGGAAACAAGAATGACCAAAAAAATTGGGGTCATGGCCTCTGAAACCAAAACCCTAATTTTAGGTCAACTGTGCAGTCAAACCTGGCTCTGCATCCATCCAAACCCTAGTTCTTGTGATTCTTTGGAATTGTTGACTTTGAGAGGATGAAATATGATACTTGAACACATATGGATCCATTTGAAGTGATTGATGGCCTTTGGAGTGGCTCAAGAAGCTCTGGGATTGCTCAGATCACAAACCCTAGATGCAGGTGACTTAGAAACTATGTAGTGAAACATAAATGAGATATGAGATGATATGATTGTGTTTATGCATATGAGAATGATCACAAGCCATGGTGTGAATGGGTGAGGGCAAATTTGGGGTGCTTACAGCTGCCCCTATTCAAACATGAGTTAGCTGTGCAGGATGTAAGCAACGGCTTAACAGGCGAACAAGATAACTTGTGGTTGAATACCAAAGACAGTCCAAAATTTGCACTCACAAAATGAAGAAGAAAAGGGATATAGATTGTAAAAGTAAAATAAAGTATATTGTAAAGTGTGGGCGACGGAGGACGACCGCCGAGCAGAGGACGACTGCTGGGTAAACAGCAATGACGGGGACGGCCGACATGCTGGGAAAGTGCTAAAAATAAAGCAATGACGGGGACGGCCGACATGCTGGGGATAAAAGATAAAGCTAAGACGGGGACGGCCGACTAGCTGGGAAAAATGAAATATTATGATGGGGACGGCCATCAAGATAAAGCTGTAAAATTTTCTGGGAGTTAATGAAACATGACGGGGACGACCATCAAGTTCATAAAGCAAGGTAACCAACGATGGGGACGGCCATCGGGCTAAAAGAAAAGGAAAAGGGACCACGACGGGGACGGCCATCGGGTTAAAGAATAAATGAAATAAACAGCTTATGGGGGACGGCCATCAAAGGTGAAGGACGATCACCTAGCAGGGGACGGCTGCTCTGTTGGGGAATAAAAGGATATGATGGGGACGGCCATCAAAGGTGGAGGACGACCACCTGGAAGGGGACGGCTGCCGAAGATATCAACAATGGGGACGGCCATCGGATAGAAAAGGTCAACGATGGGGACGGCCATCGGACGAGCATGATGGAGGACGACCATCAAGAAGTGGAGGACGACCACTCAGCAGGGTACGGCTGCTCTCGAGGTTTCTCATGACATAGGACGAATGCCAGATAACCAAAATCAACAATGGGGACGGCCATTGGATAAAATGATGAAGGACGATCATCAAAAGGTGGAGGACGACCACCTAGCAGGGGACGGCTGCTAAAAACGACGATGGGGACGGCCATCGGATGAGCATGATGGAGGACGACCATCAAGAAGTGGAGGACGACCACTTAGCAGGGGACGGCTGCTCTCAGGGTTTATCATAACACATGACGAGTGTTAGATAAGAAGGAAAATTTGTTTTGTTATCTACTGGGGAATAGTAAACACGGACGAGTGTTCACATCCAAGAAACAAAGGGTATGAGTGTTTGGTATTGTGTATAGATTAAAGATGCAGACGAGCATCCTTAAGACTACGATACGGACGAGTATCGGGTAGAAACAAACTGACACATGTTCAGAGATGATGATACGGACGAGTATCAACTGGTTAACAAGGAACACGGACGAGTGTTGAATCTGATGATTCTTCTGGGGGAATAGTAGACACGGACGAGCATCTATATTTAAGAAGACACAAGTGTTTGACACGGTGTATGGATTAAAGATGAGGACAAGCATCCTTAAGACTATGATACGGACGAGTATCATGTAGAAACAAACACTAGACGCAATGTTCTGAGATGATGGTACGGACGAGTACCAACTGGTTAACAAAGAACAAAGACTACTGTTGAATCTGTGGGTATATAACTGGTATACGCAAGACACGGGCGAGTATCTGTATAAGAGCGAGTGGTGTATAGATGAGTGTTTAGTTTGCTGGGGAGAGTGACACGGACGAGTGTCAAAAGGAGAAAAGTATAATATCAACAAGTATCTGATATACAAAGTCTAGGCGACCGCGCTGGGGATATGACACGGACGGGTGCCGAGAAAGTGTATATAAGTATAGGTGAGCGCAAGGATGATGCCTTTGGCTTTCTGCTGGTGATTTGACACGGACGGGTGTCAGGAAGTATCTACAATACGGGTGATTTTGTTTGCACAGAGTGTTCAGGCGACTTTACTGGGGAATGATGATACGGACGGGTATCACAAGGAAATATAAACTTGTGTTTGTGATTTGTAAGGCAACTGCTTTTGCTGGGGACTCTGGGGGATTTTGGGGGAAGTATTCTGTATTCTGATGAATGATTATTATTCACAAGTGTTAATTCAGAACATGGCTTATGATTATGCTATGCATTTGATTTTTGCCGTAATGCTCCGTGTTAGACGGAATGCTACGCTTTGTGGGGTGAATATGATGCAAATGCCGTGATTATGCAAAGATATCAAATCGGGATTCGGATCCCGCTGCCGATCTGTTTGAAATGGACATCCCAGCTGGGGATGAGATCATTGGTAGACTTGGAGAGATGTATCCACTTGGGGATATAGGTCACTGATTGACATATCCTTGTAATATGGGAACCAGCTGGGGTTTGTAGAAGCCTTCTGGACTCTGTTGTGACTTCTTCGTGCGTTGCTCTTCTGGATAGAGGCTGAGGATCTTGTGGGGAGAGGATTCCCTGATTCCTGCATTTTGCTGAGGAAGAATGATTGGTACAGCAGCCGGGGAATGTTGTTGGTAACTCAGCTGGGGAGAGTACTGAGAGGCAACTCGGCTGGGGAAATGGAGCCTTTCAGATGCTGAGATTGAGTGTATATTGATTTGGAAACTTCGCTGGGGAAATGGGCACCTTCCAGTGCCACGCGGAAGATAGACCGAGTTGATAATGATCTGCCAGCTTGCTGAGGGCGAAGCTTTCATGCCCCAAGTTGTGTTCTGGATACCTGCAATCCTGCAGAGATAAGGAAACGCACAAACGATCCCGAGGTATCCCTCACTGGATTCCGTCATAGGAGTTAAGTACTTTCGAGAGTAAGTATATTCCCTGCAAGCATGTTTTTATTTGAAGATAAACATCTGTATGCTTAGGCAATCAATGTTCTTTCAAGATATCAGACATTTTTTTTGCAAAAATGAAAATGTACGAAACGAGACATGACTGAAAAATCTGATTTTATTAATTCAAATGCCCTGAATTGGCAAGATACAGCCAAAGAAACATATCCCCTGAAATGAGGAGGTTGTTGCAAATTGAGAAACAAAGTACTGGCGATGCTGATGACGCTTTAAGGAGCTTCCTTTTCTGCTATGACTCGTATGACTTTTGACTTTCTTCTCGTCTTGCTTTCTGGAGAAAGTTGATTCTGATTGAAGCTTGATCCTTTTGAATCTTTCCAAGTTGCAAGTGATACAGACGAATTCAGAATGCAGTTGTTCGCTTATTCCCTTATTTTGCATGGATCGCCCTTTCGGGTTTTCAATCCATCGGGATACCCATTTTTGCCTGAGTTGTCCAATGCGGCTTTTCAACTCAGCGGGTGTACATTTTTTTGTTTATTTTCCCTTACTTTTGCCCGAGTCCCTTATTCTGTTTTTGACTCGCCGGGATGCCATATTTTTGCCTGGACTTACATTCTGTTTTTATGTCCAGCGGGTCATTTTTATGCGAAGTATTTTTTTAACTGCATCTGAATTCACAGGGGACGGGAAGTCTTCACCATCCATGGTGTTGAGCATCAGCGCTCCACCAGAGAAAACTTTCTTTACCACGAATGGTCCTTCATAATTTGGAGTCCATTTGCCCCTGTGGTCTGTATGAGGAGGGAGGATTCTTTTCAGCACAAGATCCCCTACTCGGTACTCTCGGTGCCTAACTTTCTGATCGAAGGCTCTCTTCATTCTTTTCTGATACAACTGCCCATGACAGATTGCAGCCAATCTTTTCTCTTCGATCAGACTCAGTTGTTCGTATCGGGCCCGAACCCATTCTGCTTCACTCAGTTTAACATCCATTAATACCCGTAAAGAGGGTAATTCAACTTCGACAGGTAGGACTGCTTCCATACCATATACAAGTTGATACGGTGTAGCCCCAGTGGATGTCCTGATTGATGTGCGGTACCCATGCAAGGCAAATGGTAGCATTTCATGCCAGTCTTTGTAGGTGACTACCATCTTCTGCACAATCTTCTTGATATTCTTATTTGCTGCCTCAACAGCGCCGTTCATCTTTGGCCTGTAAGGAGAAGAGTTGTGATGTTGGATCTTGAAGTCCCGGCATAATCCAGCCATCATCTTGTTGTTCAAGTTGGAACCATTATCAGTAATGATTCGCTCGGGCACCCCGTATCGACAGATGATATCTCTTTTCAGAAATCTGGCTACCACTTGTCTTGTGACGTTGGCATAGGATGCTGCTTCAACCCACTTGGTGAAATAGTCAATGGCGACTAGGATGAATCTGTGGCCATTCGAAGCAGTTGGCTCGATCTTGCCAATCATATCAATGCCCCACATGGCAAAGGGCCATGGTAAAGACATGATGTTCAAGGGATTGGGAGGCACATGCACTTTATCTCCGTAGATCTGGCATTTGTGGCATTTTCTGGCGTAGGCACAACAGTCTGCATCCATTGTGATCCAATAATAGCCTGATCTTAACAACTTCTTAGCCATGGCATGTCCTCCAGCATGGGTACCAAAGGAGCCTTCGTGCACTTCATGCATCAATAAACCTGCTTCTGTCTTGTCAACACATCGGAGGAGTACCATATCAAAGTTCCTTTTGTATAAAGATCCATCAGTGTTCAGAAAGAAACTTCCAGCAAGCCTTCTCAAAGTCTTCTTATCATTGGAAGATGCCCCAGATGGGTACGTCTGATCCTCCAAGAAGCACTTAATGTCATGAAACCAAGGCTTGTCATCCTTGACAACATCTGCTGCAAATACATATGCTGGTCTGTCAAGTCTGGACACTGAAATTTGAGGTACAAAGTTGGCAGCTTGAACTTTGATCATGGACGAAATGGTAGCCAGAGCATCTGCAAACTGATTCTCGTCCCGAGGGATATACTCAAGCTTGACTGTTGTGAAGAAAGTCAATAATCTTCTTGTATAATCCCTGTAAGGTATCAGATGATCCTGGTGGGTGTACCATTTCCCGTTGGTCTGATTGACTACCAAAGCTGAATCTCCGAATACGGTCAATGTCTTGATCCTGAGGTCAATGGCTTCCTCAAGACCCATAATGCAAGCTTCGTATTCAGCTTCGTTGTTAGTGCAGTTGAAAGTGAGTTTTGCCGAGAAAGGCATGTGAACTCCTTTGGGTGTAACGAGTACTGCACCAACACCACGACCATTCATATTAACAGCCCCATCAAACATCATAGTCCATTCTTCTTCTGGGTCAGGCCCTTCAGTGTGAATAGGCTCTTCATGATCTTTTGATTTTATGAACATGATGTCTTCATCAGGGAAGTCAAATCTCATAGGCTGGTAATCATCAATAGGTTGCTCAGCAAGATATTCAGACAATACACTGCCCTTGATGGCTTTCTGAGAAGTGTATTGGATGTCGTATTCTGTGAGAATCATCTGCCATCTTGCAACCCGCCCGGTAAGCGCTGGCTTCTCAAATATGTACTTGACTGGGTCCATCTTTGAGATTAACAAGGTAGTGTGGGTCAACATATACTGTCTCAGCCGGCGAGCAGCCCACGCTAAAGCACAGCAAGTTTTCTCGAGCAGTGAATAACGCTGTTCACAGTCGGTAAACTTTTTGCTTAGGTAGTATATTGCATACTCTTTTCGACCGGACTCGTCATGCTGGCCCAGCACACACCCCATTGACTCTTCTAATACTGTCAAGTACATAATCAGAGGTCTTCCTTCAACTGGCGGCATAAGGATTGGAGGTTCTTGCAGATACTCCTTGATCTTGTCAAAAGCCTTCTGGCAATCTTCATTCCACCTGACCGTTTGTTCTTTTCTTAACAGCTTGAACAAGGGTTCACAGGTTGCTGTCAGGTGAGATATGAACCTTGAAATGTAGTTCAATCGACCTAAGAACCCTCGAACTTCTTTCTCTGTCTTCGGTGCAGGCATCTCTTGGATGGCTTTGACTTTATCAGGGTCAACTTCAATCCCTTTCTCGCTTACAATAAAGCCCAGCAGCTTACCAGATCGCACCCCGAATGTGCATTTGTTGGGGTTCAGCTTCAGCTGGTACTTCCTCAGACGCTTGAACAATTTCAGCAGATTTACCAAGTGGTCTTCCTCTGTAAGGGACTTGGCGATCATGTCATCCACATAACATTCTATTTCTTTATGGATCATATCGTGGAATAATGTCACCATAGCCCGTTGATATGTTGCACCAGCATTCTTCAGTCCGAATGGCATTACTTTGTAGCAGAACGTGCCCCAAGGTGTGATGAATGTTGTCTTCTCCATGTCTTCAGGTGACATCTTGATCTGATTATATCCTGAAAATCCGTCCATGAAGGAGAATACCGAGAACTGCGCCGTATTATCAACCAATACATCGATGTGAGGTAATGGGAAATCATCTTTCGGGCTAGCTCTGTTCAGATCCCGGTAGTCAACACACATCCTTACTTTGCCATCCTTCTTAGGCACAGGTACTATATTAGCAACCCACGGCGGATAGCTAGTTACAGCAAGGAACCCGGCGTCCCACTGCTTTTGTACCTCCTCCTTGATTTTCATAGCCATGTCTGGGCGAGTACGGCGTAGCTTTTGTTTGACTGGAGGGCATTCTTCTCTCAAAGGCAGCTTGTGCACAACAATATCGGTATCCAACCCTGGCATGTCTTGGTACGACCAAGCAAACACATCTACATACTCTTGAAGCAGGTCTATCAGTTGTCTCTTCACTGAGTCTTGCAGGCAGGCCCCGATTCTAACTTCTTTCACATCTTCATCTGTACCAAGATTGATCACTTCAACCTCCTCCTGGTGAGGGGTAATAACCTTTTCCTCTTGTCTCAACAACCTGGCTAGCTCTTCAGGAAGCTCATATTCTTCATCAACCCCTTCATCAGCTTGATTGATCGGATTGTCAAAGTCATACGATGTCATAGCCGTGCTGTTGTCGGTGCTGTCTGGAAGGCACTCTCTGCAAGGGTTAAGTTGTTCATTTTAGTGATCCGATTTTAGTCTTATTTAGAAAAGTGAAATAAAGTTATCATTTTGAAAACACCGCCATTTATTTTTTTTGTACAAAAAAGAAAAAGTGGAAAAACAGTGAACGAAAAGGAAAAAGACTCGTTTGCAAAAAAATGTCTGATATTTCATTAATTAATCTTGTTTGCACAAAAAGTACAGATGGCCCGATTACAAAATGAGTCTTGTCATCTTGGGCAAGATGCAAGACTTTGATGCATGCTTATAAAAATACAGGAAATAATAATTACTCTGCATGAGTAACTCTTATAATTTCCTGGGAAGACCAGTTCGAGACACTGCTCCCCGGGATCTTTGGACGAATCCAATTCTCCAGATTGCGCTCCTCTTCCAGCTCGTCTTCCAGACAGTTGATAGCATCGGGGGTAAGCATCCCCCCACTGACAAAACCGGGCTTTCCAGCAGCCTTTGCTTGATGTTGAGTTGGTCTGTAACCCAACCCAAATTTGTCTTTCTTCTCCTCCACAGCTAAAACCTTGCCCCAGCCTAGGGCGGTTCCTTCCTTAACAACCTTCCGGGCTTGTTGGTATGATGACATGGAGATCCCAGATACAACAGATGCTTCATTCACATTCAAGGCTTCAAATCCTTGGCTCATTGTTTCATGGATCTCTCCATCCATTTCAATATACTTATAAGTAGCCAGATGGCTAACGAATATATCCTCCTCCCCACAGATTGTGACAACTTGGCCTTCCCACTCAAATTTTAACTTTTGGTGAAGGGTAGACGTTACTGCGCCGGCGGCGTGAATCCAAGGTCTACCCAACAAACAGCTGTAGGCGGGCTGAATGTCTATCACATAAAAGATAGTTTTAAAGGTCTGTGGGCCAATTGTCACAGGCAGCTCAATCTCTCCCAGAACCGATCTCTTAGAACCATCAAAGGCTCTTACTACCAGGTTGCTGGGTCTCAACGCCAATCCATCATATTCTAACTTCACCAGAGCCTTCTTTGGTAAGACATTCAGGGATGAACCTGTGTCCACCAGCACATGTGAAAGGACAGCACCTTTGCATTCCATGGTGATGTGCAAGGCTTTGTTGTGGTTGCGGCCATCCACTGTCAGGTCAGTATTGGTGAACCCTAGCCCATTGCTAGCAGTAACATTTCCAACCACGGTCTCCAACTGGTTGACAGTGATCTCTTCAGGCACGTAAGCTGCGTGCAAGACTTTGAGTAGTGCATTCCGATGGGCTTCGGAACACATCAGCAGTGAGAGGATGGAGATCTTGGATGGCGTCTGGTGAAGTTGATCCACAATTTTATAATCACTCTTTTTGATGATCCTCATAAACTCATCAACTTCTTGATCGAACGGCGTCTTCAAGGCTTCTTTAACAGCTTGATCTTCCCGCACCGGGCTCTTTCCCTTTGCCTTGGCAGCCGCTTCTGCTTCGGCAGCAGGTCTTTGAATTGGTGGAGCAAAGAGACGTCCGCTTCGAGTGAAGCCTCCGCCTCCCCCCACATTATCTACTTGTGGTGCAGGCGTTGATGTTTCGAGAGTGATTCTTTTTCCTTCGCAGTACACGTCTGAGCCATAGTGCCAAGGGATGGCCCTATTGCTTTTATATGGTACTGGTCCAGGCACCGTGACAGTGACTGGACTGATTGCTGCTGCTGAAGGGACTGTAATTGTTTGTGGATCATAAAAGATTGTAACTGGTGCTCTGGTGGGAGCAGCACCTTCTGAATGGTAGGCAGAGTTGCTTTCAGGATCATAAAATATTGTGACAGTAGAGATATCTTCATGATTTGTTGCTGGAGTTGTAGGAGACATTGTCGGAAGTATGGAAGTTGTTGTTGTAGGAGATTCAAAATGGAATGAAGCTGAAGTTGTAGCAGGAGAAATTGTTGAAAACTGATCAGTTGAGAAGACAGACGAAGTACTTGTTGATGAAGCCGAAGAATTGTCAGGAACAATGGTTGCTGCAGTTGTAGGAGGTTCTGAAACCGTTGCTGATGAGATTGCTGGATTTGTTGGAAATGATGTGGTGATCTGAAGCTGGCCACTCTGAATAAGGCTGTCTATGCCATTTCTCAAATTATCGCACCCATTTACCGAGATATTGCAGTAAGCACAACCTAACTCACACCCTGGGAACATTTGACATTCCAAAAGCTGAGCTTTGATTTCTACCAATGGTGTCCTGATCTGTCCCACACTGGTTATTAAATAAGACGGCTTGTCTTCTTCAATAGCGTTAATTCTAGGACCCCCGTGGTTTGGCATCGGATTCTTATTGACATTGGGTGGTGGTGCGAAATTCAGAGCTTTCGAGTCTACCAGGTCTTGTACCTTCATATGCAGGGCTCTGCACTTTTCTGTACTGTGGCCAGGTGCGTTTGAATGGAAAGCACACCTAGCATTGGAGTCATAGTTCCTTGGCAGACTGTTGGGATCCGGAGGTGCCAGCGTCCTTAGCTCAACTAGGTTGAGTTTCAGGAGTTGTGGCAGCAAGGTAGCATATGGCATTGGGATCGGATCGATCGCTCTGTTAGCTTGAGACGGCCTCTGCTGAAATGGCCTCTGTTGACTGTTATTGTTGGTGTAGCTGTTGTTGTAATTCCTTGGAGGATACTGATTTTGCTGGTGGTACTGAGGTTGCGGCTGATAGTTTTGCTGAGGAGGTTGATAGACTGGCTGAGGATGAGCTGGAGCAGGAATGGTGACTGCTGCTATTGATCTGTGAACATATTGGGGCCTGCCCCTGTTGGTGTGGATGGCATTGGTCTCGCCAGTTCTTCTCGGGCCTGCAAAAGGCTTTCTTGTACTACTGGACGAGCTTGCACCGTTGTCTGAGATCTTTCCCATTTTTAACAAGCTTTCAATTCTCTCCCCGGCTATGACAACATCTGCAAAGCTAGTGGAAGAGAAAGCGGCCAGCCTGTCAATGTAAGTCCCCTGAAGGGTGTTCATAAACATATCTGCCATTTCCCGTTCATACATAGGGGGCTGAACAGCAGCAGCCAGTTGCCTCCATCTCTGGGCATATTCTCGGAAACTCTCCCTTGAAGACTGTGACATTCCCATTAGGAGGGTCCTGTTAGGTGCCATGTCCAAGTTATATTGATACTGTCTGATGAAGGCCTCTGCCAGGTCCTTCCAGCATCTAATAGTTGCCCTTGTCAAGTGGGAGTACCATTCTCTCGACGCTCCAGTTAAGCTGTCTTCGAAATAGAACATCCAGAGCTTTTCATCCATTGTATAGGCCTTCAGCCTTCCCAGAAATGACTGCAAATGAGTCCGGGGGCATGAAGTCCCGTTGTATTTTTCAAAGCAAGGAGGCTTGAACTTATGGGGGATCCTGACCCCGTCTACCAAGCCCATATCCATGACATCGAAGCCCAAAGAGTTTTGAGATTCTAAGGACCTCAACTTCTCAGCTATCTCATCCAATCTCCTATCATAAGCTTCTTCCCCAGCACCCATTACTGTAAACTGGTCCTCTTGGGGGTCTTCTTGAAGTACCCTAGCTGCGGTGGCAGTCCCTTGAACATTCGCAGGAATATTGACCTCAGGATGGAAGTGTGGCCCAAATACCGGAGGGTTGACGTGAGGTTGTACCCTTTCATTGTTGCTGGTGCCGGCAGTCCCTATATGTGGATCCTCTTGATTCTGCCTTTCCACCATGGCCCTCAATCTTTCCTGGCTCTGAGCCATGTTGTTCATAACTTCCATAAACTGAGTCATTTGATTCCTCATCTCTAGCCTTTCATTTGCCATTTGATTTCTGACCTCCGTGAGGTCCTGCTGCATCTGATCCATTTGAATGCCCGGAAGGTTGCTACGGGTTGGATAACGGTGCGGACGGTTGAGGGGAAATACCCGGCGCCTAGCAATAGTTCCTGAACATCACAACAGAGTTAGCGGCAATAAAATCAAAACCTACAAAACAAACAAAAGTGTTAGCATGCAATGCAGTATGCTTATTTGTTCTCAAGGTATCCGGTTTGGCATTCAGTTTTGACCCTTCCAGACCCTTGAAGATGCTGTTGTTGTTGTTGCTTGAAGAAAACTCAGATGAAGCAAACTAACACCAACATATTACAGAGGGTGAAATAACACAACTTGTTCATTTTACAACACAAGCCCTTAAAGGGGGCAAAATACATCACAAAAAGGTAAAAGTACATGGAATAGAAACAACAACAAGCAAATGGTCAAACCCCAAGGCCAAACTCATCCTTACGAACTTCCTTGAGAAGTGCTTCGGTCACAGGATCAGCCGGACGTTCCGTAAGATTCCGGATAAGGAGGTTCCGGGTAGCAACAGCTGCTGCAAGCTTCTTGTGCTGAGTTTGGTCCTTTGACCTCTTCACCCCTGCTTTGATTTTCAGTTCTGATATCTCCCTCTGGGCTGCTGCCAGGGCTTCTTGCTGTTCTTTTGCACTAGCTTCCAGTTGCTCCATCTTGTCTTGAACTCTCTTGTCCTCCAGAGTACGGGCCTCGGTGATCCTGACCCACCGGGCTTGACTCTCTTTCAGATACAAGTCTGTCCTTGCTCTCTGGAACTGGGCTTCTTTGCAAGCATTCTTCAGAATTTGTTCACCGGCCTTAGACTTTTTAATATAATCTTCAGACTTCTCAATCCTAGCCAGATGCTCTATCTTCAACTTTTCCAGCCTCTCAATATCCAGTCTTCCATCCTTCCTCTCATAGAGGGTCTTCTGCAAGGCCTGGGTTAGCTTCTCATTCCTTTCCTTCAAGCTCTTAAACTCTTCCAAACCGATAGTGGCAGGGGGTGGTGCTGAAGATGACTCAGGCATGTCTTCTATGGTAAAGGGCATCCCAGAGAATTGGGCCCTGGCACGGGACCACTCATGATATTGTGCTGATGCCACATTGTTACACTTCCCCAGAATGGTCACTCCCTTGGTTTGAACATTATCCCAGGCCCAAGCAGCCTGCCTAACAACAGTCAAATCAATCTTGTTCTCACAATAAAGAGTCTCAACCAAGTCCTGTGCCCTAGGAGTGTGGACCAGTGCATAGCCCAGTTGTCTTCTAAACAGCAGAGGGTTGTAATTAATACTGCCCTTAACTCCTATTAGGGGCACATTGGGAAAATGCCCACAGCTGGTGATGATATCCCTGCCTTTGGTGCTCTGAGTGCACCATCTGATGTCAGCTGAAGTTAGAACAGTGAGTCTCTTAGCCCAGTTGCTCTGCTGATGAGGGTTTAGAAATGCATCTGTCCTGGGTAGATGCCTGAGAAGCCAAGTGTGGAACAATGGAGCACAACACCTCACTAACCTTCCCCTCTGTTTTTCATTCCTCTGATGCACTGAATAGTAAAGATCCCCCAATAAAGTTGGCACTGGGTTCTTCAAGATGAACAGATGGATTGCATTCTTGCTAATGAATCGAGGCTCATCTGCAAACAATACAATTCCATATATACTCAAGGCCAGTAAAGCACAAACAGCTTCCCACTCTCCTAGAGAAGCTTTCAGGGTAGCTTGAGAGATCAAGAAATCCAGATGGAAGCCAGGGATTCCAGCTTTAGAGGTCATATGCTGCTCGATCAGGACAAGTTCCATATGCAAAGCCTTTGCTACTTCCCCATTACCAGGAAAGACCATCTCAGGGTTGAAAGGGATTCCACCCCTGATAGGCAAACCAACCAATGATGAGTATTCTTCTAATAGAGGGCCCAACTGAAAGTCTTGGAAAGTGAAACATCTCAGTGGGGGATCATAAAACTGAATGCAGGTGTGGATCAGGCTTCTTTGTGATGGGTCCAGATCCATAACCATGTCAAGTATATCTCCATAACTCTCCCTGAACAATGGTATGTGATCTGGAGTGATCAGGGTTTGAATCCTCCTGATGTCTGACAACTCTGGCTGGAAGAAGTGATAGGTGATGTTGCTCTTTTTAGGAGCCATGAGGCTGAGACTGAGTAGAGACAGGTGCTGATGATAATACTGAAGAAAGGGGCCATTGATTGGCTGGTGCAGGTGATAACTGAAGCAGATGCTGGTGAAGATAGATCAATACTGAAAATGGGGTCAAAACTAGCCAAATGAAGGTGGATACCCTGAAACAAATAAAAAAATGTCAATATGATGCAATGATTATGTATGCAAATGAAATGCAAGGGTCTGTGACTGAGCTGGATCTGATCAAAATGCTCTGATATAGGTCCATGTGTGTAAGAAGTCCAGATGGAGATCTATAAATCCAGTAACCAGGGTGGGGGACTCAAATAAAGAGCCACAAGTCCAGGGTTTAGAATCACAAGAACTGTCCAACATGGAGTATTCTTAACAAAGTCAAAGTAACAGGGTATTCTGAGGTCAAGGTACCTGCAAACCTGTAAACAGCCCAACCCCCTCACAGGTGGTGTTCTAGAACAAGGATCCTCAGACTTGGATCAGTTATGAGAAGTGTAAACACTTCCAACCCGGAGGTACAGTGTTTACAATAACCATAACAATTCCTCCTCTAATTCACCTCAGTTTCTGAAGGTCAATACTAAAAGGTCATCCAGACTTAGCAGGCTTCCCAGATAGCCCTAGCATTGCAGGAAATCTGCAACACAGAGTTCTCAAGAAGAAACCCATATCTGAACCGTGTTTCATATTCCCGCACCAGACCGAAATGGAATGGGAAAGAATATGATTCACTCTAGCCTAGGTGTCACTCAGGTCCCAGGTGTAGGACCTTAACTCTCAATAGAACCCCACCCACCAAAGCAAACAACAGATCCAGCCAGCAGCACAGTATGACAATATGATATAATGCAAAAGCAATAAAGAAAGCAGTAAAGCAAACTGTACATGAAGTAAAAGTAAACATAAATATACAAACACAAATAAGCACATAACACCCCAGTAAACACAAATCAATCAAGCGCTAGGAGGAACCCACAAAAAGAACCAGAAGCCCTGGTTGCAATATAAGGCTCCCCAGCAGAGTCGCCAAGCTGTCGCTTTCGACAAATGAAATTGGATCAGATGAAGGTACAGACGCGAACGGTCGGCGAGAGGGACAATGAGAACACACAGCCGTGAACTCACTGGAGATGAATAGAGTCGCCAGCTAGGCATTTTTATCCCGGAGGAAAGGCAATGCTGCATAAGCCTAGAAAAAGATGGATAAGACGGTTTGCGAACCAGAGAGACTGAGAAAGGGGGTTGGTTACAACCTGGGAAGGTATTAGCACCCAGATTGTCCGTCGTACTCGACGGGATCCACGCTTAAAAGATTTGTGTTTTAAGGGGGTAGTGTCAGTGCAATTTGTGTATAGAATAGCTGGAAAAGAATGTACAGGTGTCAGTGTAGAGAAATGGGATGTGTATAAATGTACAGTGTCAGTGTAAGAACAAGAATGAGATGCTCAAGATCATGAGGCTAAAGAATGAAGCTGGAAGGAGGGGGAATATACAGAGACTTTTGTTCGATAACTGTTAAGTTATGCTTACGTATCCTCTCGTGCAATGAGGAAGTCAGAACACCGTAGTTCGACCCAAAGAGACTGAAAGGTGAATTGACTTGTGAACTGCTTACTTGTCTATGCTCAAGTGTATGACCTGTCTGGCTCAGGTGCAAACTGTCTTGCATTAGACGGAAGAAGCGAGTTCTCGGTTGTGAGTGAATGAGATGAGAAAAGAATCCCGGAGGAGACGATTATTGTTTGTTTTTGAGTTTTCAGTCTTTTATTGCTTTTGAAAGTTTGTCATAAGTTAATGAGCTTAAGCCTAAACCAATGGATTTAGTAAACTCATCACATCTTCCCTCTGATTAGGGGTAATGAGAATACCTTAAGTGTGAAGTCAGATTCTCACACTTAATCACCTTTGGTGTAGGATTAAGATCATTAACCTACTTGTGATTATTTAGATGTTTTTGTGGTTTTTGTTTAGTGTTGAGTAATGAGGTTAAGCCATAATCAAGGATTAAACAGACCCATTACACCATCCTAATAGAAGGATAATAGATGAGAATGTTTAAGCTGAGGAAAGCTCCTCAACTTAATCCATGATTAGGGATTAAACTCATGACAAAACAAGCCTTTGATTAAGTGGATTTTAGTTAATGGTATGATGATGAAGTGAATTTTATAGTTTGTAAGACAACTTGAGGGGGACTTGTCCATTAACACTAGGGTTAGTCCTTCTTAACCAATTAAGGAAGAATTAGAACCCTAATGCAAGGCCCAAGTTACAAGTGATGTCTTGATGATTATTAGATGGATTGATTAAGAGATTTAAACACATTAAGGGTTTAACACTTAGGATTAAAGTTATACACTCCATCCTAAGAGAAGGATGCAGGCATAAACTTAATCACAAAGCCTTAAAGCCTTTAGGGTTTAGTCCCTGATTATAAGATGAGAAGAGAAGACTCAAAGAGAAACACAAAGGTAAAACTATGAGGGGAGACTAATCAAAACCCTAATCATTGTCATGCTTGGTTGTCCCTAAGGTTTGTGAGGTTTCCAAGAACAATCTTCAAAGAGAACCACCAGGAAGCAGATGAAAGGATCAAGAGAAGCAAAGTGACTTGCTTCATTCAAGAAGTCAAGTCACTTGAAGAAAGAAAGTAAGAAGAAGAAGAATGAGCAAGCTCAAACTCAAACACATATAGAAAATGCAGCAATGGATGCAAGAGAGATGAAAAGAGGTTATGAGAAGTGAAGGCAAATTCACTTCTCAAGTTCACTTACCACCTGAAATGTTAGAAAGAAATGCAATGCAATGCCAAAGGGAATGAAATGGTAGGATGAAAAACAAAACCAGAAGCATGTTGATGATGATAATGATGTTATGGGATGCTACAAGCATGAGGCAAGGCATGGAGATGCTCATACAAGATCATGGATGCAAATGATGCAAGCTAAGGAGCATGGATACACATGAAAAGTTATGAAACAAACATGGCAAACAAGATGGCAAATATGGGATGCAATGATCAAACATGCTTTCTACATGTCTTATGATGTCAAATGAATCAAATGGATGCTTGAAATGGCATGGAAAGTCATGTTATGCAAGAGAATGTAAGAAGGATGCAAAAGAAAGCCCAAATTAGGGTTTATGAATCAAACATCAAACAAAAAACCAAAACAGAAGCAAACCCTAAGATAAAAAATGGAAAATGCCATCCTAAGAAACCCTACACCTATACTAAACCAAGGTCCAAAGGGGAGGTCTCAACTCTTAACCAATCTCAAGTTATGATTTTTCTAAGTTATTAGGTTTTTTAGGGTTCCTAAACAAAAGAAATGCCAAACAAATTGAAAATGCAAGATCAAACCATGGCCATTTAATCCTAGAAACTACATGCTAAACACAAAACAAAGCAAAAAGAACCAATGTCCAACTCTTCTTAGATAGGCAGAAATGAATTTTTGAACTTATGATCAAAATAATGCACCAAAAATGATTTAATTCAATGGAAAATTCTCAAAATGCATCAAGATCAAAAAAGAAATTTGGTTTGAAGGTTGGACAATGTTTCTAAATGTCTTAGAACATTTCATGAATTTTTTGGTGATTTTTAAATACCTAAAAGTATTTTTAATTAATTAATTTCCATTAATCAATTAAAAATAATCTTTTAAATATTTAAAAATACTTTTTTAATGATAAAAAATAAAATAAAAATATTTTTGGGTCTTAAAAATTAATAAAACTTTTAAGAAAAAGTTTCATAATTTTTAAGACATTTTTGCTATTTTTAATAAATTATGCAAGTTAGATGAAAATAAAATGAAAATAAATGAATTTTTAATGAAATAATGAGAAGTAATCAGATCCAACGTGCCAGATTCAAAGTTACACGCGCGGGAATTGACTGCGCGCCACATCTCACGGCTCAGATTCAAATTTCACTAATCAATGTTTATGCCCTAATCTCACCGTTAAACACATTCAGATGACCGGAACAGTGTTCCGGTCATCTTCTCCGTTCACCCAAAAATGCAATCTCTCTCTCCAGGCCATTTTAGAAGCTCTAACTCTCCAGAAATCATCTACTAACTATCCTAAGCACGAATCCAGCATCAAATCATGTTTAAACTCACACACAAACAAGAATCGAAGCAAAGAAATTTCTAGGTCAAACTTTCAGAACACCATAACATACTCATTTCTTGCTCATTTCAAAAAGTAAATAGATCCCAATGATCAGTGCAACATACAAAACAAGATTCTAACAAGAAAATGGAGTTCTGGAAAAAAAGTTCATGGAGTCACCTGAGATGGAGCTTTTGATTCAAAGGCTTTCTGAATGGTTCTTTGGCTCAAACAGGTCCCAATGATCCCCCTTTGAAGCTTTGCACACTTGGTTGGAGTTTAAACAGCCTCTTGAGCGAGTTTGCAGAAGCTCTGACCAAGGGAATGTGAAAATCGTATTTGAGTTATGGAGGGTTTCAGGCCAAAGTAGTGGGTGGTTTCTGGTCAGTGGAGCAAGGTGAGTTGATGGGTGGAGTTTGTTTGAGTGTTCTTGGCTTGTAGAAGCAGATTCGAAAGCTTTTGCTTTATGGAGTGAAAATGGTGAAATGGAGTTGTGGTTTGTTTCAAGCCTGGTTCTTGGTTGCTTTGGGCTCAATGAAGCATGATGAGTTGATTGATGAAAATGGTTTGAGTGTTTTGTGGCTGGGCAGAGAGATTCGAAGCAATTTGCAGCTGGGGTGTGTTTTGTGAATGTGATGTTGTGAATGGTTTCAGCCTTGCTTCTTCATATCTTTGGCTTGCCAAGGGATATTGTATTTTAATCCTATAGGTCAGATGATGTGACCTGGCCTATAGTGATTGGTAAGTTTGCTTTTGCTCAAAGTCCACCTTTTGTGTAAGAGAAGTATGGCTCATGATCTAGGCTAGTACAAAGCATGGCTCTGGTGCAGCAAGATGAGGTGAGAGGCTAGCAAAGTGCAGTAACCAATGCAGCAAGTTGTAGGAAGAATGATCATGAGCTTTTGCAAGTTGTGGCTTTTGGTTCACATGTGACTATTTTTGCTACACAAACCATAAACATGAGGGATTCTTAGTCCAAATCTGATCTTTAGTGTCTATGTGATGTTTGCATACTGGTTTGAAGTGAGTTAGAGGTCACAATTGTCTTTGGTTCATGACTTTGCAAAATTCTCTTTTGAAGCATATCTTGAAAATCAATGATTTTTGCCAACTTTGTCACACCATAACTTTTGATCCAAGAAGAGTTTGATCATGTTCTTGTACTTTTTGAAAAGGGAAAGATGAGATCTACAACTTTCATGACCAAAGTTTTTCCATTTGAAGCATTTTTGGATCAAGAATCAAGGCTTGAAAAATGACCTAAAATGAGGCATTCTTGAAAAGTCAACCATGCCCAAAAAGTCAACATTTGCAAAACTTCCAAATTCTTGATTTTTATGAACTTCAACCTTCTTCCATGATCAAATAAAGATCATATACACTCAAAATGATGAAGATCACCCATTGGTTGGGTCATTGGGGGCCTCAGATGCCCTGATTTTACACTGACTTGTCTAGAAAGTCAACCCTTGATCAGATGACTTCCCCATGGAATTTATTCATGAAAATTGATATGCATACTCCCTATACCATATAGAGACCAATGGAAACAAGAATGACCAAAAAAATTGGGGTCATGGCCTCTGAAACCAAAACCCTAATTTTAGGTCAACTGTGCAGTCAAACCTGGCTCTGCATCCATCCAAACCCTAGTTCTTGTGATTCTTTGGAATTGTTGACTTTGAGAGGATGCAATATGATACTTGAACACATATGGATCCCTTTGAAGTGATTGATGGCCTTTTGAGTGGCTCAAGAAGCTCTGGGATTGCTCAGATCACAAACCCTAGATGCAGGTGACTTAGAAACTATGCAGTGAAACATAAATGAGATATGAGATGATATGATTGTGTTTATGCATATGAGAATGATCACAAGCCATGGTGTGAATGGGTGAGGGCAAATTTGGGGTGCTTACATGGACACCGAAATCCGAGGCACAAAGTTGGCAACTTGAACTTTGATCATGGATGAAATGGTAGCCAGAGCATCTACAAACTGATTTTCGTCTCGAGGGATATACTCAAGTTTGACTGTTGTGAAGAAAGTTAATAACCTCCTTGTATAATCCCGATAAGGTATCAGATGATCTTGGTGCGTGTACCATTTGCCATTGGTTTGATTGATTACCAAAGTTGAATCTCCGAATACAGTCAAAGTCTTGATCCTGAGGTCAATGGCTTCCTCAAGACCCATAATACAAGCTTCGTATTCAGCTTCGTTGTTAGTGCAGTTAAAGGTGAGTTTTGCCGAGAAAGGCATGTGACCTCCCTTGGGTGTAATGAGTACTGCACCAACACCACGACCATTCATGTTAACAGCCCCATCAAACATCATAGTTCATTCTTCTTCCGGGTCAGGCCCTTCAGTGTGAACAGGCTCTTCATGATCTTTTGCCTTTATGAACATGATGTCTTCATCAGGGAAGTCAAATCTCATAGGCTGGTAATCATCAAGGGGTTGCTCAGCCAGATAGTCAGACAGTACACTGCCCTTGATGGCCTTTTGAGATGTGTACTGAATGTCATATTCTGTGAGGATCATTTGCCATCTTGCAACCCGTCCGGTAAGTGCTGGCTTCTCAAAAATGTACTTAACTGGGTCCATCTTGGAGATCAATAAGGTAGTGTGGGTCAACATATACTGCCTTAGTCGGCGAGCAGCCCACGCTAAAGCACAGCAAGTTTTCTCGAGCAGTGAATAACGTTGTTCACAGTCGGTAAACGTTTTGCTTAGGTAGTATATTGCATACTCTTTTCGACCAGACTCGTCATGCTGGCCCAGCACACACCCCATTGACTCTTCTAATACTGTCAAGTACATGATTAGAGGTCTTCCTTCAACTGGAGGCATAAGGATCGGAGGCTCTTGTAAGTATTCCTTGATTTTATCAAAAGCTCTCTGGCAGTCTTCATTCCACCTGATCGTTTGTTCTTTTCTTAACAGCTTGAACAAAGGCTCACAGGTTGTTGTAAGGTGAGATATGAACCTTGAAATGTAGTTCAATCTACCTATAAAACCCCGAACTTCTTTTTCCGTCTTCGGTGCAGGCATTTCTTGAATGGCTTTGACTTTATCATGGTCAACTTCAATTCCTTTCTCGCTTACAATAAATCCCAGCAGCTTACCAGATCGCACCCCGAATGTGCATTTGTTGGGGTTCAGCTTCAATTGGTACTTCCTCAGATGCTTGAATAACTTCAATAGATTTACCAGGTGGTCTTCTTCTGTGAGGGACTTGGCAATCATGTCATCCACATAACATTCAATTTCTTTGTGTATCATGTCGTGGAATAATGTTACCATAGCCCGTTGATAAGTTGCACCAGCATTCTTCAGTCCGAATGGCATCACCTTATAACAGAACGTGCCCCAGGGTGTGATGAAAGTTGTCTTCTCCATGTCTTCAGGTGACATCTTGATCTGATTGTATCCCGAAAACCCATCCATGAAGGAGAATACCGAGAACTGAGCCGTGTTATCAACCAATACATCAATGTGAGGTAAAGGGAAGTCATCTTTTGGGCTGGCTCTGTTCAGATCCCGGTAATCCACACACATCCTCACCTTGCCATCCTTTTTAGGCACAGTTACAATATTAGCAACCCACGGCGGATAGCTAGTCACAGCAAGGAAACCGGCGTCCCACTGCTTTTGTACCTCTTCTTTTATCTTCATTGCCATATCTGGGCGAGTACGGCGCAACTTCTGTTTTACTGGTGGGCAATCTTCTTTCAAAGGCAGCTTGTGCATGACAATATCGGTGTCCAACCTTGGCATATCCTGATAAGACCAAGCAAAGACATCCACATACTCCCGAAGCATATCAATCAGTTGCTCTTTTACTGAATCTTGTAGGCAGGCCCCGATCTTAACTTTTTTCATGTCTTCTTCCGTACCAAGATTAACCGTTTCAATCTCCTCCTGATGAGGAGTGATAACCTTCTCCTCTTGCCTTAACAACCTGGCTAGCTCTTCAAGTAGCTCATAATCTTCTTCAACCCCTTCATCATCTTGATTGATTGGATTGTCAAAGTCATACGAAGTCATAGCAGTGTTGCTGTCGGTGCAGTCTGAAAGGCACTTTCTGCAAGGGTTCAGATTGTTCATTTTAGTGATCAATTTTAATCTTGTTTAGAAAAAAAGTGAAAATGAAGTTATTTATTTTGAAAAACATTGCCATTTTATTTTTGTACAAAAAGAAAAATGAAAAGACAGTGAGCGAAAAAGAGACTTGTTTGCAAAAGATGTCTGATATTCATTGATTAATCCATTTGCACAAAATTACAAGATGGCCCGATTACAAAATGAGTCTTGTCATCTTGGGCAAGATGCAAGACTTGATGCATGCTTTAAAATACAGGAAATAATAATTACTCTGCAGGAGTAACCCTTATAATTTCCTGGGAAGACCAGTTAAGGACTTGGCTCCCCGGGATCCTTGGACGTATCCAGCTTTCCAGGTTGCGGTCGCTTTCCTCCTCGACTTACAAATTGTTCACAACATCCGGGGTGAGCATTCCCCCGGTGACAAAATTGGGCTCTTTCGCAGCCTCTGATTGATCTTGTTGAGTTGGTTTGTAACCCAACCCAAATATGTCTTCTTTCTTTTCCACGGGCAACAGCTTTCCCCAGCCTTGGGCAGTACCCTCTTCAACAACCTTTCGGGCTTGCTAATATGATGTTATGGAGGTTCCCAGTATAGTAGATGCTTCATTAATGTTGAGGGCCTCAAACCCCTGGCTCATGGTTTCATGGATCTCTCCATCCATTTCTATGTACTTATACGTAGCCAGATGGCTAACAAAGATGTCTTCTTCCCCACAGATGGTGATGATCTGGCCTTCCCACTCGAATTTCAGCTTCTGGTGAAGGGTAGATGTAACAGCGCCAGCGGCGTGGATCTAGGGTCTACCCAACAAACAGTTGTAGGCCGGCTGAATGTCCATCACATAGAAGGTAATTTTAAAAGTCTGCGGGCCAATCATCACAGGAAGATCAATCTCCCCAAGCACTGATCTTTTAGAGCCATCAAATGCTCTCACCACCAAATTACTCGGACGTAGTGCCAAACCATCATACTCCAGCTTCACTAAGGCTTTCTTTGGTAGAACATTGAGCGATGACCCAGTGTCCACCAGTACATGAGATAGAACAGCACCCTTGCATTCCAAGGTGATATGTAAAGCCTTGTTGTGGTTATGTCCCTCTGTCGTTAAGTCAGCATTGGTGAAGCCCAGTCCATGACTGGTATTGACATTTGCCACCACAGTTTCTAGCTGATTAACAGTGATCTCCTCTGGCACGTATGCTGCGTGCAGGACTTTCAATAATGCATTCCTATGAGCTTCAGAACACATCAACAGGGATAATATGGAGATTTTTGAGGGAGTTTGGTGAAGCTGATCCACCACTTTGTAATCACTTCTTTTTATGATTCTCATGAACTCGTCTACATCTTGTTCAAAAGATGTCTTCTGAGTTTCTTTGACAGTCGGCTCTTCAGGTACCACACTCTTTCCTTTTGCTTTGGCAGCAGCTTCTGCTTCAACATTAGGTCTCTGTACTTGTGAGGCAAAAAGGCGTCCGCTTCTGGTGAAGCCTCCGCCTCCCCCAACATTATCAATTTGTGGAGAAGAGGTTGATGAATCCAGAGTGATTTTATCCCCGTTGCAGTAGAGATCAGAGCCATAATGCCAAGGTATGGCATTACTGCTTTCATAAGGAACGGGTCCAGGCACCGTAATAGTAACTGGACTGACTGCTGCAGAGGATGGTACTGTAATGGTGTGCGGATCGTAGTAAATTGTGACTGGTGATCTGGCGGGAGGTGCCACTGCTGGTTGTTGGGAATTGTTGTTTGGAGGAACATTTGATGGATCATAGTAGATGGTGACTGCTGAGACATCTTCATTAATTTCTGTTGGCGATGTAGAAGATTCTGCTGACAAAATGGATGTTGATGTTGTAGAAGGGATGGTTGTTGAAATCTGACTTGTTGAAGTGATGGATGGAGCCATTGCTGATGATATTGATGAATCGGTAGGAATGATTGTTGCTGCTGTTGTAGAAGAATCAGGAATTGTTGTCAAAGGAATTGCTGGATTTGTAGGCGTTGTTGTTGAGATCTAAAGGATTCCATCCTTGATAAGACCATCTATGCCGCTTCTCAAATTATCACACCCGTTGACTGCAATGTTGCAATACCCACAACCGAGCTCACACCTGGGGAACACTTGGCACTCTAGAAGCTGAGCTTTAATTTCGACCAGAGGTGGTCGAATTTGTGCAACATTGGTGATCAAGGTAGATGGTTTGTCTTCCTCGATGGCATTAATCCTTGGCCCACCATGATTAGGCATAGGATTTTAGT
Source organism: Lathyrus aphaca (assembly GCA_963966055.1). NCBI lineage: Eukaryota > Viridiplantae > Streptophyta > Magnoliopsida > Fabales > Fabaceae > Lathyrus > Lathyrus aphaca. Next base: position 278,912,082 of record OZ014521.1, read on the forward strand.
TGACATTTGGGGGAGGTGCAAAGTTGAGGGCTTTAGAATCCACCAAATCTTGGACTTTCATTTGCAAGGCCCTGCATTTCTCAGTATTGTGGCCAGGTGCATTGGAGTGGAAAGCACACCTGGCGTTGACATCATAATTCCTTGGGAGATTGGAGGGATCTGGTGGTGCCAATGTCCTTAACTCAACCAAGTTGAGCTTCAGGAGTTGTGGCAATAAGGCAGCATAAGGCATAGGGATAGGGTCAATCACCCAGTTTGCCTGTGATGGTCTTTGTTGAAAGGGTCGTTGTTGTTGATTGATGTTGTTATTGTTTTAGGTTCTCTGTGGCGGATACTGGACTTGCTGTTGATAATGTGGTTGTTGTTGTTGATATGCTGGTTGCTGAGGAATCGGAGCTGGAATTGTGACAGCTGCTACTGATCTGTGGACATACTGAGGTCTGCCCCTGCTGGCATGAATGGCATTTGTCTCACCGGTCCTTCGAGGTCCCACAAAAGGCTTCCTGGGATTACTGGACGAACTTGCACCATTATCAGAAAATTTTCCCATTTTTAGCAGGCTTTCAATCCTTTCTCCAGCTATAACTACGTCAGCAAAACTGGTGGAAGAAAAGGCAGCCAATCTATCAATATATGTTCCTTGCAAAGTATTCATGAACATGTCGGCCATTTCTCTTTCCGACATGGGTGGTTGGACAGCAGCAGCAAGCTGTCTCCACCTTTGGGCATATTCCCTAAAGCTTTCTCTGGAAGACTGAGACATCCCCATCAGAAGGGTTATGTTAGGAGCCATGTCCAGATTGTATTGATACTGCCTGATGAAAGCTTCAGCTAGGTCCTTCCAGCATCTGATAGTAGCTCTGGTCAGGTGTGAATACCACTCCCTTGAAGCCCCAGTCAAACTACCTTCAAAGTAGAACATCCACAGCTTTTCATCCATGGTATATGCTTTAAGTCTCCCCAGAAAAGACTGCAGGTGAGTTCGTGGACAAGAGGTTCCATTATATTTCTCGAAGCACGGGGGTTTGAACTTGTGGGGAATTCTCACCCCCTCCACTAACCCCATATCCATTACATCGAAACCCAGGGAGTTTTGAGACTCCAAAGACCTCAACTTCTCAGCAATTTCATCTAATCTCCGGTCATAGACTTCATCTCCTGCTCCCATAACAGTGAATTGCTCTTCTTGGGGATCCTCTTATAAAATTCTCCCCCCAGCAGTATTTCCATGCACATTTCCCGGGATGTTGACTTCCGGATCTAGATGAGGTCCAAATACTGGTGGATTAACATGAGGCTGACCCCTCTCATTATTACTAGTTCCTCCAGCTCCAGGATGAGGTTCCTCGGGGGTTTGTCTTTCCACCAATGCCCTTAACCTTTCCTGACTTTGGGCCAAGCCAGTCATTACATTCATGAATTGGGTCATTTGGTTTCTCATCTCCACCCTTTCATTAGCCATCTGGGTTCTGACCTCAGTCAGGTCTTGCTGTACTTGCTCCATTAGAATACCCGGAAGGTTGTTGCGAGTAGGATACCGGTGTGCACGGTTGACAGGGAACACTCTTCTGCGAGCAATATTTCCTGAACCACAACAGAGTTAGAAACAAACAAAATAATAACAAAACCTACAAAACAAAACAAAAGTTAGTATGCAATGCAGTATGCTTATTTGTTTTCCAAAGTATCCGGCTTAGTTCTTGGTTTTGACCTTTCCAGACCTCGAGGAAGATGTTTTTATGTTGTTGAGAAAATAAAACCCAAATGGAAACAAACTAAAATATATTACAAATGGTGAATAATACATAGTCTGTTTTTTACAACATATGCTCCTGAAGGGTCAAAATACAATACAAAAGAAAAGTACATCAAATGAAAACAACAACAATCAAAAAGTCAGACATCTAGTCCAAACTCATCCTCCTTGACCTCCTTCAGAAGTGCCTCAGTCACTGGACCAGCTGGATGCTCTGTAATGGTCCTGATGAGGAGGTTCCTAGTGGCAATGGCAGTGGTCAACTTCTTGTGCCTGTCCTGATCCTTTGATATCTTCAATCCAGCCCTAAGCTTCAACTCTGAAATCTCCTTCTGGGCTGCCAGCAAAGCTTCCTGTTGCTTCCTTTCATTGGCCTCTAACTGCTCAATCTTGGCTTGAGTTTTCTTATCTTCTTGAGTACGGGCTTCGGTGATCTTGACCCACCTAGCCTGACTTTCCTGTAGATAGAGCTCAGTCCTAGCCTTCTGAATCTTGGCCTCCTTACAGGCATTCTTCAATATTTGCTCCCAGCTTTTGCTTTCCTGATGTAGTCCTCTGTCTTCTCAATCTTAGTCAGATGCTCCACCCTAAGCTTCTACAACCTCTCAATGTCCAGACGACCATCACTCCTTTCCCACAGGGTCTTCTTCAGAGCTTGAGACAGATTCTCATTCCTTTCCTTCAGCTTCTCAAATTCTTCCAGGCTGACAGTGGCTGCTGGCTGTACTGTGGATGGTCCAGGTGTGTCCTCCAAGGTGAAGGGCATTCCAGTAATCTGAGCTCTAGCATGGGACCAGTCATAGTACTGAGCTGAAGCAACATTATTGCACCTCCCAAGAATAGCCATCCCTTTTGTCTGGATGTTGTCCCAAGCCCAAGATGCTTGTCTGACAGCAGCTAGATTAGGCTTTATTTCACAATATAGGGTCTCAGCTAAATCTTGCACTCTAGGAGGGTGAACCAAAGCATATCCCAGTTGTCTCTTAAACAGCAAAGGATTGTAGTTGATGCAACCCTTTACTCCTATCAGAGGTACATTTGGGTACTGCCCACAGCTAGTGATAATGTCCTTGCCCTTGGTGCTCTGGGTGCACCATCTGATGTCATCTGAAGTCAAAGAAATGAGCCTCTTAGCCAAATTCTTCTGCTGATGAGGGTTCAAGAAGGCATCTGATTTGGGCAGGTGTCTGAGCAGCCAAGTGTGAAACAAGGGAGCACAACATCTCACCAACTTTCCCCTTTGTTTCTCATTCCTCTGATGAATGGAGTAATAGAAATCTCCCAGCAATGTGGGTACTGGGTTCCTCAGAAGGAAAAGATGAATGGCATTCTTGCTGATAAATTTGGGCTCATCTGCAAAAAGTATAACCCCATATATGCTGAGGGCTAACAGTGCACAGACTGCCCTCCATTCTCCCAAGGAGGCCTTCAGGATGGCCTGAGAAATCAAGAAGTCTAAGTGTAAACCAGGGATCCCAGCTTTTGTTGTCATGCTTTGCTCAATCAAGGCATGTTCCAGGTATAGTGCTTTTGCTACTTCTCCATTGCTGGGAGAAGTAATTTTTGGGTTGAAGGGGATTCCACCCCTGACAGGCACTCCAATCAATGATGAGAACTCCTCCAACAGAGGTCCTAGCTGAAAGTCTGAAAATGTGAAGCATCTCAAAGGAGGGTCATAAAACTGCAAGCATGTGTGGATCATGCTCCTCTGAGAAGGGTCCAAGTCCATAACCATATCTAGGATACCTCCATAATGCTCTCTGAATAATGGGATGTGGTCAGGGGTGATAAGTGACTGGACCTGCCTGATACCAGTCAACACAGGCTCAAAGAAATGGTAAGATATGTTGCTTTTCCTGGGAGTAGTCATGAGTGTTGATGAAGAGCTGAAGACAAGTGCTGATAAAGATCAAGACTAATACTGGAGATGAGCCACTGATAGGCTGATGCTGGTGATGATGAAGATGGATGAAGCAGATAACCGATGAAGCAGAGGTCTATGCAGGAGAAGGGGTCAAAACCAAGCCAGATATAATGTGGATACCCTGAAAAACAAGTAAACAAATGTCAAATGATGAAATGATGATAAGTATGCAAATGATATGCAAGGGTTTGTGATCAAGCTGGATCTGATTATCTGTCCAGATATAAAGCCCATGTATGTTCAAGAAGTCCAGATGGAGGTTCAGGAATCCAGTAACCAAGGTGAGGGACTCAAATAAAGAGCCACATGTCCAAGGTTAAATCACAAGAACTGTCCAAAATGAGGTACTCTTAATCAAGACAAGTAACAGGGTATGATGTGGCCAAAGGGTACCTGCAAACCTGTAAACAGCCCAACCCCTCACAGGTAATGTTCTAAAACAAGGATCCTCAGACTTGGATCAGTTATGAGAAGTGTAAACACTTCTAACCCGGAGGTACAGTGTTTACAATAACCATAAAAGACCCTCCTCTAATTCACCTCAGTTTATGAAGGTCATAATAAAGGTCATACAGACTTAGCAGGCTTCCCAGATAGCCCTAGCACTACAGGAAATTTGTAGCACAGAGTTCTCAAGAAGAAACCCACATCTGAATCGTGTTTCATATTCCCGCACCAGACCGAAATGGAATGGGAAAGAACATGAACCACTCTAGCCTAAGTGTCACTCAGGTCCCAGGTATAGGACCTTAACTCTCAATAGAACCCCCACCCACCAAAACAGAAAACCAGATCCAGCAATGATAATGACAGTATGAAAAATGTAAAACTGTAAAGAAAGCAATAAATAAAGTTGTACAGAAAGCAATAAATAAAGCCAAATAAATGAACACAATTAGCACATAACACCCCAGTAAACACAAATCAAACAAGCGCTGTGAGGAACCCACAAAAAGAACCAGAAGCCCTGGTTACAGTATAAGGGTCCCCAGCAGAGTCGCCAAGCTGTCGCTCCCACCAAATGACACCTGGCCAAGAGGGGTACAGACGCGAACGGTCGGCGAAAGGAGAGAGAACACACAAGGGTGAACTCAGAAGACAAGAGTCGCCAGCTAGGCATTTTTATCCCGGAGGAAAGGTAATGCTGCATAGACCTAGGAAGATATGGATAAGACGGTTGCGAACCAGAGAAACTGAGAAAGGGGGTTGGTTACAACCTGGGAAGGTATTAGCACCCAGATTTTCCGCCGTACTCGACGGGATCCACGCTTAAAAGATTTGTGTTTTAAAGGGGTAGTGTCTGTGCTATCTGTGTATCAAAGCTGGAAAGAATGCAAGTGTCAGTGCAAAGAAGTGTGAGGTGAAATATGTGAAGTGTCAGTATAAGGAAAGGATGCAGAGCTCAAGACTATGAGGCTTAAAGAATAAGGCTGGAAGAGGGGGAATATACAGAGACTTTTGTTCGATAACTGTTAAGTTATGCCTACGTATCCTCTCGTGCAATGAGGAAGTCAGAACAACGTAGTTCGACCCAAAGAGACTGAAAGATAAATTGACTTGTGAACTGCTTACTTGTCTATGCTCAAGTGTATGACCTGTTTGGCTCAGGTGCTAATTGTCTTGCATTAGACGGAAGAAGCGAGCTCTCGTTTATGAGTGAATGAGATGAGAAAAGAATCCCGAAGGAGACGATTATTGTTTGTTTTTGTGCTTTCAGTCTTTTATTGATTTTTGAAGTTTGTCATAAGAAAATGAGCTTAAGCCTAAACCAAGGGTTAGTAAACTCATCACATCCTCTCTCTGATTAGGGGTAATGAGAATACCTTAAGTATGAAGTAAGCACTTCAAACTTTAATCACCATGATGTAGGATTAAGATCATTAACCTACTTGATTATTTAGATGTTTTTGTTGTTTTTGTTTAGTGTTAAGTAATGAGATTAAGCCATAATCAAGGATTTAATGGACCCATTACACCATCCTAATAGAAGGATGATAGATGAGAACATTTAAGCTGAGGAAGGCTCCTCAACTTAACCCATGATTAGGGATTAACCTAATGACAAAACAAAGCCTTTATTAAAGTGGATTTTAATTAATGGTAAAATTAATAAGTGAGTTTTATGGTTGGTAAGACAACTTGAGGGGGACTTGTCCATTAACACTAGGGTTAGTCCTTCTTAACCAATTAAGGAAGAATTAGAACCCTAATGAAAGGCCCAAGTTACAAGCTTGATGTCTTGGTGATTATTAGATGAATTAATTAGAGGATTTAAACACATTAAGGGTTTAACACTTAAGATTAAAGTTATACACTCCATCCTAATAGAAGGATGCAGGCATAACCCTAAACACAAAGCCTTAAAACCTTTAGGGTTTAGTCCTTGATTATGGGATGAGAAGAGAAGACCCAATGATGACACAAAGGTAAAATCTAAATGGGGGGACTAATAAAACCCTAATTGTTATCATGCTTAGTTGTTCTTAGGGTTAATGAGGCTTGCAAGAAGATCTTCAGAGAAACCACCAGGAAGGAAGCAGAGGAAAGGAGGAAGAAGCAGAAAGAAGCAAGACTACTTGCTTCACTTAAGAAGACAAGTTATTTGAAGGAAGAAAGATAGCAAGAGCATGAATGAGCAAGCTCACTCTAATACAAAGATAAAATGCAGCAATGATGCATAAGAGAGATGAAAAGAGATTGTGAGAAGTGAAGGCAAATTCACTTCTCAAAACAACTTACCACCTGAAAAGTTAGCCAAAGAAATGAGATGCAATGCAAATGATATGAAATGTCATGATGCAAACCAAAGTCAGAAGCATAAACATGATGTTAATGATGCTAAGAGATGATGCAAACACATGTCAAGAGTTGTGGATGATCATACAAGGATGGGGATGCAAATGAAGCATATTTTGAACCATGGTAGTTCATGAAAGTTTATGAAATGGAATGGACATATAACATGGCAAATGAAAGATGAAATGATCAAACATGATTCTATTATGTCCTAAGATGTCTTATATGTCATATGGGTGCACAAAATGTCATGAAAAGTTCTTGTATGCAAGCAAATGAAAGATGGATGCAAAGGAAGGCAAGAATTAGGGTTTACATACAATATGCAATGCAAATATTCAAAATCAGAAGCAAATGACATGATAAAAAATTGAAAATGGGATCAAAGGAACCCTAACCCTACACAAGTTCACTGCCCAAAGGAGGGGATCTAAATCTTAACCTAATGGGAGTTATGATTTTTCCAAGTTAACTAGGGTTTCATTGTACCTCAAAAGGAAAAATGTTCATCAAATTGAAAATGGAAGATAAATTCAAACCAATTTTACCCTAGAAACTACATGCTATGAAGGATGTAATGCAAGAAGAACCATTATCAAACTCTTCATGGTTAGGCAGAATGGATTTTTCCAAGTTTGAACAAAAATATTGACTTTAAACAAATTTAATTCCAATGAAAATTGTCAAAATAGGTCAAGAACCAAAAAGAAATTTGTTTTGAGAGTTTGATAATGTTTCTAAATGTTTTAAATTGCAATGTGAATTTTTTTGTGATTTTTAAATACCCAAATGCATTTTTAATTAATTAATTTCCATTAACTAATTAAAAATAAACATTTAAATGATTTAAAAATGATTTTTAATGCAAAAAATTAAAATTAAAATATTTTTGGGTTCTTAAAATTAATGAAATGTTTGACAAAAATTTTCAGAATTTTTTAAAGTGTTTTTCTATTTTTAAAAATTCGTGGAAGTTAAATGAAAAGAAAATGAAATAAAATTTAAATAAAAAGAAAGTAGGCTGATCCAAGAGCTGAGATTCAAATGGTTTTGGAGGGAGTTGACCCGCGCCAGATCCTGTGGCTGAAATTCAAACTGACCAAATTAAATTAAACCTAATTAATTAATTTAATAAATCAGGATTAGGGTTTTAATGATGGATCTGGACCACTCATTCGCGCGCGGGTCAACCAGGGTCAATATGATCTATGGCTCACATTCAAACTGAGCCCTAATCACAATTAAGGCATTAATGACTTTCAGGTGGCCGAAAATGACCTCCGGTCATCTTCTCCGGCCACACCCCTCCCTGAAAATTGCTATCTCTCTCTCCAAGCTTCTAAAACCTAATCTCTCTGCCCAGAATCCATCCCCACGCATCACCAACAAGAAACACCCACTAAAACAAATTTATTTCACATATTCAAGCTGAATCGAAGCAAATTAGTTCTAGGTCAAAAAATTTCAGAGAGCTCATACATGCTTAATAATTGACTATTTTTAAAACCAAACACATCAGCATTATCAGTGAATCATGGAGAATCAATTAGTAACTTAAAAACACGTTTCTGGAAAAATTGTTCTTGAGCTTACTTGAATTGGAGCTTTGAACTTTGGAGCTTTCTGGCTGCTTCTTTGGTCCAAACAAGCTCCAATGATCCTCCCCAGAAGTTTGTGATGTTTAGCTGGAGTTTATATGGCCTCTAGAGGAAGTTTGCAGAAGCTCAGGTCAATGGGGGAGGGAAATCGTGTTTTTGATGTGGGAGGTTTCAGGGCAAAGTAAGGGTTGGGAAATGATCAGAGGATCATGGTGAGTGATTCTGTGAAATTTGTTTTGAGGTATGTGGCTTGTGTATTGAGTTTCGAAAGAAAATGCACAAAGAGGGATTTTGGAGAATGCTCACTTGTGGGAAGTTTCAGGCTGTGTTGTGTGTTGTGTTGAGCTTCTTTTGGTACATGTATCAAGTTGGGATAGGTCAGAGAGTTGTTGCTGGCCTATGTTGATTGGTATGGTCCCTTTTGCCAAAAGTCAATGTTAGGTGTCCTTGAGGTATGGGTCATGGCAGGCTGGTTTAGAGGCATGGCTTGGTTCAGCTGTGATCAAGGAGAACCATGGAAATGAATTTGAGGCCAATTTGCAAGTGGATTGGGGTTTATGTGAGGTTTTGCAATTTTCACAGAGTTTGGCCCTTTTGTGATTTCTTGAAGCATAAGTCATGAAACTTGAGAATTCTTTGGTGCATTCTGAATTTTAGGTCATGGTTTATGTTTGTGTGATAGTTAGAAGTCCATTTGAAGTCACATTTTGCCTTGGCATGAGGTTTTGCAACTTTCCCTCTTTGGTACAAAAGTGAAAATTAAATGATTTTGCCCAACTTTGACAAGCCATAACTTTTGATCCATAATGAATTAGAAAGAGTTCTTGTACTTTTTGAAAATGGGAAGATCCATTCTACAACTTTCATGACCAAAGTTCTTTCATTTGAAGTATTTTTGAATCAAAAAGAGGAGGTTGAAAAACTTTCCCAAAATGGCAAGTTTGCATTACAAGTCACTTTCCCAAAATGGCAACTTTGCAAATGGCTTGAAATTCTTCAATTTTGTGAACTTATAACATCTTCTATGATCAAATAAAGATCATACACATTCAAAATGATGGAGAACACCCTTTGGTTGGGTCACTGGGGGCCTCAGATGCCCTGATTTTGCACTGACTTGCTCAAGAAGTCATCTCTTGATCAGATGCCTTCCCCATTGAATTTCTTCATAAAAATTGATATGCAAGATCCTTATAACATATAGAGACCAATAGAAACAAGAATGACCAAAAAATTTGGAGTTATGCCCTCTGAAACCAAAACCCTAATTTTAGGTCGTCTGTGCAGTTAAGCCTGGCTCTGCTTCCATGCCTTTCTCAGTTCTTGTGATTCTTTGAATTCCTTGACTTTATGAGGATATAATATGATGCTTGAACATACATGGACCCCTTTGATGTGATTGATGACCTTTGGAGTGGCTCAAATGGCTCAGGGATGGCTCAGATCACAAACCCTAGATGCAGATGACTTTGAAACAATGCAGTGAAGCAAAAATGCAATATGAGATGCTATGATTGAACTTATGCACATGAAGAGATCACAAGCCATGGTGTGAATGGGTGAGGGCAAATTTGGGGTGTTTACAATGATAAGAAGAGATCATCCTCAACTTGGTTCCCAAAACATCTTGTAAACTCTTCCAAAATCTCAATGTAAGTCGTGGCTCTCTGTCCGTCATAATACTCGACGGTATCCCATGCAACTTCACAATCTTATCAATATACATCTCTTCTAGTTTTGACATGGAATGATTAATCTTCATCGGTCAGAAATGCGTCGACTTAGTTAATCGATCCACAATCACCCAAATAGAATCATTTCACTTCACCTTCTTCGGCAACCCTGTCACAAAATCCATAGAAATGATATCTCATTTCCATTCTGAAATACTCAACGGTTGCATCACACCTAAAGGCTTTTGATGTTCAACCTTCGATTTCTGGCAAACCAAACAAGCATACATGAACTCTGCAACATCTCGTTTCATACCCGGCCACCAAAATAACTTCTGCAAGTCATGATACATCTTAGTAGCGCCAGGATGAATACTCAATCTATTTTGATGTCCTTCTTCAAGACTAATCTTCTTCAACTCTGGATTATTAGGAACACACACACGATCTCAGAATCTCATCATACCATTTCCATTAATTCGGAAATCTCCTTTGTTACCTTGGTTAATCAAAGTCATTTGATCCACCAACTTCAAATCTAATTGTTGTCCTAAACGGATCTCTCCCACAATATCATTAGTCAATTTCAGCATACCTAACTTCACACTCTCAGATGTGGTCTCACACAATAAACTCATGTCTCTGAACTGCTCAATCATCTCAAGTTCTTTTACCATCAACATCGACACATGCAAAGTCTTTCTACTCAAAGCATCTACGACCACATTATCCTTACCAAGGTGGTAATTCAAATCAAAATCAAAGTCTTTCAACATCTCTAACCATCTCATTTGCCTCATGTTTAGTTCCTTTTGATCAAACAAGTATCTCAAACTCTTATGATCGCTGAACACCTCAAATCTCGATCCAAACAGATAGTGTCTCCAAATCTTTAACACAAAAACCACGGCTACTAACTCTAAGTCATGGGTAGGATAGTTCCTCTCATGAGCACGTAGCTATCTATAAGCATAGGAAACTACTTGACCATTCTACATCAATACACCACCAAGACCCATCTTCGAAGCATCACAGTATACCATAAAAGATTCATTCAGATTCAGCAAAATCAATACTAGAGCAGTCATTAACCTCTTCTTCAATTCCATAAAACTCTTCTCGCATGCAACATCCCACACATAAGTTTGGCCCTTCTGAGTCAACTGCGTCAGAGGCAATGCCAATTTAGAAAATCCTCTATAAACTTTCGGTAATAACCGGCCAAACCAAGAAAACTTCTAATCTCCATAGTAGAATTTGGAGTATCCCACTTCAACTCATCATCAATCTTTGAAGGATCCACTGAAATCCCTCCACTAGAAATCACATGGCCAAGGAAATTCACTTCCTTCAACCAGAACTCACACTTTGAGAACTTGGCATAAATCTTCTTCTCTCTTAACACTTGTAATACAATCCTCAGATATCCTTCATGTTCTTCTTCTGACTTTGAATAAATCAGGATGTCATCAATAAATACCATAACAAACTTATCCAAATACTCATGAAAAGTCTGATTAATATACTCCATGAATACACCAGGTGCATTGGATACACCAAAAGGCATCACAGTATACTTATAGTGACCATACCTCGTCCAAAAATCTGTCTTCGGAATATCATCCGCTTTAACACAAATCTGATGATAACCCGACCTCAAGTCAATCTTGCTAAAAACCCAAGCTCCCACCAACTGATCCATTAAATCATCAATCCTCTGAAGTGGATATTTATTCTTGATAGTCACCTTATTCAATTGTCGATAATCGATGCACGGCCTCATACTACCATCCTTTTTCTTAACCAATAACACCGGAGCACCCCACGGAGAAACACTTGGACGAAAAAATTTCTTCTAAATAAGTTCTTCAAGTTGCTTCTTCAACTCACTCAGCTCTGAAGCTGACATTCAATATGGAACCATCGATACTGGACTAGTACCTGGTACCAAATCCACAACAAACTCTACTTCATGTTCTGGAGGTAAATCACTAATGTCATCTAGAAACATATCAAGAAATTCTCTGACAACGGGCAATTCAACACTCACTTGTTCACGACCAACTTGTAACTCCGCAAACAAAAAAAAACATTTGGGCTTCATCTACTAGAAGTTCATCCACTTGCTTTATAGATAGAAACATCATCTCCCCGCAATCTCCAAACTCTGGAAACTCCACCGTCTTTGCATAACAATTGATATGCACAAAGTTGAACTCCAGCCAGTTCATTCCAAGCACGACATCCATTTGGCGTAAAGGTAGACACACCAAATCCATCAAGAAATCCTTACCATAAATGATCAGAGGACATTTCAAACACACGTGGTTAGTCGTAACTGAACCGTCAACAAGCATCTCAATCAACATATTACCATTCGTAACAGTCAAAGGCAAATTCAACCTGCTCGCGCACTCAATCGAAATAAACGAATGTGTAGCACCAGTATCAATTATAACAAACAACTCAACATCGTTAATAAAACAAGTACCTCTAATCAAGTTATCCATCTTCTGAGCATCTGAGTAACTCAAAGAAAACACTCTACCAGTAGTCTGAGTTGCAGTAGCAACCTTCTTCGGTTTTTGACACTGAGTACTGATATGTCTCTCTTCACCGCAATTGAAACAAGTTGGTCCTGCATTTGGACACTCGTCTTTCATATGACTCCTCTTACCACATTCATAACATCTAATCAATGTAGCAGTGTGTATACCCTAATTTTTTCCCTAAGGTTTCTACGCATTTAATCTGCATCTTGCATACAAACAAGATCACACTGGTTGCTCAGTTCGTCTCAGGTGTAGGTTTATGTCTCACAGGGGATCCGCGTTGCTTTTAATTGCTTTATTTTTTTATGCTTACTAACCATTATTAAAATCCAAAAATATTTTGTTTTCTTTCATTAACATTTTTAGGAAGAAGAACAAGTGAAAATGCCAAAAATAGCAGTCCTGCAGCTCGAATAAAATTTCACAGATAAAAGTCGAAGTTGATCCGCAAATAATTCAAATTTATATGATAAAGGATTTCTCAAGTTAATTGATTTATTCAAGGAAGTCTAAGGTTCATGTGTTTATTTCCATGCCTTCTCCGACGTGCAAAAAGAATCGGGCCACAATAACCAAGCAATCACATTTAAATAAAAATATTCAAATTTTAGCTTGGTTAACCGGTTAAACCTATGTGTTAACCGGTTAACCAGTGCGAAATTTGAATATTTTATTCAAATTCAGCATACTTTGATCATTGATCTCATTTGGAATATTCTAGATCCATTTCCCTCTGAATTCTCTACATCACTTTGATCATTTCCTACCATAAACCCTCACTAATCACCACTATTTTCCATTTCCCTCCAAATTTTCAATTACCAAGCCTAATTTAATTCATTCAACAAGCTTTTGAGAGCCAACAAATCTCTTAAAAAATATTCCCCCAAACATAAAATTTCACTAAAGCTCTTCTTTCCTTCTTTTAAAGTTATCAAGAATTCACATTGAATTCTTGATCAACTTGAGCTAAATCTTCAACCTACTCTTTTCTTTTTCATCAATTTCAGTAGATCTAGCTTGATTTGGTCCAATTTGAAGAAGTGCTTTTGGTAATTCACTTTTTCCATGATTTCATATGCATCATCAACATTCATGATGTATATCTTTGGTGCCTTTGATTCTAGATCTATTGGATCTTATATTGTTGTTTGATTGCAGGGATTTCACTATATTTTATTTTAAAATTCGTGCAAATTCAGATAATTATCATCAAGTGTTTGAAACAAGGTTTTGAAAATGGATCATGCTGAATTTCAACATTTTTTCTACCACTGATACAGTGTTAACCGGTTAACCATTTCTAGTGTATTTTGTTTAACCGGTTAACAAGTGTTATTTGGCGCATGATTTGAAAGTTTGTTGCGTTAACCGATTAACCTATTTGGTTAACCATTTAACACAAGACTAGAAGCTGTTTTTGACTTATTTTTGAACTTATTTTGGTTACTCTTTCTTCTTCTCCCTCCTTTTAATTTTTACCTTGGGGAGTGTAACACCCTTATTTTTGCCTTAAGTTTTCTACGCATTTTATCTGCATCTTGCAAACAAACAAGATCGCGTTGATTGCTCAGTTCTTCTCGGGTTAGGTTTATGACTAACAGGGGATCACCGTTGCTTTTAATTGCTTTATTTGTTTATGTTTACTAACCACTAATTAAAATCCAAAAATGTTTTGTTTCCTTTTACTAACCTTTTTCAGGAAGAGGAACCATTGAAAATACCAAAAATAGCAGTCCTACAGCTCGAGTAAAATTTCACAGACAAAATTTGAAGTTGATCCTCAAGTAATTCAAATTTATCTGATCAAGGATTTCTCCAAGTTAATTGATTCATTCAAGGAATTCAGAGGTTCATGCCTTCTTCGATGTACAAAAAGAATCGGGCCACAACAACCAAGCAATCACATTTGAATAAAAACATTCAAATTTTAGCTTGGTTAACCGGTTAACCCTATGCGTTAACCGGTTAACCAGTGCAAAATTTGAATTTTTTTATGCAAATTCAGCACCCTTAGATCATTGATATATTTGGAATATTCTAGATCCATTGGCCTCTGATTTCTCTACATCACTTTGATCATTTCCTACCATAAACCCTCACTAATCACCACTATTTTCCATTTCCCACCAAATTTTCAATTACCAAGCCTAATTTTAATTACCAAAGCAAGATCCAATCCACCAAATTTCGATACCTAAGGCCTGTAAATAGGACCATAATTTCATTCATTCACCAAACTTTGAAGAACCAACAAATCCCTTGCAAAATACTCCCCCAAAAACCAAAAATCTCACTAAAGCTCTTTTTATTTCTTTTGAAGTTATCAAGAATTCACATTGAATTCTTAACTAACTTGAGCTAAACCTTCATCTTATTCTTCTCTTGTTCATCAATTGCAGTAGAGCTAGCTTGATTTGGTCAAATTTGAAGAAGTGTTTTTGTTAATTCACTCACTCCATAAACCCATACTCACCATCAACATTCAAGATGTAGATCTTTGGTGCCTTTGTTTCTAGATCCTTTGGATCTCAATTTGTTGTTTGATTGCAGGGATTTCACTGTATTTTGGTTTTAAAATTCGTGCAAATTCAGATCATAATCACCATATGTTTAAAAAAGGGTTTTGAAAATGGATCATGTTGAATTTCTGCAATTTTTCTGCTACTGGTTCAACGTTAACCGGTTAACCATTCATAGTGTAAATTGGTTAACCGGTTTGAAAATTGCGCAGGGTTTGCTTGCGTTAACTGGTTAACCATTTAGGTTAACCGGTTAACACAAGTCAGAATGGTGTTTTTGGCTTGTTTAAGCCCTTTTTGGTTCCTTTTTCTTCTTCTTCTTCCTCCTTTTTATTTTTACCTTGGGAAGCACTTTTGGGAGTGATTTCTCCTTAATTTCAATGAACTTTGGATGTAGATTAGAGTAGTTAATGTTCATTAATTCAAAACTACCTTTAAATGAATTATTTAATTCATTTAAGGTACTTTACATTAGTTATACATTTTCATGCTTGAATCCACAAAGAAGAGTGATTGAACTTAAGGATGGAATAATACCATTAGTATGACTAAATTTGGTATTCATCTTTAGTTTTATGCGGTATTGTGTTCAGATGGCGATTTAGATATCGTTTATCTCGCATGCATTAGCACTAACATTTTTCACCTTAATTGGTGGTGGTCGGCCTCATATGTAGGGTAATTACTTCGTAAATTACTCGGTGATTGCTGAACATAGACCTAAATGTTTCTCGAATTCCTAATAAAAAAACTAATTAGGTACTTACACTTTCATGGACCGGACCTCTTGTTAGTCGCGTAATCCCAAAGCCTTCATCATATTGCATTAAGAATCGAGACTTATGAAAATTTGATGCGTAGGTGCTTTAGTCTTCTCCACAACCTCTAAATTTGTTGCTGCTTTTCTGTCGAATACGGCGCTGCATCTTGGGCATATTGTCGTACCCCGAAAAATACGACCTTACGCGATCCGAAAGGACAGGAGCCGCGCGCCGGACTGACTGAAGAGTTGTCACCTAATTCTATTTATTCCCGAAGAGGGAAAGGGAAGATATAGATACAACTCGGGAAGAAAAGGATGAGGACAAAGGTCAACGGAACCATTGCCTGGGTTTGGGAGTCGGTTATGCAGGGGGGAGGTATTAGCACCCCCTACATCCATCGTACTCGATGGGAACCATCTAAGTTAACGCGCGAGAAAGGATGTCTGTGCTTAAACGAATTGCTTGCTAGAGGGAAATGAGTTGAATTATAAGTTATATTGATCCTAGGTGCTCGGCAAGGATAGAGATCCTCGTGCCTACGTACTCCCATGTGCAATGGGAAAGTCAGAGCCTCGTAGTTCGGCCTACTACTGGTAATGGTTGTTTGATTTTATTACCTTTCTTCGACGAAAGGGTTTAGGAGTTGAAATGCACTAAATACTATAGATAGTTTATCTCGTCCAACAAGACGAGCGTCTTGCGTCGAAATAATCGGAGCGAGTAACGAGAGCTCGTTATCCTCCTTTCTACCGCTTAAGGCTCGTGGCGTACAAATCTTCTCGTACTATTAGAATGTTTTATTTCCTAAGACCACTTGACGTTGGATCAACGGTTTGGATCTAATCGAAACGTTTTGGTTCTTTGAGGTTAAAGGGTAAATGCAAATGGAGGTTTATTTTGTAGTTTGTTAGCGAGGCACAGAGCGCTCGGCTCGCAAGGTAAGGTGGATCCTAATAAACGAAACGATAACTGGAAGATAAAGTGCGATTGTGCGAGTGAAATCGCTTGGCGTTGGACCAAGGATTCAGAATTAAATAAAATAAGGAAAATAAAATGCGGACAAAGTCATGCAATGAAGAAAACACAGTACCCAACCCCTATTCGATGAACTCAGCAGCGGTGCAACTCTCCTTCAATCAACTTGCGGTTCAATTTCTTTCACACTCAAGCTTCTCAGATTTCGCTCCACATCCCTCAGTCCGTTTTCCGCACTTCTCTCGGTTGTGCTTGGCTTTTCGATTCAGACCGGATTTGTGGCGGTCCGGCGGTGACATGGTAGCGGGATTGATGGTTTTCGGCTTCTCCGATTCGCGTTTCGCTCAAGTCGTTCGCAGATCTTTCCCTTGTTTCACTGTTTTTTGTTCGATTTTGATTTGCGGGTTGTGTTTCAGCGGCGGCTTCGGTGTTTTGGTCACGGTGGTCACAGTTTTAGAACGGCCAAAGGTTTTATGTGCGGTGGAGGTTACTGTGAAAAGGGCTAGCGGTTTTCGGTTTGTGTTGAAGAAGGTGGCGGATGGTTTTGCTTCGGTTCAAATCAGATTTTATTTCGGCTATTTTGGGTGTTTAGAAGATGGTTTAGGTGGTTTTGGGCGGTGTTCACAGTTTCATGATTTTACTGCGATGGTGTTTTTGAATGAAGGTATAAGGGGTTGTTTAGTTGTTCAGATTACTGCATTTCTGTTTTGGTGGTTTGCTCGTTTATGAAAAGAAAAGAACAAAAATAAAAGTGTGGTGCGTTTTTATGGTTTATGTGTTTTTTGGTATTTTCCAAAGTTTGAAGCTTGGTTTTCTGAGGATTTTTGCAGGGATTATCTAAGGTCTCCAAGCTTAGTGATTGAGATTATGAGAGGTGTTATTTATAGGATGAATTTTGAGAGGGTGAAATTGGAAATAAAGAATCTTTTGCTGAGCTGTTTGTGTACAGATTTTTGTGTGGAAGAATGGTGGAATTGTACAATTTGTGAAAACGTATTCTGTTGCTTTGTTGTGCTGGTGTATTGCGAAAAGGTGGAAGGGAGTGCCTTATGCAGTGAGTTAGTGGGAGCTGGGAAAATGTTTTATTAAAAGATCATAACTTTATTGATTTAAAGAATAAAATAAAATAAAGCATAATAAAAATAATAAAATAATAATAATAAGGAAAATAATAAGAAGAAGAAGAATAATGAATAGTGAAAGTTAATAATAATAGAAATAATTAAAAGACTAGTAATAATAACAATAATAATAATAAAAAGATGGAACAATAATAAAAATATGATTATCGATAGAAATGAAAAGGAAATTATAAATGGATTACAAATCTAGAAAGGTTAAAAAAATATAGCTATAACAACAAAACAAAAATAAGATAGAAATAAAAAATGAATAATAGTAAAATAAAATATTAAGAAATAATAATAATAATAATAACAATAATAATAATAATAATAATGATAATAATAATAATAAGATGAGAAAACATTTTTTTTATATTTTGCAAATGGACTTAAAAGAAACATTTAAAATGAAAGTATAAAAAGAAAAAAAAAGATGGTTTTATAGACTAAATGATTGTAAACGGATTTAAATGGAAATAGATTTTTGAGATATCTGTTAAACGAAAAATGAAATGGAATAATGCATTTCTCTTGAATTTTTGACTAATAATTAATAAACAGAAAATAAAATAATAAGGGTATGACAAATTTGGGGTATGACAGATGCCCCTATCGAATTAACTTAGACCGAGTAAGATGAATTGCCCCGCGTTCAATCTTTCTAGGTATAAGATAATTAGATATTAACAGACTCCGAATTTGTCCGAGAAAGAAAGAAAATTGTGAAAATAGTAGGTGATTAAAATTGGAAATAATGGGTGACACAGCAAGAAACAATTGACAAAATAAATCACTTATCACTGGCGGGTGATAAAGCGAATAACTGAAAATAAAATCACTTATCAACAGAGGATGATAAGGCGAATGACTGAAAATAAAATCACTTATCAACAGAGGATGATAAGGCGAAAGAAAAATAAACTCACTTATCAACTGAGGATGATAAGGCGAATAGACTGAAAATAAAATCACTTATCAACAGAGGATGATAAGGAGAAAGACAGAAAAATAAAGAATCACTTATCACCAGAGAATGATAAGGCGAATAGACTGAAAATAAAATCACTTATCAACAGAGGATGATAAGGCGAAAGACAGAAAATAAAAATCTCTTATCAACAGAGGATGATAAGGCGAAAGACAGAAAAATAAAGAATCACTTATCACCAGAGAATGATAAGGCGAATAACTGAAAATAAAATCACTTATCAACAGAGGATGATAAGGCGAAAGACAGAAAATAAAAATCTCTTATCAACAGAGGATGATAAGGCGAAAGATAGAAAAATAAAGAATCACTTATCACCAGAGAATGATAAGGCGAATAACTGAAAATAAAATCACTTATCAACAGAGGATGCTAAGGCGAAAGACAGGAAATAAAAATCTCTTATCAACAGAGGATGATAAGGCGAAAGACAAAAAAATAAAGAATCGCTTATCACCGGAGAATGATAAGGCGAATAACTGAAAATAAAATCACTTATCAACAGAGGATGATAAGGCGAAAGATAGAAAATAAAAATCTCTTATCAACAGAGGATGATAAGAAGAAAGACAGAAAAATAAAGAATCACTTATCACCAGAGAATGATAAGGCGAATAACTGAAAAATCACTTATCAACAGAGGATGAGAAGGCGAAAGACAGAAAATAAAAATCTCTTATCAACAGAGGATGATAAGGCGAAAGACAGAAAATAAAAATATCTTATCAACAGAGGATGATAAGGCGAAAGACAGAAAAATAAAGAATCACTATCAACTGAGGATGATAGGCGAAAGACAGAAAAATAAAGGATCACTATCAACAGAGGATGATAGGCGAAAGACAGAAAAATAAACTCACTTATCAACTGAGGATGATAAGGCGAATAGCAGAAAAAATAAACTCACTTATCAACTGAGGATGATAAGGCGAATAACAGAAAAATAAAGGATCACTATCAACAGAGGATGATAGGCGAAAGATAGAAAAATAAAGGATCACTATCAACAGAGGATGATAGGCGAAAGACAGAAAAATAAACTCACTTATCAACTGAGGATGATAAGGCGAATAGCAGAAAAAATAAACTCACTTATCAATTGAGGATGATAAGGCGAATAACAGAAAAATAAACTCACTTATCAACTGAGGATGATAAGGCGAATGACAGAAAAATAAACTCACTTATCAACTGAGGATGATAAGGCGAATGACAAAAAATAAACTCACTTATCAACTGAGGATGATAAGGCGAATAACAGAAAATAAACTCACTTATCAACTGAGGATGATAAGGAGAATAACAGAAAATAAACTCACTTATCAACTGAGGATGATAAGGCGAATAACTGAAAATAAACTCACTTATCAACAGAGGATGATAAGGCGAATAAGTGAAAATAAACTCACTTATCAACAGAGGATGATAAGGCGAATAACTGAAAATAAACTCACTTATCAACAGAGGATGATAAGGCGGATAACTGAAAATAAACTCACTTATCAACAGAGGATGATAAGGCGAATGGCAGAAAAAATAAACTCACTTATCAACTGAGGCTGATAAGGCGAATGAAATTTAAATATGGCCATTGAATCCGTCGAGGGGATGCTTGGAATCTTTGATTAATATGATCCTGACTTCCGTTGGGGAAAGGACTGGAAATCTGGGTTGATCCTGGATCCCGAATTATACAACTATGCTTGACTATTTGAAATGGTACTCCATAATGATGCAGATACGATGCAAGTGCTTATGCATTGATGTAAGTTAAAATTGTTGGGAGTATGAAAAGCTGATTTATTTAGGTATGCAAATGATGCACATGTTGTAAATGATTGATATAAATGATGCTTATGACGTTGATGATGCATATGGTGCATATGAGCGATTGAAAGGTGCCATCTTGGTGGACTTTTGGTTTGGTAGTTGCCAATAATGATTGGACTTTGGGTGGGTGGAGGGATTGATTCCCCGACACTCGATCTTCGATGATGTATGATCAGAAGATGGATATGAAAGCTCCAAGTTTGGTTATTTGCTGATGAGCGAAGCGACTTAATTGACACATGAAGACTGATTTTGCTTCGAATGGTTGCCAATGTCTAGCAAGCATTGCCTGCTCAGCTGGGGAAACAAGATAGGAAGATTTTCTCCTTGTTTGCTTGCCCCTGCTTGTAGGGTATCTGAAATAAAATTGATGGGGAAACTTTGACAATGGCTGTGACATGACCTGCCCCTGATTGAGCCTTTGAAGATGATCTTTCCCCTGACTGGGCCATTGAGAATAATTTTGCCCCTGATTTGAGTTGATTTTGAAGAAGTATTGATTCAAATTCCTCTTTTGATTGCCCCTTGTTGGGATTGCACTGATGTTAAGCACTGAATTGCAATTAGATGGTTCATACACAAATGGTAATGTTAATGTAACGTTCATGTGAGTTTTGAAAAAAGTCAATTTATTTGAATGCAGTGAAAGTGTAACGAATGGACCATTGGTCCACACGAGGTGCTGATTTATAAAGTGCGTGAAATATGCAGCAAAAATAATGTGCTATTAAGATTGAAGATTAGCAAATATATGGGAGTCAATTTACGCAACCTTGTTGGTAGCATGCTTTCAGAATAAACCCTGTCTCAATTAGGTCTTTTGAGGGTTGTAGCATGGTCTGGTTAATGGTTTGAGAAATAAAGGATATAAGGCTCAAAGTTTGATTTGTACCCACCCCTTCTTCGTATTGTTCTCCTGTCCTATGTTCAATTAACCTTACATATGTATTTGTTTTGACTTTGTAAGAGTGAAGATGAAGCTTTGATGTTCGCTTGGAGGTGGCATTCATCTTATTTTGCTGGTGACCATTTGATTCTTGATTTGGTGGTCACTGATCTTTGCTTTGTTTTTGTTGAGGATTTGGGCTCCTCTTTTGATTTGTTTTTTATTTGTCGACTAAGTTTCCCTTTGGGTGCTCAACTTAGCGGTTTTTTCTTCTCTTTTCTTTTTTTTTGTTTGAATATTGTGATTGTCAAGTCATATGCTGATGGTCCTCTGTCGGGATGTCTTATCTTGCGATTTGAAGTGTAGTCAGGTTAAAAGAAATAACTACCCTGCCCCGGGTTAGATGTAAGGGTTGTATCCGAAAGAAACTCCTACTTCTAGGCTCGAAGTGGTTGACTAGGGATTAAATCCTTGTATCTCCAGTGTTTGGGGATTTGAAAGAATTCATGTACATCATTGACGAGATTTTATCTGAAAGCATACCGCAACAGTTATGGGCATTTCGTTTTCATCATCCTCCCTCAAATATTTGCTAAAGTGAAGTGAGAGAATATTTTTTATTTTTGTGATAAATGATAAATAATGAGCGAATGCAAATAAACTGATTCAAAACATGCATAAACATAACATTAACATAACCAAATACAGACGATAATGTTCAGAGAAAATAGTACTTAAACAAACATTACAAAACATCAGGAATGCGGAAATAATAAATGGCACTGGCTGCCTTGATTTGAGGAATTGAACTTCTCTTGATTGAATACTTCAAAGTTGAAGACTACTCAGCTTGGTCTTCGACAACCCCTTCAAATGTCTTTACTTGTTGGTGTCGTGCGGCGGCATTGGATCGTTCTGGACATTTGCATTTCTCGGAGTGAGAGTGAGTTCCTTAGAGTTGATCATATCCTGAACCATATGCTTGAAGGCATGACAGTTTTCAATTGTGTGACCTGGAGCGCCCTTGTGATACTCACAACGAGCATTGGCATCATAGTTCCAGGCATTGCCAGTCTGAGGTGGCATATCTCTCAAAGTAAGAGGTCCTTTTGCCATCAGCTGATTAAAGATTTCGGTGTATGACATAGGCAGGGGATCAATGTGCCTATCATATCCTCTTTGTTGATATGGTGGACGTTGTTGAGGAGCGCGTTGTTGTTGTTGACCAGGCCTTTGTGGATAAGCCGGTTGCTGGTATGGTCCAGGTGCATATTGCGCAGCTGCAACCATTGGACGTGGACGTGGTTGATGAGCCATCTGAGGCGGAAATAGAGCTTGAAAGGCCTGTTGATAAGGCATTGGAGGAATTGGCTGATATGACATAGGAGCATATTATGCAGCAGCAACATAGGGATACTGGTAATAAGGAACTGGCGTAGGTACACTCTGTTGAAAATTCCCACTTGCAGCAGAAACGACATTTGTTTCGCCCTTCTTGTACCCGTTGAAAGGTTTCTTGACATTGGTTTGGCTACTAGAACCTCCTTGGATCTTTCCACTTTTCAAACCTTCTTCAATTCTTTCTCCGACCATTACCATATCCGAAAATCCAGAAGATACGTTGTTGATCAACTTCTCGTAGTATTGCCCTGTAAGGTACCCATGAAGATGTCGATCAATTCACGGTCAACCAATGGCGGATGCACTCTGGTGGCTAGCTCCCTCCAGCGTTGGGCGTACTCCTTAAAGGATTCGCTTTCCTTTTAAGACATACTCTGAAGTTGAGTACGGTTAGGAGCAAGGTCAATGTTGTACTTGTATTGCTTTTTGAATGCATCAGATAGATCAAGCCAAGTACAAACATTGTTGCTCTCAAGTTGCATGTACCATTCTAGAGATGCTCCAGATAGGATGTCCTGGAAGCAATGGATCATAAGCTTATCATCTTTGGCATGAGCGGCCATTTTTCTGCAGTACATCCTCAAATGAAGCTCAGGACAGCTGAGGCCTTTGTATTTCTCGAATTCTGGCAGTTTGAACTTAGCAGGGACCACAACATCTGGAACTAAGCACATGTCTGAGGCACTCAGAGAAGTTGAGTTGTGTCCTTCCATGATTCGGAGTTTTTCAGCTAACTCCCGACACATCTTCATAGCTTCAGACTCTTGAACAACATGAGGATTGGTGATTGGAACAGCAGTATGCATCTCATACTCAACTTGATGATTCTCTTCAGCTTGAGGAAACTGGACTTGAGTTGGAATAGGTTGAGCTTGAGGGATAGCACCAACAGTAACGCTAGAAGCAGGTATTGGTTGGGAAGTGACCTCTTCAACAGCAGGAGTGAAACCTGGAGGCAAACCGTAGACCAAAGGATTTGGAACTAGAACTGAAGGCATTGCGCGTGAGGTAGATCCTTGCACTTGAGCATTGTTCATTGCGGCAGCAGCTTCGCGACGTTCTTCCATTCTTGCCAAAGCTTGCAAAGTCTCATAAATTTGGTCAATCTTGCTCTTGACCGAGTCAATATCTTCCCTCATAGCAACCTACTCTTCTTGAATCACGTCCATCAGTCTTCTAGTGTTGGCTCGAGTTAAGTATGGGCGTCTAGCACGATACGGGCGTCGAGAAACCAGCTTGATTTACTGAAGATGGAGGAATATGAAATGAGTTCTCGGATTTGAAATGAAATGCAAGATGAATAAATAATGCAAATGAGATGATATGCAATGTCAAAATCCAGGATCACAAGATCATGGTCTCACGAGTCCAAGGTACGGATGGAGGATACTCTGATCAAGAACTCACTAGGTAGACTCTAAAGTTTTAGGGATCCCAAAGTTATCAATTCATATGGCTGTTCATCACACACGTCATAAGCATGACGGTTGATTGACTCCCCCATATGAATCTAATTTGGGTGAGATCTTCGTATTGACAACCCACGAGAGCGAATTTTCTCGGGAATCCATACTACGTGATCATCGACACAAGGTTTGAAACAAAGTCCTGGAGTTATGGAACTTTCTCAACTGTTTGATGCATGTGTCAATTTCATATATTCTTGACAGTCAATCAACTCCATTGAGTAAGTCTATTCCAAGTGAGGTTTTCGTATCGAGCCACGCGAGAGTGAACCCTGGTGCCCCATACTACGCAACCATCAATCGATGTTTTAACCAAAAGGTTCTAAAGGTCCTCAGAGTTGATGACCGTAATGAAAGCAACTGAGCACACACGTCAAGGACTTGACGGTTGTCAGTATTTCCATTAAAATCTACTCCAAGTGAGGTTTTCGTATCGACAACCCACGAGAGAGGTTCTCTCGGGAGCCCATACTACACAACCTCGCTAACTTATGTTTGTACTTGAAAGCCCGGGTATAGAGCTTTTCCCTCAAATTCTTTTGCAAAGTATCGATCCAAGTTATAGTACCAAGGAGCCACAAGATGTATAAAATGGAATGCGATAAAGAAAGAGATAAAAATAAACAAGCAAGGAATAAAAGCAAACATCCAAACAAGAACGGGAACCTAGACTAGGCTTGACTCACATATGGGTGAACCAGTCCCCAGCAGAGTCGCCAGCTGTCGTACCCCGAAAAATACGACCTTACGCGATCCGAAAGGACGGGAGCCGCGCGCCGGACTGACTGAAGAGTCGCCACCTAATTCTATTTATTCTCGAAGAGTGAAGGGGAAGATATAGATACAACCCGGGAAGAAAAGGATGAGGACAAAGGTCAACGGAACCATTTCCTGGGTTCGGGAGTCGGTTATGCAGGGGGAAGGTATTAGCACCCCCTACATCCATCGTACTCGATGGGAACCATCTAAGTTAACGCGCGAGAAATGATGTCTATGCTTAAACGAATTGCTTGTTAGAGGGAAATGAGTTGAATTATAAGTTATATTGATCCTAGGTGCTCGGCAAGGATGGAGATCCTCGTGCCTACGTACTCCCGTGTGCAATGGAAAAGTCAGAGCCTCGTAGTTCGGCCTACTACTGGTAATGGTTGTTTGATTTTATTACCTTTCTTCGACGAAAGGGTTTAGGAGATGAAATGCACTAAAGACTATGGATAGTTTATCTCGTCCAACAAGACGAGCGTCTTGCGTCAAAATAATCGGAGCGAGTAACGAGAGCTCGTTATCCTCCTTTCTACCGCTTAAGGCTCGTGGCGTACAAATCTTCTCGTACTATTAGAATGTTTTATTTCCTAAGACCACTTGACGTTGGATCAAGGGTTTGGATCTAATCAAAACGTTTTGGTTCTTTGAGGTTAAAGGGTAAATGCAAATGGAGGTTTATTTTGTAGTTTGTTAGCGAGGCACAGAGCGCTCGGCTCGCAAGGTAAGGTGGATCCTAATAAACGAAACGATAACTGGAAGATAAAGTGCGAGTGTGCGAGTGAAATCGCTTGGCGTTGGACCAAGGATTCAGAATTAAATAAAATATGGAAAATAAAATGCGTACAAAGTCATGGGAGAGAGATACAAAATAAATACAGGGGATTGCGAGAAATAAAAGGTCTCGTTGTAATTCGCCCAAGAGAAAGCGTGTGTGCAGTGTTTTTGAACTGTTCGAAGGCGTTCGGCCTTTTTAATCGGAAACAACTATTCGAAGGCGTTGGACCTTTTTGGGACGCGTCGAAATTTGGTTCATTTACTTCCTTAGAATCGATTCAAGGTTAGAATCATTCTATGAGGAGTTGAACATTATTTTGAAATGCGAAAATAAATAAATAAAATGATTTGCGAGAATTAAATTAAGATAGAATAATAAATTAAATAATTAAATAAATCAAATAATATTAAGAATAATAAATAAATTAAATTAATTTAAATGTTTATTTTCCAAAATAATAAAAAAATAATAATAATAAACAAAACTAATTACAAGGAGGGCCTCATATTGACCGAGTATCACCGATTTAACGAAATCGGGCGAACATCGGCCTTTTGTTATGTCATTGGCCCTAAAATAAAGATTAAAAAGAAAAGTCCATATATATAAAAAAAAACTAAATGAGGCCCTACATTAGCAAGGTTATTGATAAAATAAAACCAAATGAGAAAAAAAAAACATAAAGACAAATAAAAGGGGTACTGTTGGGTTCAGTGTGCAAAAACAAAGATCTACGGGCCTAGAAGCCCAACAAAAATCAACACTATACAAAAATGAAAATAAACATAAAAAAGTGGAAATAAAAAAAAGTGGTCCGTGGAGTGTGGTGCAGATAAAAATTTGCTAAGTTTCAATGGCCTTGAGCCCAGATCCAAGGAGACATGGATATATTAAAAAATAATAAGAATATAAAATATAAAGTATAAAGTAAAAAAAAACATGTTATCTAAAAACAGAAAAGCGGGCAATATATGCAATGAAGAAAACACAGTACCCAACCCCTATTCGATGAACTCAGCAGCGGTGCAACTCTCCTTCAATCAACTTGCGGTTCAATTTCTTTCACACTCAAGCTTCTCAGATTTCGCTCCACATCCCTCAGTCCGTTTTCCGCGCTTCTCTCAGTTGTGCTTGGATTTTCAATTCAGACCGGATTCGTGGTGGTCCGGCGGTGACATAGTAGCGGGATTGATGGTTTTCGGCTTCTCTGGTTCGCGTTTCGCTCAAGTCATTCGCAGATCTTTCCCTTGTTTCACTGTTTTTTGTTCGGTTTTGATTTGCGGGTTGTGTTTCAGCGGCGGCTTCGGTGTTTTGGTCACGGTGGTCACAGGTTTACAACGGCCAAAGGTTTTATGTGCGGTGGAGGTTACTATGAGAAGGGCTAGCGGTTTTCGGTTTGTGTTGAAGAAGGTGGCGGATGGTTTTGCTTCGGTTCATATCAGATTTTGTTTCGGCTATTTTGGGTGTTTAGAAGATGGTTTAGGTTGTTTTGGGCGATGTTTACGGTTTCATGATTTTACTGCGATGGTGTTTTTGAATGAAGGTATAAGGGGCTGTTTAGTTGTTCAGATTACTGCATTTCTGTTTTGGTGGTTTGCTCGTTTATGAAAAGAAAAGAACAAAAATAAAAGTGTGGTGCGTTTTTATGGTTTATGTGTTTTTTGGTATTTTCCAAAGTTTGAAGCTTGGTTTTCTGAGGATTTTTGCAGGGATTGTCTAAGGTCTCCAAGCTTAGTGATTGAGATTATGAGAGGTGTTATTCATAGGATGAATTTTGAGAGGGTGAAATTGGAAAGAAAGACTCTTTTGCTGAGCTGTTTGTGTACAGATTTTTTGTGTGGAAGAATGGTGGAATTGTACAATTTGTGAAAACGTATTCTGTTGCTTTGTTGTGCTGGTGTATTGCGAAAAGGTGGAAGGGAGTGCCTTATGCAGTGAGTTAGTGGGAGCTGGGAAAATGTTTTACTAAAAGATCATAACTTTATTGATTTAAAGAATAAAATAAAATAAAGCATAATAAAAATAATAAAATAATAATAATAAGGAAAATAATAATAATAAGAATAATGAATAGTGAAAGTTAATAATAATAGAAATAATAAAAAGACTAGTAATAATAACAATAATAATAATAAAAAGATGGAACAATAATAAAAATATGATTATCGATAGAAATGAAAAGGAAATTATAAATGGATTACAAATCTAGAAAGGTTAAAAAAATATAGCTATAACAACAAAACAAAAATAAGATAGAAATAAAAAATGAATAATAGTAAAATAAAATATTAAGAAATAATAATAATAATAATGACAATAATAATAATAAGATGAGAAAACATTTTTTTTATATTTTGCAAATGGACTTAAAAGAAATATTTAAAATGAAAGTATAAAAAGAAAAAAAAGGATGGTTTTATAGACTAAATGATTGTAAACGGATTTAAATGGAAACAGATTTTTGAGATATCTGTTAAACGAAAAATGAAATGGAATAATGCATTTCTCTTGAATTTTTGACTAATAATTAATAAACATAAAATAAAATAATAAGGGTAGGACAAATTTGGGGTATGACACATATCATCACTTCAGTCTTCTTCTTTTGGCATCTTTGGATAAATTCTGCCAAGTTCTCTTCTTCTTTTGGGTAGACTGTCCTTTGGTATTCCTCTTGACGACATTCCTCTTTTTCTTTATTCTTTTGAGAGGCTTCCACCATATTGATGTCTATTTTCTTTCCTCCAGCAATGCTCATCTTGTCCCTCTTTTCAATGAGGATTGCTTCGACAGTTTCTGCCCTGACTTGCACAGTGCCCTCGTTTGCAGTTTCGACAATACTGGTGAGGTACTTAACCTATTCTTCTTCTGTTTGGTTAGGAGCAACGTCTTCAGCAATTTTCTCTTTGTTGTTGAGGCCTTCAGAAGCCTCCTTCTCAATGCTGAGGGGAACATCTGATCCTTTCTCATTGTTCTCAAAAATGTCTCCCCAACCTGTTGGCTGGATTTTGTTGATGTCAACCTGGACACTGGCAGGAGCGGTGTATTTCACTAAATAGTCAAACTTTCCACTAGGCTCTCCTAAAGTGTCCCATATTATTCTTTTTTCGAAACCCTCAGTAGCTTCTTTCTTCATACCCTCAGAGTTTTCAGTAACCCTGGTTTTGTCTTGATGGTCGAAAACCTCAGTGGCCTCAACTTTGTTCTGGTTATTGAAGTCTTCAATAATTTCCACGTTGATTGCCTCGCTGAGACCCTCAGTAATCCCAGACTGTTTTGGAGCGTCGAAACCTTCAGTGGTCTTGATGTCCTTCTTTACCTTCGGGTCTTAAGTAACCTTTATCAGTACAGGCATGGTTAATTCGTCTTCGGATACTTCTTCCAAGTTGGGCTAGACTAGGATATCTTCATTCATCCCCACCATGTTAACGTAGGTGTTGAAACCTTCAGTGGCTTCGATAATCTCGAAGCTATCATCAGACATTTTCTCTATTTCGACCAAATTCATGTCGAATGGTTCAGCATAGTTAGCCTCTAGGATTTGCATAGGATTGGTGTCAATCCTCATTTGCTGTTTTGGCATGTCTCCAAACCTCAGCCTTCCATCCTGGATTACATTTTGCACTAGATCCCTGAAAAGAAAACATTGAGAAGTTTTATGGACCAAGAAATTATGGTACTTACAAAACCCTCTCTTTTTCTGCTGGTCAATAGGGGGTTCTTTAACACATGGAGGTTTGATTAATTGACCATCCTTTACCACCAAATCAAATATTTCGTCACATTTGGTGACGTCGAACATATATGTTCTTTTAGGGAATTTATTTTTCTTCTCTGGTTCGACAGGATTTTTTCCATTCGACGGAGTTAACATTTTGCAAGCATATGGTGGACCCTGCTTTAATTCTGCCAGGTCAAGTTCTTGATCGTTGAAAATGACTGTTTCGTCCTCGTCACAATCATCTTCTTGGCACATTCCTATATAAGCTACCCTTTCTTTTTTACCTTTGTTGGCTCTAAACTTCTCAGCTTTTAGCCTTTTGATCTGCCTTACCCTATCTGCTAATTGTGCCATATCTTTTAAGTATTGAGTATCTAGTTTCTTCCTTATGGAATAGTCTAGACCTCCTGCAGCCATTTCGACCAGTTCTTGTTCCGGCACTTGCGTGAAACATCTCGCTTTTAGCAATCTGAATCTATTAAGGTTGTCATCTATAGGCTCTGAGAATTTTCTCTTGACGCTTGCCAATTCTTTCAGACTTATCTTAGTTTGTCCCATGTAGAATTGTTCATGGAACAATCTTTCCAACTGAGTCCATGTATGTATGGAACCTACTGGTAGGGATGTAAACCAAGTAAATGTGTTCCTTGTTAAAGAGCTTGGGAAGTATTTCATCTTTAGATTTTCATTACGTGTTATTTCGCCTGCTTCGATCAAGTAACGTGATATATGTTCTATGGTGGATTCACTAGTATCCCCTGAAAATTTTGTGAATTTGGGGATTTTCCACCTTGGGGGTAGTTCTTGTTGTAGAACATATTCAGAAAGTGGGGAAGCATAACTGGGACTTTGGAATCCCACGTTTGCTCCATTTTGTGCCATTATTCTCTCGACCATGACTGCCAAATTGTTTTCGACAGGTGGGTTATTGTACTGCATTCTTTTTTGTAAAATGTCATCAGCGTCTTGACCTCTCTATACTATCAACCTCCTAGGATCATGTTGGATAGGGACTTCGACGCGAGGGTGTTCGACAATCTCTTCTCGGATCCTTAGATTTTCCTGAGGGTTGTTTAAAGGTCTTTGATTTATTGTCGGTTCTTCTTCGACATTGATTACTGGATTGTGGACCACTGGCTCTCTCTGTCGAATTTGGGGAACTCCAAAGAATTCAGTAATACGCACCATTTGTGTTGCCAATATCTGGTTTATTTGAGTGGTGCTTTGTATCAAAGGGTTAAACACTTCCCCCATTTGTTGAGTCGACCTATGGACCATTTCATGATTACTTTCGTCCATTTGTTGACAGATTGCCTGCGCAGAATTAGTTGTAATTGTTGGCATGTGGAATCCTGTTGGGGGTTGGTTTGGTGTACTAATGTTCCCACCATAACCTGAACTTTGTAGTGGCAAAGACATGTGGGCCACGGTATCAGAATATAATGGTGTTGTGTTATGCAAACTAGCCATCACTGAAGTTGGCATTCCATAAGGTTGTTCTCTTCCAAACATAGGTGTGGAAAAATTCGTTTGATAGGGCCTAAAGTTATTTCCCCTATGGGGAGGAGTACTCATAGGTATCGGATGCCCTATGTTGGAGGAACTAGGTCCGTTTTGAGACAACGACATCCCTGGTATCGATCCAGATGTTGAGGGATTTCCTCCTTCTGAAACGTGGAGAGTTTCCACACTCCCTCCTGTCGAAGGAATGGCATTGGAAACTAGAATTTCGTCAGTATTTACTGGTGGTGGGATAGCCATTTTCCTTACTCTAGTTCGCCTAGGTCATTCTACGTCAGTCACGACTAATTTACCACTTCGTAAAATCATACAACGTAATAAACTCTTTTTGGATTGAGAATCCTTATTATTTTAGCAATGTCCTGGTATCTCTGTCGTTGGAGAGTGTCGACCGATGTTATGAACTTGTAGTTGACAAGTGAATTGTTCTATCGTTGCATGTTGTAATTTCTTATCCTATGGGTTGGTGAGGGCTCTGATGGATAAATATTTTCTCTATAGACTATCAGCTTCTTAGTATTGTTCAAGAATTCGTGGTATCTCCGTTGTTAGGCTTTGAAAGCATAGTGGAAGGAGACAGATGAAGGAATTCAGTTAGATTGTTGAGGATCAAAGGAGAATTTTATTTCTAAGTGGGCTGTCTATGGCAGGATACCAAAAGAATGAAGTTTCCGATATAAATGGTTACAGTTTTGATGTAAGACCAAGTGGAATTAGTAAAGGAAGTCGTTTGACAACTTTTGATATGGCGTTAGTGATTGGAGGATCTTAATAAGATGATTTTGTTGGGAAATTGTATAAGGAAGGGATCTCACCAAGATGCCTTGTGGAACCTTGTCGAGGTAAACCGAAGCATTTTGTCTCGTGTTGAGAATCAATGGAAGGTTTTAACATGGAATGTTTCTTCGACGGAAGGATGAGACTAGATGATTAAGTATAAAGCAACAGATAGATTGCGAAAGTAGTAAGTTGGAAATTAACCCAATGTTGGGAACAAGCGTGTGAACATAGACGCGAAGTTTGATTCGTTGCGAAACGAGGACTTTGAGCTGCAAGGTCGGACTGGAATTTGAGTATGTCAGGATATGTAACGGAGTTAAGGATAAATATGAATCTAAGACAGTGTTGTAAACTGTCGTGAGGATGAGTAAAGGAAATTCGAGGACGAATTTCAATTCAAGGGGGAGAATGGAATACCTCGTATTTAACTAAACACCCTGGATAACATTAATTAGGATAAATTAGTATTATCTGACTCAGAGATATTTTCTGGATATTCTCAAATTGGACCCGTTAGTATACTAACTATCGTATATTGGTATAATATACATTGTTTGGTTTTTTAAAAAGAAAGAGAAACAATTTATGTATTATAAAAGGAAAAGAAAAGAAAGAAAGTTGGTAAGAGAAAGAAAAGAGAAAGAAGGTAAAGGAAAAGAAAGAAAGGGAGAAGAGAAGAGAAGAAGAGGAAGAAAAACCCTAAGAGAGGAAATGCTTGGATCATCACCATTTCTCCATCAAATCTTCATCTTCACCAACCTCCTTGTCGTTTTGCAAGGTGGGTTCTTAGTTAGAAACTTTTCCATAGAGTTTTGGTTGAGTTTATAGTTTTTAGGGTTTTGTTGAAAATCTTAGAAATTGATAGATTAAACGGTTAAAACTCGGTTAAATGGAAGTATAATAACTAATATATGATAGTATTCACGTTTAGTGTTTGATTCTCCTATTTTGGTGGTGTTTAGGTTGATTTTGGTATGGAAATGATGTTTCCCATAAGCCTGAAATTTATGGAATCACAGAGCTCGCTCAGCGAGAAATGCAGGAAGTTCCTCGCTCAGCGAGACCTGAGAGTTTTGTTTTGTTTTTTTTTAAATCGTAACTTGTGATCCGGGTATCCGTTTTTAGTGCTCCACATATCGATTCGAAGTTGAGAATATTTACCAATTGATGATACTGAGAGATATTTCGTTTACCCGACTTTTATCCGACTTTTCCGATTAACATTAATTATGTTAGTTAGGGAATTTTGGAAGGAATGCCTAATCATGAGGATTGATTGAGAGTAGATACATGAGATCATTGTGAGAATTGTTTAATGGTGATAACTAGACTGAAATGTTAGAATTATGTGATTGAGAACTGTATGATTAAAAGTATCAAAAAATGGAGAAAGTGTGAGGAATCTTACCATAAACCAATAGTGTCGTCTTGTAGTGCAACTAGGATTGTTGGGTGGTATAACTTGTGAGATGTCTAGTTTTACCTAGTTTGTTGTGAACTCTTAGTGTGCTATATTGAATCCTCCATAATAGTCTTGTGTAAGTCTTGAGGTGGGTGATGTTGAGTCTCACGTAAAGCATCTGTAAAGATTTGAGGTGTGTATGTTACGAGATCCTCCATATTAGTCTTGTGTAAGTCTTGAGGTGGGTAGATCTTGGTCCCACAGGAAGCATCCGTAAAGGCTAGAGGTGTGTATTACATGGTGGCCTCCGTAAAGTCTTGTATAAGCCTCAATGTGGTTACTTTGTGTTTCGTAAGAGCATCCGTAAGGACTTGAGGTACCAGTTGTATAGATGCGGGTTTTGATTTGAGGTATGTGGGCTACGAATCCTCCGTAGAGTCTTGAGTAAGCCTTGAGGTGGGTTACTTTTAGTCCCACGTGAAGCACCCGTAAAGATTTAAGGCAAGGTGCTACACTAATTAGGCGATAATCTAGAGTAAGTCTTGAGGTGGGTTGCCTTTAGTCCCACGTGAAGCATCCGTAAAGATTAAGGTTAGTGTTATATCGAATCCTCCGTAATAGTCCTGAGTAAATCTTGAGGTGGGTTATCTTTAGTCCCATGAGAAGCATCTGTAAAGGCTTGAGGTAGATGTTTCACTCGTTTAGTGGTGTGAGCATTGTATGAACTGTTGTTCCATCTCGTACCGGATCCTTTTTTAGAAGTGACCAAGGACTTGAGTTAGGTTTGATAGCACCTTGTAGAGCCGAGAGAACTCTAAGATAGAGAACCCACTGAGATGTTGTTATCTCACCCCACTATTTTTGTTGTTTTTCAGGTTCCTTTTTGCAGGTTTGATTTACAAGTGGATCTATGCTCGAGATGTTTCAAGTGAAGCATAGATTTAGTCTTCCGCTGTGTATTTTTTGTATCTTTGTACAATAATGGATATTGTATATGTTCTTAGCTTTTTATTTTAGTATGATTTCCATGTCTTGTGCCATAGTTGTATTGTTTATAGAATTGGACAAGAATGTGAATTATACTAGTAGGTATTTATGATGGTGTCAGTACCAACATAACACTTGTATGATATTATTCTAGACATATATTATATGGGCGTTACAATAAGTGCAACTCGATTTGGTATTCATCTTTAGTTTTGTGCGGTATTGCATTCGGATAGCGATTTACATATCGTTTATCTTGCATGCATTAGCACTAACATTGTTCATCTTAATTGGTTATAGCCGACCTCATTTGTAGGGTAACTACTTTGTAAATTACTCGACTATTGCTTAACATAGACCTAAATGTGTCCCGAATTCGGAAAAAAAATCCAATTGGATACTTGCACTTTCATGGACCGGACCTCTTGTTGGTCGCGTAATCCCAAAGTGATTGATCATTTTGCATTAAGAACCAAGACTTATGAATGTTTGATGTGTAGGTGCTTTGGGCCTCCCAATCTCCTTTCAAATTTCATTGAATTTGGTCCTATTTTCCTTTATTGATCACTATAGTCTAAGATACTAAGCGGATCCGGTTGCCTTTCGATTTTGGTTACTCTTTTGGTTGTGGATGATTAAGTTCACCATGCCACCATTATGTATATTATTATACTATTAATATTACGATTATTTTAGATTCTTGCATTTTAATTGCTTTTACTACTAACATTTAATTTCTTGCACATTTATTGCTTTTATTTTATTATGCTTTATTATGATTTATTATGCTTTATTATGCATTATCTTGTTTATGTTTCTTGCTCTTATTGTTGTTGTGTTGATTTTCTTTTTGTATATTTGGACACAAAAATATTAATAAAGGATTAAATCTCTACAAAACTTATGATCTTGATCTTGGACTATTGGTTACTATCCTAAGCATTGGAATGGAGATTTTGGACTTAGATTTTAGGACACCTCTCTTTTGCATTGATCTTCATGAAGTTGGTAGACTTGCCTTTATTTGGCCATTTGCTAGCTTATAAGGATGGAACTTTTGTGCTCATAATGGAAAGCATCATCAAGTTTGGTTAGATCTTTCCTCCTTTATCTCCTTATTGTCTTTTTTAGGATATTCCCTTTATCTCCTCCCATTTTTTAATTTTCAAAACTTCTCCCTTTTTCCAAAACCTTCTTTGTTTTCAAACCTTAAAACGCTTTCATAATCAAACTTTGACTTAGGTAAAGTGGTTTTACTCTTTTTATTTCTTTTCTTAATAAATTATAAAATACATAAGCATATTTAAACATTTTTCAAAAGACTTTAAAAAAATACAAAAACTCATTTAATTCTTTTTGTGCCTTTGTGCACTCTTCTTTTAAACCTTTTCACATGTTTAGATATGATTCATTATTTCTAGCGGAATTATTTGCTAAAGAATGACGACTTATCTCTACATTTTAAAATCAATCTAACACACCAATTTTTTCACTATTTGTACCACAAACTATGAGGTTTTGATCTTGCATTTCACTTTGTAGGTACATAGGCATGAGGTGGTAAACCTCTCCAAACACAAAAATATTAAAAATCAATTCTTTTCTCATCCCTCTACTCTCTTTTTAACAAACCTTTTTCAAACCAAAAGCAGTAAATTTTTCAAAGGGCTCCCGTGGAGTACCACGGACATTTTGGGTGCGTAAATCCTTCCCATTTTGTAACCTATCCCCTTTCCCGGTTCTTTGTTGTTTTTCTTTAGCTTTTTTCTTTTAGATTCATTAGGATTTATTCGCTATTTTTTTCCTTTTCCTTTTGGAATAAAATAAAAGCGCGGTGGCGACTCTGTTTACTTTGAGTTAAGTTAACCAATAGCTTACATGTTTTTACCGCTACAAAATGCACACATCAGACTTGTGACCCGCTTCACCATACTTATAGCACTTGAGAGGAGTAGAACCCTCTCCCTCACTTGACTTCTTCCCATCAGTAACCTTCGATTTTCCATTGTCATTTGGAGTCGCATAAGGCTTTCCTCGAAACTGACCATTGTCTTTCTTCTCACTCACCTGCTTATTGTGAGAAGATCGAGCTCGACCATCCTCATCATATATCCTACTCTTATCCACAAGCTCAGCATACCTGCAGATCTGATGACACCTAATCGTTTGCTTGATTTCTGGTTTCAACCCATTCTCAAACTTCAAACACTTGGACAACTCAACACCATCACAGTTGTAGTGAGGACAAAACTTCACTAACCTCTCAAACTTGGCAGCATACTCTGCCACCGTCACGTTCCCCTGCTTCAACTCTAAGAACTCAACCTCTTTCTTGCCACGAGCGTCTTCGGGAAAATGCTTACTTAGAAATTCCCTCCTGAACACATTCCAAGTTATCGCAACCCCGGCTCCTTCTAATATCTGACGGGTATTATCCCACCAATCCTCAGCCTTTTCATCCAGCATATGGGTTCCAAACTGCACCTTTTGAGCATCGGAGCATGCCATAGTCCTGAAAATCTTATCAACCGCCTTCAACTACTTATGTGCGTTCTCCGGTTCATGAGTACCCATTCCTCTAAAAAACCACTAAGGCGTGAAATTCATCCCGGACATTGTTCTGCATCGTAGCTTGAGAAAGTGCAGCTACCGCATCCGCAAGAGCACGATTCGAAGCCATTCTACAAATCACCGACAACATGAGAAAACAACTCAT
This sequence comes from Lathyrus aphaca, assembly GCA_963966055.1. Classification (NCBI taxonomy): domain Eukaryota; kingdom Viridiplantae; phylum Streptophyta; class Magnoliopsida; order Fabales; family Fabaceae; genus Lathyrus; species Lathyrus aphaca. Next base: position 278,949,004 of record OZ014521.1, read on the forward strand.
TCCTCAAAACACTCAAACGCAAAAACCGACACGACTGACAACGACACGAGACGACCGATAGACCAACCTGCTCTGATACCACTAATGTAACACTCTTTCTACCCCCATCATATTTATAATACAATTTAATAAAAAATTAGAGTAAAACTCAAGAAAGGATGTCACATGCTTCCAATAACTCATACATCATAAATCATCATATCGAATCCTATCCTGTAACACGGGTTAATAAAATCACGAAAAATACTTTGAATCTCTTTTCAACAAATACGCATCGGAAAACAAAATATCACCTTTCATCTCTAATAAAATAAAACCTCATAAATTATTCCAAACATCATTTAATCAAAAGTAATCAAAAGGAATAACATCTTAATTCAAATAAACAAAACAACTCAAGCGAAACTCATCCTGATGTTACTGGACACAGAGCAGGACTCCACTTCTAACTAACAAGACCACTCACTACTCCGAGCTAAACGCACACCGAGCTAACCTTGATTATCTGCAGAATGACATAATAGACCATCACCAGAAGGCAGGCAGGGTGAGTAAATTTATATTCAATAAAATAATATAGATATGAGAATTTAAAAACATAAACAACAACAACAAATCCATCATCAATAGCTCAAACAAGCACAACGTCAATTTCGTCACATCATAACATCAATCATCACAACACATTTATACACAACATCAAATATGTCACATCATCACACAAAATCAATGCAAATCATGTTATGTCATTTAGAATGATATGCAACCTCTTATTATACATGTGGTACCGAAACATCCTCATGGATGGACACTGGACCGTCAACCCTCCACTAAGGGAGCACATCATAATATCATATCACTTCAATCTACACAATAGGATTGAAGCTACCAATGGAATGAAGTCTCCTGATAAATCAATTCCATGAATGCAAGACACAATATACACACATCATCCACAAAACATCATTAATCATTGCATCCACATTCATCATTAATCCTCATTTCACATACTCACTCATGCCATCATGTTTCATACTCATTGAACATCATACTACATACTCATCTACCATTATACCCCTACATCATGTCATCAATACTTCTTAACTCAAAACAAATCATTTAAATCATCATACATCATTTAATCACTAATCATACTCATATAGTCTTTAAAAACACATCATACAACAACTTTAAGACATCATAACAACCTACGACATAAACCTCATAGAAAAAACATATTTCTGAATTTAAAACTCATTTTTCAAAATCCCAGATCTTGTTAAGCGAGACACATTGCTCGCTAAGTGCCCAACTCACGGGTTGTGCTCACTAAGCGAGCTTCGCGAATTCTGCAAATTTCCTGCGTTTTCCTGATTCGTTCCTCTGCGATAAAACCCATCAAAACACAACAATTGACAACCGTACATCAGAAAAACATCATCAACATCAATATTCTTCATTATATTATCATACATATCATTATATACATCATAATTCTCACAAAATCATCATCAACAATCAATTCGTCACAAAACCCCATACCCTAAAACTTATACCTCAAAACCTCCAATTCTATTCCCACATTATAATACCGAAAGGAAGATACTCCACATACCTTAGGTTTCGTAATTCTTCGATAATCTTCTCGAAAAATCTCAAGCTTCCAAATCCTAGCTTTTCCTTCCTCAGAGTTTTTTTCTCCTTTTCTCTCCAAAAGTGCGATAGTTCTAATGATCATACAAAACTCAACTTACTCACTTTTGTCACTCTTGCCCCTAGGACCTCTTTAGTATTTCCCCATAATACCCTCATTAATCTTCCATCAAAAGACCATATTACTCTTGTCCTTTAATTCCTCTTATCTTATATAATGTAATCTCAAATAATAAACTAAACTCATTATAGTTAATATCATAATATTAATATGATATTAAATCATCCTCAAAATTCCATAAAACATTAACTAACATCATAAACATCAAAATTCACAAGAAACACATCAATTAAATTAGAATAAACTTTGAGGTGTTATAAATGTCACCTCTCTTCATCGGAAGACATACCTCATTCCATCTCACCCAATGAATATATTTATTTTCCTCCGAACCACCCTGAAGAAAGTTACTTTGAATCGAAGTAATCTTCTTTTAACATATTTTTTTTAGTATCATATTACTGTCATCATGAACTACCATTATATAAATGAATAACAAAACTTGATACTTAAATAAAAATAAAAACTAACATTTTTTTTTTTAAAATTCAATTATTTCAAGAAGATGTTTCATGAAAGTATATTAACAATTATATTGTTGGTCAAAATAAAAGAGAGATAAAGAGATTATGAAGGAGAAACAAGAAAAAATAATAGTAAAAAGAAACAACAATGGTTATGAGAACTTTAAGGAGACGTTAAATAATAACCATTCACATTTCTTGTTTTATTGGCTATAAAAGCCTTGTATCTTTCATTTGTAATCATCAGAACATAATTTTCAATAAATTCTTTTAGTGTAATTGAGTTGTGAAATTTTCATGAGAAGGGAGGTTAATGAATTTATAGATTTCATTTTCATTAAGTTTGTGTGCTTCCGCATTATTTTGTTCTTTCACAAATCTGATAATATGGGGAAATTTTGTGTAGTTTCCTAACAACTGGTATCAGAGCCAGTTGGTTGATTTTTTCTAATTTTTCTAGTAAAGAAATTTTTAGAGACGATCCAGAGGAAGTCAGATTTAAGTGGGAGTGATGGCTGCAGACGAAGGAAAAATAAAAATTGAAAAGTTCGATGGTGTGGACTTTAACTTTTGGAAGATGCAGATTGAAGATTATCTATATCAGAAAAAGCTACATCAACCTCTCATGGAAACAAAGCCAGATTCGATGAAGGAAGATGAGTGGAACCTTCTCGATAGGCAAGCACTTGGTGTTATCCGATTATCGTTATCTCGAAATGTTGCTTTTAACATTGCGAAGGAGAAGACAACCGCTGGTCTTTTGAAGGCTCTTTCAAGCATGTATGAAAAGCCTTCAGCATCAAATAAAGTTCATTTGATGAGACGGTTATTTACACTTCGGATGACAGAAGACATTTCAATTGCACAACATATCAATGAACTCAATATTGTAACAACCCAATTAAGTTCAGTTGGAATTGAGTTTGACGATGAAGTACGAGCATTGATACTTTTGTCTTCCTTACCAGATAGTTGGAGTGCTACTGTCACGGCAGTGAGTAGCTCGTCAGGAAGTACAAAGATGAAATTTGATGATGTTCGTGATCTGGTTCTCAGTGAAGAGATCAGGCGAAGAGAGTTGGGTGAATCATCATCCTCTTCAGTATTACATACAGAGGAAAGAGGAAGAAATTCAACCAGGGGATATGGACGTGGTAAATCAAAGGACCGACGATCCAAATCCAGAAACCATCGTAGTTTCAATCATTCGAAGACTATCGAATGTTGGAATTGTGGAAAGAAAGGGCATTACAAAAATCAATGTAGACTCCCACCAAAGAATCAAGAGGTAAAGGATGAAGCAAATGTTGCTTCCACTTCAAGAGGAGAAGACGCGTTGATATGCTCTTTGGAGAATAAGGAGGAGTCTTGGGTGTTAGACTCTGGAGCATCCTTCCATTCCACTTCCCAGAAAGAATTCCTTAATAATTATGTCTTTGGAAACCAAGGTAAAGCTTACCTCGGTAATGAGCAATCATGTGAGATTACAGGTAAAGGTGTAGTAAAGATTAAGTTAGGTGGGTCTGAATGGGAATTGAAAAATGTAAGACATATTCCCGACCTAACAAAGAACTTAATCTCAGTAGGCCAGTTGGCTAGTGAAGGCTACACAACAGTCTTTCATGGTGATCAATGGAAGATTTCAAAGGGTGCAATGACAAGGTGTGGAAAGCGATGGTAGAAAATGAGACCGGATTGAAGATCAAAAAGCTCTTAACTGACAATGGTGGTGAATATGTAGACACCAAGTTCAAGAAGTTATGTTATGAGCACGGAATAAGAATGGAGAGGACTGTGCCATGTACGCCTCAACAGAATGGTGTAGCTGAGCGTATGAATCGAACGTTGACTGAAAGAGCCAGAAGCTTACGTGTGCAGTCAGGATTACCGAAGAACCATGAAAGACTGTCATTGCACCCTTTGAAATCTTCCATTGATCACCATGAAAGACTGTTGTGTAGCCTTCACTAGCCAACTGGCCTACTGAGATTAAGTTCTTTGTTAGGTCGGGAATATGTCTTACATTTTTCAATTCCCATTCAGACCCACCTAACTTAATCTTTACTACACCTTTACCTGTAATCTCACATGATTGCTCATTACCGAGGTAAGCTTTACCTTGGTTTCCAAAGACATAATTATTAAGGAATTCTTTCTGGGAAGTGGAATGGAAGGATGCTCCAGAGTCTAACACCCAAGACTCCTCCTTATTCTCCAAAGAGCATATCAACGCGTCTTCTCCTCTTGAAGTGGAAGCAACATTTGCTTCATCCTTTACCTCTTGATTCTTTGGTGGGAGTCTACATTGATTTTTGTAATGCCCTTTCTTTCCACAATTCCAACATTCGATAGTCTTCGAATGATTGAAACTACGATGGTTTCTGGATTTGGATCGTCGGTCCTTTGATTTACCACGTCCATATCCCCTGGTTGAATTTCTTCCTCTTTCCTCTGTATGTAATACTGAAGAGGATGATGATTCACCCAACTCTCTTCGCCTGATCTCTTCACTGAGAACCAGATCACGAACATCATCAAATTTCATCTTTGTACTTCCTGACGAGCTACTCACTGCCGTGACAGTAGCACTCCAACTATCTGGTAAGGAAGACAAAAGTATCAATGCTCGTACTTCATCGTCAAACTCAATTCCAACTGAACTTAATTGGGTTGTTACAATATTGAGTTCATTGATATGTTGTGCAATTGAAATGTCTTCTGTCATCCGAAGTGTAAATAACCGTCTCATCAAATGAACTTTATTTGATGCTGAAGGCTTTTCATACATGCTTGAAAGAGCCTTCAAAAGACCAGCGGTTGTCTTCTCCTTTGCAATGTTAAAAGCAACATTTCGAGATAACGATAATCGGATAACACCAAGTGCTTGCCTATCGAGAAGGTTCCACTCATCTTCCTTCATCGAATCTGGCTTTGTTTCCATGAGAGGTTGATGTAGCTTTTTCTGATATAGATAATCTTCAATCTGCATCTTCCAAAAGTTAAAGTCCACACCATCGAACTTTTCAATTTTTATTTTTCCTTCGTCTGCAGCCATCACTCCCACTTAAATCTGACTTCCTCTGGATCGTCTCTAAAAATTTCTTTACTAGAAAAATTAGAAAAAATCAACCAACTGGCTCTGATACCAGTTGTTAGGAAACTACGCAAAATTTCCCCATATTATCAGATTTGTGAAAGAACAAAATAATGCGGAAGCACACAAACTTAATGAAAATGAAATCTATAAATTCATTAACCTCCCTTCTCATGAAAATTTCACAACTCAATTACACTAAAAGAATTTATTGAAAATTATGTTCTGATGATTACAAATGAAAGATACAAGGCTTTTATAGCCAATAAAACAAGAAATGTGAATGGTTATTATTTAACGTCTCCTTAAAGTTCTCATAACCATTGTTGTTTCTTTTTACTATTATTTTTTCTTGTTTCTCCTTTATAATCTCTTTATCTCTCTTTTATTTTGACCAACAGTTATCTTCGTGAAAATCACACACACACTTAACAATGAAGTGTAGGATTTAAACCAAGTGAGGATGTTCAATTTTTTTTTTTTTGTCAATTGAGTTATGATTTCATACAAAATATACTAAATTTAACTAATAAATTATTCATTAGTTTTGCATCTAAATTTTGTTTAGAAAAATAACTTGAATAAAATTGAAGGGTGGAATAATATATTTAATGTTTTATAATTATTCTCATATTTAGTTTGGAGATGTTAAAAAAAAAAAACTTTAACCACAAGCATTTGTGTCGTGTATATTTTTATAATATATTATAATAAATATATGATAAATATTCTAATTTTCAATTAAAAAGTATATAATAGTAAATTAATTAGTTGATTATGACAAACAATTGAGTTGTATGTTTCAACAATTTTTTTAATGACTCATTTCAAATAAAAGAGCTCTATGTGAAAAAATAATAGTTCATATATATTATAAAAAAAAAACTTTTATGTCAAAAATATGAATGAAAACATTAATTTTATTCTTTAGCCACAAATACTTATTGCTATATAACTTTTATATCATTATAATTATTCTTATTTTTATTTTAAAAATAGAAAAAATTAAAAATATTTAACTAAATTATTGACAAATAATTTTCCCATATATAAATTGTACTCTTTAACAAATTGTATATTTTCCCATTAATTGTAATTGATTTATTATAATTTTTTTTTTACTTTGACAATGTTATAAAATATTAAATTTAATTTTTTTTTTAAATCCGTGCAAAATATATTTATGATCAGTTTTGAAACAAATTGTATACTTTCTAAATGAGCATCACATGTTGTAAGCATGCTCTGGTTAGAACGAAGATGGCATGTGGATTTCACAAGTGGTCCTACGCAATACTTGTTTCTTTGGCTATACGCAATACTTGTTACTCTCTGTTGAACATAGGATTCCCAAATTTAAACAAGAAACAAAGAGTTATGGGATTAGGTAAGCTTCGTTTTTTGGAATATGTATATTAATGGAATAGAGTAAAAATGAATGTATATTCTAAATTAACTTTAATGGATGTTAGAATTAGAGTTTAGTCGAAGTGAGATTTGATTTTTTTAGTATATTTCCTTGCGTCCAAATATTTTGAGTTTGGTATGTATATATAAATGGTGGGTGATCTGAATCGATAGATTTTTGATATCATGTTAGAATTAGAATTTGATCTAATTTATATTACAAAATCGATTGGTAAAGTGAGGAGTGTCACTCTATTTAAATTTTTTATGAATTATTTATTTAGCCAACGTGAAACTTGATTTTTCCAATAAAGGAGGACCACATTTAATGAACTTAATGAACTTGTTAGTATGTTCTTATGTAACCTCAACTTGACTTTTAATGATAATTACCATATATTTAACAGGGTCCGATTCATAAGAAATCAAATACTAAATTATTGGTTTACTCTATCTAACTAACTTCCTATATTTAATTATTGTTAGTGTAACTAATAATAACTATAACTACCTAGTCTTAAAGTGTACTCTAGTATTAATCATACATATAAATTATGTGTGGGTATTATGTATTGATACATAAATAATCATGAGTAATTATAATCAGAGCTCTAACTCGGAGTTCTTGTGTTTCAAGTAACATCAAATTTTACGCAAGGAAGTTATTTGTGAGAAGGTTTCCAATTCGAGACCAGTTGTCAATTAGGGATAGTCTATTTAGGCTGTGTTTGATACAAATAACGGTTAACTAATAAGTTAATTGATAGTTTATAATTTATGACTGATGACTGATTATGATTAATAATCGAAGACATTCTTCTATCCCTTTTCACGCAGACCCTCCACAAACACAAATCCAAAAAAAATTGAAATCATAATCGAAGACATTGTCTCTCTCACCAATAGATCTCCCAAATGCAACCTCCCATTTCAACCAATTCAATTTACCGCGATTTCAACGACCCCAACTTCTTCAAAAATGGCTCGGATTTTCTCATTCTCTATAGATTTGTTTCAATGTTGCGGATTATGATTCCTTATACGGTGTTTTGTCTCATATTTGCCACGTTGACAGTGTTTCAGTAGAGAAATTTGGCGATTCCGGTTGGGTTGGAGGTACACGCGCGTTTCTAGGGTTTGTTTTGAGTTGAATGTGTTTTGTTGAGGAAATTCTTGTCTGTGTGATGTGTTTTTCTTAGCTTTGTGGTAGATAAAAAGAGCTTTTGTTAGGATCAATTTGCAAGTGTTGAGTTTTTTCATGGGGAAGGGTTTGACATTGCTTTATGGTATCTGTTTTGTTTTGTTGTTCAAATAGGTATTGAGGAAGGGGATGATTGTTGAAGGTTTTTGATTGATGAAGATGAAGGTTGGATGAAGGGATTGAAGGTTTATGGTGATACTAGGGATTGATGTTTGCAGATCTTCATAGGATTATTTGTAGAAGCTTATAGAGATTAAGATAATGGTAGAATAAAGATTTCCTGTCCAATTTTTTTTGTAAATTAATTTATAAATTATATAAATTTGATTTATGTAAATTATATAAATTATGTAAATTAATTTGATTTATGTTTTTTCTGAGTTTATTTAAATTTACTATAATTAAAATTATTATTATTATTATTAATTGTAAAAATTAATATTCTATATCATATTTTAAATAATATTTTATTATATATTTGATAACTCAACGTACACTTGACACGCCACCATGACATTCACTAACGCCTAAACACAAAAATTAACAGAATTAATTAAATGTCTTCACAGAAGTAATATTATGAGACTAACACTAACGCGAAATATTTTTTTAATTAAAGGACTAAAATAAAAATCAAAATTAATTTACGGGATGTAGGGCAACTACCCTATCTATTTGGACTTCCTATCGAGCTTTAGGCCAATTTTCACTAACAGTTAACTTTTTATTACATTGAGCCACAACGTGATACGTAGCAAAATTCAAAGTGAATCAGATAATAATGAGAGTTATAACTAACATGACGGTGTATGTAAAGCACATGCAACAACCATAGGACTATATGTATAGTTAATATCTTCATTCAATTCCAGTATCTACCTAGTACTATTTTCATTTCTCAAATTTCCAAGATTGTTAAGCTAATTATCATTGAAGAAAAAAAGGTAAAATTAGTTTATAATAGTGAATAGAGAGAGTTATTTGGTAGATATTTTGAATCAGTATGGGCCACTTAATTGAAAAGTAAACACATGATGAATAAAATAACATGTTAGTTAGCCTTTCACGCGCCGCTCATGCTTAATGATTTTGCATCCCATTTTAGAGCATATATGTGTCCCCCGCACTATTACAAATTACAGTCATCAAGTATATTTCGAATGTATTTCAGATTTTCAACCCACTCATATCTTTTCCTTTTGCTCTATAATTTAGAGTGGAAATAGAATCTAGAGTTGGTTCTATTAATTTATGTGTGATTATTACTCACTTCTCTATTTTCATTTTTTTTATATTATAAAAGAAATTTTATATTTATATTTGTTGAATAATTAATGTATTTGATATTCAATATTCTTATATATTATTTAATAAATTTTATAAATTTAGTAAAATCTTTAAACTCAGATTGAAAAAATTAACTATAATAAGGAGGTATATGTTTTTGTAGCCAGTCTAGAAGCGATTCGATTCTTTTTAACATTTGCATGTTTTCTGAATTTCAAGGTGTATCGGATGAATGTTAAGTCTGTTTTCCTTAACAATTTTATAAATAAAGTAGTATGTGTTTTGCAACCTCCTAGTTTTGAGGACCATCACAATTATGACCATGTTTTTAAACTAAAAGGGTTCTCTATGGTCTCAAACAAGTTCCTATAGTTTGATATGAGCGTCTTAGTAACTACTTACTAAGGAAATGATTTAATCGTAGAGTCGTAGATTCTACATTTTTATAAAGCGTAAAAGATCACATATTCTTACATATTCTTTTAGTTTGAATTTATGAAGATTTTTTTTTCTTCTAATAATGAGTCTTTATGTAAAGAATTTTCAAACATTATACAAGTGAATTTGAGATGTCCCTAATGAGATATCTCAATTATTTCTTGGACTTACGAATCAAACAAACTGATAAATGTACGTTCATTAGCCAAATAAAGTAGAGCTTTGAGTTTCTCAAAAAGTATAACATGAAAGATTCAAATCTATCTCTACCCCGAATGACTTCAAATTTTCTAATTGATAAGAATGAACTATGTTTGGAAATCCAAATTACCAAATACAAAGGTATTATAGGATCTTTTATTTATTTAACTGCAAGTCTACGTGATATTATTTAGTGTATATATGTGCGCTATATTTCATGCTTATCCTAGGAAGTGAGTGTAGTTTGGTAGGCTTCTCCGATTATGATTTTCCAATTTAAAAATCAAAGAAAAAGAGTATTAGTGACACTTGTCACATATTTAGAAACTACTTAGTTTCTTGGCACAACATGACGCAACACAGTGTTGACAAGGCTGATGTGATTTTTGAATATGTAGACACCAATAATCACTCTGTTAATATATTTTCAAAACCTTTGTCCATAGAACCATTTCACAAAATCCCTGGAGAATTAGGGATCCTTATCCTTCTTTCTTTGTAAATGCATAAATTATATTATTATTTCTTTTGTTATATATATTTTATTTGTTGTGCACTAACATTTTCTTGTGTAGTAAGTAACATTGAATATTAATTCTATAGGTATGATCCTTCAAACTCTTTATCTCTTTGTTGTTTCATTTCCTTGTCTGAGTTATCTAAATCTATCTGGTTTTATATGATATGTTGTTTATCTTCTTAAATTGTAGCCACTATATGACTAGTTGTGTTGCATTTAAATTCTTTTTAAGTGCATTTTTTTGTCTATAAGCATGATTGTGCTATTATTTTTGTCATTATGCATTATTTATGTATATTCTTCTATCTTATTTATCTTGGTAATTGTGTTTTATTGATATTTATGTTCGTGTCGTTTTGTGCATATGTAGCATTTGACATTTTAGAAGTTCTTTATTTCTTTATTCTATACTTTTAAACTTTTGTGTATCTTCTTTTGTAAGTTTTTTTTTATATTTTTTTTTCTTCTCTATGGAATTGTTATGTGTTTTCCCTTGTGCTAGATGTTTGATTTTAAGACTATTTATTCCCTATCTCTTATAGATTTTATTAGAGGGGGATATGTTGTAATGAGTCTATACCTGTGTATGCAATTTTAGTGTCATGTTTCAAGGGGGGGCTTTTCTAATGTTGACTAAATTAAAATTTAAGTTGTCAAGTATTAAAAAGGGGAAGAATGAAATTACTCATAAGGTATCCTTATATTTTAAAGGGTGTTTTGTCATTATTTTTATTATTTTAGCAATTGAGTCCCTCACAATAAGTAGTGTTGCACATATTCTAAAAATGTATTTTGCATGCATAATATATCCCTTTGACTAAAAGTCAACCTATGTTAATTTGAACAAATTAGTTTGAACTTGAATATATAAATTCTAGCATGCATGATTCAAATCATACAAGTCCTTGATTCAATTCTCATATTTTTTTCACACTACTATGAAAACCCTATTTTACCACGGTTAGGATAAGATTATAATCTCTATTTTTTGGGCGATGTAATGAAGGGTGACATGGAAAGTTTCCACTTTTCCCCTTGGGCTATCTGCAACTGTGTGGAAAGGTGGAAATGGTAGTTGGTTCATCCCCAACAATTGCATATTCGTATTTTTCTTGAAAACACATTAATTTACCTCTCAGTTTATTAAAATACAAAATTTTGTATTTTACATTGTTTTTGTTTCAATCTACAAGTAAAGAGTTTTGGCGAATTCTGAATCTGATTCATCGTCATCACTGTCAATCTCGGTAAAGAACATTAGATTCTCGTTTCATTGAATCTCTGCAAAAGATCAAATGCAAAATTTTTATTACACACATATGTATGCAATATATTCTCAATAACTTTGAAATCTTATGTTTTTAATATAAAAAAGGTTATATAAAAAAAATAAGTTTTACAATTACAATATAAAAGATTATGTAAGAACACCAACCTTGCACCAAATTTTTTTATGCTTTTGCAATTCATCCCAGATATTGTTTCCAAGCTTATTTAAGTTTTAATATTTTTAATCCAAAGGCTTTTATTATCAATGTTTGATTTTCACAAAATAGGGTCCAATATATATATATATATATATATATATATATATATATATATATATATATATATATATATATATAGGTTCTGATTAGATGTAGAGGTTTTCTTAGATATTGATGTGTTGTCAATATCTTGAGTATTGTTACTTTATGAATGGATGACAAAGAATTGTTTATAGACAAAAATCGGTTACTTTTCCCCTCGTTTCTTTAGGAACCCTGATGTAATTGGTTATTTCCTTTTTAAATAAAAAATAAAATTGAGACTTTTCCCCTCGATAGCTAAATCCACTGAGGTAATATATTACATCTATTGCAAAAAAAATGGTGAATGGAAAAAATTGAAAGTAACATGTCTTTGTTTCTTTTTTCAAATTTTTTACCATTTACCAATTTTTTTGTGTGTTGCAATATTCAAACAAATGACTTTATCATAAACAAAATTTTCAAGATCCTGTTTTGTGCAACAACAATATTGTTTGCAATATATTATTAATATGATTATGAATAAATTTTTCAATGTTTTAAGGAAAGGAAAGCAATAAATTATAGAATATTTTTTGACTGATAATTTTGGAAAGTTATTCCAAAATATAACAACCTTACTAATAGAGGAAAAACAACAATACCATTATTTGAGATAGATTGAAAAATGTGAAAAATGTTTTGTTCAAGGTTGATAAAATTAGTTTTTCCAATGCATGTATGTAAGAACAAAAATGCACAATCTTGAAATATTTCTTAACTAATTAACAAAACTTGAATATTTTTTTGTCTTACAATCTATCCTAAAGAATATTGTTTACAAGTTTGGAGCAGTTGTAGATGAGTTAGGTTAAGATTAAAAAAATTAATTAAAAAATGTTTTATATGCAAATCTGGGTATCAAACCTCTTGGTTTGTAGTTGTCATACCCCAAATTTGTCCTACCCGCACCATTTTATTCTACTGTCTAATCATTGTTTCAAAAAAAAAATAAAAAAAAACATGTACCAGTTTATTTCTCTGTCTAACAAATATTTCGAAAACTAAAAAAACATGTATTATCTTAGTTTGTCTGATATTATATAAAATTTTAAAAAAATATGTCACATTTCTTTTTATTCGAAAAATGCATTCTCTCCCTATTTCAAGTTTTTATTCCTCATTATTTAGTCATTACAAAAATAAAAGAAATCAATTTATTTTTCCTTATTTTATTTTAGTCCATATTCTATTTCTAGCAATTTCTTTCAACACCCAATTACCATTTTCTTTTTCATTATCAACAACTATTAAGTCCATTAATTTTAACCAACTCCAAAAATTATTACAAAATTTTTTATTCTTATTGTTATTTGCATTGCATTTACTATTATTATTATTATTATTATTTTTATTTTTATTTTTAATATTTCTTTTTCTTATTATTATTATCCCAAATTTCATATTATTATTTTTATTATTACTATTATTATTAATATAGTTTCATTCCTGTTATTATTATTATTATAGAATTTATCAAAAAGTATATAGAGAAAGAAAAGGAAAAGTTGGAATTTGCCAAATATGCACAAGGCTATGGGATATATATTTATGGGGGCAGTTTTACTAATGGATGTATACCTACCCTAGTGGATGGACTTGTGTTTGTGTTATTATAAGGACTGGGGTTCAATTCTTGCCTCCACCCTTTTTTCTTGATAGTCCAATATTATTTTGTTTTTATGCTTTTATTTGCTCACCATTCTTTTCTTCAGTACTATTATTATTAGTTTTTTTTTAATTATTTTCTATTAACATTTGCTTTCATTATTATAATAATAATTATTATAGTTATTATTATTATACTATTTCTATTTCTATTGTTTTGTTATTATTATTTTTGTTTTATGGTTATTATTAGTTCAGTTTTTTACTTTTATTCTAATTTTGTTTTCACATAGTCAAGATGCAACACATGACAACAAGATTTTACCAATTCCACTACCTCACTACATTTCACTCCCATTATGCAGCAACCATTTTCATAACAAACCACACAACTCACAGAATCTTCACAAAATCTTCTAAATTTTTTTCTCACAATCTTTTCTCCCAAGATTTCCCATCTTACCCTCATAAAATCCCCCTATAAAACCACCTTCATATTCTTCAATAAGCAAGTTTGGAAAACCTCTATACACCCTGCAGAAAGCACCAATAGACCAAACTTCAAAACACAAAATTTTTTTTTTCATAAAACTTAGCTGAAATAAAATTTCTTTAAATCATTTTCCCTACCTCCAAACACACTCAACCTTCACAATACATCCAGCAAACCACAGATTCTAAACACAAACTATAACCCATCGTTTATTTACACCCCTCAATTTCATCCAAAACTAAAAAAAATAAACAATAAACTGGTACTTCACTTTTCTTTATTCATCACTTTCAACAAACCTTCTCTCACCTCAAGCATAAACCAGAAAAGAATCAAACACAAAGATTGAGGAAGATGAGATGAGAGGTCTGAACTGAACAACCTCAAACCGTAAACCATCACCACCATCCTCAACTGAAAACAACCACCAAATAAAGAAAACCAAAGAAAAAAAAGAGAAACCAGAGATGAAGAGTGAGATCCGAAATCAACCACAAACCACTCACACCACCATCAACATCACACCGTGAAACCTCCATAGATCCGAGAAGAAAACTAACTGAACCATAAGCCATCAAAGCTTGAGCCGCCGGCGATTCCAAACGAAACCTCAGCCAAAACGCCGACAAGCATCGCGAAAACCTCACCGAATCACCTTCAAACCCGTTAACCCGCCGCCGAGAGAAACTTGAGATCCAAAACAGAGCCACGAACTGTGAAACTGGCGCTGACAATTGAGACCAAGTGAGTGAGACGAACAGGAGAGAAGCCGCGAGCGACCACCGATTTGAGAGAGAGACGGAGACGAACGTGGAAACATGGTGGGTTTTCGTTGTTTGTTTTATTTCCTTCTCTCTCAATTTTGTTTACTGACTTTTCTTTACTTTTGTTTTTTGTAACCCTTTATTTCTATTTAGCTCTTATTTCATTGCAGATTTTTTTTCTTTAATTATTCCTATGTATTTTCCTTTATTAAGTTGATTCATTGGGCTCTAAAGCCCGTATTTGACAGTCTGCACCTCTCCCCTCCCAGTTTTTTTTATGTTTTTATTTTATTTCTTTGGTTTGGATGTTTAAAGAGTTTATAGTTGGAAATGGGCTTAACCCATATGATTTTCTGTTTTGCACATACCTGACCCGCTATGTTCACCCCTTTCATTTGTCTTTTTTTTATTCTTAAATTTTCAACAATCTTAATATACTATTTTATTTTTATTTTTATCATTTTTGATGCTTAGCTTGTCATCCATTTAAAAAAAAACTTTAATAAAAAAACTTTAACAATACTTTGATTCATTTCTATTATTATGGGCCAATGATATAAAACAAATTAAATTATTTCCAATATTTTTAATTGGAAAATTTAATTAATATGAGGCCTCCTTTTTTATTTATTATGTAATTCAATTTCAATAAAATAAATTTAATTTAACTTAGATTCTATTATATTATTTCAATTATTTAGTATTCTATTAAATTCAATTTAATTTGATTATTCTTATACATTTATTCTAATTGTTGCAATTTAATTTAAATTCTTATTTTTCTTTTTATCGCTTAAATCGAATCGCGAATTAATGTAAGCCGAGCGCATCGTGCCTCGCCATCAATTTTTTCCGAACTCGACCTTCAAATATTTTCATAATTAAATAACAGAATAATTGAATTCTGGAGTCTCGCATTCCTCGAATTCTTGAATGAATACTCCCGAGGCTCGCCCCGCGGGATGTGGTTCATTCGACTTTCCGTAATTAAAACTTTTAATCCACATATCAAATAATGAAAGAATTGAATTCTGGAGTCTCGCATTCCTCGAATTCTCGAATAAATTCTCCTGAGGCCCGCCCCTCAGGACGCAGTTTATTTATCCTTTCATTCTTAAAAAACCTAATCGAATCAAACGGACATTATCTAAATACTTTCTATCTCACAAACAAGCTAGCGCTTCAGCCTCCTATCGCGAGCAGACAAGCCAACGCTTAGCAGTAGAATGCGGTTTAAATAACTGTTCATTAAAACAAACCGATCAACCTTAGTACCACAAACTACGAAGCTCTGACTTTCCCATTGCACAAGGGAATACGTAGGCACACGGATCTTACTCCTTGCCGAGCACCCTAGGAACAAAATAACCCATTTCCCCTATCAACCTTAAATTAGAATCATTCGCATTTATTTTATTATTCGAAGAAAACAGAAAGCATAAGTCAACATTAGATCGCAAGTTAAACTAAGAGGTTCCCGTTGAGTACAACGGACGTAAGGGGTGCTAATACCTTCCCCTTACGGAAACGACTCCCGAACCTAGAATCTGGTTTCAAAGACCTTGTTCTATCCATTTTTCTAAAAAGGGGTTTCTCGATATTTTCCCTTTCCTTAATTGGAATAAAATAAGTTCGATGGCGACTCTGTTGTTTTAATTTTCATCCGCGGTATTTTTTATCGTGAGGTCGTATTTTTCGAGGTGCGACAGTAGTGTAACTGAAGGAATAGATAATCTTATTTTTAAATTAAAAAATAAATAAAAAAGAGCCATTTTTAAAATCATAAACTGGAATTGTTTGGTTTCGAAGAATGTCCCATGAATTAGTTTTCCCCTCAGTGTTTTATTCCAATTGAGAGAATAAATGGTATTTTTTAATTAAAATGTGGCACACCCAAGAATTATACCTCAGTTTTTTATTGGTTTAGGTGAAAGTTTTGTCATAAATGTATTACTTGTAGTAGTGTCATTTCCTAGAAGTTGGTTTGCAAACATTATTCAGATCATGAAAAGCCTTGATTAAAATCATGAACATGTTTGAAAATATGGAATCTCTCCATGGAAACATGATTTTGATCACGCCAAAATTGATTTGAATCATAAGTGTGTTTTGATTATGTTAAAGAGTTGTTTGATACAAATCATGAACAAATATTTTGTTTTTAAAATGAGATCTAGAAATGTGATATGAATCATGAATGAGTTAATTCAAATAGCATGACTTGAATCATGTTTTAAATCACCAAAACAAAATTATGAGATTTTGTTTACTTGATTAAAACCAATCTCTTACTAGATTTAAATCATCAACTATGTCTTTGACTCTAATCAAATAGCAAAATTTACATTATTTTTGTTCCCTATATCTAGCACATAAGTGTGGCAAAATAGATTGATCAACCCATTTGACCCGCCATTTTTGGCGGGCTGGACCGAGATTTTCGGCAGGTGCTTTAAGTTGACGGGTCGGGTTTTAACCGTGGTCTTTTTGTTAAAAATATTTACTTAGAATAAAAATTGGGTTTTGCACTGAGGAGCTCAATCCACTAATTGGTTTCTCTTTATTGGTAAAAAATCCGAAAGTTATGTCATTTTATATAAATATAATCGTATTCCATTTTCCAAAACTATGTTTTTTCCATTTGTTTCATTTGCCACCGTGCCTATCCATCAACTCCATCATCGTTCTATTCTATCATCAAAGCCACCATTTCAGTTATGTTCTTCTTCCTCTCCTGAGACACCCACGTTTAAGATAAGCTTCAACTCAATCTTTCTGTTTTTGATATTACATGCAGAGTGAGACAAATAATTAAAGACCTCGATGAACTTTATAGAAATAACGACTAATTTTAGATTTATTGCATTTTAAGTATTTTATATTTGTACTATAATGATATCAATAAAAACTTCACAAAAAAACCTTGATATGTTTCTACATATGATTGTACCTTTTAAGTATCTACATCTTTATTTGTTATTTTTTGGACATTAGATTGATTAATGACCTTAGTGGAAGGTTCCAACCAATTACTACAACATCAAACAAAGCTTCATAGGCTTACGACATATATGATGGTTAATGAAGTGTTTGTCATGGAGCTTTTGGGATTAGTTTTTTTACTACTAGTTCTTGGTTGTCTTTGTTTAACTTTTGCTAGTTTATTATGCTGATTTGTGTCCCTGGATGATCTTAACTAGGTTGTGCTTGTTGGTTTTTAGCTATTGTGATGTTATTTCCATAGTTGAACCAAGTAGATTATTTTTATGTTTTAATGTGTTGTTTAAGGTGTTATAGTATGTTGTTTTGTTTATATTGAAAAATACGACATTGACATTAAGACGTATTGAAGTTCTATTATGTGTTGTTGAAAATTACCTTTTGTCGGCCTCTTTGGTAATGATTATTTTATTTAAAATTATGTAGTAAATCAAATTAAAAAAAAAGAAAATTTGGCGAGCTATCCTTCTAACACGTTATTAAACGGGCCAGGCTTGACTTTTGAGCTCAAATACATAAGTTGGCCCGTCCTGATTTTGGACAGGCTCAAACGAGGCGGGCCCAAATGGGGTGGTTCGTCCGATTCTTCACCTATACTAGCACATATATAAACATTTTTATCTTTTATTTTTTTCATAAACTTTGATAAAAGTTTTGGTGTTCACCATTCACACATAAATCTTTGATAAACTTTGAGTTTTTTTTTTTAATGTTAATCTCTTATGAGTGTTGCTTAACTCTAGGACAGAGTGTCATATCTTGCTATGAGGTTATTTCTTAGGGGTTCTTGTGGGTCTATGTGTTTGTAGGTATGAAGTATATGATCTTGCTAACAACCTTCCTAATGTTTTGCTTATGACAATAATAATGGTTGCTGAAGTCAATGGTAATAACTTTTCAACTCTATGATAATGGTAATTAAATTGAGGAAATATCAAGCCTTATCAATGAGAGACTCATGGTTCCACTAAAATTCTTATATAATTGATATATCTTGTAAAAGAACTTGAAATCCTCAAAGTTGTGAAAGAGATTAAGTGTGAGAGCTTGCATGGTCATGTATGTCTGAGTGACCAGAGTCTTGTGAAAGTATGAGCGTAATTCCTAATATACCAAGTCAACTCTCTCTCTCTCTCTCACACACACACACACACACACACACACACACTTAAAATAAATTTAAACTTTCATTTACCTAACAAAACACCTAAAAATGTTTTTAAGCCATTGTCAATTAATTAGGAGACTCTTAAATTTATTAACAAAAAAACAGTTAATTATCTAATCAATTAGGTCATAAGGCTAAACGATTAGATGAAGCAAAATTGGATATATAATCGATTAAGACGATGTTTGATTGGTAATGACAATGTCTAATTTGGAGTTTCTAGCATCTATCAACAGTTCAAGACTAAGGCAGGGGATTCTCGGTATAACCGATTGAAGATTGCTCTAAAATGAGATATCTGAGTGCTTGAAGATATATGAAGGTGTATATACTCAAGATCATGCACTACCAGAAAATCACATTTAGGCTTCAATAATTTTGCATTAGCCCTGACTTCAACACTAATAACGTTACTATTGTGTCTCAACAAGCCGACGCTAATATAGTAAAGTCATTTATTTAATTTTTTATTAGGCAATTAATTATAGCGTCAACTTCAACTGATGCCTCTTTTTTTACCTATTTTAATTTAAGTAATTAATTTAATGGAATACTAGCGGTGGCCCTGTCTGATGCGTCCCTATATTTACATGTAGGTCATTTATTTATTTAATTTTTATAGTATCGGCGAATATAAACGATGCTAATCTTGGTGTGAAAAAAATTTCATTTCCCCCTTTATTTATTATTTTAAGTAATTATTTATTTTTAAAATATAGTAGTGGTTAAAGTCGACGCTAAAGTTGGTATAGAAAATTTTCATTGCGTGACCAATTTCATTTGGCTCCTTTTTTTGTTGTTTTAAATAAGGGTAAAATGCACAATTTCCCCTGCAATATAGGCAAGTTTCGGTTTACCCCCTTTAATTTTTTTTTTGAAATTCCCACCAAAAATTTAAAAATACAAAGTCTTTTTCCCCCTAAGTGCAAAAATTACCCCCTTGCAAATTTATTTATTTATATTTAAACCACCCCCCTCAAATTCAGTGTTAAAGTTGTACGTTTAGGGGGGTAACTAAAAAAATTACGTGGGGACATTCAAAAATAAATAAATTAAAGGGGGAATTGTGCATCTATCCCTTTATATAATTATTTATTTATTTTTTAATAGTAGCGACAGTCCTAACCGATGCTACAGTAGATGTAAAAAGTTTTTTGTTTACCTCCACACATTTGCATCTATTTGTATTGCTTCAAAAATATTATAAAGGTTTGCAAAGATGTAGATGATAATTAAGAAGATGATCATGGAAATTGAATGATAAATGCACGACTGAAAAATGTGTTCTTATGTGATCATTGATATAAGAGAACAGGGTTGTTGTCCATAATATTCCACTTATGTGAACCAAGATGATGAAGTTATTTTGTACTATATCAATATTGATCAATTTGTTGCAAGCTTAGAAGAAGAAAACTTCATACAAGACATAGCATTTGAGCTATTGTCCGTAAAAAAGCTCCTGAATGAAGAAGAAGAAGGCTCCACACGATTCTGAGCTACAATAAAATGTAATATTCATAAAGTGTGTATAAGTTATTCTTATGATCCACTGATCTTAAATGTGTTTACCTAGCTTATTTAAGCAGCACTGAATTATAAACATCACCCTCTACAAAAAAATCCTTGTATTGAAGAAAAGAAAAACACAAGAAAGTGGGATTGAATTGGGGTCTTCAAAATTTAAAACAGTTTGACACATTTAGTTATCCTGCTTCATTTGAACGCAAATTACTCCAATCCACCCGCCAATGTGATTTTGCCTCTCTCAAGCAAGGTCTTAATCCAATAATTAAAACTTTTACAACCCAAAGACCAATTGTCAATGTTTTCTTGAGTCTACTGACTAAACCCTAGTCACTCAAGGAATTACAAGAATAATAATAAGAGAAATTATGTTTACAATTGCTTCTAGCAAGCTATATCACAATGTAAACACCCCAAATTTGCCCTCACTAAGTTCACACCATGGCTTGTGATCTTTCCATATTTGCATTAGTTTAAGCATACCATATCATATTGCATTTTTTTCACTGCATTAGTTCAAGTTCATCTACATCTAGGGTTTGTGATCTGAGCAATCCAGGATCCATCTGAGCCATTCCAAAGGTCTTCAATCATCTCAAGAGGGTCCATGTATGTTCAATCATCATATTATATCCTTCAAAGATCAAGGAAGTCAAAGAATCACAAGAACTTGCAAAGCATGGAAGCAGAGCCAGGGTTTAACTACACAGATGACCTGAAATTAGGGTTTTGGTTTCAGAGGCCATAACTCCATATTTTTGGGCCATTCTTATTTCTAATGTTCTTAAGATGTTATAAGGATCATGTGTACCAAGTTTGATGAATAAATTCATTGTGGAAGGCATCTGTTCACTAGGTAACTTCTTGAGCAAGTCAGAGCAAAATCAGGGCATCTGATGCCCCTACCAATGGAACCAAAGTGGATTTTTCATCAAATTGAAGTTATAAGATCTTTATTTGATCATTTAAGTGCTTAGAAGTTCACAAAATTGAGGAAAAGTGAGCTAAACCAAAAGTTGCCAAAAATGGAAATGACTTGTAATGGAAACTTTCCATTTTGGGAAAGTTTTTCAACCTCCTCTTTTTCAACCAAAAATGCTTCAAATGAAAAATTTTTGGTCATGAAAGTTGTAGATTGGATCATTCCATTTTCAAAAATTACAAGAATAAGATCTAATTCATTTTGGAACTCAAGATATGGCTTGTCAAAGTTGGCAAAAATCCCATAATTTTCAAGAATGCACCAAAAGGGATCATTTGCAAAACCACTTGCTAATGCATTTTGTGACTTCAAACACACTTCTATGTATCATAACATCATAGTGCATTGCCTTAAGATCAGAATTGCCCAAAGAATTTCAATATTTCATGCCTTGAACATCAAGAATTCTCAAAGGGGCCAAAACTTCACATAATTGCAAAACACCACATAACTTTGCTCTCACTTGCTGAATTGCCTCAAGAATGATTTTGTGGACATCCTTGAACTCTGTTACGCATGGACAAGCCAATGAGCCAGCTACACCATTGCCCATACCTCAAGTACAACACTTTTGACTTTTTGGCAAAAACACCCATACCAATCACAACAGTCCACCACCCACTCTCTGCCCAATCCAGACTCTACAAGCATGCTCTAAGGACTCATTTTCATAACACACACAAGCCTAACACTCCAAGAACTCAACATCCCCAAAAATCATCCCTCTTGCATTTTCCTTCGAATCTCTCAGCTCACTCACTCAATCTTCAAACCAATTTCACCATTGATCTCAAAATCACTCACTGACCACAAAGCAACCATTAAACCAGCCAAGAACATCCCATACACAAAACACGATTCTTGGCCATTTCAGTTGCTACAACACAAACCAGCCATTCTCAAAGCCTTTGAAGCATTCCATTAGTCTCAGGAGGTCAAAGGGAGTCATTTTGCACAAAGGAAGTGGCCAGGAAGCTCAAGTTTGGAAAGCTCCATCTCAGGTAGTCATCTGAAATCATTTTTCCAGAACTCATATTTTATGTTCCATTAAGAAAAAGCATGCTTCACTGATCATTCTGAACTTTGTATTTTTGAAAATGGTGGAGAAATGAGTGTATATGAATGTTCTGAAATTTTTGCCATTTTTGATCTTCTCTTTGAATCTTAGGATTGAGCAATTAGAAATTTGTTTTAGGAGTGGATTTGAGTTCAGGGAGATGAGGGGAGTTGATCTGGAGCTTTAGAGCTCCAGAAATGACCTAGGGAGAGAGTTTGAGATTTTCAGGGGAGCATGTCACCGGAGAAGTCGACCGGAGCTCTTCTCCGGTGACCTGAAAGTCATTAACTGTGTTAATTAGGGTTAGGGCTTTGTTTTAACGTGGACCCTTAGATTTCTCTTTCCCGCGTGTGATGGACGCTTAGGATCACTTCATTAACTTTTAATCTGGATTTAATAATTAATTAATTAGGTTTAGTTAGGTTTGAATATTGGCCATCAGATCTGGCGCGCAGTCAACCCTAGAAACCCCCAGAATCAGTGTGAACCATTGGATGCGTTTACTTCTGTTTATTTTAATTTTTATTTCATTTTTCCTATTTATTTTGCACCATTTATTTAAAATAGATAGAAAATTCCAAAAAATCTTTTCTTCTGGATTTTTATTTCAAATAATTTTCTTAACCCAAAAATATTTTTATTTTTATTTTTTGCATTTAAAAATCATTTTTTAAACATTTAAATGTTTATTTTAATTAATTAATGGAAATTAATTAATTAAAATATCATTTAGGTTTCTAAAAATCCCAAAAAATTCACATTGCATCTTTAAACATTTAGAAACATTATCATACCATCCACACAAATTTCTTTTTGGTTTTGAACAATCTTTGATAATTTTCTTGAATTTAGGGTTCATAAAATTCACATTTTAGAACCCTAACTTCAAGAATTCTTTTCTGCCCAACCAAGAATGGTATGACAATGGTTCTTTTTGCATTGATCTTAATTTGACATTTTGTTTCTAGCATAATTTTGTCACAAATTTCTTCTGCATTTTTGAATTGATTTGCATTTTTTCCCTTTAGGTACCTTAAAACCCTAGATAACTTATAAAATTCATAACTTCCTTAGGGTTAAGAGTTAGGTCTCCTCTTTTGGGGTGTGATATCATATGGGGTTAGGGTTCCTTTGATTGAATTTTCAATTTTATATATTTTCATTTGCTTCTGTTTTTGGTTTTTGCATCTCATGTTGTATGAAAACCCTAATTTCCCATCTTCCTTTCCATACATCTTGCATAAGCATTCATATAAGAGCTTGTCATGACATTTTATGCATTCACATGACTTCTAAGACATCTTAGGACACATTAGAATCATGTTTGATCATTTCTTCATCCATTTACCATGTTATACATTCATTTCATTCCATGAACATTCATGAACTTTCATGCTTCTTTCATGCTTCATTTGCATTCTCACCACTTGTATGATCATCCATTGCTCTTGACATGCCTTTGCATCATCTCTTAGAATCATTAACATCATGAACATGCTTCTGGTTTTGGTTTGCATCCTTTCATACATCTCATGTCCACTTCATTCTTTCTTTTATGCTAACTTTTCAGGTGGTAAGTGCTTTGAGAAGTGAATTTGCCTTCACTTCTCACATTCTATTTTAATCTCTCTTATACATTCATTGCTGCATTTTATCTTTTCTTTAGAGTGAGCTTGCTCATTCATGTTCCTCCTTCACCTTCTTTCTTCAAGTAACTTATCTACTTAAGTGAAGTAAGTTAACTTGTTTCTTCTGCTTCTTCCTTGGTGGCTTTTCTTGAAGATCTCTTGCAAGCCTCATAAACCCTAGGAACACCCAAGCTTGATAAAATTAGGGTTTTGATTAGTCCCCCATTAGTTTTACCTTTGTGTCATCTTTTGTGTCTCTCTTCTCATCTCATAATCAGAGACTAAACCTTTAAGGTTTTAAGGCTTTGTGATTAAGCTTATGCCTGCATCCTTCTCTTAGGATGGAGTGCATAATTTTAATCCTAAGTGTTAAACCCTTAATGTGTTTAAATCCCTTGATCAATCCACCTAATAATCACTAAGACAATAAGCTTGTAACTTAGGTCTTGCATTAGGGTTCTAATTCTTCCTTAACTGGTTAAGAAGGACTAACCCTAGTGTTAATGGACAAGTCCCCCTCAAGTTGTCTTACAAACCATAAAATGCACTTCTTAACCCTACCATTAACTAAAATCCATTTTAATAAGGGCTTTGTTTTTTCATGAGGTTAATCCCTAATCATGGATTAAGTTGGGGTATCTTCCTCAGCTTAAATGTTCTCATCTATTATCCTTCTATTAGGATGGTGTAATGGGTCCATTAAATCCTTGATTATGGCTTAAACTCATTACTTAACACTAAACAAAAAAACTCCAAAAACATCTAAATAATTGCAAGCAGGTTAATGATCTTAATCCTACATCATGGTGATTAAGTGTGAGGCGCTTACTTCATACTTAAGGTATTCTCATTACCCCTAATTAGAGAGAGGATGTGATGAGTTTACTAACCCTTGGTTTAGGCTTAAGCTCATTCTCTTATGACAAACACAAAAAGCAATAAAAGATTGAAAACATAAGAACAAACAATAATCGTCTCCTCCGGGATTCTTTTCTCATCATCTTCACTCACAAACGAGAACTCGCTTCTTCCGTCTGATGCAAGACAGTTAGCACCTGAGCCAGACAGGTCATACACTTGAGCATAGACAAGTAAGCAGTTCACAGTCAATTCATCTTTTAGTCTCTTTGAGTTGAACTACGGTGTTCTGACTTCCTCATTGCACGAGAAGATACATAAGCATAACTTAATTGTTATCGAACAAAAGTCTCTGTCTCTTCCCCCCTCTTCCAGCATTATTCTTTTAAGCCTCATTCCTGAGCAATTTCATTTCACATACTTTTTGCACTGACACCTGTACATTCTTTTCCAGCTTTTGCACACAGATAGCACTGACACTACCCCTTTAAACACAAACTTTCAACCGTGGATCCCGTCGAGTATGATGGAAAATCTGGGTGCTAATACCTTCCCAGGTTGTAACCAACCCCCTTTCTCAGTTTCTCTGGTTCGCAACCGTCTTATCCATCTCTTTCTAGGTCTATGCAGCATTACCTTTCCTTCGGGATAAAAATGCCTAGCTGGCGACTCTTTTCAGTTCATCTTCATGTTCTCTCCTATCGCCGACCGTTCGCGCTTGTACCGGGATGCAAATCTTCAGAAGCGACAACTTGGCGACTCTGCTGGGGAACCTTATACTGCAACCAGGGCTTCTGGTTCTTTTTGTGGGTTTCTCCTAGCGCTTGTTTGATTTGTGTTTACGGGGGTGTTACGTGCTACTTGTGCTTATTTATTTGCTTTATTTATTTCTTTATGTACAGCTTTATTGCTTTCATTTACAGTCTTATGCATTTTCATACTGTCATTATCACTGTGCTGGATCTGGTTTTCTTTGGTGGGTGGGGTTTCATTGAGAGATTAAGGTCCTATACCTGGGACCTGAGTGACACCTAGGATAGAGTGGCTTCATATTCTTTCCCATTCCATTTCGGTCTGGTGCGGGAATATGAAACACGGTTCAGATGTGGGTTTCTTCTTGAGAACTCTGTGCTACAGATTTCCTGTAGTGCTAGGGCTATCTGGGAAGCCTGCTAAGTCTAGATGACCTTTATTTTGACCTTCAGAATCTGGGGAGAATTAGAGGAGGATCTTTTATGGTTATTGTAAACACTGTACCTCCGGGTTAGAAGTTTTTACACTTCTCATAACTGATCCAAGTCTGAGGATCTTTGTTCTAGAACATTATATGTGAGGGGGTTGGGTTGTTTACAGGTTTTGCAGGAACCCTTGACCACATCATACCCAGTTACATGTATTGTTTAAGAATGCTTCATTTTGGACAGTTCTTGTGATTAACCTTGGACATGTGGCTCTTTATTTGAGTCCCCCACCTTGGTTACTGGATTTCTGAGCCTCCATCCGGACCTTTGAACATACATGGACCTTATACCAAGATAGATAATCAGATCCAGCTCTTGATCACAAACCCTTGCATATCATTTGCATACATCATCATTGCATCATTTAACATTTGTTTATTTGTTTTTCAGGGTATCCATCATATCATATTTGGTTTGGTTTTGACCCCTTCTGTTGCTTGGACCTTTCCTTCAGCTTGTCTCCTTCAGCACCTGCATCAGTTTGTCAGAGACTTACCTCCAGCTTTTCAGTATGTGATCTTCATCAGCAGTTGTCTTCATCTTCTTTATCAGCACTCATGGATACTCCAAGGAAAAGTAACATATCTTACCACTTCTTTGATCCCACCTTGACTGGTATCAGGCAGGTCCAGTCCCTTATCACACCTGACCATATCCCACTGTTTAGAGAGCACTATGGGGGTATTTTGGACATGGTCATGGATCTTGATTCATCTCAGAGGAGCATGATCCACACATGCTTGCAGTTTTATGACCCTCCACTCAGATGCTTCACCTTTCCTGATTTCCAGATGGGGCCTCTGTTGGAAGAGTTTTCCTTGTTGATTGGAGTGCCTATCAGAAGAGGGATCCCCTTCAACCCAGAGATGACTGCTCCCAGAAGTGAAGAGATAGCAAGGGCATTGCATTTGGAGCCTGCCCTCATTGAGCAAAACATGACAACAAAATCTGGGATTCCTGGCTTACATCTGGACTTCTTGATTTCTCAGGCCACCCTGAAGGCTGCAGTGGGAGAATGGAAGGCAGTCTGTGCATTTTTAGCCCTCAGTATATATGGGGTTATATTGTTTGCAGATGAGCCCAAGTTTGTGAGTAAGAATGCCATCCACTTGTTCCTGCTGAGGAACCCAGTGCCTACATTACTGGGAGACTTCTACTACTCCATTCACCAGAGAAATGAAAAGCAAAGAGGGAAGCTAGTCATATGTTGTGCTCCTCTGTTCTACTCTTGGCTGCTCAGACACTTGCCTAAATCAGATGCCTTCTTGAACCCCCATCAGCAGAAGAATTGGGCCAAGAGGTTCATTGCCTT
This sequence comes from Lathyrus aphaca, assembly GCA_963966055.1. Taxonomy (NCBI): domain Eukaryota; kingdom Viridiplantae; phylum Streptophyta; class Magnoliopsida; order Fabales; family Fabaceae; genus Lathyrus; species Lathyrus aphaca. The sequence goes on from OZ014521.1 coordinate 278,976,596, forward strand.
AACATCAGATGATATCAGATGGTGCACCCAGAGCACCAAAGGCAAGGATATTATTACCAGATGTGGGCAATACCCTAATGTGCCTCTAATAGGAGTAAAAGGTTGCATCAACTACAAACCTCTACTGTTTAAGAGACAATTGGGATATGCCTTGGTTCATCCTCCCAGAGGACAAGATTTGACTGAGACTCTCTACTGTGAAGTTCAACCTAACTCAGCTGTTGTCAGACAAGCTGCCTGGGCTTGGGACAACATCCAGACCAAAAGGACAGCCATCCTTGGAAGGTGCAACAATATTGCTTCAGCCCAGTACTCTGACTGGTCCCGTACTAGAGCTCAGATCACCAGGATGCCTTTCACCTTGGAGGACACACCTGGACCTTCTACAGTACAGCCTGCAGCAACTGTTAGCCTAGAGGAATTTGAAAGGCTGAAAGAGAGGAATAATCAGCTATCTGAAGCCCTGAAGAAGACTCTCTGGGAGAGAAATGACAGTCGTCTGGACATTGAGAGATTGGAAAGACTCAAGACTGAGCATCTGACCAAGATTGAAAGAACAGATGACTACATAAGGAAAGCAAGAGCAGGAGAGTTGGTTTTGAGGAATGCCTGCAAGGAGGCCAAAATTCAGAAGGCTAAGGCTGAACATTATCTGGAGGAAAGCCAGGCTAGGTGGATCAGGATCACCGAAGCCCATGCACAAGAAGACCGGAGGACTCAGGCCAAGATTGAGCAGCTGGAGGCCAATGAGAAGAAGCAGCATGAAGCTTTGTTGGCAGCTCAGAAGGAGATATCAGAATTGAAACTCCGGGCGGGGTTAAAGAGATCAAAGGATCAGGATAGGCATAAGAAGCTGACTAATGCCATTGCTACCAAGAACCTCCTCATTAGGACTATTACAGAGCACCCAGCTGGTCCAGTGACGGAGGCCCTCTTGAAGGAAGTCAGGGAGGATGACTTTGGATTGGATGTCTGGTTCCTTTTGCTTGTATTTCTTTTCTTTTGATGTACTTTTTCTTTTGATTGTTGTATTTTTGACCCACCATGGGCATGTATTGTAAGCAGACTATGTATTTTCGTCCTTTTGTAATATATCAGTTTGTTTTATTTATTGGTGGGCTTCATCTCAACATCATCAAGCATTTCCTCGAGGTCTGGAAAGGTCAAAACCAAAACCGAACCGGATACCCTTGGAAGACAAATAAGCATATTGCATTGCATACTAACATTTTCTTTGTTTTGTAGGTTTGTTTGTTATTTGTTTCTCACTTTGTTGTGGTTTCAGGAAACATTGCTCGTCGCAGAGTGTTCCCTGTCAACTGAACACACCGGTACCCAACGCGAAACAACCTTTCGGACATTCAAATGGATCAGGTACAGCAGGACCTGAATGAAGTAAGAAACCGAATGGCAAACAAAAGGGTTGAGATGAGAAATCAAATGACCCAGTTTATGGCTATGATGACTGGCTTAGCTCAGAGCCAGGAAAGGTAGACTCCTGAAGAGCCCCACCCTGGAACAGGAGGAACCATCAATAATGAACGCGGGCAGCCTCGCATCGACCCACCAGAGTTCGGGCCCCATTTGAACCCAGATGTTAATGTCCCAAGGAATATTCAAGGAAACACTGCTGGAGGAAAGATCTTGCAAGAGGATCCTCAGGAAGAGCAGTTCACAGTTATTGGGGCTGGGGATGAGGTGTATGACAGAAGGCTGGATGAGATTGCTGAAAAGCTGAGGTCTTTGGAATCCCAGAATTCTCTAGGCTTTGACGTAATGGATATGGGGCTGGTAGATGGGCTGGGGATTCCTCACAAATTCAAACCCCCGTGCTTTGAAAAATATAATGGTACCTCCTGCCCGCGTACTCATCTGCAATCTTTCTTAGGGAGACTCAAGGCTTATACCATGGACAAGAAGTTATGGATGTTCTATTTTGAGGATAGCCTGACTGGGGCATCAAGAGAATGGTATTCTCATCTGACCAGGGTCACTATAAGATGTTGGAAAGACTTGGTCGAAGCCTTCATCCGTCAATACCAGTACAACCTAGACATGGCTCCCAATAGAACCCTTCTAATGGGCATGTCTCAGTCTTCAAGGGAAAGCTTCCGAGATTATGCTCAGAGGTGGAGACAACTTGCTGCTGCTGTCCAACCACCCATGTTTGAAAGAGAAATGGCCGACATGTTTATGAACACTCTTCAAGGAACATATATTGACAGACTTGTTGCTTTCTCTTCCACCAATTTTGCTGATGTAGTTATAGCAGATGAGAGAATTGAGAGTCTTTTTAAGATGGGCAAAATCTCCGACAACGGTGCAAGTTCCTCCAACAATCCCAGAAAACCTTTTTCAGGACCCCGAAGGGCGGGTGAAACAAATGCTATTCATGCAGGCAGGGGCAGACCCAAGTATTCTCATAGATCAATAGCAGCCGTTACTATCCCGGCTCCAGTTCCACAACAACCACTTTTTCCTCAACAACAACAACAACAACAACATCACTATCAGCAACAATCTCATTTTCCACAACAAAGAACGTACAGCAATAACAACAACAACCAACAACAGAGCCCCTTTCAACAGAGGCCACCTCAAGCAAATAGGGTGATTGACCCTATTCCTATGCCTTATGCCGCTCTACTGCCACAACTCCTGAAGCTCAACCTGGTTGAGTTAAGGACGTTGGCTCCACCAGATCCTCTCAGCCTCTAGTTGATCCTCTCAAGCTCAACCTGGTCACAATACCGAGAAATGTAGAGCCTTGCAAATGAAGGTTCAGGATCTAGTTGATTCCAAAGCTCTCAATTTCGCACCTCCTCCAAATGTTAACAGAAATACTATTCCTAATCATGGTGGGCCCGTGATTAATGCCATAGAAGAGGACCAACCATCTGCACTGATTGATAATGTTGCACAGATTCGGACACCGTTGGCCGAAGTCAAAGCTCAACTCTTAAGATGCCAGGTGTTCCCAGGCTGTGAGGCCTGCTGCGAATCGTGCAAAACTGCTATTAATGGTTGTGAGAGGCTAAGGCTTGGCATAGATGGCCTTATCAGAGATGGAATTTTGCAAATTACCACAACAGTTCCTATAACATCAACAACTCTTTCTTCAGCAACAACAGATCCTCCTACAACTGCAACAACTATCATTCCCACTGATTCATCCACAACTCCAGCAATCACTCCTTCCATTATTTCAACAAACCAAAGTTCAGTTACACTTACTTCTACAACATCAACATCCATTTTTATCAACGGAATCGCCTACAACACCAACAAACACTAATGAAGATGTCTAAACGGTCACGATCTATTATGACCCGACAACTGTTCATCCCAACAACAATTTTCAACAACAAACTGCAACACCTACTGTTAGATCTCTAGTCACAATTTATTACGACCCACATACCATCACAGTTCCTTCCGCTGCAGCAGTCAGTCCGGTCACCATTACGGTGCCTGGACCCGTTCCTTATGAAAGCAGTAATGCCATACCTTGGCACTACGACTCTGATCTCTACTGCAACGGAAAGAAGATCACTCTAGATTCATCAACCTCTTCACCACAAGTTGACAATGTTGGGGGAGGCGGAGGATTCACCAGGATCGGACGCCTTTTTGCCTCACAAACACCGAGACCCAATGTTGAAGAAGAGGTTGTTGCTAAAGCAAAAGGGAAGAGTGTGGTACTAGAAGAGCCGACTGTTAAAGAAACTCCGAAGACGTCTTTTGAACAAGAGGTGGACGAGTTTATGAGAATAATCAAAAAGAGTGATTACAAAGTGGTGGACCAGCTTCATCAGACACCCTCCAAGATCTCTATCTTATCATTATTAATGTGTTCCGAAGTCCATAGGAATGCACTGTTGAGAGTCCTGCACGCAGCCTACATGCCGGAAGAGATTACGATTAATCAGCTGGAAACGGTGGTTGCAAATGTTAACACCAGTCATGGACTGGGCTTCACAGATGCTGATTTAACGACGGAGGGACACAGTCATAACAAGGCTTTACATATCATCTTAGAATGCAAAGGTGCTATTCTTTCTCATGTGCTGGTAGACACTGGGTCCTCGCTCAATGTCCTTCCAAAGAAAGCCTTGGTGAAGCTGGAATATGATGGTTTGGCATTGCGTCCAAGTAACTTGGTGGTGAGAGCGTTTGACGGCTCTAAGAGATCAGTGCTTGGAGAGATTGATTTACCTGTGATGATTGGCCCACAAATCTTTAAAACTACTTTCTTTGTGATGGACATACAACCGGCCTACAACTGTTTGTTGGGTAGACCCTGGATTCACGCCGCTGGCACTGTTACATCTACCCTTCACCAGAAATTAAAATTTGAGTGGGAAGGCCAGATCATCACAATCTGCGGGGAGGAAGACATTTTCGTTAGCCAGCTGGCTACTTACAAGTATATAGAGATGGATGGGGAGATCCACGAGACTATGAGTCAGGGATTTGAGGCCCTTAACATCAATGAAGCAACTGCTGTGTCTGGAACTTCCATCACTTCATATCAACAAGCCCGGAAGGTTGTTGAAGAGGGTACCGCTCAGGGCTGGGGCAAGCTGCTTCCAGTAGAAAAGAAAGAAGATAGATTTGGGTTGGGTTATAGACCAACTCGACAAGATCAACTAGAGGCTGCAACGGAGCCTAAATTTGTCAGTGGGGGAATGCTTACCCCGAATGCTGTGAACAGTCTGGAAGACGAGGAAGAAGACGAACGCAACCTGGAAAACTGGATACGTCCAAGGATCCCGGGGAACCAGGTCTCCAACTGGTCTTCCCAGGAAATTATAAGAGTTACTCCTACAGAGTAATTATTATTTCCTGTCTTTTAAGCATGCATCAAGTCATGCATCTTGCCCAAGGTGTCAGGACTCATTTTGTAATAGGGCCATTTTGTATTTTGTGCAAATGATTAATTAATGAATATCAAGACATCTTTTGCAAACGAGTCTCTTTTTCCGCTCATTGTCTTTTTCATTTTTCACTTATGTACAAAAACAATAAAATGGAAATGTTTTCAAAATAATAACTTCATTTTCACTTTTTCTAAACAAGATAAAACTGGTCACTAAAATGAACCAATCTAAACCCTTGTAGAGAGTGCCCTCCAGATTGCACCGACAACAACACTGCTATGACTTCGTATGACTTTGACAGTCCGATTAATCAAGCCGATGAAGGGGTTGAAGAAGATTATGAGCTACCTGAAGAACTAGCCATATTGTTGAGTCAAGAGGAGAAGGTTATCACTCCTCATCAGGAGGAAGTTGAGACCGTTAATCTTGGTACCGAAGAAGACTTGAAAGAAGTGAAGATCGGGGCCCGTCTGCAAGATTCAGTGAAGGAACAACTTATTGACATGCTTCGAGAGTACGTTGATGTCTTTGCTTGGTCCTATCAAGACATTCCAGGTCTGGATACTGACATTGTTGTGCACAAGCTGCCACTAAAAGAAGACTGTCCTCCAGTGAAACCGAAGCTACGCCGTACTCGTCCAGACATGGCCATGAAGATAAAATAAGAGGTACAAAAACAGTGGGACGCCGGTTTCCTTGCTGTAACTAGTTACCCGCTGTGGGTTGCTAATATTGTACCAGTGCCTAAGAAGGATGGCAAAGTACAGATTTGTGTGGATTACCGGGATCTGAACAGAGCTAGCCCGAAAGATGACTTCCCATTACCTCACATTGATGTATTGGTCGACAACATAACTCAGTTCTCGGTATTCTCCTTCATGGACGGATTCTCCGGGTATAATCAGATCAAGATGTCACCTGAAGACATGGAGAAGACTACTTTCATTACGCCCTGGGGCACATTCTGTTATAAGGTGATGCCATTTGGATTGAAGAATGCCGGGACAACTTATCAACGGGCTATGGTGACATTATTCCACGACATGATCCACAAAGAAATTGAATGCTACGTGGATGACATGATTGCCAAGTCCCTCACAGAAGAAGACCATCTGGTAAATCTGTTGAAGCTGTTCAAGCGTCTGAGAAAGTATCAGCTGAAGCTAAACCCCAACAAATGCACATTCGGGGTACGGTCTGGTAAGCTGTTGGGATTTATTGTAAGTGAAAAGGGAATTGAAGTTGACCTTGACAAAGTCAAAGCCATTCAAGAGATGCCTGCACCTAAGACTAAAAAGGAAGTTTGGGGGTTCTTAGGTAGGTTGAACTACATTTCAAGGTTCATATCTCATCTTACTGCAGCCTGTGAGCCCTTGTTCAAACTGTTAAGAAAAGAACAAACAGTCAGGTGGAACGAAGACTGCCAGAAGGCTTTTGACAAAATCAAGGAGTACTTACAAGAACCTCCAATCCTTATGCCTCCAGTTGAAGGAAAACCTCTAATAATGTACCTGACAGTATTAGAAGGATCAATGGGGTGTGTGATGGGCTAGCATGACGAGTCTGGTCGAAAAGAGTATGCAATATACTACCTAAGAAAAAAGTTTACCGACTATGAACAACATTATTCACTGCTCGAGAAAACTTGATGTGCTTTAGCGTGGGCTGCTCGCCGACTAAGGCAGTATATGTTGACCCACACTACCTTATTGATCTCAAAGATGGATCCAGTCAAGTACACATTTGAGAAGCCAGCGCTTACCGGAAGGGTTGCAAGATGGCAAATGATTCTGACATAATATGACATTCAGTACACATCTCAAAAGGCCATCAAGGGCAATGTACTGTTGTCGCTCCCACCAAATGACACCTAGGTTAGAAGGGGTACAAACGCGAACGGTCTACGAAAGGGAAGGAAATGAATAGAGTCTCCAGCTAGGCATTTTTATCCCGGAGGAAAGGTAATGCTGCATAGACCTAGAAAGATATGGATAAGACGGTTGCGAACCAGAGAGACTGAGAAAGGGGGTTGGTTACAACCTGGGAAGTTATTAGCACCCAGATTGTCCGCCGTACTCGACGGGATCCACGCTTAAAAAATTTGTGTTTAAAAGGGGTAGTGTCAGTGCAATCTGTGTATCAAAGCTGGAAAAGAATGCAAGTGTCAGTGTAAGAGAAGTGTGAAGTGTATAGGAGAAGTGTCAGTGTAAGGACAAGAGTGAAATGCTCAAGATTTTGAGGCTAAAAGAATAATGCTGGAAGAGGTGGAATATATAGAGACTTTTGTTCGATAACTGTTAAGTTATGCCTACGTATCCTCTCGTGCAATGAGGAAGTTAGAACACCGTAGTTCTACTCAAAGAGACTGAAAGATAAATTGACTTGTGAACTGCTTACTTGTCTATGCTCAAGTGTATGACCTGTCTGGCTCAGGTGCAAACTGTCTTGCATTAGACGGAAGAAGCGAGTTCTCGTTTGTGAGTGAATAAGGTGAGAAAAGAATCCCGGAGGAGACGATTATTGTTTGTTTTTGTGTTTTCAATCTTTTATTGCTTTTTGGTGTTTGTCATAAGTAAATGAGCTTAAGCCTAAACAAATGGGTTAGTAAACTCATCACATCTTCCCTCTGATTAGGGGTAATGAGAATACCTTAAGTATGAAGTAAACACCTCACACTTAATCACCATGATATATGATTAAGATCATTATCCTATTTGTGATTATTTAGATGTTTTTGATGTTTTTTGTTTAGTGTTAAGTAATGAGTTTAAGCCATAATCAAGGATTTAATGGACCCATTACACCATCCTAATAGAAGGATAATAGATGAGAACATTTAAGCTGAGAAAGACTCCTCAACTTAATCCATGATTAGGGATTAACCTCATGACAAAACAAGACCTTTATTAAATGGATTTTAGTTAATGGTAAGATTAAAAAATGAGTTTTATGGTTGGTAAGACAACATGAGGGGGACTTGTCCATTAACACTAGGGTTAGTCCTTCTTAACCAATTAAGGAAGAATTAGAACCCTAATGCAAGGCCCAAGTTACAAACTTGATGTCTTGATGATTATTAAGTGGATTGATTAAAGGATTTAAACACATCAAGGGTTTAACACTTAGGATTAAAGCTATACACTCCATCCTAATAGAAGGATGCAGGCATAAGCTTAATCACAAAGCCTTAAAGCCTTTAGGGTTTAGTCCTTGATTATGAGGTGAGAAGAGAAGACTCAAAGAGACACAAAGGTAAAAGCTAAATGGAGGACTAATCAAACCCTAATTGTTATCATGCTTGGTTATTCCTAGGGTTAATGAGGTTTGCAAGAAGATCTTTAGAGAAACCACCAGGAAGGAAGCAGAAGAAAGGAGCAAGAAGCAAAGAGAAGCAAAACAACTTGCTTCACTTAAGAAGACAAATTGCTTGAAGAAAGAAAGTAAGAAGGAGACATGAATGAGCAAGCTCACTCTAGTACACAAGTAAAATGCAGAAATGATGCATAAGAGAGATGAGAAGAGATTATGAGAAGTGAAGGCAAATTCACTTCTCAATGACTTACCACCTGAAAAGTTAGCCAAAAGAAATGAAATGCAATGCAAATGAGATGAAATGTCATGATGCAAACCAAAGTCAGAAGCATTTACATGATGTCAATGATTCTAAGAGATGATATAAACATGAGGCAAGACATGAGAATGATCATACAAGCATAAGGATGCAAATGAAGCATGCATTGAACCATGAATGTTCATGAAAGGCTTATGAAATGCAATGGACATATAACATGGCAAATGAAGGATGCAATGATCAAACATGATTCTAATATGTCCTAAGATGTATTATGAATCATGTGGATGCACAAAATGTCATGGAAAGTCATTGAATGCAAGCAAATGAAAGATGGATGCAAAAGAAGGCACAAATTAGAGTTTATGATCAACACACAAAGCAAAATTCAAAATCAGAAGCATATGACATGATAAAAAATTGAAAATGCAATCAAAGATACACTAAACCTATACAAGCTCACTGCCCAAAGGAGGTGATCCAATTCTTAACCTAGTGAAAGTTATGAATTTCCTAAGATTACTAGGGTTTTGAGGTACCTTATCAAGAAAAATGCAAAACAAATTGAAAATGCAAGATCAATTCAAACCAAATTTATTCTATAAACTACATGCCATGAAGGATGCAATTCTAGAAGAATCATCATCAAACTCTCAAGGGTTAGGCAGAATGGATTTTTCAAAGTTTGCACAAAAATATTGCCTTAAAATGAATTTAATTCCAAAGAAAATGATCAAAATGTATCAAGATCAAAAAAGAAATTTGGTTTGAGGGGTTGATAATGCTTCTAAATGTTTTTAAATGCAATATGAATTTTTTTTGTGATTTTTAAATACCTAAATGCATTTTTAATTAATTAATTTTCATTAACTAATTAAAAATAAACATTTAAATAATTTTAAAATGATTTTTAATGCAAAAAATAAAAATAAAAATATTTTTGGGTTTTAAAAATTAATGAAATCTTTGACAAAAATTTTCATAATTTTTAAATGCTTTTTACTATTTTAAATAATTCGTGCAAATTGAATACAAAATAAATGAAATAAAAATTAAAATATGAGAAGTATGCAAAAGGAGAGGCCAGGATTCAATCTGGGTTTGAAAGCTTTGACCACGCGCCAAATCCAAGGGACAACATTTAAACTGAACTAAACCTAATTAAAATATTAATTAATCCTGATTAATTATTAATGACATGATCCTGACCTTTCAAACGCGCGCGGGAAACATCATCCAATGGCCTACATTCAAACCTGGTGCCCTAACCCTAATTAGCATTTAATCACTTTCAGGTGGCCAGAAATGACCTCCAGTCATCTTCTCCGGCCACATCTCCCCTGAGAATTTCCCAAATCACTCCCCAGGCCATTTCTGGAGCTCTAAAGCTCCATATCACTTCCTCTCACCTCCCTAAACTCATCCCTGACCTCAAAAACAATTTATTTCTAAGCATGAAACAGTTTCGAAGCAAGATTCAAAAATGGCAGAAATTTCAGTCAGGCCATACACACTCATTTTTCAACCATTTTTGAAAATTCAAAGTTCAGTGTGATCAGTGGAGCATGCTTTATCATTTAGAAACTTAAAACAAGAGTTCTGGAAAAATGTTTTCACATGGCTACCTGAGATGGAGCTTTCAATCCAGGAGCTTTCTGACCAGTTCCTTGCTTCCAATCACCTCTACTGACCTCCCTCAAGTGTTTGCAAAGCTTGTTTGGAGTTTATCTTGGCTGGTTTGTGAGTTTGATGAAGTTCTGTTCAGTGAGGGGTGAGAATCGTGTTTCTGATTGAGGTGGTTTCAGGGACAAATGAGGGTAGGGAAATGATCAGGGGAACATGTTGAGTGATTCTATGAAGTTTGTTTTGATGTTTGATGCTTGTATGATGAGTTTCGAATGAAAATGCATAAGGGGTGAGTTTGGAGAATGCTGGCTTGTGAGATGTTTCAGGCTTGGTTCTGTTATGTGTTGAGTCTCATTTGGTACATGTATCACACTTGGATAGGTCAGAGGAGTTGGTGTGGCCTAGCTTGATTGGTATGGGCCATTTTGCATAAAGTCAATGTTTTGTGTAAGAGAGGTATGGGTCAATGGCAGGACAAGGACAAAGGGGTGTCCTGCGCAGCAAGGATTGAGGAGAGCCATAGAATCAGTCTTGAGGACAATTAGCAAGTGGATTAGGGTTTGTGAGATGTTTTGCAACTTTTTGATCTTTTGGCCCTTTTGAGATTACTTGAAGCATAAGTCATGAAAATGGACAAATCTTTGGTGCATTCTGATTTTTAGGCATTGGTTTATGTTTGTGCAAAGGTTAGAAGTCCATTTGAAGTCACATTTTGCCTTGGCAAGAGGTTTTGCAACTTTGCCTCTTTGGTGCAAAACTTGAAATTATGTGATTTTTCCCAACTTTGACAAGCCATAACTTTTGATCCAAAATGAATTAGAATGAGTTCTTGTACTTTTTGAAAAGGTAATGATCCATTCTACAACTTTCATGACCAAAGTTTTCTCATTTGAAGCATTTTTGAATCAATTTGAGGAGGTTGAAAAACTTTCCCAAAATGGCAAGTTTATATTACAAGTCATTTTCCCAAAAAGGCAATTTTGCAAATGGCTTGAAATTATTCAATTTTGTGAACTTCTAACATCTTCTATGATCAAATAAAGATCATAAACATTCAAAATGATGAAGAACACCCTTTGGTTGGGTCACTGGGGGCCTCAGATGCCATGATTTTGCACTGACTTGCTCAAGAAGTCATCTCTTGATCAGATGCCTTCCCCATTGAATTTCTTCATGAAAATTGATATGCATGCTCCTTATAACATATAGAGACCAATAGAAACAAGAATGACCAAAAAATTTGGAGTTATGGCCTCTGAAACCAAAACCCTAAATCTAGGTCATTTGTGCAATTAAACCTGGCTCTGCTTCCATGCCTTTCTCAGTTCTTGTGATTCTTTGACTTCCTTGACTTTGTGAGGATATAATATGATGCTTGAACATTCATGGACCCCTTTGAAGTGATTGATGACCTTTGGAGTGGCTCAAATGGCTCAGGGATGGCTCAGATTACAAACCCTAAATGCAGATGACTTAGAAACAATGCAGTGAATCAAAAATGCAATTTGAGATGCTATGACGGGGATGAAGCAATGACGGGGACGACCGACATGCTAGGGAAGATGCGGGAAATAAAGCAATGACGGGGACGGCCGACAAGCTGGGGATATAGGAGATCATGATGGGGACGGCCATCGAATAAAGATATAAGACTCTCTGGGGATTATAGGTAGATGATGGGGACGACCATCAGGTTCAAGGTATGAATGAAATAAATGATGAGGTACGGTCATCAAAGGTGAAGGACGATCACCTAGCAGGGGACGGCTGCTTTGTTGGGGATAAGATGAGGGACGGTCATCTAAGGTGAAGGACGATCACCTGGCAAGGTACGGTTGCCAAAAAGTATCACGACATAGGACGAATGCCGGATAGAAAAGGCCGACGATGGGGACGGCCATCGGATAAAATGATGAAGGACGATCATCAAGAGGTGAAGGACGATCACCTAGCAGGGTACGGCTGCTCTGAAGGTATCATGACATAGGACGAATGTCAGATAACAAGATCAACGATGGGGACGACCATCGGATAAAATGATGAAGGACGATCACCTGGCAGGGTACGGCTGCCGAAAGGTATCATGACATAGGACGAATGTCAGATAGAAAGGAAATAATTCACTGGGATTTGCTGGGACTCTTCTGGGGAATGGTAGACACATACAAGTGTCTAAATTCAAGAAGACATAAGTGTTTGACACGGTGTAAAGATTAAAGATGCGGACGAGCATCCTTAAGACTATGATACGGACGAGTATCAGTAGAAACAAACGCTTGACGCATGTTCAGAGATGATGATACGGACGAGTACCAACTGGTTAACAAAGAACACAGACGAGTGTCGGATCTGAGGGGATTTAAGTGGTATATACAAGATACGGACGAGTATCTGTATGATGAGTAACAAGTATGAGTGAGACACAGACGAGTGTTCCACTTGCTGGGGAGGGTGACACGGACGAGCGTCGGAAGAAGTGTACTATAAACAAGTATTTTGATTTCCAAAGTGTTTTAGGTAATTATGTTGGGGAAAGTGACACGGATGGGTGTCAAGGAATAAGTATATGTACATGAATTTGTGAGTGCAAAGGGGACGCTTTGGCTTTCTGCTGGGGGTATGACACGGACGGGTGTCAAAAAGTATCTGTATGAGTCGTCTGTTCTTAAAGAATGCTCGGGCGACTTTACTGGGGAGTGGTGACACGGACGAGTGCCAAAAGGAGTATGTATCTGTTTGGAGGGGAATTGGGGAAATATTCTGTATATTGTTGATGGGTTGTCAGTATTTACAAGTGTTCATTTTGACTCATGACTTATGATTATGCAAAATGTTTGATTTTTGCCGTAATGCTCCGTATTAGATGGAATGCTACGCTTTGTGGGGAAAGTATGATGCGAATGCTATGATTATGCAAAAGATATCGATTCGGGGTTCGGATCCCGTTGCTGTGAAGATCTCTGGCTGATCTGGTTGAAGTGGATTCCCCAGCTGGGGATAAGATCATTGGGGGATCTGACATATATGATTCTGCTTGGGGAAATAGATCACTGGTGACCTTTCTCGGTAATGAGGGACCCAACTGGGGTTTGTAGAAGCTTTCGTCACTCTATTGTGAGATCTTCAGGCGTTGCTTTTCTGGATAGAGGCTGAGACTCTGCGGGGAAATGGTTCCCTGTCTAGCACTCGGCTGGGGAAGAAGAAAGATCACTGAAAGACCTTCCTAGAGATTTCTGTGGGGGATCCTGCTGAGGATGATACTTGACAACTCAGCTGGGAATATGAGCACCTTCTGGTACATGCTCTGAAGGAAATGTTGGAGAAGTGATGCCTGGCAACTCTGATGGGGAGAAAGCACCTCTGGTGCAGTTTGGAAGGTGTGTTGAGGAAACAATGATTTGGTAGCCTATCGGGGAGAGGCTTTCATGCCCCATGTTGTGCTTTGAATTACCTGCAATCCTGTAAAGACAAAGAAACGCACAAGTACCCCGAGGTATCCCTTACTGGATTCCTTCATAGGAGTTTAGACACTCCCAGGAGTAAGTATATTTCCTGTAAGCACTTATTCTTTGAAAGGAAGCGTTTGTATTTATGCAAACAATATCTTAAGGACATCGGACATTTTGCAAAATGAAAGATAAAATGTACGAGACAAGATATGACTGGAAATCTGATTTTATTAATTCGCGTGCCCTGAATTGGCAAATACAGTCATAGAAACAACTCCCCTGAAATGAGGAGATTGTTACAAATTGAGAAACAAAAGATGCTGGCAATGCTGATGACGCTTCAAGGAGCTTCCCTTTTGCTATGACTCGTATGACATTTGACGTTCTTCTCATCTTGCTTTCTGTAGAAGGCTGATTCTGACCGATGCTTGAACCCTTCGGAGCTTGCCAGGTTGTAAATGCCACGGACGAATTCAGAATGCAGTTGCTCGCTTATTCCCTTATTTTTGCGTGGATCGCCCTTTCGGGTTTTCAATCCACCGGGATACCCATTTTTTCAACTCAGCGGGTGTACATTTTTTTTATTTTCCCTTATTTTTGCCCGAGTCTTTTATTCTGTTTTTAACTCGCCGGGATGCCCTGTTTTTGCCTGGACTTACATTCTATTTTTATGTCCAGCGGGTCATTTTATGCGAAGTATTTTTTTAACTGCATCTGAATTCACAGGGGATAGAAAATCTTCTCCATCCATAGTACTAAGCATCAGTGCTCCACCAGAGAAAACTTTCTTTACTATGAATGGGCCATCATAATTCGGAGTCCACTTGCCCCTGTGGTCTGTATGAGGAGGGAGGAGTCTTTTCAGCACAAGATCTCCTACTTGGTACTCTCGGAGCCTGACTTTCTGATCGAAGGCCTTCTTCATTCTTTTCTGATATAGCTGCCCATGACAGATTGCAGCTAATCTCTTTTCTTCAATCAGACTCAGTTGTTCGTATCGGGATCGGACCCATTCTGCTTCATTCAGTTTAACATCCATCAATACCCGCAGGGAGGGTAATTCAACTTCAACGGGTAGGACTGCCTCCATACCATACACAAGCTGATACGGTGTTGCCCCAGTGGATGTTCTGATTGACGTTCGGTACCCATGTAAGGAAAACGGTAGCATTTCATGCCAGTCTTTGTATGTAACTACCATCTTCTGCACAATCTTCTTGATATTCTTATTAGCTGCCTCGACAGCGCCGTTCATCTTTGGCCTGTAAGGAGAAGAATTGTGGTGTTGGATCTTGAAGTCTCGGCACAGCTCTGCCATCATTTTGTTATTCAAGTTGGACCCATTATCGATAATGATTCGCTCGGGCACTCCATACCGACAAATGATGTCTTTCTTCAGAAATCGGGCTACCACTTGCCTTGTAACATTTGCATATGAAGCTGCTTCAACCCATTTGGTAAAATAGTCAATAACAACCAGGATGAATCTGTGGCCGTTTGAAGCAGTTGGTTCAATCTTGCCAATCATATCAATGCCCCACATGGCAAAGGGTTAGGGTGAAGACATCACATTCAAAGGATTGGGAGGTACATGCACTTTATCCGCATAAATCTGGCATTTATGGCATTTTCTGGCATAGGCACAACAGTCTGCATCCATTGTGATCCAGTAATATCCTGATCTTAGCAACTTTTTAGCCATTGCGTGCCCTCCAGCATGGGTACCAAAGGATCCTTCGTGCACCTAGTGCATCAACAAATCTGCTTCTGTCCTACCAACGCATCTGAGGAGTACCATATCAAAGTTTCTCTTGTACAGGGAACCGTCAGTATTCAGGAAGAAACTACCAGCAAGCCTTCTTAATGTCTTCTTATCATTGGAAGATGCCCCAGGTGGGTATGTTTGATCCTCCAAGAAGCACTTAATGTCGTGGAACCAAGGCTTATCATCTTTAACAACATCTGCTGCAAATACATATGCTGGTCTGTCAGGTCTGGACACTGAAATTCGAGGCACAAAGTTGGCAGCTTGAACTTTGATCATGGATGAAATGGTAGCCAGAGCATCTGCAAACTGATTTTCATCTCGAGGAATATACTCCAGCTTGACTGTTGTGAAGAAAGTTAATAACCTCCTTGTATAATCCCGATAAGGTATCAGATGATCTTGGTGGGTGTACCATTTGCCGTTGGTTTGATTAATTACCAGAGCTGAATCTCCGAATACAGTCAAAGTCTTGATCCTGAGGTCAATGGCTTCCTCAAGACCCATAATACAAGCTTCGTATTCAGCTTCGTTGTTAGTGCAGTTAAAGGTGAGTTTTGCCGAGAAAGGCATGTGGACTCCCTTAGGTGTAATGAGTACTGCACCAACACCACGACCATTCATATTAACAGCCCCATCAAACATTATAGTCCATTCTTCTTCTGGGTCAGGCCCTTCAGTGTGAACAGGCTCTTCATGATCTGTTGCCTTTATGAACATGATGTCTTCATCAGGGAAGTCAAATCTCATAGGCTGGTAATCATCAATGGGTTGCTCAGCAAGATAATCAGACAATACACTGCCCTTGATGGCCTTTTGAGAGGTGTACTGAATATCATATTCTGTGAGAATCATTTGCCATCTCGCAACCCGTCCGGTAAGTGCTGGCTTCTCGAATATGTACTTGATTGGGTCCATCTTCGATATCAATAAAGTAGTGTGGGTCAACATATACTGTCTCAGTCGGAAAGCAGCCCACGCTAAAGCACAACAAGTTTTCTCGAGCAGCGAATAACGTTGTTCACAGTCGGTAAACTTTTTGCTTAGGTAGTATATTGCATACTCTTTTCGACCAGACTCGTCATGCTGGCCCAGCACACACCCCATTGATTCTTCTAACACTGTTAAGTACATGATTAGAGGTCTTCCTTCAACTGGAGGCATCAGGATTGGAGGTTCTTGTAAGTATTCCTTGATTTTGTCAAAAGCCCTTTGGCAGTCTTCGTTCCACCTGACCGTCTGTTCTTTTCTTAACAACTTGAACAGGGGCTCACAGGTTGCCGTAAGGTGAGATATGAACCTTGAAATGCAGTTCAAACCTAGAAACCCCCGAACTTCTTTTTCAGTCTTCGGTGCAGGCATTTCTTGAATGGCTTTAACTTTATCAGGGTCAACTTCAATCCCTTTCTCACTTACAATAAATCCCAGCAACTTACCGGATCGCACCCCGAATGTGCATTTGTTAGGGTTTAACTTCAGTTGGTACTTCCTCAAGCGCTTGAATAACTTCAACAGATTTACCAGGTGGTCTTCTTCTGTGAGGGACTTGGCAATCATGTCATCCACATAACATTCAATTTCTTTGTGGATCATGTCATGGAATAATGTTACCATAGCCCGTTGATAAGTGGCACCAGCATTCTTCAGTCCGAATGGCATCACCTTATAACAGAATGTGCCCCAAGGTGTGATGAAAGTTGTCTTCTCCATGTCTTCAGGTGACATCTTGATCTGATTGTATCCTGAAAATCCATCCATGAAGGAGAATACCGAGAACAAAGCCGTATTATCAACCAATACATCAATGTGAGGTAATGGGAAGTCATCTTTTGGGCTGTCTCTGTTCAGGTCCCGATAATCCACACACATCCTCACCTTGCCATCCTTCTTAGGCACAGGTACAATATTAGCAACCCACGGCGGATAGCTAGTCACAGCAAGGAACCCGGCGTCCCACTATTTTTGTACCTCTTCTTTAATCTTCATTGCCATGTCTGGGCGAGTACGACGCAATTTCTGTTTTACTGGTGGGCATTCTTCTTTCAAAGGTAGCTTGTGCATGACAATATCGGTATCCAACCCTGGCATATCCTAATAGGACCAAGCAAAAACATCCACATACTCCCGAAGCATATCAATCAGCTGTTCTTTTACTGAATCTTGTAAGCAGGCCCCGATCTTAACTTCTTTCACATCTTCTTCCGTACCGAGATTAACCGTTTCAATTTCATCCTGATGAGGAGTGATGACCTTCTCCTCTTGCCTTAACAACCTGACTAGCTCTTCAGGAAGCTCGTAATCTTCTTCAACCCCTTCATCAGCTTGATAGATTGGATTGTCAAAGTCATACGAAGTCATAGCTGTGCTGTTGTCGGTGCAGTCTGAAAGGCACTCTCTGCAAGGGTTTAGATTGGTTTATTTTAGTGATCAATTTTAATCTTGTTTAGAAAAAGTGAAAAGAAGTTATCATTTTGGAAAACATTGCCATTTTATTTTTGTACAAAAAGAAAAATGGAAAACAGTGAGCGGAAAAGAAAAAGACTCATTTGCAAAAGATGTCCGATATTCATTGATTGATCTGTTTGCACAAAATTACAAGATGGCCCGATTACAAAATGAGTCTTGACATCTTGGGCAAGATGTAAGACTTGATGCATGCTTAAAAATACAGGAAATAATAATTACTCTGCAGGAGTAACCCTTATAATTTCCTGGGAAGACCAGTTTGAGACATGGCTCCCCGGGGTCCTTGGACGTATCCAGCTCTCCAGGTTGCGCTCATCTTCCGACTCATCTTCCAAGTTGTTCACAGCATCTGGGGTGAGCATCCCCCCGCTGACAAAATTGGGCTCTTTAGCAGCCTCTGATTGATCTTGTTGAGTTGGTCTGTAACCCAACCCAAATCTGTCTTCTTTCTTTTCCACGGGCAGCAGTTTGCCCCAGCCTTGGGCAGTACCCTCTTCAACAACCTTCCTGGCTTGCTGATAAGATGTTATGGAGGTTCCTAGCACAGCAGATGCTTCATTAATGTTCAGGGCCTCAAACCCCTGGCTCATAGTTTCATGGATTTCTCCATCCATCTCTATGTACTTGTACGTAGCCAGGTGGCTAACAAAGATGTCTTCTTCCCCACAGATGGTGATGATCTGGCCTTCCCACTCGAATTTCAGCTTCTGGTGAAGGGTAGATGTAACAGCGCCAGCGGCATGGATCCAGGGTCTACCCAACAAACAACTGTAGGCCGGCTGAATGTCCATCACATAGAAGGTAATCTTAAAAGTCTGCGGGCCAATTATCACAGGCAGATCAATCTCCCCAAGCACTGATCTTTTAGAGCCATCAAATGCTCTCACTACCAAATTACTCGGACGCAATGCTAAGCCATCATACTCCAGCTTCACCAAGGCTTTCTTTGGTAGAACATTGAGTGACGACACAGTGTCCACCAGTACATGAGATAAAACGGCACCCTTGCACTCTAGGGTGATGTGTAAAGCCTTGTTGTGGTTACGTCCCTCAGCTGTTAAGTCAGCATTGGTGAAGCCCAACCCATGGCTGGTGTTGACATTTTCCACCACAGTTTCTAGCTGATTAACAGTGATCTCTTCTGGCACGTACGCTGCGTGCGGGACTTTCAATAATGCATTCCGGTGAGCTTCAGAACACATCAACAGGGATAATATGGAGATCTTTGAAGGAGTCTGGTGAAGCTGATCCACCACCTTGTAATCACTTCTCTTTATGATTCTCATAAACTCGTCTACATCTTGTTCAAAAGATGTCTTCTGAGTTTCTTTGACAGCCGGCTCTTCAGATACCATACTCTTTCCTTTCGCTTTGGCAGCAGCTTCTGCTTCAGCATTAGGTCTTTGAGTTTGTGAGGCAAAAAGGCGTCCGCTTCTGGTGAAGCCTCCGCCTCCCCCAACATTATCAATTTGCGGAGAAAAGGTTGAAGAATCCAAAGTGATTTTCTCCTCGTTGCAGTAAAGACCAGAGCCATAATGCCAAGGTATGGCATTACTGCTTTCATATGGAACTGGTCCAGGTACCGTAATAGTAACTGGACTGACTGCTGTAGAGGAGGGTATTGAAATGGTGTGCGGATCGTAGTAAATGGTGACTGGTGACCTGGCAGGAGGTGCCACTGTTTGTTGTTGAAAGCTGTTGTTTGGAGGAACATTTGATGGATCATAGTAGATGGTGACTGCTGAGATATCTTCATTAATTTCTGCTGATGTTGTAGAAGATTCTGCAGAATAAATGGATGCTGATGTTGTAGAAGAAAGGGTTGTTGACATTTGATTTGTTGAAGTGATGGGTGGAGCCATTGTTGATGATATTGATGAATCGGTCGGAATGATTGTTGCTGCTGTTGTAGGAAACTCAGGAATTGTCGTCAAAGGAATTGCTGGATTTGTAGGCGCCGTTTTTGAGATCTGAAGTATGCCATCTTTGATAAGACCATCTATGCCGCTTCTCAAATTATCACACCCATTGACTGCGATGTTGCAATACCCACAACCGAGCTCACACCCGGGGAACATCTGGCACTCTAGAAGCTGAGCTTTAATTTCAACCAGAGGTGTTCGAATTTGTCCAACGCTGGTTATCAAAAAAGATGGCTTGTCTTCCTCAATGGCATTAATTCTTGGCCCTCCATGATTGGGCATGGGATTCTTGTTGACATTTGGAGGGGGTGCGAAGTTGAGGGCTTTAGAATCCACCAGATCTTGTACTTTCATTTGCAAAGCCCTGCATTTCTCAGTGTTGTGGCCAGGTGCATTGGAATGGAAAGCACATCTGGCGTTGACATCATAATTCCTTGGGAGATTGGAAGGATCTGGTGGTGCTAATGTCCTTAATTCAACCAAGTTGAGCTTCAGGAGTTGTGGCAATAAGGCAGCATAGGGCATAGGGATAGGATCAATCACCCTATTTGCCTGTGATGGTCTTTGTTGAAAAGGTCTTTGTTGTTGATTGCTGTTGTTGTTGTTGTAGGTCCTTTGTGGCGGATACTGAACTTGCTGTTGATAATGTGGTTGTTGTTGTGGTTGATATGCTGGTTGCTGAGGAATCGGAGCTGGAATAGTGACAGCTGCCACTGATCTATGAACATAGTGAGGTCTGCCCCTGTTGGCATGGATGGCATTTGTCTCACCGGTTCTTCTAGGTCCCACAAAAGGCTTCCTGGGATTACTGGATGAACTTGTACCATTATCAGAAATCTTACCCATCTTCATAAGGCTCTCAATTCTTTCACCGGCTATAACTACGTCAACAAAACTGGTGGAAGAAAAGGCAGCTAGCCTATCAATATATGTTCCTTGCAGAGTATTCATGAACATGTCGGCCATTTCTCTTTCCGACATGGGTGGTTGGACAGCAGCAGCAAGCTGTCTCCACCTTTGGGCGTATTCCCTGAAGCTTTCTCTGGAGGATTGAGACATTCCCATCAGAAGGGTTCTGTTAGGGGCCATGTCCAGATTGTATTGGTACTGCCTAATAAAAGCTTCAGCTAGGTCCTTCTAGCATCTGATAGTGGCTCTGGTCAAGTGTGAATACCACTCTCTTGAAGCTCCAGTCAAACTATCTTCAAAGTAGAACATCCACAGCTTCTCATCCATAGTATATGCTTTAAGTCTTCCCAGGAAGGACTGCAGGTGAGTTCGTGGACAGGAAGTTCCATTGTACTTCTCGAAGCACGGGGGTTTAAACTTGTGGGGAATCCTCACCCCATCCACTAACCCCATATCCATTACATCGAAGTCTAAGGAATTTTGAGACTCCAGAGATCTCAACTTCTCAGCAATTTCATCAAACCTCCTATCATAAACTTCATCTCCAGCTCCCATTACAGTAAACTACTCCTCTTGAGGATCTTCTTGCAAGATCCTGCCTGCAACAGTGTTTCCTTGTACATTCCTTGGGATGTTGGCTTCCGGATTTAGATGAGGTCCAAATACTGGTGGGTTAACATGAGGCTGACCTCCCTCATTATTACTAGTTCCTCCAGTTCCAGGATGAGGTTCCTCGGGGGTCTGTCTTTCTACCAATGCCCTCAGCCTTTCCTGACTTTGAGCCAGGTTAGTCATTACAGTCATTGTTGGATTTATTAATTCAGCGTCACCCTTAGGGATTCGATGGGCTTAACATCCCAACCCATGGCGCTTAATAGGCGCAGCCCCTTGAAAGACTCTATACTATAAGGAAATAAAGTTGCGCCTTCACTAACAGCAATTGCTTTTAGTGCAGTGGTAAGCGCTTGATCCTACAAGTGGTATCCGAGCCAGGTCATGGGTTCGAATCCCCCCGGCTGACACTGGGGGGGAGATTGTTGGATTTATTAATTCAGCGTCACCCTTAGGGATTCGATGGGCTTAACATCCCAACCCATGGCGCTTAATAGGCGCAGCCCCTTGAAAGACTCTATACTATAAGGAAATAAAGTTGCGCCTTCACTAACAACAATTGCTTTTAGTGCAGTGGTAAGCGCTTGATCCTACAGTCATGAATTGAGCCATTTGGTTTCTCATCTCCACTCTTTCGTTAGCCATCTGAGTTCTGACCTCTGTCAGGTCCTGCTGTACTTGATCCATTTGGATACCAGGAAGGTTGTTGCGAGTAGGATACCGATGCAGACGGTTGAGAGGGAACACCCGGCGGCGAGCAATAATTCCTGGTATCACAACAGAGTTAGTAACAAGCAAACTAATAACAAAAACCTACAAAACAAAACAAAAGTTAGTATGCAATGCAGTATGCTTATTTGTTTTCCAAGGTATCCAGCTTGGTACTTGGTTTTGACCTTTCCAGACCCTGAGGAAGATGCTTGGATGTTGTTTGAGAAAAAGAAACCCCACGATGGCAACAAACTAAAATATATTACAAAAGGTGAATCATACATAGTTTGTTTTTACAACACATGCCCCTGAAGGGTCAAAATACAACACAAAAGAAAAGTACATTAAATGAAAACAACAACAATCAAAAAGTCAGACATCTAGCCCAAACTCATCCTCCTTAACTTCCTTCAGAAGTGCCTCGGTCACTGGACCGGCTGGATGCTCTGTGATGTTTCTGATGAGGAGGTTTCTGGTGGCGATGGCAGTGGTCAGCTTCTTGTGCCTGTCCTGGTCCTTTGATCTCTTCAAACCAGCCCTGAGCTTCAACTCTGAAATCTCCTTCTGGGCTGCCAGCAAAGCTTCTTGTTGTTTCTTTTCATTGGCCTCTAACTGCTCAATCCTGGCCTGAGTTTTCTGATCTTCTTGTGTCCGGGCTTCAGTGATCCTGACCCACCTAGCCTGACTTTCCTGTAGATAAAGCTCAGTCCTAGCCTGCTGGTACTTGGCTTCTTTACAGGCATTCTTCAATATTTGCTCCCCTGCCCTTGCTTTCTTGATGTAGTCTTCTGCTTTTTCAATCTTGGCTAGATGCTCCACCTTAAGCTTCTCCAACCTCTCAATGTCCAGACGACCATCACTCCTTTCCCAAAGGGTCTTCTTCAGAACTTGAGACAGATTCTCATTCCTTTCCTTCAGCTTCTCAAATTCTTCCAGGCTGACAGTGGCTGCTGGCTGGGCTGTAGATGGTCCAGGTATATCTTCAATGGTGAAGGGCATTCCAGTAATCTGAGCCCTAGCATGAGACCAGTCATAGTACTGAGCTGAAGCAACATTATTGCACCTTCCAAGAATAGCCATCCCTTTTGTCTGGATGTTGTCCCAAGCCCAGGATGCTTGTCTTACAGCAGCTAGATTAGGCTTTATCTCACAATACAGGGTCTCAGCTAAACATTGCCCTCTAGGAGGGTGAATCAAAGCATAGCCTAGTTGTCTCTTAAATAGAAAAGGATTGTAGTTGATGCAACCCTTTACTCCTATCAGAGGCACATTTGGGTATTGCCCACAGCTAGTGATGATGTCTTTGCCTTTGGTGCTCTGGGTGCACCATCTGATGTCATCTGAAGACAAAGCAATGAGCCTCCTAGCCCAATTCTTCTGTTGGTGGGGATTCAGGAAGGCATCTGTCTTAGGCAAGTGTTTGAGTAGCCAAGTGTGAAACAAAGGAGCACAACATCTCACTAGCTTCCCCCTTTGTTTCTCATTCCTCTGATGAATGGAGTAATAGAAATCTCCCAGCAATGTGGGTACTGGGTTCCTCAGAAGGAAAAGATGAATAACATTCTTGCTGATAAACTTGGGCTCATCTGCAAACAGTATGACCCCATATATGCTAAGAGCTAGAAATGCACAAACTACCCTCCATTCTCCCAAAGAGGCCTTCAGGATGGCTTGAGAAATCAAGAAGTCTAAGTGTAAACCAGGGATCCCAGCCTTTGTTGTCATATTCTGCTCAATCAAAGTAGGTTCCAGGTACAGTGCTTTTGCCACTTCTCCATTGCTGGGAGAAGTCATCTCTGGGTTGAAAGGGATCCCATCCCTGACAGGCACTCCAATCAATGATGAAAATTCCTCCAACAGAGGTCCTAGCTGGAAGTCTGAAAATGTGAAACATCTCAAAGGAGGGTCATAAAACTGTAGGCAGGTGTGGATCATACTCCTATGAGAAGGGTCTAGGTCCATGACCATATCAAGGATACTTCCATAATGCTCTCTGAATAATGGGATGTGGTCAGGGGTGATAAGTGACTGGACCTGCCTGATGCCAGTCAGCACAGGCTCAAAGAAATGGTATGAAATGTTGCTCTTCCTGGGTGCCATGACTGCTGATGAAGAATTGAAGACAAGTGATGATGAAGATCAAAACTGGTACTGGAGATGGGCCACTGATAGGCTGATGCTGGTGATGATGAAGATGGCTGAAGCAAACAACTGGAGAGAATAGCTGAAGCAGATAGCTGATGAAACATGAGTCTATGCAGATGAAGGGGTCAAAACCAAGCCAGATACAATGTGGATACCCTGAAAAACAAATAAACAAATGTTAAATGATGCAATGATGATGTATGCAAATGATATGCAAGGGTTTATGATCAAGCTGGATCTGACTATCTGTCTTGATATATAAGGCCCATGTATGTTCAATAAGTCCAGATGGAGGTTCAGAAATCCAGTAACCAAGGTGGGGGACTCAAATAAAGAGTCACATGTCCAGGGTTAAATCACAAGAACTGTCCAAAATGAGGTACTCTTAATCAAAACAAGTAACAGGGTATGATGTGGCCAAGGGTACCTGCAAACCTGTAAACAACCCAACCCCCTCACAGGTGGTGTTCTAAAACAAGGATCCTCAGACTTGGATCAGTTATGAGAAGTGTAAACATTTCTAACCTGGAGGTACAGTGTTTAAAATAACCATAAAAGATCCTCCTCTAATTCACCTCAGTTTCTGAAGGTCATAATAAAGGTCATCCAGACTTAGCAGGCTTTCCAGATAGCCCTAGCACTACAGGAAATCTGTAGCACAGAGTTCTCAAGAAGAAACCCACATCTGAACCGTGTTTCATATTCCCGCACCAGACCGAAATGGAATGGGAAAGAACATGAACCACTCTAGCCTAGGTGTCACTCAGGTCCCAGGTATAGGACCTCAAACTCCCAATAGAACCCCCACCCACCAAGACAGAAGAACAGATCCAGCAATGATAATGACAGTATGATGCATAAAACTGTAAAGAAAGCAATAAACAAGACTGTACATAAAGCAAATAAAATAAATACATAAACACATATAGCACATAACACCCCAGTAAACACAAATCAAACAAGCGCTAGGAGGAACCCACAAAAAGAACCAGAAGCCCTGGTTACAGTATAAGGGTCCCCAGCAGAGTCGCCAAGCTGTCGCTCCCACCAAATGACACCTAGGTCAGAAGGGGTACAGACGCGAACGGTCGGCGAAAGGGAAGGAAATGAATAGAGTCGCCAGCTAGGCATTTTTATCCCGGAGGAAAGGTAATGTTGCATAGACCTAGAAAGATATGGATAAGACGGTTGCAAACCAGAGAGACTGAGAAAGGGGGTTGGTTACAACCTGGGAAGGTATTAGCACCCAGATTGTCCGCCGTACTCGACGGGATCCACGCTTAAAAAATTTGTGTTTAAAAGGGGTAGTGTCAGTGCAATCTGTGTATCAAAGCTGGAAAAGAATGCAAGTGTCAGTGTAAGAGAAGTGTGAAGTGTATAGGAGAAGTGTCAGTGTAAGGACAAGAGTGAAATGCTCAAGATTTTGAGGCTAAAAGAATAATGCTGGAAGAGGGGGAATATACATAGACTTTTGTTCGATAACTGTTAAGTTATGCCTACGTATCCTCTCGTACAATGAGGAAGTCAGAACACCATAGTTCTACTCAAAGAGACTGAAAGATAAATTTACTTGTGAACTGC
The DNA here is from genome assembly GCA_963966055.1 of Lathyrus aphaca. Lineage (NCBI taxonomy): Eukaryota > Viridiplantae > Streptophyta > Magnoliopsida > Fabales > Fabaceae > Lathyrus > Lathyrus aphaca. The sequence continues at coordinate 279,002,233 of OZ014521.1, forward strand.
TTACTTGTCTATGCTCAAGTGTATGACCTGTCTGGCTCAGGTGCAAACTGTCTTGCATTAGACGGAAGAAGCGAGTTCTCGTTTGTGAGTGAATAAGGTGAGAAAAGAATCCCGGAGGAGATGATTATTGTTTGTTTTTGTGTTTTCAATCTTTTATTGCTTTTTGGTGTTTGTCATAAGTAAATGAGCTTAAGCCTAAACCAATGGGTTAGTAAACTCATCACATCTTCCCTCTGATTAGGGGTAATGAGAATACCTTAAGTATGAAGTAAACACCTCACACTTAATCACCATGATATAGGATTAAGATCATTATCCTATTTGTGATTATTTAGATGTTTTTGATGTTTTTTGTTTAGTGTTAAGTAATGAGTTTAAGCCATAATCAAGGATTTAATGGACCCATTACACCATCCTAATAGAAGGATAATAGAAGAGAACATTTAAGCTGAGAAAGACTCCTCAACTTAATCCATGATTAGGGATTAACCTCATGACAAAACAAGACCTTTATTAAATGGATTTTAGTTAATGGTAAGATTAAGAAATGAGTTTTATGGTTGGTAAGACAACTTGAGGGGGACTTGTCCATTAACACTAGGGTTAGTCCTTCTTAACCAATTAAGGAAGAATTAGAACCCTAATGCAAGGCCCAAGTTACAAGCTTGATGTCTTGATGATTATTAAGTGGATTGATTAAAGGATTTAAACACATCAAGGGTTTAACACTTAGGATTAAAGTTATACACTCCATCCTAATAGAAGGATCCAGGCATAAGCTTAATCACAAAGCCTTAAAGCCTTTAGGGTTTAGTCCTTGATTATGAGGTCAGAAGAGAAGACTCAAAGAGACACAAAGGTAAAAGCTAAATGGGGGACTAATCAAACCCTAATTGTTTTCATGCTTGGTTATTCCTAGGGTTAATGAGGTTTGCAAGAAGATCTTCAGAGAAACCACTAGGAAGGAAGCAGATGAAAGGAGCAAGAAGCAAAGAGAAGCAAAACAACTTGCTTCACTTAAGAAGACAAATTGCTTGAAGAAAGAAAGTAAGAAGGAGACATGAATGAGCAAGCTCACTCTAGTACACAAGTAAAATTCAGAAATGATGCATAAGAGAGATGAGAAGAGATTATGAGAAGTGAAGGCAAATTCACTTCTCAATGACTTACCACCTGAAAAGTTAGCCAAAAGAAATGAAATGCAATGCAAATGAGATGAAATGTCATGATGCAAACCAAAGTCAGAAGCATTTACATGATGTCAATTATGCTAAGAGATGATACAAACATGAGGCAAGACATGAGAATGATCATACAAGCATAAGGATGCAAATGAAGCATGCATTGAACCATGAATGTTCATGAAAGGCTTATGAAATGCAATGGACATATAACATGTCAAATGAAGTATGCAATGATCAAACATGATTCTAATATGTCCTAAGATGTATTATGAATCATGTGGATGCACAAAATGTCATGGAAAGTCATTGAATGCAAGCAAATGAAAGATGGATGCAAAAGAAGGCACAAATTAGGGTTTATGATCAACACACAAAGCAAAATTCAAAATCAGAAGCATATGACATGATAAAAAATTGAAAATGCAATCAAAGATACCCTAAACCTATACAAGCTCACTGCCCAAAGGAGGTGATCCAATTCTTAACCTAGTGAAAGTTATGAATTTCCTAAGATTACTAGGGTTTTGAGGTACCTTATCAAGAAAAATGCAAAACAAATTGAAAATGCAAGATCAATTCAAACCAAATTTATCCTATAAACTAAATGCCTTGAAGGATGCAATGCAAGAAGAATCATCATCAAACTCTCAAGGGTTAGGCAGAATGGATTTTTCAAAGTTTGCACAAAAATATTGCCTTAAAATGAATTTAATTCCAAAGAAAATGATAAAAATGTATCAAGATCAAAAAAGAAATTTGGTTTGAGGGTTTGATAATGCTTCTAAATGTTTCTAAATGCATTGTGAATTTTTTTTGTGATTTTTAAATACCTAAATGCATTTTTAATTAATTAATTTTCATTAACTAATTAAAAATAAACATTTAAATAATTTAAAAATGATTTTTAATGCAAAAAATAAAAATAAAAATATTTTTGGGTTTTAAAAATTAATGAAATCTTTGACAAAATTTTTCATAATTTTTAAATGCTTTTTACTATTTTAAATAATTCGTGCAAATTGAATACAAAATAAATGAAATAAAAATTAAAATATGAGAAGTATGCAAAAGGAGAGGCCAGGATCCAATCTGGGTTTGAAAGCTTTGACCACGCGCCAAATCCAAGGGACAACATTTAAACTGAACTAAACCTAATTAAAATATTAATTAATCCTGATTAATTATTAATGACATGATCCTGACCTTTCAAACGCGCGCGGGAAACATCATCCAATGGCCTACATTCAAACCTGGTGCCCTAACCCTAATTAGCATTTAATCACTTTTAGGTGGCCAGAAATGACATCCGGTCATCTTCTCCGGCCACATCTCCCCTGAGAATTTCCCAAATCACTCCCCAGGCCATTTCTGGAGCTCTAAAGCTCCAGATCACTTCCTCTCACCTCCCTAAACTCATCCCTGACCTCAAAAACAATTTATTTCTAAGCATGAAACAGTTTCGAAGCAAGATTCAAAAATGGCAGAAATTTCAGTCAGGCCATACACACTCATTTTTCAACCATTTTTGAAAATTCAAAGTTCAGTGTGATCAGTGGAGCATGCTTTATCATTTAGAAACTTAAAACAAGAGTTCTGGAAAAATGTTTTCACATGGCTACCTGAGATGGAACTTTCAATCCAGGAGCTTTCTGACCAGTTCCTTGCTTCCAATCACCTCTACTGACCTCCCTCAAGTGTTTGCAAAGCTTGTTTGGAGTTTATCTTGGCTGGTTTGTGAGTTTGATGAAGTTCTGTTCAGTGAGGGGTGAGAATCGTGTTTCTGATTGAGGTGGTTTCAGGGACAAATGAGGGTAGGGAAATGATCAGGGGAACATGTTGAGTGATTCTATGAAGTTTGTTTTGATGTTTGATGCTTGTATGATGAGTTTCGAATGAAAATGCATAAGGGGTGAGTTTGGAGAATGCTGGCTTGTGAGATGTTTCAGGCTTTCCCATAGAATCAGTCTTGAGGACAATTAGCAAGTGGATTAGGGTTTGTGAGATGTTTTGCAAGTTTTTGATCTTTTGGCCCTTTTGAGATTACTTGAAGCATAAGTCATGAAAATGGACAAATCTTTGGTGCATTCTGATTTTTAGGCATTGGTTTATGTTTGTGCAAAGGTTAGAAGTCCATTTGAAGTCACATTTTGCCTTGGCAAGAGGTTTTGCAACTTTGCCTCTTTGGTGCAAAACTTGAAATTATGTGATTTTTCCCAACTTTGACAAGCCATAACTTTTGATCCAAAATGAATTAGAATGAGTTCTTGTACTTTTTGAAAAGGGAATGATCCATTCTACAACTTTCATGACCAAAGTTTTCTCATTTGAAGCATTTTTGAATCAATTTGAGGAGGTTGAAAAATTTCCCAAAATGGTAAGTTTATATTACAAGTCATTTTCCTAAAAAGGCAATTTTGCAAATGGCTTGAAATTCTTCAATTTTGTGAACTTCTAACATCTTCTATGATCAAATAAAGATGATACACATTCAAAATGATGAAGAACACCCTTTGGTTGGGTCATTGGGGGCCTCAGATGCCCTGATTTTGCACTAACTTGCTCAAGAAGTCATCTCTTGATCAGATGCCTTCCCCATTGAATTTCTTCATGATAATTGATATGCATGCTCCTTATAACATATAGAGACCAATAGAAACAAGAATGACCAAAAAATTTGGAGTTATGGCCTCTGAAACCAAAACCCTAATTCTAGGTCATCTGTGCAGTTAAACCTGGCTCTGCTTCCATGCCTTTCTCAGTTCTTGTGATTCTTTGACTTCCTTGACTTTGTGAGGATATAATATGATGCTTGAACATTCATGGACCCCTTTGAAGTGATTGATGACCTTTGGAGTGGCTCAAATGGCTCAGGGATGGCTCAAATCACAAACCCTAAATGCAGATGACTTAGAAACAATGCAGTGAATCAAAAATGCAATTTGAGATGCTATGATTGAATTTATGCACATTAAAAGATCACAAGTCATGGTGTGAATGAGTGAGGGAAAATTTGGGGTGTTTACAACTGTCTGACTATCTAGTTGAGCAACCCATTGATGATTACCAGCCAATGAGATTCGACTTCCCTGATGAAGACATCATGTTCCTGAAAGAAAAAGATTATGAAGAGCCTGTCCCAGAAGAAGAATGGACTATGATGTTTGATGGGGCTGTCAACATGAATGGTCGTGGAGTTGGTGCAGTGCTTATTACACCTAAAGGAGTTCACATGCCTTTCTCGGCAAAACCCACCTTTAACTGCACTAACAACGAAGCTGAATACGAAGCCTGTATCATAGGTCTTGAGGAAGCCATTGACCTCAGGATCAAGACTTTAACTGTATTCGGAGATTCAGCTTTGGTAATCAATCAGACCAACGGCAAATGGTACACTCACCAAGAGCATCTGATTCCATACTGTTGCACCCCAAAATTTGCCCTCACCAAGACAAGACATTGTGTACTAAGGTATCCCTAGAGGTTAATAAGGTTCACAAGGTTCACAAAATTCACAAGGTATCTCAAGAGGTTCACAAGGTTCACAATTAGTCAAAAAGTTTGACAATCCCTTCAGACAATGCATCCTCATAAGCAATGCATCCTAAACTAGGGTTTTGAATTTCATCAGGCTAAATGGACTTTCAAGGCCTCAAGTTAGCTTCATAACATCCTACATGTCTTCAAGAATCCCTATGTCAAGTTTCAAGGCTTTCCCAAAAGATTTGCTCAGTCAAATGATCAGATAGGCTAAAATCAGTCAAAGTAGTCAAAAAGTCAAACTGAGGTCAACTATGGTCAAACCAAAGTCAAACTTCATGATTTTTTGCCAACATCAATTATATGAAGTAAAATTTATCATTTTATCAAGGGTTGATCATGATTCATCAAGGAGATTTCAGATCATCAAGAATCAGGAGTTTCTAAATTAGGGTTTTCATAGGAAAAGTCAACCGAACTTTGACCAGCCATAACTTTCACTTGCTTCATCAATAATTTCCCATCCAAAGCTCATTTTAAAGGAAATTGAATTCTCTACAACTTTGTGTCTCACAAGCCAAGCCCAAAAATGCTTCATTTGGAAGGTATGAGCTAACACATTATAGGTCATTTCAAAAGTCAACAAAAAGTCAACCACTTCCAAAGAGCATAACTTTAGAATGGTAAAAGATATGGACATGAGACCAAAGAGGTTGGTTATAGGACTCTTTAAGCTTTCCAAAATGTCCAAGAACACCTTCATAGCATTAAAATTGAGGGATTTGTGCCCTTGCAAAGTTGGGAAATTTTTGAGAGGTTTATGAAGCAAATGGGGTCTTAGAACCAAATTTCTCCAAATGGGCTTGCATTTTTATGATCCAAACACTTCCATGACATCATGCACGAATTAAAATTATTTATTCATATTTTTATTCATTTTATTTTATTTATTATGATTTTTTACATTAAAAATCATTTTAAATTAAAATAAAATATAAAAGTGTGAATATTTGATTTGATTTTGGTTCTAGAAAGTCTTAATATTCATTTAGAAGTGATTGAAACTATACAAATTCAGATCATACAAAAATAGCAAGGATATATCCAAAATTTTCAATATTTTAAAGACATATCTTTTTCAATCTCTATGGATCCAAAGGTCCAAAGGTTGGACTATTTTTTTGACCTAATTCTGTTATATGATATATAGACAAGCTAAAGCATACACAAGACACAATTTTGCAGCATCCAAGAAGAAGAATCAATCTCAAAAATTTCAAGGAAAACTCATAATCGGATTTTTGGTTGGAGGTAGTTTCAATGCATTCCAAGAACACCAATCCCTTCCATGATGATCATTGAACATGTTTAGACCCTTTGCATTGTCAGAATCGACCCCATACGCATAAACCAAATTGCTTTATCCTTGGTTTTGAATTTTTTCGATTTTGCTTTTTCTTGCGTTCATGATTAATTTTAACAATTGATTTGTGTCTATCTTGAACCATAGAAACTTTCTGGACGATTTGCATGAAGTTCCATGGCTAAAATCACGTGATGCCATTTCTAGGGTTCTTAGTTCAAAAAAGGGGCTTTCCAATTAAAGCAATTTCATAAGTTTTAGATATCATATTCGGACTCTATGACCTTTAATGAATTGATTGATGTTATTATTGTGTATTGATTGCTTTTGAATTGACGTTAACAAGAAAATATAGGTTCTGCTGCAAAAATATTTCGCAGGAAAAAACGCAACGAAATTCGCAGGAAATTTTGCAGTGCTGGAGGTTGAAGACAATAGGTGGCATGGCGCGATTGTCATACCCCAAATTTTTCCTACCCATATGGTTTTATTTTTAATTTCCATTCTTGTTACTATTTTATTAATCATTGTCCAAAAAAATAAAAAAAATGTTCTTTCTCTTTTGTTGACTATGCTCAAGATTAAGACGAGGTTTATTCAAGGATATCAGGCAAAGTCTGTATGCAGTAATATTTCAACTCAGAGCTTTGCATCAATACAATTTATATGATGGAATCAGGATGCCAAGTGATCAATTCAATTTGGTGCATTTGGCCTATGTTTTAAGGTAGTACAACTCACGCTCATGATGGTCCATATTTGAGATCTTGGATCAAGGGAATTAGTATGGTACTCCAAATCAAGTCTAAAGAACTATTCTTGTCAAATTGGTTTTCATTCATTCTTAATGTCCAGGGATTTTGAAAACAAGCCTGTATTGTGGTTTTTGGTGTGGTTTCAAATGGTGTGAAATTTTATTACATTGTCACTGAAGTTGACATTTAAAAAAGTCAGAAATTCAAAATAAGTTTGCAAATCCATGATATATGTGAGATTGTTACCAATTCTATGTGTTATTCAAATATGGAAGTAAATAGCAAGGTTTATTTGAATCATTCCAGCAAAATTCACTCAAAGAAACAGGCTGCAACAAGGTCTGTATGCACTTACAAGACCGTCTTGCTTTACTATTCAAGAGAGAACATCTTAAAGTTTAATCATAAGAAAAGAGATTGTTACAAAATATAGAGGACAATACTCTAAAAGATGGTACACAAAGCAAGTTACAGTAAAAGACAAAAAATCTAAAAGTTTTGAAGAGTGCACTGTTATTAATCCTCACCACAAACAGATTTCCACATGCCTAAGCTTATGCTTCACATTGTTACAAACAAGGATTCAGTGATGAATTTCTAAATTCTTAAAGCAAATACAAGTGAGAAATGTTGTTCTTGTTAGTCCTGAAATCAGACTACAAGCTAAAGACTCAATGGATTATTTCCATTCGCAGCAGCCCAATTAAGATCTTGTGAAGTCGTATGGCCTGCAAGATGATAGCAAGACACGATAAGGATCCTGAATAAGGTCATAGAAGTGCAGATGCGGGAGTTATTTCTCAAAGATTTATCACATACCAGAACGCCAAACTTAATGATTGTAACTCCCAGTTCTTCATCATATCCTCGGTTTGACACAAAGCCTTCACTTTCCATTTGACCGATTCCTTTCGCAACAAAGCCATGAGGTCATCCTTCCAAGTATGATAACAAGTTATCATCCAACCAAAATGCAAACATACATGAGCAAAATGGGCACAAATATCAGATATTGCAATTCATAATGCAACACATAAAATGGTAAGACACCATGAAAACCAATTACAGTTCGCAGCCAATCCATCTAAGGTTCCTTTCCCAAATCTTCCCATCCAAATTTCTCCTCCAAGTTTCCTCATTAATACATGAAACAAAGAAAGATGAAAGAAATGGTTAGAAAATTTGTGGAAAACTAATCCGTGTGCATTACATGTAGCAGGGACATTAACCGAACCAAGTCGGAATTACAAGTAATCATAAAACCAAAACCATCTAAAGTTCAAAGCAGAAATTCTGTTAATGCAGTGAGCAGACAAATTTGTTCGAAATTGGATGTTAGCCATGAGCAAAAATGGTGTGAAGAGTTAACAAAGCAAGCATAATTTTTCAGGTCACCAATAAAGATTCCTTAATTAATAAATAAGTACTACCATGTCAATCAATACCACACAACAAATGATTCTACAAGCCAAGATCATGAGGACTTCGTATTACCTTGTCAAGCTCCAGTCATCTTCACGCCATCGTTAAATTTCAAGCTAATTTGAGTCATTCCCACAAAATGCGTGTCCATGCTATTTCTTGTAAACCAAGCCACATGTCCTAGAATCTCAAGCCAAGTTCAGATCATCATCAAAAGCGCTTCTTTAAGCCTTCAACCATAAAGCTCAACGGCAAGCTTACGTCTCATGTGCAAGCAAGTTGCTACCGCATCCGTACTTTACACGCACGCACCGACCAGAGAAGGGTTATGCACATCACAGCCACTAGTGAACTTAACCTGCACAAGAAAAACACAATGATTACATAAAAGGTTCTTCCGCAAAAAAGATGCTCGACTTTGTTGTACTTTGCCAATCCCTGGCGCTCCTCAACTGTTTTTGACGCAAAGAGTCGACAACCATACTAACCTCAGTGATTTTCAGACATATAATGGATATAACATTGACAATACTGGGCTTGTCTGCAATTGACCTTCAGAAGACTTCCAAACATAGCATCCATATAACTTTCGAAACGAGATTTCAATTGAGGAAAATGGAACTTCATGAAGTCATTTCAATTCAAGTTTGTACCTGTACCAAAGTTCATAGTCAGCTTCAACACATGAACCGAGCAAAAGTCGTTATGATGAGTATGATTCTTGAAGCAATAGAGGTCAGAGAAAAAACAAAGTTTATGCAGCAATAAACTAAAACCATAGCAGAATTAAGTTACCGCAGTGAAAATCAAGTTATAACGGTAACACAGTTAAGTGAAGGATTCGATTAAACAAAAAAAAACTTAGTAGGGACCACTTCTTCTAGAAAGATTTCCAGCTAGCAGAAAAAAACAAATTTTCAGAATGACTCTCCTTTTTGTCCCCACAAGATCTCTCAAGATTCTCACTAACAGAATGGAAATCACAGCTCACACGTATTGCATACCTAAAGTTTGCACTATATAAGCATCATTCAATCATTGGTAAAAGAGGGGGAGAAACCCTAGTAGCAAAGAAAAAACAGCAGAAAACAATAACCCTCCTTCAATCATCCAAATCCAAAATACACTTTTCATAAATCAATAATCTTTCATTGAAACAGAAACAGAGAGAATAGAGATGGAGAAAACAAAATGAGTAGAAGAGAATAAGGACTGGGTGGGATACCGACCTCTGATTTGAACCACAAAACCACCAACTACTCCATCCAAGCCGAAATCAAAACACGGTGAAACCATCTTCACCAATCCCGGCCATAAACCCCAAAAACGCAAACAGAACCGCCGCGATACCACCGATCCGGAAAACCCCTTTCATCAAACGCAAACCGAGAGAACTCCATTGCTGAAACCGCAAGACCTTGAAGCCGGCCACCGCACAAAAACCCCATCACCATAAATCTTCTCTTCATCAAAACTCAGACCGCCGCTAAAAAAACCAATCGGCACCACCATATAAGCCGTCGTGAAGCCTTTGAAACCGAACATTTGAAGCTGCGACCCTGAGATATGAGAACCGAGCGAGATCGCGCAAGCTGGACCAGGTTATGAGAAACGTGGTGTGAGAGCTTGAGAGAGAGTCAAGAGTGAGAACTCACGCAACATCGAAACAAAGAAGGGTGCCAAATCATTATTCACTCGGCACGTCTAAGCACCAGAGATACTTGATCCCCATCTGGAGTTGCCAGTCCTCATTCCTCCTCATCCAGGTATCAGACAGGGAACCATCCCCCCGCAGGGTTTCAGCCCCTGTCCAGGAGAGCAATAACTGAAGGTCTCACAACAGGGTGACGAAAGCTCCCACAGACCCCCAGCTGGGTCCCTCATTACCGAGATAGGTCTATCAGTGATCTATTTCCTCAAGCAGAGTCATGTATGTCAGATCTACCAATGATCTCATCCCCAGCTGGGATATCACTTCAAGAAGATCAGCCGGAGATCGTCTCCACGACGGGATCTGAGTCTCGGATCGGTATCTTTGCATAATCATAGCATTCGCATCATATTTTCCCCCAGAGCATAGCATTCCGTCTAATACGGAGAATTACGGCAAAAATCAAGCATACTGCATAGATCATGAGTCATGTTCTGAACCAAACACTTGTAAATACTGACCTTCCATCAACAATATACAAAAATACTTCTCAAGCTCCCCGGCAGAATATTAAGGCATTCTCCTTTACGCTCACAAATATAGATACATGCTCCTTTTGGCACTCGTCCGTGTCATCATTCCCCAGTAGAGTCGCCCGGGCGTTCTCTACAAACAGATACTTATACATTACAAATGCTTCTTGACACTCGTCTGTGTCATATCCCCAGCAGAAAGCCAAAGCGCCCCCTTTGCACTCACAAACACATGTTTACATATATCTATACACTTCTCTGACACCCGTCAATGTCACCTCCCTAGCATAGTTGCCTAAAAAAAACTTTGTAAACCAAATACTTGTTTATAATACACCTCTTTCGACACCCGTCCGTATCGTGCTCTCCACAGCAAGTTGGGAATTCGTCTATGTCTCACTCATCACTTTTACTCATACAGATACTCGTCCGTATCTTGTATACATCACTTAAATCCTCTCAGAGTCAACACTCGTCCGTGTTCTTTGTTAACTAATTAGTACTCGTCCGTATCATCATCTCTAAACATGCGTCAAGCGTTTGTTTGTACTGATACTCGTCCGTATCATAGCCTTAAGGATGCTTGTCCACATCTTTAATCTATACACCGTGTCAGACATTTATACCTTCGCTTTCTTGAAGTTAGACAACTCGTCTGTGTCTACCATTCCCCAGAAGACTTTCTATCTGATATCTTCGGCAGCCGTACCCTGCCAGGTGATCGTCCTTCACCTTTTTTTTTATGATCGTCCTTCATCATCCCCAGCGGAGTCTCTATTTCATTACAACCCCTTACTATCCGACATTCGTTCTATGTCGTGATATTTTTAGCAGCCGTCCCCTGCTAGGTGATCGTCCTTCACCTTTTGATGATCGTCCTTCATCATTTTATCCGATGGTCGTCCCCATTGTTGATCTTGTTATCTGACATTCGTCCTATGTCATGATAGACCCCAAGAGCAGCCATACCCTGCTAGGTGATCGTCCTTCACCTCTTGATGTTCGTCCTTCATCATACTTATCCGATGGCCGTCCCCATCGTCTACCTTTTCTATCCGACATTCGTCCTATGTCATGATACTTTCGGCAGCCATACCCTGCCAGGTGATCGTCCTTCACCCTTAGATGACCGTCCCTCATCTTATTCCCAACAGAGCAGCCGTCCCCTGCCAGGTGATCGTCCTTCACCTTTGATGATCGTCCCTCATCATCTATTTCTTCAAACCGATGGTCGTCCCCATCATTTACCTTTAATCCCCAGAGAATCTTATAAACTTACTTGATGGCCGTCCCCATCATGATCCCTCTATTTCCCCAGCATGTCGGCCGTCCCCGTCATTGCTTCATCCTCAGCAGTCGTCCTCTGCTCGACGGTCGTCCTCCATCGCCCGCACCTTTTAAACATACTTTATTTTCTTTTACAATCTATATCCCTTTCCTTCTTCATTTCAGTGAGTGCAAATTTTGGACTGTCTTTGGTATTCAACCACAAGTTATCTTGCTTGCCTGTTAAGCCGTCGCTTACATCCTGCACAGCTAACTCATGTTTGAATAGGGGCAGCTGTAAACAACCCAAATTTTCCCTCACTCATTTCACCATGGCTTGTGACTCTTTTCATTTGCATAAGTTCAACCATAGCATCTCATATTGCATTTTTGTTTCACTGCATTAATTCAAAGCCATTTGCATCTAGGGTTTGTGATCTGAGCCATCCCTGGGCCATTTGAGCCACTCCAAAGGTCTTAAATCATCTCAAGAGGGTCCATGTATGTTCAAGCATCATATTATATCCTCACAAGGTTAAGAAAGTCAAAGAATCACAAGAACTGAGAAAGGCATGGAAGCAGAGCCATGTTTAACTGCACAGATGACCTAGAATTAGGGTTTTGGTTTCAGAGGCCATAACTCCAAATTTTTTGGTCATTCTTGTTTCTATTGGTCTCCATATGTTATGAGGATCATTCATATCAATTTTCATGAAGAAATTCAATGGGGAAGGCATCTGATCAAGAGGTGACTTCTTGAGCAAGTCAGTGCAAAATCAGGGCATCTGAGGCCCCCAATCACCCAACCAAAGGGCATTCTCCATCATTTTGAATGTGTATGATCTTTATTTTATCTTATAAGATGTTATAAGTTCACAAAATTGAAGAATTTCAAGCCATTTGCAAAGTTGCCCTTTTGGGAAAGTGACTTATAATGTAAACTTGCTATTTTGGGAAAGGTTTTCAACCTCCTCTTTTTGATTTAAAAATGCTTCAAATGGAAAAACTTTGGTCATGAAAGTTGTAGATTGGATCATTCCCTTTTCAAAAAGTACAAGAACTCATTCTAATTCATTTTGGATCAAAAGTTATGGCTTGTCAAAGTTGAACAAAATCACTAAATTTCCACTTTTGGCACCAAAGAGGGATTTTTGCAAATTCAAGTTCCAAGCACTTTCAAGACCTCTAAATGACTTCTTTGCATCATTATAACATATTGCAACTTAGGAAAATCAGAATTGCCCAAGAGTTTACAAGGTTCATGCCTTAAATCACAAACTTTCATAAGCCATTTTTCATGAAATTCTCCAAAAAGGAATTCTTGCAAGAATGATGTCCAAGGATTGGTTTGACTTCTAATTGGTATCAAAACATCATAACAACATCACACAACTCATTTTGTTACAAATTGCCCAAGAAACCATGAGATTTCATGCCTTGGTTCACAAGAAACTTCAAAGAGGGCAAAATGCAAAACTCATGCCATCTTGCTATCCAAGCCATCCAGCCGCATCTTGTTGATCCTAGGGCTCACCATAAATCATGCTGAGGCAAGACACCCCTTTAGATCTCTTCTGCCACAACCCATGCTTATAGTACACATAGACTTGACTATTGCAAAAGGGGCCATGCCAATCACACTGTGCCACCACCAACTCTCTGCCCAATCAGAGTCTAATATGTGGACTTCAAGCATCCCAAAACACACCACACACAAGCCAGAAACCTCCCACAATCCAGCTTGCACAAAAATCTGTCTAAAACTTCTCCTCTTCGAATTTCTTCACACAACCATCAAACCTTCATTTTTCCTTCACCAATGAATCACACATCTTCCATGGAACCAAAATCCACCATTGAAACAGCTTGAAACCCCATGTATCTCAACTGTGAAACTTGCTATACCAGAACTCAAACTCCCAAATCAGCCACCAACAAAAGATTTTGAGCATTCAATTGATCTCAGGAGGTCCAGAGGAGACACTTTGCATAAAAGAAAGGCCTGGAAAGCTCATATTTTCAGTTCATCACCTCAGGTAGCTTCAAACATCAAACTTTTCAGAGCTTGTATTTTTTGTTACAAAATGAAAGTATATGTTATGCTGATCATGCTGATATCTTTAGAATTAAAAATGGTGAAGAAATGACTATTTGGTTGCTCTCTGAAATTTCACCCGTGAATTTTGTTTGCTTCGATTCCCTCTATTCTTGGGTTATAAATGTTGTTTGAGGGGTGATTTGAATGAGGTTTGGGTAGAGGATCATTTCCCTGTGTTCAATTTGATGTGAGGTGGCCTGTAGAAGAAACTAGGGTTTTTGACCCGCCGAAGAAGATGACCGGAGCTTCCCTCCGGTCACCTGAAAGTCATTAAGCCCTAACCCTAATTAGTTTGCCAGATGCGTTCGTAGCCATTGGATTTGGATTAGTTTAATTTTTGAGTGGCCTAGATTAAGTCATTAAACCCTAATCTGATTTTATTAATTTAATAAATCATAATTAAGTTAATTAAGCCAGACTCAATCCTGACCCTAAGATTGCGCGCGCAGTCAAACTTTTCCCCCCAGGTTTAAATTCCAGCCACAGGATTTGCATACTTCTCCATAAATTCATTTTTATTTCTTTTTATTTGTATTTTATTTCTACGAATTTTTAAAAATAGCAAAACATATTAAAAAATTCTGAATTTTTTTGTCAAGCCTTTTATTAATTTTCAGAACCCAAAAATATTTTTATTTTTATTTTTTGCATCAAAAATTATTTTTAAATCATTTAAATGTTTATTTTTAATTAGTTAATGGAAATTAATTAATTAAAAATGCATTTAGGTATTTAAAAATCACCAAAAAATTCACATTGCATTTTAAAACATTTAGAAACATTATCAAACTCTCAAAGCAAATTTCTTTTTGGTCCTTGATGTGTTTTGACATTTTTCATTGGAATTAAAGTTGTTTAAAGGCAATATTTTGGTCATAACTTGGAAAAATTCATTCTGCCTAACCATGAAGAGTTTGATGATGGTTCTTCTTGCATTGCATTCTCCATAGCATGTAGTTTTTAGGGTAAAATTGGTTTGAATTTATCTTTCATTTTCAATTTGTTTTGCATTTTTCATTGTGAGGTATCCCAAAACCCTAGTTGACTTGAGAAAATCATAACTCCCATTAGGTTAAGAGTTAGGTCCCCTCCTTTGGGCAGTGAACTTGTGTAGGGTTAGGGTTCCTTTGATCCCATTTTCAATATTTTATCTTGTCATTTGCTTCTGATTTTGAATTTTGTGTTGTATGTTATGCATAAACCCTAAATTTGTGCTTTCATTTGCATCCACCTTTCATATGCTTGCATTCATGAACTTACCATGACATTTCATACATTCACATGACTCATAAGACATCTTAGGACATATTAGAATCATGTTTGATCATTGCATCATCCATTTTCCATGTTTTGTATCCTTTGCATTACATAAACTTTCATGAACTTTTATGGTTCAAAGCATGTTTCATTTGCATCCTCATCCTTGTATGATCATCCACAATTCTTAACATGTGTTTGCATCATCTCTTAGTATCATTGAAATCATGTTTATACTTCTGACTTTGTCTTGCATCATGGCATTTCATCTCATTCTCATGACATTTCATTTCATTTCTTTTGCTAACTTTTCAGGTGGTAAGTTGTTTTGAGAAGTGAATTTGCCTTCACTTCTCACAATCTCTTCTCATCTCTCTTATGCATCATTGCTGCATTTTATCTTTGTATTAGAGTGAGCTTGCTCATTCATGCTCTTTCCCACTCTCTTCCTTCAGGCAACTTGTCTTCTTAAGTGAAGCAAGTTGTCTTGCTCCTCTCTGTTTCTTTCTCCTTTCATCTGCTTCTTTCCTTGGTGGCTCTTTGAAGATTCTTTCACTCTTAAGCCTCACCAACCCTAGGATTTCCAAGTATGATAACAATTAGGGTTTGATTAGTCCCCCATTTAGTTTTGCCTTTGTGTCATCCTTGAGTCTTCTTTTCTCATCTCATAATCAAGGACTAAATCTTAAAGGTTTTAAGACTTTGTGATTAAGCTTATGCCTGCATCCTTCTATTAGGATGGAGTGTATAACTTTAATCCTAAGTGTTAAACCCTTAATGTGTTTAAATCCTCTAATCAATTCACCTAATAATCATCAAGACAATAAGCTTGTAACTTGGGCCTTGCATTATGGTTCTAATTCTTCCTTAATTGGTTAAGAAGGACTAACCCTAGTGTTAATGGACAAGTCCCCCTCAAGTTGTATTACAAACCATAAAATCCACTTCTTAACCTAATCCATTAACTAAAATCCATTTAATAAGGGCTTTGTTTTGTCATGAGGTTAATCCCTAATCATGGATTAAGTTGAGGAGCCTTCCTCAGCTTAAATGTTCTCATCTATTATCCTTCTATTAGGATGGTGTAATGAGTCCATTAAATCCCTGATTATGGCTTAAACTCATTACTTAACACTAAACAAAAAACTACAAAAATATCTAAATAAATGCAAGTAGGTTAAGGATCTTAATCCTACATCATGGTGGTTAAGTGTGAGGTGTTTACGTCATACTTAAGGTATCCTCATTACCCCTAATTAGAGGGAGGATGTGATGAGTTTACTAACCCTTGGTTTAGGCTTAAGCTCATTAACTTATGACAAACTCCAAAAGCAATAAAAGATTGAAAATACCAAAAACAAACAATAATCGTCTCCTCCGGGATTCTTTTCTCATCTCATTCACTCACAAACGAGAACTTGCTTCTTCCGTCTAATGCAAGACAGTTTGCACCTGAGCCAGACAGGTCATACACTTGAGCATAGACAAGTAAGCAGTTCACAAGTCAATTTATCTTTCAGTCTCTTTGAGTCGAACTACGGTGTTCTGACTTCCTCATTGCACGAGAGGATACGTAGGCATAACTTAACGGTTATCGAACAAAAGTCTCTGTATATTCCCCCTCCTTCCAGTATTATTCTTTAAATCTCATTGTCTTGAGCATTTCACTTTTGTTATTGCACTGACACTTATCTTATACACTTCACATTTCCTTTACACTGACACTTGCATTCTTTCCAGCCTTGACACACAGATTGCACTGACACTACCCCCTTTAAACACAAATCTTTTAAGCGTGGATCCTGTCGAGTACGACGGACAATCTGGGTGCTAATACCTTCCCAGGTTGTAACCAACCCCCTTTCTCAGTTTCTCTGGTTCGCAACCGTCTTATCCATATCTTTTCTTAGGTCTATGCAACATTACCTTTCCTTCGGGATAAAAATGCCTAGCTGGCAACTCTATTCATTCCTTCTCTTTTCGCCGACCGTTCGCATCTGTACCCCTTCTGACCAGGTGTCATTTGGTGGGAGCGACAGCTTGGCGACTCTGCTGGGGACCCTTATATTGTAACCAGGGCTTCTGGTTCTTTTTGTGGGTTCCTCCTAGCGCTTGTTTGATTTGTGTTTACTGGGGTGTTATGTGCTAATTGTGTGTTTATGTGTATTGCTTTATTATTTGCTTTATGTACAGTTTTGTTTATTTGCTTTCTTTACAGTCTTACATATCATACTGTCATACTGTCATTGCTGGATCTGGTTTGCTGTTTTGGTGGGTGGGGGTTTCATTGAGAGTTTAAGGTCCTATACCTGGGACCTGAGTGACACCTAGGCTAGAGTGGTTCATGTACTTTCCCATTCCATTTCGGTCTGGTGCGGGAATATGAAACACAGTTCAAATATGGGTTTCTTCTTGAGAACTCTGTGCTACAGATTTCCTGTAGTGCTAGGGCTATCTGGGAAGCCTGCTAAGTCTGGATGACCTTTATTATGACTTTCAGAAACTGAGGAGAATTAGAGGAGGGTCTTTTATGGTTATTGTAAACAATGTACCTCCGGGTTAGAAGTGTTTACACTTCTCATAATTGATCCAAGTCTGAGGATCCTTGTTCTAGAACACTACCTGTGAGGGGGTTGGGCTGTTTACAGGTTTGCAGGTACCATTGGCCACATCATACCCTGTTACTTGTTTTGTTTAAGAATACCCCATTTTGGACAGTTCTTGTGATTTAACCCTGGACATGTGACTCTTTATTTGAGTCCCCTACCCTGGTTACTGGATTTCTGAACCTTCATCTGGACCTTCTTTGAACATACATGGACTTATATCAAGACAGATAATCAGATCCAGCTTGATCACAAACCCTTTCATATCATTTGCATACATCATCATTGCATCATTTAACATTTGTTTATTTGTTTTTCAGGGTATCCACATTACATCTGGTTTGGTTTTGACCCCTTCTTCTACATAGACCTCTGCTTCATCAGTTATCTGCTTCAGCCATCTTCATCATCACAACATCAACCTGTCAGTGGCTCATCTCCAGTATCGGCCTTGAGCTCCATCAGCACTTATCTTCATCTTCTTCAGCAGAACTCATGACTACTCCCAGGAAGAGCAACATATCTTACCATTTCTTTGAGCCTGTGTTGACTGGCATCAGGCAGGTCTAGTCACTTATCACCACTGACCACATCCCATTGTTTAGAGAACACTATGGAGGTATCCTGGATATGGTTTTGGACCTAGACCCTTCTCAGAGGAGCATGATCCACACATGCTTGCAGTTCTATGACCCTCCTTTGAGATGCTTCACATTTCCAGACTTTCAGCTAGGGCCTTTACTGGAAGAGTTTTCCTTATTGATTGGAGTACCCATCAGGGGTGGGATTCCTTTCAACCCAGAAATGACTTTTCCCAGCAATGGAGAAGTAGCAAAAGCACTGTACCTGGAGCCTGCTTTGATTGAGCAAAGCATGACAACAAAAGCTGGAATCCCTGGTCTTCACTTGGACTTCTTGATTTCTCAGGCCATTCTGAAGGCTTCATTGGGAGAGTGGAGGGCAGTTTGTACACTGTTAGCCCTCAGCATATATGGGATTATACTGTTTGCAGATGAGCCCAAATTTGTCAGCAAGAATGCCATCCATCTGTTTCTTCTGAAGAACCCAGTACCCACATTGCTGGGAGATTTCTATTACTCCATTCATCAGAGGAATGAGAAACAAAGGGAAAAATTGGTGACATGTTGTGCTCCTTTGTTTCACACCTGGATGCTCAAACACCTACCCAAGTCAGATGCCTTCTTGAATCCTCACCAGCAGAAGAACTGGGCTAAGAGGCTCATTGCCTTGACTTCAGATGATATTAGATGGTGCACCCAGAGCACCAAAGGCAAGGACATTATCACCAGCTGTGGACAATACCCAAATGTGCCTCTGATAGGAGTAAAAGGTTGCATCAACTACAACCCTCTGCTGTTCAAGAGACAACTGGGCTATGCTTTGGTTCACCCTCCCAGAGGGCAAGATCTGGCTGAGACCCTGTATTGTGAAGTAAAACCTAATTCAGCTGCTGTTAGACAAGCATCCTGGGCTTGGGACAACATTCAGACAAAAGGGATGGCTATTCTTGGAAGGTGTAATAATTTTGCTTCAGCCCAATACTATGACTGGTCCTGTACTAGAGCTCAGATTATTGGAATGCCTTTCACCTTGGAAGACATACCTGGACCATCCACAGTACAGCCAGCAGCAACTGTCAGCCTGGAAGAATTTGAAAAGCTGAAGGAAAGGAATGAGAATCTATCTCAGGCCTTGAAGAAGACTCTTTGGGAAAGAAGTGATGGTCTTCTGTATATTGAGAGATTGGAGAGGCTTAGGGTGGAGCACCTTGCCAAAATTGAGAAGACAGAGGACTACATCAGGAAAGCAAGGGCTGGGGAACAAATATTGAAGAATGCCTGTAAAGAAGCCAAGTTTCAGAAGGCTAGGACTGAGCTCTATCTGCAAGAGAGTCAGGCTAGGTGGGTCAGAATCACTAAGGCCCGTACACAAGAAGACCAGAAGACTCAAGCCAAGATTGAACAGTTGGAGGCCAATGAGAAGAAGCAGCAGGAAGCTTTGTTGGCAGCCCAGAAAGAGATTTCAGAGTTGAAGCTCAGAGCAGGATTGAAGAGGTCAAAGGACCAGGACATGCATAAGAAGCTGACTACTGCTATTGCTACCAGGAACCTCCTCATTAGGACCATTACAGAGCACCCAGCTGGTCCAGTGACTGAGGCACTCCTGAAGGAGGTCAGAGAGGATGAATTTGGGCTGGATGTTTGATTCTTTGCTTGTTGATTATTCCCATTTGATGTACTTTTTTTCTTTGTTGTATTTTGACCCCCCATGGGGGCATGTGTTGTAAAAACAGACTATGTATTGTTCATCATTTGTAATATATTTGTTTGCTTTCATTGGGTTTCTTTTCTCAGCAACATCAAGCATCTTCCTCGAGGTCTGGAAAGGTCAAAACCTAGAACCAAACCGGATACCTTGGAAAACAAATAAGCATACTGTATTACATACTAACTTTTGTTTTGTTTTGTAGGTTTTATTATTTTTGTTTCTAACTTTGTTGTGACTTCAGGAAACATTGCTCGTCGCCGAGTGTTCCCTATCAACCGCACGCACCGGTACCCGACTCACAACAACCTTCCCGGTATTCAAATGGAACAAGTACAGCAGGATCTGACTGAGGTCAGAAATCAGATGGCTAATGAGAGAGTAGAGATGATAAATCAGATGTCTCAATTCATGGCAGTAATGACTGGCTTAGCCCAGAGTCAGGAAAGGTTAAGAGAGCTGGTGGAAAGACAAACTCCTGAGGATACTCATCTTGGAACAGGAGGAACTAGTAACAATGAACGGGGCCAGCCTCGTATTGATCCACCAGTATTTGGACCTCATCTGGATCCAGAAGCTAACATCCCAAGGAATGTGCAAGGTAATATTGCTGGGGGGAGAATCTTGCAGGAGGATCCCCAAGAAGAGCAGTTTACTGTTATGGGAGCTGGAGATGAAGTTTATGACAGGAGATTGGACGAAATTGCTGAGAAATTAAGATCTTTGGAGTCTCAGAATTCTTTGGGCTTCGATGTGATGGACATGGAGCTAGTGGATGGGGTGAGAATTCCCCACAAGTTCAAACCCCCATGCTTTGAAAAGTACAATGGTACCTCCTGTCCTCGCACTCATCTGCAGTCTTTCCTGGGAAGACTTAAAGCTTATACTATGGATGAAAAGCTGTGGATGTTCTACTTTGAAGACAGTCTGACTGGGGCTTCAAGGGAGTGGTATTCACACTTGTCTAGGGCTACCATTAGATGCTGGAAGGACTTAGCTAAAGCCTTCATCAGGCAATATCAATACAATCTGGACATGGCTCCTAACAGGACCCTTCTGATGGGAATGTCCCAGTCTTCCAGAGAGAGCTTCAGAGAATATGCCCAAAGGTGGAGATAGCTTGCTGTTGCTGTCCAACCACCCATGTCGGAAAGAGAAATGGCCGACATGTTCATGAATACGTTGCAAGGAACATATATTGATAAACTGGCTGCCTTTTCCTCCACCAGCTTTGCTGATGTCGTCATAGCTGGTGAAAGGATTGAAAGTCTATTAAAAATGGGTAAGATTTCTGACAGCGGTGCAAGTTCGTCCAGTAATCCCAGGAAGCCTTTTGTGGGACCCCGAAGAGCCGGTGAGACCAATTCCATTCATGCAAGCAGGGGCAGACCTCAGTATGTTCACAGATCGGTAGCAGCTGTCACCATCCCAGCTCCGATTCCTTAACAATCAGCATATCCTCAGCAACAACCTCACTATTAGCAACAATCTCATTTTCCACAACAGAGAACCTACAACAACAACAGCAACCAGCAACAGCATCCATTCCAACAGAGACCGTCACAGGCAAACAGGGTGATTGATCCCATCCCTATGCCTTATGCCGCCTTATTGCCACAACTCCTGAAGCTTAATCTGGTTGAATTAAGGATGTTGGCACCACCAGATCCCCTCAATCTCCCAAGGAATTATGATGTCAACGCCAGGTGTGCTTTCCACTCCAATGCACTTGGACACAATAATGAAAAATGCAGGGCCTTACAAATGAAGGTCCAAGATCTGGTGGATTCTAAAGCCCTCAACTTCGCACCTCCTCCGAATGTCAACAAAAATCCTATGCCTAATCATGGAGGGCCGAGGATTAATGCCATTGAGGAAGACAAACCATCTACCTTGATCACCAGTGTTGCACAAATTCGAACACCTTTGGTCGAAATTAAAGCTCAGCTTCTAGAGTGCCAAGTGTTCCCCGGGTGTGAGCTCGGTTGTGGGTATTGCAACATTGTAGTCAACGGGTGTGAAAGGTTGATAGACGGCATAGACAGTCTTATCAAGGATGGTATCCTTCAGATTTCAACAACGGCGCCTACAAATCCAGCAATTCCGATAACAACAATTCCCGATTCTTCTACAACAGCAGCAACAATCATTCATACCGATTCATCAATATCATCAGCAATGGCTCTGTCCATCACTTCAACAAATCAAATGTCAACAACCGTTTCTTCTACAACATCAGCATCCATGTTAATAGCCAAATCTTCTACAACGCCAGCAAAAATTAATGAAGATGTCTCAGCAGTTACAATCTACTATGACCCATCAGATGTTCCTCCCAGCAGCAATTTTCAACAACAAATCATGGCACCTCCTACCAGATCACTAGTCACAATTTACAATGACCCGCACACTGTTACAATACCCTCCTCTGCAGCAGTCAGTCCAGTTACTATTACGGTGCCTGGGCCCGTTCCTTATGAAAGCAGTAATGCCATACCTTGGCATTACGGCTCTGATCTCTATTGCAACGGGGAGAAAATCACTTTGGATTCATCAACCTCTTCTCCACAAATTGATAATGTTGGGTGAGGCGGAGGCTTCACCAGAAGCGGACGCCTTTTTGCCTCACAGACACAAATACCTAATGTTGAAGCAGAGGCTGCTGCCAAAGCAAAAGGAAAGAGTGTGGTACCTGAAGAGCCGACTGCCAAAGAAACTCAGAAGACATCTTTTGAATAAGATGTAGACGAGTTTATGAGAATCATAAAAAGAAGTGATTACAAGGTGGTGGATCAGCTTCACCAAACTCCCTCAAAAATCTCCATATTATCACTGTTGATGTGTTCTGAAGCTCACAGGAACGCACTGTTGAAAGTCCTGCACGCAGCATACGTGCCGGAGGAGATTACGGTTAATCAGTTAGAAACTATGGTTACGAATGTCAACACCAGTCATAGACTGGGCTTTAGCAATGCTGACTTAACAACAGAGGGACGTAACCACAACAAGGCTTTACATATCACCTTGGAATGCAAGGGTGCTGTTCTATCTCATGTACTGGTGGACACTGGATCATCGCTCAATGTTCTACCAAAGAAAGCCTTGGTGAAGCTAGAGTATGATGGCTTGGCATTGCGTCCGAGTAATTTGGTGGTGAGAGCATTTGATGGATCTAAGAGATCAGTGCTTGGGGAGATTGATCTGCCTGTGATGATTGGCCCGTAGACTTTTAAAACTACCTTCTTTGTGATGGACATACAGCCGGCCTACAGCTGTCTGTTGGGTAGACCTTGGATCCACGCCGCTGGCGCTGTTACGTCTACCCTTCACCAGAAGTTGAAATTCGAGTGGGAAGGCCAAATCATCACCATTTGTGGGGAGGACATCTTTGTTAGCTAGCTGGCTACGTATAAGTACATTGAAATGGACGGAGAGATCCATGAAACCATGAGCCAAGGGTTTGAGGCCTTGAACATTAATGAAGCATCTGCTGTACTGGGAACTTCCATAACATCATACCAGCAAGCCCGAAAGGTTGTTGAGGAAGGTACCGCCCAAGGCTGGGGCAAGCTGCTGCCTGTGGAGAAGAAAGAAGACCGATTTGGGTTGGGTTACAAACCAACTCAACAAGATCAATCAGAGGCTGCAAAGGAGCCCAAGTTTGTCAGCGGGGGAATGTGCACCCCGGATGCTGTGAACAATTTGGAAGATGAGTCGGAAGATGAGCGCAACCTGGAAAGCTGGATACATCCAAGGACCCCGGGGAGCCATGTCTCAAACTGGTCTTCCTAGGAAATTATAAGGGTTACTCCTGCAGAGTAATTATTATTTCCTGTATTTTAAAGCATGCATCAAGTCTTGCATCTTGCCCAAGATGTCAAGACTCATTTTGTAATCGGGCCATCTTGTATTTTGTGCAAAGATCAATTAATGAATATCAGGACACCTTTTGCAAATGAGTCTTTTCTTTTTCGCTCACTGTTTTTCATTTTTCACTTTTTGTACAAAAATAAAATGGCAATGTTTTTCAGAATAAATAACTTCATTTTTCACTTTTTCTAAAAAATAAGATAAAACTGATCACTAAAATGAACAAATCTAAACCCTTGCAGAGAGTACCCTCCAGACTACACCGACAACAACACTGCTATGACTTCGTATGACTTTGATAATCCAATCAATCAATCTGATGAAGGGGTTGAAGAAGATTATGAGCTACCTGAAGAGCTAGCTAGGTTGTTAAGGCAAGAGGAGAAGGTTATCACTCCTCATCAGGAGGAGGTCGAAACAGTTAATCTTGGTACAGAAGAAGAAGTGAAAGAAGTCAAGATTGGGGCCTGCTTACAAGATTCAGTGAAAGAGCAACTGATTGCCATGCTTCGAGAGTATGTGGATGTTTTTGCTTGGTCTTATCAGGATATGCCAGGGTTGGACACCGACATTGTCATGCACAAGCTACCTCTGAAAGAAGACTACCCACCAGTAAAACAGAAGTTGCACCTTACTTGCCCAGATATGGCAATGAAGATAAAAGAAGAGGTACAAAAGCAGTGGGACGCCAGTTTCCTTGCTGTGACTAGTTATCCGCCGTGGGTTGCTAATATTGTACATGTACCTAAGAAAGATGGCAAGGTGAGAATGTGTGTGGATTACCGGGATCTGAACAGAGCCAGCCCGAAAGATGACTTCCCATTACCTCATATTGATGTGTTGGTTGATAATACGACTCAGTTCTCGGTGTTCTCCTTCATGGATGGATTTTCAGGATACAATCAGATCAAAATGTCACCTGAAGACATGGAGAAGACAACTTTCATCACACCCTGGGGCACATTCTGTTATAAGGTAATGCCATTCGGTCTGAAGAATGCTGGTGCTACTTATCAACGGGCTATGGTAACATTATTCCATGACATGATCCATAAAGAAATTGAATGTTATGTGGATGACATGATTGCCAAGTCCCTCACAGAAGAATACCACCTGGTGAATCTGTTAAAGTTATTCAAGCGTCTGAGGAGGTATCAGCTGAAGCTAAACCCCAACAAATGCACATTAGGGGTGCGATCCGGTAAGCTGCTGGGGTTTATTGTGAGTGAAAAAGGGATTGAAGTTGACCCTGATAAAGTCAAAGCCATTCAAGAAATGCCTGCACCTAAGATTGAAAAAGAAGTTCAGGGGTTCTTAGGCAGATTGAACTACATTTCACGGTTCATATCTCACCTTACTGCGACCTGTGAGCCTTTGTTCAAGCTGTTAAGAAAAGAACAAACGGTTAGGTGGAATGAAGACTGCCAGAGGGCTTTTGACAAAATCAAGGAATACTTACAAGAGCCTCCGATCCTTATGCCTCCAGTTGAAGGAAGACCTCTAATCATGTACTTGACAGTGTTAGAAGAGTCAATGGGGTGTGTGTTGGGCCAACATGACGAGTCTGGTCAAAAAGAGTATGCAATTTACTACCTGAGCAAAAAGTTTACCGGCTGTGAACAACGTTATTCACTGCTCGAGAAAACTTGCTGTGCTTTAGCGTGGGCTGCTCACCGACTAAGGCAGTATATGTTGACCCACACTACCTTGTTGATCTCCAAGATGGATCCAGTCAAGTACAGTTTTGAGAAGGCATCACTTACCGGACGGGTTGCAAGATGGAAAATGATCCTCACGGAATATGACATTCAGTACACATCTCAAAAAGCCATCAAAGGTAGTGTATTGTCTGATTACCTTGCTGAGCAACCCATTGATGATTACCAGCCTATGAGATTTGACTTCCCCGATGAAGACATCATGTTCATAAAAGCAAAAGATCATGAAGAGCCTGTTCACACTGAAGGAACTGACCCAGAAGAAGAATGGACTATGATGTTTGATGGGGCTATTAATATGAATGGTCGTGGTGTTGGTGCAGTACTCATTACACCTAAGGGAGTTCACATGCCTTTCTCGGCAAAACTCACCTTTAACTGCACTAACAACGAAGCTGAATACGAAGCTTGTATTATGGGTCTTGAGGAAGCCATTGACCTCAGGATCAAGACTTTGACTGTGTTCGGAGATTCAGCTCTGGTAATTAATCAAACCAACGGCAAATGGTACAATCACCAGGATCATCTGATACCTTATCGGGATTATACAAGGAGGTTGTTGAATTTCTTCACAACAATCAAGCTTGAGTATATCCCTCGAGACGAGAATCAGTTTGCAGATGCTCTGGCTACCATTTCATCCATGATCAAAGTTCAAGCTGCAAACTTTGTGCCTCGAATATCAGTATCCAGACTTGACAGACCAACATACGTATTCTTAGCAGATATTGTCAAAGATGATAAGCCTTGGTTCCATGACATTAAGTGCTTCTTGGAGGATCAAACATACCCACCTGGGGCATCATCCAACGATAAGAAGACTTTAAGAAGGCTAGCTGGTAGTTTCTTCCTGAATACTGATGGTTCCTTGTACAAGAGAAACTTTGATATGGTACTTCTCAGATGTGTTGATAAGACAGAGGCAGACTTGTTGATGCACGAAGTGCATGAAGGATCCTTTGGTACCCATGCAGGAGGGCATGCTATGGCTAAGAAGTTGCTAAGATTAGGCTATTACTGGATCACAATGGATGCAGACTGTTGTGCCTATGCCAGAAAATGCCATAAATGCCAGATTTATGCGGATAAAGTGCATGTGCCTCCCAACCCTTTGAATGTGATGTCTTCACCCTGGCCCTTTGCCATGTGGGGCATTGATATGATTGGCAAGATCGAACCGACTGCTTCAAATGGCCACAGATTCATCCTGGTAGCCATTGATTATTTTACCAAGTGGGTTGAAGCAGCTTCTTATGCAAATGTTACACGGCAAGTGGTAGCCAGATTCCTGAAGAGAGATATCATCTTTCGGTATGGAGTTCCCGAGCGAATCATTACTGATAATGGTTCCAACTTGAACAACAAAATGATGGCAGAACTGTGCCGGGACTTCAAGATCCAAAACCATAATTCTTCTCCTTACATGCCAAAGATGAATGGCGCTGTAGAGGCAACTAACAAAAATATCAAGAAGATTGTGCAGAAGTTGGTGGTTACCTACAAAGACTGGCATGAAATGCTACCATTTGCTTTACATGGGTACCGAACGTCAATCAGAACATCCACTAGGGCAACGCCGTATCAGCTTGTTTATGGTATGGAGGCAGTCCTACCTGTTGAAGTTGAATTACCCTCCTTGCGGGTACTAATGGATGTCAAGCTAAACGAGGCAGAATGGGTCCGATCCCGATACGAACAGTTGAGTCTGATCGAAGAAAATAGATTAGCTGCAATTTGTCATGGGCAACTGTATCAGAAAAGAATGAAGAAAGCCTTCGATCAGAAAGTCATGCTCCTAGAATACCAAGTAGGAGATCTTGTGCTGAAGAGACTCCTCCCTCCTCATACAGACCACAGGGGCAAGTGGACTCCGAATTATGACGGTCCATTCATAGTAAAGAAAGTTTTCTCCGGTGGAGCATTGATGCTCAGTACTATGGATGGTGAAGATTTCCTGTCCCCTGTGAATTCAGATGCAGTTAAAAGATACTTCGCATAAAAATGACCCGCTGGACATAAAAACAGAATGTAAGTCCAAGCAAAAATAGGGCATCCCGGCGAGTCAAAAACAGAATAAAAGACTCGGGCAAAAATAAGGGAAAAAAAATTAAAAAAAATGTGTACACCCGCTGAGTTGAAAAGCCGCATTGGACAACTCAGGCAAAAATGGGTATCCCGGTGGATTGAAAACCCGAAAGGGCGATCCACGCAAAATTAGGGAATAAGCGAACAATTGCATTCTAAATTCGTCTGTATCTCCTATAACATGGCAAGCTCCGAAAGGTTCAGGCTTCGGTCAGAATCAGCCTTCTTCAGAAAGCGAGATGAGAAGAACGTCAGTGTCATACAAGTCATAGCAAAAGGGAAGCTCCTTGAAGCGTCATCAACATTGCCACTGTCTTTTGTTCCTCAATTTGTATCAATCTCCTCATTTCAGGGGATCCGTTTCTTTGACTGTATCTTGCCAATTCAGGGCGCATAAATTAATAAAATCAGATTTTCAGTCATATCTTGTCTCGTACATTTTATTTTTCGTTTGCAAAATGTCCGATGTCCTTAAGATATTGATTGCATAAATACAAATGCTTCCCTTCTAATAATACGTGCTTACAGGAAATATATTTTCTCCCGGGAGTGTCTAAACTTCCTATGACGGAATCCAGTAAGGGATACCTCGGGGAACTTGTACGTTTCTTTGTCATACAGGATTACAGGTGCTCAAAGTGCAACATGGGGCATGAAAACGTCTCCCCAGCAAGCTGCCAAATCATTATTCACTCGGCACGTCTAAGCACCAGAGATACTTTATCCCCAGCTAGAGTTGCCAGTCATCATTCCTCCTCATCCAGGTATCAGACAGGGAACCATCCCCTCGCAGGGTTTCAGCCCCTGTCCAGGAGATCAATGCCTGAAGGTCTCACAACAGGGTGACGAAAGCTCCCACAGACCCCCAGCTGGGTCCCTCATTACCGAGATAGGTCTATCAGTGATCTATTTCCTCAAGCAGAGTCATGTATGTCAGATCTACCAATGATCTCATCCCCAGCTGGGATATCACTTCAAGAAGATCAGCCGGAGATCGTCTCCACGACGGGATCCGAGTCCCGGATCGGTATCTTTGCATAATCATAGCATTCACATCATATTTTCCCCCAGAGCGTAGCATTCCGTCTAATACGGAGCATTACGGCAAAAATCAAGCATACTGCATAGATCATGAGCCATGTTCTGAACCAAACACTTGTAAATACTGACCTTCCATCAACAATATACAAAAATACTTCTCAAGCTCCCCGGAAGAATATTAAGGCATTCTCCTTTACACTCACAAATACAGATACATGCTCCTTTTGGCACTCGTCCGTGCCATCATTCCCCAGTAGAGTCGCCCGGGCATTCTCTACAAACAGATACTTATACATTACAAATGCTTCTTGACACTCGTCTGTGTCATATCCCCAGCAGAAAGCCAAAGCGCCCCCTTTGCACTCACAAACACATGTTTACATATATCTATACACTTCTCTGACACCCGTCCGTGTCACCTCTCCAGCATAGTTGCCTAAAAAAA
Organism: Lathyrus aphaca; assembly: GCA_963966055.1. NCBI lineage: Eukaryota > Viridiplantae > Streptophyta > Magnoliopsida > Fabales > Fabaceae > Lathyrus > Lathyrus aphaca. The sequence goes on from OZ014521.1 coordinate 279,031,290, forward strand.
CTTTGTAAACCAAATACTTGTTTATAATACACCTCTTTCGACACCCGTCCGTATCATGCTCTCCACAGCAAGTTGGGAATTCGTCTATGTCTCACTCATCACTTTTACTCATACAGATACTCGTTCGTATCTTGTATACATCACTTAAATCCTCTCAGAGTCAACACTCGTCCGTGTTATTTGTTAACTAATTGGTACTCATCCGTATCATCATCTCTAAACATGCGTCAAGCGTTTGTTTCTACTGATACTCGTCCGTATCATAGCCTTAAGGATGCTCGTCCGCATCTTTAATCTATACACCGTGTCAGACACTTATACATTCCCTTTCTTGAAGTTAGACAACTCGTCTGTGTCTACCATTCCCCAGAAGACTTTCTATCTGATATCTTCGGCAGCCGTACCCTGCCAGGTGATCGTCCTTCACCTTTTTTTTGATGATCGTCCTTCATCATCCCCAGCGGAGTCTCTATTTCATTAGAACCCCTTCCTATCCGACATTCTTCCTATGTCGTGATATTTTTAGCAGTCGTCCCCTGCTAGGTGATCGTCCTTCACCTTTTGATGATCGTCCTTCATCATTTTATCCGATGGTCGTCCCCATCGTTGATCTTGTTATCTGACATTCGTCCTATGTCATGATAGACCCCAAGAGCAGCCGTACCCTACTAGGTGATCGTCCTTCACCTCTTGATGATCGTCCTTCATCATGCTTATCCGATGGCCGTCCCCATCGTCGACCTTTTCTATCTGGCATTCGTCCTATGTCGTGATACTTTCGGCAGCCATACCCTGCCAGGTGATCGTCCTTCACCCTTAGATGACCGTCCCTCTTCTTATTCCCAACAGAGCAGCCATCCCCTGCCAGGTGATCGTCCTTCACCTTTGATGATCGTCCCTCATCATCTATTTCTTCAAACCGATGGTCGTCCCCATCATTTACCTTTAATCCCCAGAGAATCTTATAAACTTACTTGATGGCCTTCCCCATCATGATCCCTCTATTTCCCCAGCATGTTGGCCGTCCCCGTCATTGCTTCATCCTCAGCAGTCGTCCTCTGCTCGACGGTCGTCCTCCATCTCCCGCACCTTTTAAACATACTTTATTTTCTTTTACAATCTATATCCCTTTTCTTCTTCATTTCAGTGAGTGCAAATTTTGGATTGTCTTTGGTATTCAACCACAAGTTATCTTGCTTGCCTGTTAAGCCGTCGCTTACATCCTGCACATCTAACTCATGTTTGAATAGGGGCAGCTGTAAACACCCCAAATTTGCCCTCACTCATTTCACCATGGCTTATGACTCTTTTCATTTTCATAAGTTCAACCATAACATCTCATATTGCATTTTTGTTTCACTGCATTAATTCAAAGCCATTTGCATCTAGGGTTTGTGATCTGAGCCATCCCTGGGCCATTTGAGCCACTCCAAAGGTCTTCAATCATCTCAAGAGGGTCCATGTATTTTCAAGCATCATATTATATCCTCACAAGGTCAAGAAAGTCAAAGAATCACAAGAACTGAGAAAGGCATGGACGCAGAGCCAGGTTTAACTGCACAGATGACCTAGAATTAGGGTTTTGGTTTCAGAGGCCATAAATCCAAATTTTTTGGTCATTCTTGTTTCTATTGGTATCCATATGTTATGAGGATCATGCATATCAATTTTCATGAAGAAATTCAATGGGGAAGGCATCTGATCAAGATGTGACTTCTTGAGCAAGTCAGTGCAAAATCAGGGCATCTGAGGCCCCCAATCACCCAACCAAAGGGCATTCTCCATCATTTTGAATGTGTATGATCTTTATTTGATCTTAGAAGATGTTAGAAGTTCACAAAATTGAAGAATTTCAAGCCATTTGCAAAGTTGCCCTTTTGGGAAAGTGACTTATAATGTAAACTTGCTATTTTGGGAAAGTTTTTCAACCTCCTCTTTTTGATTCAAAAATGCTTCAAATGGAAAAAATTTGGTCATGAAAGTTGTAGATTGGATCATTCCCTTTTCAAAAAGTACAAGAACTAATTCTAATTCATTTTGGATCAAAAGTTATGGCTTGTCAAAGTTGAACAAAATCACTAAATTTCCACTTTTGGCACCAAAGAGGGATTTTTGCAAATTCAAGTTCCAAGCACTTTCAAGACCTCTAAATGACTTCTTTGCATCATTATAACATATTGCAACTTAGAAAAATCAGAATTGCCCAAGAGTTTACAAGGTTCATGCCTTAAAGCACAAACTTTCATAAGCCATTTTTCATGAAATTCTCCAAAAAGGAATTCTTGCAAGAATGATGTCCAAGGATTGGTTTGACTTCTAATTGGTATCAAAACATCATAACAACATCACACAACTCATTTTGTTACAAATTGCCCAAGAAACCATGAGATTTCATGCCTTGGTTCATAAGAAACTTCAAAGAGGGCAAAATGCAAAACTCATGCCATCTTGCTATCCAAGTCATCCAGCTGCATCTTGTTGATCCTAGGTCTCACCATAAATCATGCTGAGACAAGACACCCCTTTAGATCTCTTCTGCCACAGCCCATGCTTATATTACACATAGACTTGACTTTTTGCAAAAGGGGCCATGCCAATCACAGTGTGCCACCACCAACTCTCTGCCCAATCAGAGTCTAATATGTGGACTTCAAGCATCCCAAAACACACCACACACAAGCCAGAAACCTCCCACAATCCAGCTTGCACAAAAATCTGTCTAAAACTTCTCCTCTTCGAATTTCTTCACACAACCATCAAACCTTCATTTTTCCTTCACCAATGAATCACACATCTTCCATGGAACCAAAATCCACCATTGAAACAGCTTGAAACCCCATGTATCTCAACTGTGAAACCTGCTATACAAGAACTCAAACTCCCAAATCAGCCACCAACAAAAGATTTTGAGAATTCCATTGATCTCAGGAGGTCCAGAGGAGACACTTTGCATAAAAGAAAGGCCTGGAAAGCTCATATTCTCAGTTCATCACCTCAGGTAGCTTCAAACATCAAACTTTTCAGAGCTTGTATTTTTTGTTATAAAATGAAAGTATATGTTATGCTGATCATGCTGATATCTTTAGAATTAAAAATGGTGGAGAAATGACTATTTGGTTGCTCTCTGAAATTTCACCTGTGAATTTTGTTTGCTTCGATTCCCTCTGTTCTTGGGTTATAAATGTTGTTTGAGGGGTGATTTGAATGGGGTTTGGGTAGAGGATCATTTCCCTGTGTTCAATTTGATGTGAGGTGGCCTGTAGAAGAAACTAGGGTTTTTGACCCGCCGGAGAAGATGACCGGAGCTTCCCTCCGGTCACCTGAAAGTCATTAAGCCCTAACCCTAATTAGTTTGCCAGATGCGTTCGTAGCCATTGGATTTGGATTAGTTTAATTTTTTAGTGGCCCAGATTAAGTCATTAAACCCTAATCTGATTTTATTAATTTAATAAATCATAATTAAGTTAATTAAGCCAGAATCAATCCTGACTCTCAGATTGCGCGCGCAGTCAAACTTTTCCCCCCAGGTTTAAATTCCAGCCACAGGATTTGCATACTTCTCCATAAATTCATTTTTATTTCTTTTTATTTGTATTTTAATTCTACGAATTTTTAAAAATAGCAAAACATATATAAAATTCTGAATATTTTTGTCAAGCCTTTTATTAATTTTCAGAACCCAAAAATATTTTTATTTTTATTTTTTGCATCAAAAATTATTTTTAAATCATTTAAATGTTTATTTTTAATTAGTTAATGGAAATTAATTAATTAAAAATGCATTTAGGTATTTAAAAATCACCAAAAAATTCACATTGCATTTTAAAACATTTAGAAACATTATCAAACTCTCAAAGAAAATTTCTTTTTGGTCCTTGATGTGTTTTGACATTTTTCATTGGAATTAAAGTTATTTAAAGGCAATATTTTGGTCCTAACTTGGAAATATTCATTCTGCCTAACCATGAAGAGTTTGATGATGGTTCTTCTTGCATTGCATTCTCCATAGCATGTAGTTTTTAGGGTAAAATTGGTTTGAATTTATCATTCATTTTCAATTTGTTTTGCATTTTTCATTGTGAGGTATCCCAAAACCCTAGTTGACTTGAGAAAATCATAACTCCCATTAGGTTAAGAGTTAGGTCCCCTCCTTTGGGAAGTGAACTTGTGTAGGGTTAGGGTTCCTTTGATCCCATTTTCAATATTTTATCTTGTCAATTGCTTCTGATTTTGAATTTTGTGTTGTATGTTATGCATAAACCCTAAATTTGTGCTTTCATTTGCATCCACCTTTCATATGCTTGCATTCATGAACTTACCATGACATTTCATACATTCACATGACTCATAAGACATCTTAGGACATATTAGAATCATGTTTGATCATTGCATCATCCATTTGCCATGTTTTGTATCCTTTGCATTACATAAACTTTCATGAACTTTTATGGTTCAAAGCATGCTTCATTTGCATCCTCATCCTTGTATGATCATCCACAATTCTTAACATGTGTTTGCATCATCTCTTAGTATCATTGAAATCATGTTTATGCTTCTGACTTTGTCATGCATCATGGCATTTCATCTCATTCTCATGACATTTCATTTCTTTTACTAACTTTTCAGGTGGTAAGTTGTTTTGAGAAGTGAATTTGCCTTCACTTCTCACAATCTCTTCTCATCTCTCTTATGCATCATTGCTGCATTTTATCTTTGTATTAGAGTGAGCTTGCTCATTCATGCTCTTTCCCACTCTCTTCCTTCAGGAAACTTGTCTTCTTAAGTGAAGCAAGTTGTCTTGCTCCTCTCTGTTTCTTTCTCCTTTCATCTGCTTCTTTCCTTGGCGGCTCTTTGAAGATTCTTTCTCTCTTAAGCCTCACCAACCCTAGGATTTCCAAGTATGCTAACAATTAGGGTTTGATTAGTCCCCCATTTAGTTTTGCCTTTGTGTCATCCTTGAGTCTTCTTTTCTCATATCATAATCAAGGACTAAACCTTAAAGGTTTTAAGACTTTGTGATTAAGCTTATGCCTGCATCCTTCTATTAGGATGGAGTGTATAACTTTAATACTAAGTGTTAAACCCTTAATGTGTTTAAATCCTCTAATCAATTCACCTAATAATCATCAAGACAATAAGCTTGTAACTTGGGCCTTGCATTATGGTTCTAATTCTTCCTTAATTGGTTAAGAAGGACTAACCCTAGTGTTAATGGACAAGTCCCCCTCAAGTTGTCTTACAAACCATAAAATCCACTTCTTAACCTCATCCATTAACTAAAATCCATTTAATAAGGGCTTTGTTTTGTCATGAGGTTAATCCCTAATCATGGATTAAGTTGAGGAGCCTTCCTCAGCTTAAATGTTCTCATCTATTATCCTTCTATTAGGATGGTGTAATGAGTCCATTAAATCCCTGATTATGGCTTAAACTCATTACTTAACACTAAACAAAAACTACAAAAATATCTAAATAAATGCAAGTAGGTTAAGGATCTTAATCCTACATCATGGTGGTTAAGTGTGAGGTGTTTACTTCATACTTAAGGTATCCTCATTACCCCTAATTAGAGGGAGGATGTGATGAGTTTACTAACCCTTGGTTTAGGCTTAAGCTCATTAACTTATGACAAACTCCAAAAGCAATAAAAGATTGAAAATACCAAAAACAAACAATAATCGTCTCCTCCGGGATTCTTTTCTCATCTCATTCACTCACAAACGAGAACTTGCTTCTTCCGTATAATGCAAGTCAGTTTTCACCTGAGCCAGACAGGTCATACACTTGAGCATAGACAAGTAAGCAGTTCACAAGTCAATTTATCTTTCAGTCTCTTTGAGTCGAACTATGGTGTTCTGACTTCCTCATTGCACGAGAGGATACGTAGGCATAACTTAACGGTTATCGAACAAAAGTCTCTGTATATTCCCCCTCCTTCCAGTATTATTCTTTAAGTCTCATTGTCTTGAGCATTTCACTTTTGTTATTGCACTGACACTTCTCTTATACACTTCACATTTCTTTTACACTGACACTTGCATTCTTTCCAGCCTTGACACACAGATTGCACTGACACTACCCCCTTTAAACACAAATCTTTTAAGCGTGGATCCCGTCGAGTACGACGGACAATCTGGGTGCTAATACCTTCCCAGGTTGTAACCAACCCCCTTTCTCAGTTTCTCTGGTTCGCAACCGTCTTATCCATATCTTTTCTTAGGTTTATGCAGCATTACCTTTCCTTCGGGATAAAAATGCCTAGCTGGCGACTCTATTAATTCCTTCTCTTTTCGCTGACCGTTCGCGTCTGTACCCCTTCTGACCAGGTGTCATTTGGTGGGAGTGACATGAACCACTCTCGTGGGTTGTCGATACGAAAACCTCACTTGGAGTAGATTCTGATGAGAATGCTGACAACCGTCAAGTCCTTGACGTGTGTGCTCAGTTGCTTTCATTAGGGTCATCAACTCTGAGGACCTTTAGAACCTTTTGGTTAAAACATCGGTTGATGGTTGCGTAGTATTGGGCACCAGGGTTCGCCCTCGCGTGGCTCGATATGAAAACCTCACTTGGAATAGACTTACTCAATAAAGTTGATTGACTGTCAAAAATGTATGAAATTGACATGTGCATCAAACAGTTGAGAAAGTTCTATAACTCCAGGACTTTGTTTTAAACCTTGTGTCGATGATCACGTAGTATGGACTCCCGAGAAAATTTGCTCTCGTGGGTTGTCGATACGAAGATCTCACCCAAAATAGATTCATATGGCGGAGTCAATCAACCGTCATGCTTATGGCGTGTGTGATGAACAGCCATATGAGTTGATAACTTTGGGATCCCTAAACCTTAGAGTCTACCCTGTGAGTTCCTGATCAGAGTATCCTCCATCTGTACCTTGGACTCCTCAAGACCTTGACCTTGTGATCCTGGATTCTGATATTGCATATCATCTCATTTGCATTATTTGTTCATATTGCATTTCATTCCAAAGCCGAGAACTTATTTTCATGTTCCTCCATCTTCAGTAAATCAAGCTGGTTTCTCGACGCCCGTATCGAGCTAGACGGCCGTACTTAACTCGAGCCAACACTAGAAGACTGATGGACGTGATTCAAGAAGAACAAGCTGCTATGAGGGAAGAGATTGACTCGGTCAAGAGCAAGATTGACCAGATTTATGAGACTTTACAAGCTTTGGCAAGAAAGGAAGAACGTCGCGAAGTTGCTGCCGCAATGAACAATGCTCAAGTGCAAGGATCTACCTCACGAGCAATGCCTTCAGTTCCCGTTCCAAATCCTTTGGTCTACGGTTTGCCTCCAGGCTTCACTCCCGCTGTTGAAGAGGTCACTTCCCAACCAATACCTGCTTCTGGTGTCACTGTTGGTGCTATTCCTCAAGCTCAACCTATTCCAACTCAAGTCCAGTTTCCTCAAACTGAAGAGAACCATCAAGTTGAGTATGAGATGCATACTGTTGTTCCGATCACCAATCCTCATGCTGTTCAAGAGTCTGAAGCTATGAAGATGTGCCGCGAGTTAGCTGAAAAACTCCGAATCATAGAAGGACACAATTCAACTTCTCTGAGTGCCACAGACATGTGCCTAGTTCTGGATGTTATGATCCCTGCTAAATTCAAACTTCCTGAATTCGAAAAATACAAAGGCCTCAGCTGTCCTGAGCTTCATTTAAGGATGTACTGTAGAAAAATGGCCGCTCATGCCAAAGATGATAAGCTTATGATCCATTGCTTCCAAGACAGCCTGTCTGGAGCGTCTCTAGAATGGTACATGCAGCTCGAACGCAACAATGTTCGTACTTGGCTTGATTTATCTGATGCATTCAAAAAGCAGTACAAGTACAACACTGACCTTGCTCCTAACCGTACTCAACTTCAGAGTATGTCTCAAAAGGAGAGCGAATCCTTTAAGGAGTACGCCCAACGCTGGAGAGAGCTAGCCGCCAGAGTGTATCCTCCATTGGTTGACCGTGAACTGATCGATATCTTCATGGGTACCCTACAGGGGCAATACTACGAGAAGCTGATCAGCAGCATATCTTCCGGATTTTCAGACATGGTGATGGTAGGAGAAAGAATCGAATAAGGTTTGAAAAGTGGAAAGATCCAAGGAGGTTCTAGCAGCCAAAACAATGTCAAGAAACCTTTCAACGGGTATAAAAAGGGCGAAACAAATGTCATTTCCTGCAAGTGGGAATTTTCAACAGAGTGCACCTACGCCAGTTCCCTACTATCAGTACCCGTATGTTGCTGCTGCGCAATATGCTCCTATGCCATATCAGCCAGTTCCTCCAATGCCTTATCAGCAGGCCTTCCAAGCTCTATTTCCGCCTAAGATGGCTCATCAACCACGTCCACATCCTATGATTGCAGCTGCGCAGTATGCGCCCAATCCATACCAGCAACCGGCTTATCCACCACGGCCTGGTCAATAACAACAACGCGCTCCTCAACAGCGTCCACCGTATCAGCAAAGAAGGCCTGAAAGAACCTTTGATCCCTTGCCTATGACACATTCTGAAATCTTTAATCAGATGATGGCAAAGGGAACTCTTGTTTTAAAAGACCTGCCACCACAATCTGGTACTGCCCGAGACTATGATGCCAATGCCCGCTGTGAGTATCACAAGGGTGCTCCAGGTCACACGATCGAGAACTGCAAATCGTTCAAGCACAAGATTTAAGATCTGATCGACTCTAAGGATCTCACCTTCACCCCGAGAAATCCAAATGTCCATAACAATCCATTGCCGCCGCACGGGGCCAACAAGTGATGACATTTGAAGGGGTTGTTGAAGGCCAAGCTGAGTAGTCTCCAACTTTGAAGCATTCAATCAAGAGAAGTTCAATTCCTCAAATCAAGGCAGCCAGTGACATTTATTATTATTTCTGCATTCCTGTTGTTTTGTAATGTTTGTCTAAGTACTATTTGCTTTGAACATTATCGTTTGTACTTGGTTATGTTAATGTTATGTTTATGCATGTTTTGAATCAATTTATTTGCATTCGCTCATTATTTATCATTTATCATAAAAATCACAAAAATATTCCCTCACTTCACTTTAGCAAATATTTGAGGGAGGATGATGAAAACGAAATACCCATAACTGTTGCGGTATGCTTTCGGATAAAACCTCGTCAATGATGTACAGGCATTTGTTCAAATCCCCAAACACTGGTGATATAAGGAGTTAATCCCTAGTCAACCACTTCGAGCCTAGAAGTAGGAGTTTCTTTCGGATACAACCCTTACATTTAACCTGGGGCAGGGTAGTTGTTCAGTTAAACTGACTACACCTTCGAATCGCAAGATGAGACATCCCGTTGGAAGACCATCAACAAAATGACTTGGCAGTCACAACATTCAACAAAATACGAAGAAAAGAAAAAACACTAAGTTGAGCACCCGAAGGGAGACTTAGTCGGAAAAAAAAAACAAATCAAAAGAGGAACTCAAATCCTCAGCAAAAGCAAAACAAATATCAGTGACCACCAAATCAAGAATCAAAGGGTCACCAGCAAAAGGATGACTGCCACTTCCAAGCGAACTTTAAAGCTTCATCTTCATTCTTGCAACATCAAAACAAATACATGTGCAGAGTTAACTGAACGTAGGACTGGAGAACACCACGAAGAAGGGGTGGGTGCAAATCATTTGAGCCTTATATCCTTTGTTTCTCAAACCATTAACCAGACCACGTTACAACCCTCAAAAGACCTAATTGAGGAGAAGTTTATTCTGAAAGCATGCTACCAACAAGGTTGCGTAAAATGACTCCCATATATTTGCTAAATCTTCATTATCGATTACACATCATTCTTGCTGCATCTTTCACACACTTTCTAAATCAGCACCTCGTTTGGACTAACAGTCCATTCGTCACACTTTCACAACATTCAAATAAATTGACTTTTTTCAAAACTTACATGAACTTTACATTAGCACTACCATTTATGTATGAATAATTTAATTGCAAATCAGTGCTTGACATTAGTACAATCCCAGCAAGGGGCAATCAAAAGAGGAATTTGAATCAATACTTCTTCAAAATCAGTCCAATCAGGGACAAAGCATCTTCAACAGCCCAACCAGGGGTAATTTATTTCAAAATCAGCCCAATCAGGGGCAAATTATCTACATACAACTCAGTCAGGGGCAAGATCACCTTCAAAGGCTCAATCAGGGGCAGGTCGTGCCATGGCCATTGTCAAAGCTTCCCCACCCGATTTATTTCAAAGACCCTACAGGCAGGGGCAAGCAAGCAAGGAGCGAATTTTCCTATTTCTTCTCCCCAGCTAAGCAAGAAGGTCCTTGCTAGATGTTGGCAATCATTCAAAGAGAAATCAGTCTTCATGTGTCAATTAAGTCGCTTCGCTCACCAGCAGATAACAAAGCTTGGAGTTTTCAGATCCATCTTCTGACCATACATCGTTGAAGGTCGAGTGTCGGGGAATCAAACTCTCCACCCACCCAAAGTCCAATCATTATTGGCAACTACCAGACCAAAATTCCACCAAGCTGGTACCTGTCAATCGCTCATATGCATCATTAGGCATCATCAACGTCATACGCATCATTTACATCAATCATTTACAACATGTGCATCATATGCATGCCTAAATAAATCAGACTTTTTATATCTCCCAACGTTTTAACTTTCAGCAGTGCATAAACACTTTCATCGTATCTCCATCTTTATGGAATACCATTTCAAAAACAAATAAGCATATTTGCATAACTCAGGATCCAGGATCAACCCAAGATTCCAGGCCTTTCCCCAGCAGAAGTTAGAATCCAGGGTCGGCCGAAGATTCCAAAGATTCGCCTAGGTGTTATTCAGTGGACGTCCCTGGTGGATATTTCTCTTCCAGATTATTTAATCTTTCGTCACTAAGCATCCTTTTGGTGTCGGGGTCGCCTTATCATCCTTTTGGTGATAGCGATTGTTTAATTTTCTGTTTCTCAACATCCTTTTGGTGTCAGGGTCGCCTTATCATCCTTTTGGTGATAGCGATTGTTTAATTTTCTGTTTCGAAGCATCCTTTTGGTGTCGGGATTGCCTTATCATCCTTTTGGTGATAGCGATTGTTTAATTTTTTGTTTCTCAACATCCTTTTGGTGTCGGGGTCGCCTTATCATCCTTTTGGTGATAGCGATTGTTTAATTTTCTGTTTCTCAGCATCCTTTTGGTGTCGGGATCGCCTTATCATCCTTTTGGTGATAGCGATTGTTTAATTTTTTATTTCTCAACATCCTTTTGGTGTCGGGGTCGCCTTATCATCCTTTTGGTGATAGCGATTGTTTAATTTTCTGTTTCTCAGCATCCTTTTGGTGCCGGGGTCGCCTTATCATCCTTTTGGTGATAGCGATTGTTTATTTTTCTGTTACTCAGCATCCTTTTGATGTTGGGGTCGCTTTATCATCCTTTTGGTGATAGCGATTTTATTTTCAGTCAGTTTCCGTATCATCCTCTGTTGATAGGTGAGTTTATTCTCAGTCATCTGCCTTATCATCCTCCAGTGATAAGTGATTTATTTTGTCAATTATTTCTTGTTGTGTCACCCATCCTTTCCAGTTTATTTCATTTGCTATTTTCACAATTTCTTTTCGGACAAATTTGGAGTCTGTTAATATCTAATTATCTTATACCTTGAAAGATTGAATGCAAGCCAGTTCATCTTACTCGGTCTAAGCTAATTTGATAGGGGCATCTGTCATACCCCATATTTGTCCTACCCATATGGTTTTATTTTTAATTTCCATTCTTGTTACTATTTTATTAATCATTGTCCAAAAAAAAATGTTCTTTCTCTTTTGTTGACTATGCTCAAGATTAAGACGAGGTTTATTCAAGGATATCAGGCAAAGTCTGTATGCAGTAATATTTCAACTCAGAGTTTTGCATCAATACAATTTATCTGATGGAATCAGGATGCCAAGTGATATATTCAATTTGGTGCATTTGGCCTATGTTTTAAGGTAGTACAACTCACGCTCATGATGGTCCATATTTGAGATCTTGGATCAAGGGAATTAGTATGGTACTCCAAATCAAGTCTAAAGAACTATTCTTGTCAAATTGGTTTTCATTCATTCTTAATGTCCAGGGATTTTGAAAACAAGCGTGTATTGTGGTTTTTGGTGTGGTTTCAAATGGTGTGAAATTTTATTACATTGTCACTGAAGTTGACATTTAAAAAAAACCAGAAATTCAAAATAAGTTTGCAAATCCATGATATATGTGAGATTGTTACCAATTCTATGTGTTATTCAAATATGGAAGTAAATAGCAAGGTTTATTTGAATCATTCCAGCAAAATTCACTCAAAGAAACAGGCTGCAACAAGGTCTGTATGCACTTACAAGACCGTCTTGCTTTACTATTCAAGAGAGAACATCTTAAAGTTGAATCATAAGAAAAGAGATTGTTACAAAATATAGAGGACAATACTCTAAAAGATGGTACACAAAGCAAGTTACAGTAAAAGACAAAAAATCTAAAAGTTTTGAAGAGTGCACTGTTATTAATCCTCACCACAAACAGATTTCCACATGCCTAAGCTTATGCTTCACATTGTTACAAACAAGGTTTCAGTGATGAATTTCTAAATTCTTAAAGCAAATAAAAGTGAGAAATGTTGTTCTTGTTAGTCCTGAAATCAGACTACAAGCTAAAGACTCAATGGATTATTTCCATTCGCAGCAGCCCAATTAAGATCGTGTGAAGTCGTATGGCCTGCAAGATGATAGCAAGACACGATAAGGATCCTGAATAAGGTCATAGAAGTGCAGATGCGGGAGTTATTTCTCAAAGATTTGTCACATACCAGAACGCCAAACTTAATGATTGTAACTCCCAGTTCTTCATCATATCCTCGGTTTGACACAAAGCCTTCACTTTCCATTTGACCGTTTCCTTTCGCAACAAAGCCATGAGGTCATCCTGCCAAGTATGATAACAAGTTATCATCCAACCAAAATGCAAACATACATGAGCAAAATGGGCACAAATATCAGATATTGCAATTCATAATGCAACACATAAAATGGTAAGACACCATGAAAACCAATTACAGTTCGCAGCCAATCCATCTAAGGTTCCTTTCCCAAATCTTCCCATCCAAATTTCTCCTCCAAGTTTCCTCATTAATAAATGAAACAAAGAAAGATGAAAGAAATGGTTAGAAAAGTTGTGGAAAACTAATCCATGTGCATTACATGTAGCAGGGACATTAACCGAACCAAGTCGGAATTACAAGTAATCATAAAACCAAAACCATCTCAAGTTCAAAGCATAAATTCTGTTAATGCAGTGAGCAGAAAAATTTGTTCGAAATTGGATGTTAGCCATGAGCAAAAATGGTGTGAAGAGTTAACAACGCAAGCATAATTTTTCAGGTCACCAATAGAGATTCCTTAATTAATAAATAAGTACTACCATGTCAATCAATACCATACAACAAATGATTCTACAAGCCAAGATCATGAGGACTTCGTATTACCTTGTCAAGCTCCAGTCATCTTCACGCCATAGTTAAATTTCAAGCTAATTGAGTCATTCCCACAAAATGCGTGTCCATGCTATTTCTTGTAAACCAAGCCACATGTCCTAGAATCTCAAGCCAAGTTCAGATCATCATCAAAAGCGCTTCTTTAAGCCTTCAACCATAAAGCTCAACGGCAAGCTTACGTCTCATGTGCAAGCAAGTTGCTTCCGCATCCGTACTTTACACGCACGCACCGGCCAGAGAAGGGTTATGCACATCACAGCCACTAGTGAACTTAACCTGCACAAGAAAAACACAATGATTACATAAAAGGTTCTTCCGCAAAAAAGATGCTCGACTTTGTTGTACTTTGCCAATCCCCGGCGCTCCTCAACTGTTTTTGACGCAAAGAGTTGACAACCATACTGACCTCAGTGATTTTCAGACATATAATGGATATAACATTGACAATACTGGGCTTGTCTGCAATTGACCTTTAGAAGACTTCCAAACATAGCATCCATATAACTTTCGAAACGAGATTTCAAGTGAGGAAAATGGAACTTCATGAAGTCATTTCAATTCAAGTTTGTACCTGTACCAAAGTTCATAGTCAGCTTCAACACATGAACCGAGCAGAAGTCGTTATGATGAGTATGATTCTTGAAGCAATAGAGGTCAAAGAAAAAACAAAGTTTATGCAGCAATAAACTAAAACCATAGAAGAATTAAGTTACCGCAGTGAAAATCAAGTTATAACGGTAACAAAGTTAAGTGAAGGATTCGATTAAACAAAAAAAACTCAGTAGGGACCACTTCTTCTAGAAAGATTTCCAGCTAGCAGAAAAAAACAAATTTTCAGAATGACTCTCCTTTTTGTCCCCACAAGATCTCTCAAGATTCTCACTAACAGAATGGAAATCACAGCTCACACGTATTGCATACCTAAAGTTTGCACTATATAAGCATCATTCAATCATTGGTAAAAGAGGGGGAGAAATCCTAGTAGCAAAGAAAAAATAGCAGAAAACAATAACCCTCATTCAATCATCCAAATCCAAAATACACTTTTCATAAATCAATAATCTTTCATTGAAACAGAAACAGAGAGAATAGAGATGGAGAAAACAAAATGAGTAGAAGAGAATAAGGACTGGGTGGGATACCGACCTCTGATTTGAACCACAAAACCACCAACTACTCCATCCAAGCCGAAATCAAAACACGGTGAAACCATCTTCACCAATCCCGGCCGTAAACCCCAAAAACGCAAACAGAACCGCCGCGATACCACCGATCCGGAAAACCCCTTTCATCAAACGCAAACCGAGAGAACTCCATTGCTGAAACCGCAAGACCTTGAAGCCGGCCACCGCACAAAAACCCCATCACCATAAATCTTCTCTTCATCAAAACTCAGACCGCCGCTAAAAAAACCAATCGGCACCACCATATAAGCCGTCGTGAAGCCTTTGAAACCGAACATTTGAAGCCGCGACCCTGAGATATGAGAACCGAGCGAGATCGCGCAAGCTGGACCAGGTTATGAGAAACGTGGTGTGAGAGCTTGAGAGAGAGTCAAGAGTGAGAACTCACGCAACATCGAAACACAGAAGGGTGGGTTCTTTGATTATATTGTTCTGCTACTGACTTTCATCTGTCTCCATTTTTTTTATTATTGTTTTTATTATTATTTTAAACCTCGTCGTTTTTTTTATTATTTGATATGTTTACTCATTAAATAAACACACCCTTCCATTTTGTTTTTTTTTCATTTTGCTGTTGTTTGAAAAAGTATGGGCCGGTAGCCCATGGTTCCTATTTGCTTCTTACTGACCTTTACTCACAGCACCCTCTGTTTTAGATTTTAAATTAATTTTTGTTTTAGTTTAGTTTTTTTTTATACTTGTTTTATGTTTTATTTAGTTTTATGTCATTTTTGGTTCTTGTTCTAATTTTGATTTTATTTTAAATTTTCTTACGGGGCCAATGATATAATAAAAGACCATTTTTCGCTCGATTTCATTAAATCGGTGATATTTGGTCAATATGAGGCCCTCCTGTTTCTATTTTATCTTATTATTTTATTTTGAACACAAATTGTAATTTTATTAAATTTATTCATTATTCTCAATATTATTTAATTTATTTATTTATTTGCATTTATGATTCTATTTATTTTTTTGCGATTCAATTTATTTAATTTCGCATTTCAAATTATGTTTCGACTCCTCATAGAACGGTTTCTTTAAACCGGCTCTAAGGAAGTAAAAGAAGTAAATTTCGACGCGTCCCGAAAAAGGTCCAACGCCTTCGAATAGTTGTTCTCGATTAAAAGGTCCAACGCCTTCGAATAGTTGTGTCCCGATTAAAAGGCCGAACGCCTTCGAACCGTTCAAAACACTGCACACACGCTTTCTCTTGGGCGAATTACAACGAGACCTCTTTATTTTTCGCAATCCCCTGTATTTTATTTTGTATCCCTCTCCCATTACTTTGTACGCATTTTATTTTCCGTATTTTATTTAATTCTGAATCCTTGGTCCAACGTCAAGCGATTGCACTTGCACACTCGCACCTTTTTATTTCGTTTCGTTTAGGATCCACCTTACCTTTGCGAGCCGAGCGCATTGTGCCTCGCTAAGCAAACTACAAAACAAACCTCCATTCGTATTTACCCTCAAACCTCAAAAAACCAAAAAGTTTCGATTCAATCCAAACCCTTGATCCAACGTCAAGCGGTCTTAGGAAATAACACATTAATAAAACGAGAAGAATTGTACGCCATGAGCCTTAAGCGGTAGAAAGGAGGATAACGAGCTCTCGTTACTCGCTCCGATTACTTCGACGCAAGACGCTCGTCTTGTTGGACGAGATAAACTATCCATAGTCTTTAGTGCATTTCAACTCCTAAACCCTTTCATCGAAGAAAGGTAATAAAATCAAACAACCATTACCCTTAGTAGGCCGAACTACGAGGCTCTGACTTTCCCATTGCACACGGGAGTACGTAGGCACGAGGATCTCAATCCTTACCGAGCACCTAGGATCAATCTAACTTATAATTTAAACTCATTTCCCTCTAGCAAGCAATTCGTTTAAGCATAGACATCCTTTCGCGCGTGATAACTTAGATGGTTCCCATCGAGTACGATGGATGTAGGGGGTGCTAATACCTTCCCCCTGCATAACCGACTCCCGAACCCAGGCAATGGTTCCGTTGACCTTTGTCCTCATCCTTCTCCTCCCGGGTTGTATCTATATCTTCCCTTTCCCTCTTCGGGAATAAATAGAATTAGGTGGCGACTCTTCGGTCCGTCCGGTGCGCGGCTCCGTCTATTTCGGATCGCGTAAGGTCGTATTTTTCGGGGTACGACAGCGATTGGTTTTTTTCTGGAGAAAAGGAAAGAATTTAATAAAACGAAGTGATGTTGGATCATTGTCACATACACAGCCTATCTCAGATGGTCAAAGGGCGCTCCTAGCAGGTATTGGACCTGGGTTCGATTCCCAGGTCCTTTTCTTTTGAGCGAATTTCATCTTTTTTTCATGTTTTTCTTGTTTTTATTATTTTTAATTAATTTCATTTTAATATAATAATTAATCCAATTAATTTAAATTAATAACAAGATAAACTTCTCCTAATTAAAATTCCACCAATTTATTTTTATATAAAAAAAACTGTGGCTTCTTTTGTATCATTTGTAAATAATAATAATATTTCTTATAAATAATATGTAAATTAATTCATTTTTTAACTAGGTTTAGAATAAACTAGAAAAAAAATCATAATTTCTCTAACCATAAAATTTTAACCTTAATTTTGTTAACTAACATTTTTATTAACCTAATTTAATTAGTTTATTTTTTTTTGGATAATCTTTATTATTTAAGATAAGTTTTTGTAAGTAAAACTAATTTAATTAATTATTTTAAAACCCTAATATTTCATTAATCCTAAAAATTTAACCTAATTTTCTCTAACCCTAACCCTAATTTTCATTAACTTTAACATTTAATTTAATTAATTTTTTATTCTAATATATAATTAAATAATTAATCCTTTTGTTGTAAATAATTATTATATTGTTTATTATTATTATAATTATCCTATTTTTCTTTTTAAATATTCTTTAAAATTATTTATTTAACTTAAAAAATATTCTCTTAAATTTTGTATTCTTTATATTTGTGCTAACCTCTTTTTCTCATGATCATTATTGCTAGCCCTTTTAATTGTTATTTATTTATTATATATTTATCATTTAATTGTTTTTATTATTATGTAATTGCTAAAGCCATGTAATAGTCGTAGGTTTATTTTTGTCTTTATTTTATTGTTTATAAATATTCTTATTGCCATGGTTAGTAACTATAGGGTGTGTATAACTATGTGTAATTAAAATAATTTAGAAAACTAATTAAATAAGATAAATACTTGAATATGAACACTTACACACGTAAGTCGATCTTTGATCGCCATCTCACACTTCCTAGGGTTACTCCTCATGTTGCCTAATTATAAGGTCAAGTAAGGTGTCTTAAGCAAAGTCTCTTCACAAATATCATCAAGTCCCTTCAGTTTATAAGATTAAGTCCCTTCGAGGTTGCCTACGATAAATGATCTTGTCCCTTCGAATAAAAGATGATAAGTCCCTACGAATTGCTAAAGACACCTTGCAGTTGCCTATATTCAGATGTCCCTACACATGTCCTTTATCACAACCAAGGTAATGACTGCCTATTCCTTAATAATAGGGATAGTCTTACCATTGAAAGAACACATAAGAACAGTAAAGACTTAGCATAAGGTAGGTTCCTCTTAAGTACTTGCTCACTTTTCTTCAAAATACTTCATTACACTTCACATTTCAAACAAATTTTCAAAACAAAGTCTTTATATACATCCATACGAGGATCATTATAAAGTACTTAGAAATTTTTTAATCACACACTACACCTTTCTCAAAACAATTTAAAGTGAGCTAAGTAACTAAGATCCCATGGATAACCATGGATATAAAGGGTGCTAACACCTTCCCTTTGTATAACCTACCCCCCGAACTCAAAATCTTTTTAAGGTCTTTCCTGTTCTTTTATGCCCTTTCCTTTTGGATAAAATAAAAGTCGGTGGCGACTCTTGCTATCCGCAACATTTAACTAAAGTCAGTTCTCCCACCGTGTTACAGAACCGGCGACTCTGCCGGGGACTTAATAAAAGAGGGGTACCCTTAGGAATTAGATCACTTTAAACTTGTTTGCTTTGTTTGCTTTACCTTACTTGTTGGGTGCTCTTGTGTGTGAAAGATCCTAACCTGGATCTAGTGTAGTGTACTACAAAGGCACGAGTAACTCTGATGTGTTGTATACCTCTATTGTCTAGGTGGTTTATTTCTCACCTTCCTCGATCAGTGATGAAGAATGAACAAGGGTTCAGGTGGTCCAAGAGGATTATGTCACTTTCTCATTCAGATATTCATTGGTGCTCTAGATCTATGGAGAATGTTACTATCATTGACCGTTGTGGGGAGTTCCCTAATGTGCCACTCCTTGGCATAAGAGGGGGCATTACTTACAACCCTTCTTTGGCTCTACGCCAATTTGGTTATGCTCGGAGTAATGGTCCTCATGACATGCTTATTCAGGGTATTGTGTTCGACTACGACAACGATCTGCAAGGTTACTGTCAAAGGTTCATACGAGCTTGGGGTAAAGTGAACAAGGTTGACAACAAGACTCTGGAACCCAATTACACTATTCCTATGGAACCCTATCTCAGATGAGTGCAATCTCGTGCTCAGACTCTTATGATGCCATATCCTGCTATCCTGCCAGTTACCATGGAGCCTGTTGCTGAAGGAGATACTTCCTATATCATTCTTCATCCAGACATGCCAACTGACATGGATGAGTTACAAAGGTCTTGGATCCAGTTGAAGGAGCAAAGAGATACTTTTGAGACTCATTTCAAAGCAAGTCAAGAAAGAATCCTGGAGCTGACAAAGCAACTTCACGAGGAGTGGAATCTCAACTCATATCTCAACACAAAGAGGAAACGTCCATGGGAGACTTAAAACCCCATCTTTGTATTCATTTCATTTTTATTGTAAGCCTAAGAGGCAAACAAGTTTATTACTAATAAAAGTTTACTTTCTGTTTGTTTAAACAAATTTAAATCCTGCGGTCCTTGAAAACATTGCATACGCATTTAGATACCATGCCATTGCATCACAGGTTTCTTATGAATAGGTATCTTATCTTCTCGCTATTTATTTCATCAGAAATAGCTCTTGAACAGACTGTCAAAGATCTCCAGGCTCAGAATGCACAATTCCAAGAGTTGATTCTGAACTTGTCTAAGGGACAAGATGAGTTGAAGACACTGCTGGCTAAGAAGAGGAAGAAGACTAGAAGATCAGGAGGCCTTATCAATCTGGGAAGAAGATTCAGAGGTCCTATCAAGACAAAGGAACAGATTGAGGATTCTGAGTCTAAAAATTCTGAGAAAGAGGGAGGTAGTCTTCATGATACTGTGGGAGATTCTGATTCTGAAGCAAATTATTATCATGACCCTAGTGAGGATAAGTACAAGATGCTGGTAGATAGAATGAATGCCATGGAGTTACAAAAATCTTCTGGGCTTGATTTTGAAGATTTGAGTTTAGTATCTGGAGTGGTTATACCTATTGGCTTCAAGGTTCCTGCTTTTGTGGTATACGATGGTGTCTCATGTCCCAAGCTGCATTTAAGATCCTATGTCCGGAGGATTCAACCACATACTGCTGATAAGAAGTTATGGATTCATTTCTTCCAAGAGAGCTTGTCTGGAGCTCAATTGGAATGGTATTACCAATTGGAGAGTGTTAATATTCGTGATTGGAATGATCTTGCTGAGGCCTTCTACAGACAATACCAATATAATGTTGATTTAGCACCTACTCGCATGCAGCTCCAAAGCATGTCAATGGGTGCTAAGGAGAATTTCAAGGAGTATGCCCAAAAATGGAGAGATCTGGCTGGCAGAGTTCTTTCTCCTCTGACTGACAGGGAGTTGGTGGATATGTTTATGAGTACGCTGAATGGTCCTTTCTATAGTCACCTCATTGGAAGCTCATCATCTGGTTTCACTGAGCTGATAATGACTGGAGAACGTGTGGAGAGTGGTATAAAAAGTGGTAAGATACAGGTGGGTGCCTCTTCATCAAGCACTGCTAAGAAGCCCCATAGTGGAAAGAAGGAGTCTAATGTTGTGTATGGTCAACATAGTCGTAGTAGGAATCACCAATCTGTGGGAGCAGTCCACATTTCTAATCCTACTCCTGCAGCACCAGAGCCACAACAAAACAATCAACAGAAGCCTAGAAGACAATTCACCAAGATCAACATGTCACTGGCCCAAGCCTTGCAACACATGTTGAAAGGGGAACTCATTACTTTGAAGGACCCTCCTTAGAATCCTAATACTTCCTCTCCTCGATACAACCCTAATGCACGATGTGCCTATCATTCCAATTGTCCGGGACATGACACCAACAACTGCTAGGTGTTAAAAAACAAGATTCAAGATATGATCGAAGCTGGGGAGATTGAATTTGACCCTCCTGGGACTCCAAATGTGATTACTGCTCCCATGCCCAATCATGAGAAGACTGTTAATGTTGTTGATGAAGTTTCCTATGTTTCCTCAGTTGCACATGTGACTACTCCATTATCCATTATCAAGAAGAAGTTGGTACAGGATGGATTCTTTCTAGGTTGTAATGAAGACTGTTTTTATTGTGCCTATAAACCTGATAGCTGCTGGAAGTTGAAGGATGGTATTCAACGCCTCATGGACAATTACACTATATTGTTTGAGAGGACACCTTCTGTGGAAAGTATGTGTGAACATCTAACTCGAGGTACGAAGTTTGAAGATGTGGCCATGGTTGATAAAGTGCCAGTGAAGATTACCTCCAAAGGCCCTGTCAAGATCACTTCCAAGGGTCCTATCAAGATTACTGCTGAAGGCCTGGTAAAGATTGTTGCTGAAGTTAGAGTACCTCCCATGATTATTACCACTACTGGCCCTGTTCCCTATACTTCTGATAAAGCTATACCCTAGAATTATGGTTCTGATGTTTATCTCCATGGTGTTAAACAGGAACCTCTGACTGATGCACCTATTACTGATAAGAATCCTGATGTTGATAATATTGCTGGATCTAGTAAGATCACCAGAAGTGGAAGAATTTTCTCTCCTCTGGCTACCTCAAAAAGTGCAGTTACTCCAACTACTACCTCCACTTCTGAACCAAGTACTGATGCTCGGGGCAAAGGTCCTGTGGTTGAACCTGTGCGAGCTGAAGCACCGACTGCTGAAAATATTTCTAAACAGATGGAAGAAGTGTTGAAGATCATTCACAAGAGTGATTATGATATTGTTGACCAGTTGGGGCATAATCCCTCCAAAATCTCCATGTTATCTTTGTTGCTGTGTTCTGAGGCTCATGCTAAGGCCTTAATCAAGTTCTTAAAAACAGCTCATGTGCCAAATGAGATTTCTGTGGATCAATTTGAGAATTGTGTTGCACATCTGACTTATGATAATGGATTAGGCTTTTCTGATGCTGATTTGACTCCTACCAAGAGGAATCATAACAGAGCTCTGCACATATCCATTGAATGTAAAGGCACTACCTTGTCTCATGTGTTGGTGGACAATGGTTCTTAATTGAATGTACTTCCCAAAGAGGTTCTGAACAAGCTCAGTCCTGAAGATGTCGTGTTAAGACCAAGTAATGTAGTGGTGAGGGCCTTTGATGGCTCAAGAAGAGTGGTACATGGAGAAGTAGATCTCCCGATCAAAGTAGGCTCTCAAGTCTTCGACTCTACTTTCTATGTAATGGATATTCGTCCTGCGTACTCCTGTTTGCTTGGGCGCCCCTGGATCCATGGGGCAGGTGCTATGACTTCCACTCTATATCATAATTTGAAATATCCGGTGAAGGGAAAGATCGTCACTGTTTATGGTGAAGAAGAGTATATGGTCACTCATGTGAATACTTTTAAGTATGTTAAGGTAGAAGGTGAATATGTTGAGACTCCTTGCCAGAAATTTGAAGTAGTTCCTTGGGTCGTTCCTGCTACTGAAGCTCCCCCTGTTGTTAAAAGAGTTCCTGTGGTTACCAGAGTACCTCCTACAATGGCCTCCCTCAAAGATGCTAGAGTTATGGTTGAAGAAGGTGGTTATACTATTTGGGGTCAGCTTCCTGACATTCCTTACAAGTCTGACAAGTTTAGTTTGGGTTTCACTGCAGAATCCCGGAAGGCTGTTCATCGTGCTCGTGTTGTTCGTATCACCAATCAAGGGGTTATGAGAGATCAAATTAATGTTGTGGGTGACTATAATGAAGACTACAACCTGGATGACTGGATCTTTCCTACCTTGGGTGATGGGCTCAACAATTGGAAGACCGAATACGTTATTCCTATCTCCTTTAGTCAGGAGTAAATACTATTATTGTGTTTTTATTTTAAGTTTGTAATTTCGAACAATTAAACTTTTAAGCCTTGTGTCTTACCCGGGGCACAATGGTATGCTTGTTTCGGGATGTCATTTCATTTGCATACTTCATTCAATAAAAATCAATGGACGTTTCATTTTCATAAATATTGTGCTCCTTGTCTTTCTTTTATTTTTAATTTTGTTTTATCAGCTATGTGTTCTTACACACACCCATATCACTAAAATGCAGATCCTCATCCACTCTGGATCCTGTTGATAACAGTTCTACTATTGCCAATTATAATTTCGAGAATCCAATCTATCAAGCTGAAGATGGAAAGAAGGAAGATTGTGAAGTACCTGTAGAGCTTGCTAGGTTGTTACAACAAGAAGAGAAAGCTATACAGCCACATGAAGAGCCAATTGAAGTTGTGAATCTGGGAACTGAAGAAAACAGGAAAGATGTTAAGATAGGGGCTGAACTAGAAGATGGTGTTAAGAGCAGACTAATTCAGATGTTACATGATTATGTGGAGATCTTTGCGTGGTCCTATGAAGATATGCCAGGGCTGGATACAGACATTGTGGTTCACCGTTTACTGGTAAAAGAAGATTGTCGTCCGAAGAAGCAGAAGGTTCGTCGCATGCATCCTGAAATGTCAGAAAAGATTAAAGCAGAGGTGATGAAATAGTTTGATGCAGGGTTCTTAGCTGTGACTTCTTATCCTCAATGGGTTGCAAATGTGGTACCAGTACCTAAGAAAGATGGAAAGGTACGTATGTGTGTAGACTATAGAGATCTGAATAAGGCCAGCCCTAAAGATGACTTTCCACTTCCTCATATTGATGTTCTGGTAGACAACACTTCTCAGCATAATGTATTCTCTTTCATGGATGGTTTCTCTGGTTACAATCAAATCAAGATGGCACCTGAAGATATGGAGAAGACTACGTTTGTTACACAGTGGGGCACTTTTTGCTATAAAGTGATGCCATTTGGTTTGAAGAATGCCGGGGCAACATATCAGCATGCTATGGTGGCTTTGTTTCACGATATGATTCATCATAAGATAGAGGTATATGTGGATGATATGATAGCCAGTTCCTAGAATGAAGAACAACATCTTGATCATCTACATAAGCTGTTTGAAAGGTTGAAGAAATACAAGTTGAGATTGAACCCAAACAAATGTACTTTTGGAGTTAGGTCTGGTAAACTCCTGGGTTTCATTGTCAGTGGAAAAGGTATTGAAGTGGATCCTGCAAAAGTAAAAGCTATACAAGAGATGCCAGCTCCCCATACTGAAAAGGAAGTTAGAAGTTTCTTGGGACGATTGAATTATATTGCAAGATTTATTTCCCAGTTAACTGCCACCTGTGAGCCAATCTTCAAGTTATTGAAGAACGATCAGGTAATGGAGTGGAATGATGAGTGCCAGACAGCCTTTGATGAAATCAAAAGATATCTTCTAGAACCTCCAATTTTGATGCCACCAGTTGATGGAAGACCCTTGATTATGTACTTAACAGTATTAGACAACTCAATGGGGTGTGTGTTGGGGCAACATGACGAGTCTGGTCGAAAAGAGCAGGCAATATACTACCTTAGCAAAAAGTTTACCGACTGTGAAACAAGATATTCACTGCTCGAGAAAACTTGTTGCGCTTTGGCATGGGCTGCTCGCCGACTAAGACAATATATGTTGACTCATACTACTTTGTTGATTTCAAAGATGGATCCAATCAAGTACATATTCAAGAAACATGCTCTCTCCGGACGAATAGCAAGATGGCAAATGATCTTAACAGAATATGATATACAGTACACTACTCAAAAGGCCATTAAAGGAAGTGTTGTAGCTGATCATTTGGCTCATTAAGCAGTGGATGATTATCAGTCAATGAGTTTTGAGTTCCCTAATGAAGACATTATGATTATTACCAAAGAACCTGGACAATATGACGGACCTGAACAAGGATCCCGATGGACTATGGTTTTTGATGGAGCTTCTAATGCACTTGGTAATGGTGTTGGTGTTATGATCATTTCCCCTGAAGGTTGTCATACCCCGATTACCGCAAGACTTTGTTTATATTGTACCAATAATATGGCTGAGTATGAGGCATGTATCATGGGTATCAAAGCTGCCATTGAGATGAAGATTCAGTTCCTGGACGTATATGGAGATTCAGCCCTGGTAGTTAGTCAGATTAAAGGAGATTGGGATACCAAGCATGAAAATCTTATTCCTTACAAAGAGCATGTGTTGTCCTTGATCCCATATTTTGAAGAGATTACCTTTGGACATATTCCACGAGGAGAGAATCAGGTGGCAGATGCATTAGCCACCATGGCATCTATGTTTGAGATTAGTTGGGATGATGAAGCTCCCAAGATTACTATTGACAGATTTTAGAAGCCTGCATACTGCAATGAGATTGACACTGAAGAAGCAGAGGGGAAGCCTTGGTTCTATGAAGTGAAAAGATACCTTGAAGCTCAGGAGTTCCCTGAAGGGGCATCTGTCAAAGATAAAAAGTTTCTGAGGAGGTTTTCTGCTAAGTTCTTTTTGAGTAATGGAATTTTGTACAAGCGCAATCATGATTCAACTTTGCTTCGTTGTGTGGATAAGAAGGAAGCAACAGAGATTATGGAAGACATGCATGATGAGATTTTTGGCACTCATTCTAGTGGTCATACCATGGCAAAGAAAATACTGAGAGCAGGTTGCTATTGGTCTACTATGGAAGCTGACTGCTATCAACATTCCAGAACATGTCACAAGTGTCAAATCTATGCTGATAAAGTGCATATACCTCCAGCTCCATTGAATGTGTTGACTGCTCCTTGGCCCTTTGCCATGTGGGGCATTGATATGATTGGGGAGATCAAGCCTACTGCTTCTAATGGGCATCATTTCATCCTGGTTGCTATTGATTACTTTACAAAGTGGGTAGAGGCAGCTTCATTTGCATCTGTTACTAAGAATGTGGTGGCTCGATTCATTAAGAATAATCTCATATGTAGGTATGGTATCCCTGAAAGGATTATCACTGACAATGGCTCTAATCTGAACAACACCATGATTACTGATCTCTGCACGCAGTTCAAGATTAAACATCACAATTCTTCTCCGTATCGTCCGAAGATGAATGGGGAAGTGACTGTTACTTAAGAACATTAAGAAGATTCTACAGAAAATGACTGTTACTTATAAATATTCGCACGAGATGTTACCATTTGCTCTGTATGGTTATCGTACTACAATACGTACTTCAACAGGGGCAACCCCATTCTCCTTAGTCTATGGTATGGAAGCAGTTCTACCCATTGAGGTTCAGATCCCTTCCTTGAGAATCATGAAGGATGCAGGCTTGGATGAAGATGAGTGGATTCAGACTTGACTTGATCAGATAAATTTGATTGATGAGAAAAGGCTGGAAGCTGTTTGTCATGGCCAGATGTACCAGATACGGATGATCAAAGCTTTTAATAAGAAGGTTAAGCAAAAGGTATATCAGATTGGTGACTTGGTAATCAAGCGTATCATATTACCACAGGGTGATCCTAGGGGCAAGTGGACTCCTACATACGAAGGGCCATTTGTAGTTGTTGTACCCCGAAAAATACGATCTTACGCGATCCGAATGGAACAGAGTCACGCGCCGGACAGACTGAAGAGTCGCCACCTAATTCTATTTATTCCCGAATAGGGAAAGGGGAGATATAGATACAACCCGGGAGGAAAAGGATGAGGACAAAGGTCGACGAAACCATTGCCTGGGTTCGGGAGTCGGTTATGCAGGGGGAAGGTATTAGCACCCCCTACATCCATCGTACTCGATGGGAACCATCTAAGTTATCACGCGCGAAAGGATGTCTATGCTTAAACGGATTGCTTGCTAGAGGGAAATGAGTTGAATTATAAGTTAGATTGAACCTAGGTGCTCGGCAAGGATTGAGATCCTCGTGCCTACGTACTCCCGTGTGCAATGGGAAAGTCAGAGCCTCGTAGTTCGGCCTACTAAGGGTAATGGATGTTGATTTTATTACCTTTCGTCGATGAAAGGGTTTAGGAGTTGAAATGCACTAAAGACTATGGATAGTTTATCTCGCCCAACAAGACGAGCGTCCTGCGTCGAAAATAATCGGAGCGAGTAACGAGAGCTCATTATCCTCCTTTCTACCGCTTAAGGCTCGTGGCGTACAAATCTTCTCGTATTTTTAGAATGTTTTATTTCCTAAGACCACTTGACGTTGGATCAAGGGTTTGGATCTAATCGAAACGTTTTGGTTTTTTGAAGTTTAAAGGTAAATGCAAGTGGAGGTTTATTTTGTGGTTTGTTAGAGAGGCACGAAGCGCTCGGCTCGCAAAGGTGGAGTGGATCCTAATAAACGAAAATAACTGGAAAATAAAGTGCAAGTGTGCAAGTGAGATCGCTTGGCGTTGGACCAAGGATTCGGAATTAAATAAAATGCGGAAAATAAAATACGTACAAAGTAATGGGATAGGGGTACAAAATAAATACAGGGGATTGCGAGAAATAAAGGGGTCTCGTTGTAGTTTGCCCAAGAGAAAGCGTGTGTGCAGTGTGTTTGAACTATTCGAAGGCGTTCGGCCTGTTTAATCGGGATGCAACTATTAGAAGGCGTTGGACCTTTTAATCGAGCGCAACTATTCGAAGGCGTTGGACCTTTTCGGGACGCGGCGAAATTTGGTTCGTTTACTGCCTTAGAGCCGATTTAATGAAATCATTCTATGAGGAGTCGAATCGTAATTTAAAATGCGAATTAAATGAATAAATTGAATTAAATTGCGAGAATTAAATTAAAATAGAATAATGAATTAAATAAATAAATAAATTAAATTAATGTTTGTTTATCGAAATAATAAAATAATGAAAAATTAATTACAAGGAGGGCCTCATATTAACCAAAAATCACCGATTAAAATCGGGCGAAAAATTGGCCTTTTATGATATCATTGGCCCCAAAAATAAAGAAAAATAAATGGATAAATTACTAAATAATTATCTAACGTATATTTTTTAATAACATTTCTCAAGTGATAATAACAAAAAAAAAATTATAAAGAAACTAAAGTAATAATATAAATTAAAATAATGAAGACAAATAGAGTTTAACAATTTAAAAAGAAATTCCAAAGAGAAAAAAAGGGAAAGCGCTGACTGTATTGAGTATGTGCAGAAGACAAATTAGTTCTGTGGGCTATTAACAACCCAACCACAACTTATAAGAAAACACAACAAAAAAAATAAAAATAAAGTAAGAGATAGGGGATTTCGCCTGGTTGTATGCAGTGTGCATAACAAGATCGGGATGGGCTTGGCCCAACTCTAACAATAATACTAAAATACAGAAACAATAAAAAATAAAATAAATTTATGTTGTGATGCGGTAGTGAAGGTTTTTTCTTAAAGCAAACGTGTCTTGTTTCTTAAAAATGATGAAAAGAAAAATAATATGAATAAATAAAGAAAATGAAATTATAAAGAAATGAGAAACATAAACAAAACAGCAGCCCAACAAAAGCAGAGAAGCACACTTCTCCCTCAAACGCGTTAAAAACAACAATGACCTACCCTACCGATGAATCAACGGCGGCGCTCTCCGATCCGGTTCCTAGGCTTGCGCGTCAATCTCCCTCTACTCCGTGTATGCTTCCGAACAACAACCAAAACGCATCCCACTTTCGGTCTCAAAAATCACACGACGGTTCTGCGTTTTTTGGTCGATTTGAGTTTGGGTTTCGATGAGGTTGAAAGAAGTATAATGTGTTTGTGGTTTTTTCGGATTTGTTTTTTTTGCTGTGCTTGAAAGGGATGCAGAGAAGAGTTAATGGAAGAAAATGGTTTCTTTTGTGCAATTTTGTATTTAGGGCTTTGGTGTTACGGTTTGAAAACGATGGAAAATTTGCGGATTCGGTGGTTTCTGAGATGGTGCGGATTCAAGGCTTCTGTGTTATTTTTGATTTAGGAGATTTGGTTCTGGTTTTTGGTCGTTGAGGGGATTGAGCGGCGGTTTGGATGGTAATGCTGAAGAGATTGATGCAGGAGAGTTAAAGGATGAAGGCGGATTCGTGAAGGGTTTGAGAGAGGTAATGGCCTTTTTTCTTTAGGGTTTCCTCTGTGTAGGGTTTTTTTAGGTGTCCTCCTCATTCACAATGATTGGTAGGTCTTTATATTGTGATTGGAGTGAGGGTGGTATGTGTAGGGAAAAACAAATTTCAGAGGAATATCCTCTAATCCGTGTGAGAGGACCTGTGAATCCGTTAGAGTGGATTTTTGAGTGATTTGTGGGGACCCTCTATTTGGTGAGTCATGACTTTCGTTTTTGTCTGTAGTGAGTCTTGAAAATTTTTCTAGAATGACTTGTGGTCCCCTGCTGAATTTTCATTTGACCTTTTTTACCGTACTCATTTTACTGCTTGACTCTGTTGCTGCAAACTGAATTTGTGTGTTTTTACTGATATGAGCCTTGTTGATGTCTTGCAGGGAACTTGTTTTATTTGTTGATGGAGCTATGGTCATCAATGGTATGAAGGATTCAAAGCCGACCTGCTCACGGAATTGGTAAGAAACTTGGAGAATAGGGCAACAGTTTGGTTAATGAAGACTTGTATAGAGATGGTGAGAACTCAACATTTGGCCTGGACTTGGTGCAACCTATTATGGTGTTGTCATGAACATGCTTTAAAATATCCCTATTTCTTCCTTTTTTTTGCAGACAACATTTGGTGGTTGTCAAGATGTATTATGAAAG
The DNA here is from genome assembly GCA_963966055.1 of Lathyrus aphaca. Lineage (NCBI taxonomy): Eukaryota > Viridiplantae > Streptophyta > Magnoliopsida > Fabales > Fabaceae > Lathyrus > Lathyrus aphaca. Next base: position 279,061,068 of record OZ014521.1, read on the forward strand.
CCTGAGCCAGACCTGAATTGCAGAATGGATGGGAACTATTTCATGAGGTCAAAACCTGCACGGAGTTAATATGCTTTAAAAAAAAATTATGATGCCAACTAGTTTTCTAATGCATAATACTGACATGAACAAAGGTATCATGCTTTCTTTAATTCCTTGATTTCTCAGTACTCTTGTTTGTACCAAACACTCAATCCTCTCTATTTTCATGTTCTGACCTGTTGTACTTTCTCTAACAGCTTTCAACAAGTCCTCTCATGGCTTCATAATTCATAACGATAGCTGATGCATCCTTGAGACTTCTAGTTTTTCCATAACTTCGTCATCTACCAAAGTGTCTAAACTAAAACCTTGGCATTTGGTAACAATCGTGTGCTTCTGTCAACAGGCCCTGCCCTCACATTACGAGCTTCGACATGCTTAGGCTTATTTTCTACTACAGCGGTAAAGAACAAAAATCTTCACATGGATCCACCATCAGGGTACTAATTGAGTCCTTTGTTAGGCTTTACAGCTTTCCTGCAAGTCTGCCACTTCGAGTGAATTCACGTGCAGGCTGGCTTTGACGCTTTATTCCTAACGCAAACGTAATTCCTTTGTATCACATATGTTTTTGTACTCATTGTTATAACTGTTTTTTCACTGACTCATTTGTTGCGGCATGTCGTAGCTGCTGAAGTTTGTTGTGATTTTTTTTTGCAGATGTTAACGATTAAGCTTATCAAAAAAACACAAGAACAACAATGTTGCGAGAACTTGGATGCTGATGCGTTTTTGTGTGAGTAGGGCGTGATGGCTTTTACGGTGTGCTACAATGTGTGAGGTGCATTTGGCTATTTGTGAATAGAGTTTGGAAAAGGATGGCTTGGATTTGAGGCGAGGTAGTTGTCCTGGTATGGTATCTTGTATGCTGCCACTTTGTATGTATTGAGAATGATTTAGAATCGTATGTCTACTACTACTGTGATTTGTTTTTGTTGAGCTTGATCATGTGTGTTATTTCTTTTTCTTTTCAAGTGCATTCTTTTGGAGCCATTGATAATTTGTTGAATCTTGGAATTGAAGGAAATGATTCTCGGTGTATTTATGATGGAGTTTGGCTAAAGAAGATTGACCTTGTGGCTTTGTTGCGAAAGGAAACGGTCAAATGGAAAGTGAAGGCTTTGTGTCAAACCGAGGATATGATGAAGAACTGGGAGTTACAATCATTAAGTTTGGCATTCTGGTATGTGACGAATCTTTGAGAAATAACTCCCGCATCTGCACTTCTATGACCTTACTCAGGATCCTTATCGTGTCTTGCTATCATCTTGCAGGCCAAATGACTTCACAAGATCTTGATTGGGGCTGCTGCGAATGGAAATAATCCATTGAGTCTTTAGCTTGTAGTCTGATTTCAGGACTAACAAGAACAAAATTTCTCACTTGTATTTGCTTTAAGAATTTAGAAATTCATCACTGAAACCTTGTTTGTAACAATGTGAAGCATAAGCTTAGGCATGTGGAAATCTGTTTGTGGTGAGAATTAATAACAGTGCACTCTTCAAAACTTTTAGATTTTTTTGTCTTTTACTGTAAATTGCTTTGTGTACCATCTTTTAGAGTATTGTCCTCTATATTTTGTAACAATCTCTTATGATTAAACTTTAAGATGTTCTCCCTTGAATAGTAAAGCAAGACGGTCTTGTTGCAGCCTGTTTCTTTGAGTGAATTTTGCTGGAATGATTCAAATAAACCTTGCTATTTACTTCCATATTTGAATAACACATAGAATTGGTAACAATCTCACATATATCATGGTTTAACAAACTTATTTTGAATTTCTGATTTTTTTTAAATGTCAACTTCAATGACAATGTAACAAAAATTCACACCATTTGAAACCACACCAAAAACCGCAATACACGCTTGTTTTCAAAATCCCTGGACATTAAGAATAAATGAAAACCAATTTGACAAGAATAGTTCTTTAGACTTGATTTGGAGTACCATACTAATTCCCTTGATCCAAAATCTCAAATATGGACCATCATGAGCGTGAGTTGTACTACCTTAAAACATAGGCCAATTGCACCAAATTGAATTGATCACTTGGCATCCTGATTCCATCAGATAAATTGTATTGATGCAAAACTCTGAGTTGAAATATTACTACATACAGACTTTGCCTGATATCCTTAAATAAACCTCATCTTAACCTTGAGCATAGTCAACAAAAGAGAAAGAACATTTTTTTATTTTTTTTGGACAATGATTAATAAAAGAGTAACAAGAATAGAAATTAAAACTAAAACCATATGGGTAGGACCAATTTGGGGTATGACAGATGCCCCTATCAAATTAGCTTAGACCGAGTAAGATGAACTGGCTTGCGTTCAATCTTTCAAGGTATAAGATAATTAGATATTAACAGACTCCAAATTTGTCCGAAAAGAAATTGCGAAAATAACAAATGAAATAAACTGGAAAGGATGGGTGACACAACAAGAAATAATTGACAAAATAAAATCACTTATCACTGGATGATGATAAGGCAGATGACTGAGAATAAACTCACCTATCAACAGAGGATGATAAGGCAACTGACTGAAAATAAAATCGCTATCACCAAAAGGATGATAAAGCGACCCCCACATCAAAAGGATGCTGAGTAACAGAAAAATAAATAAAATCGCTATCAACAAAAGGATGATAAAGCGACCCTAACACCAAAAGGATGCTGAGTAACAAAAAATAAATAATCGCTATCACCAAAAGGATGATAAGGCAACCCTAACACCAAAAGGATGCTGAGTAACAAAAAATAAATAATCGCTATCACCAAAAGGATGATAAGGCGACCCCGACACCAAAAGGATGCTGAGTAACAAAATAAATAAATAAATAAATAATCGCTATCACCAAAAGGATGATAAGGCGACCCCAACACCAAAAGGATGCTGAGTAACAAAAAAAATAAATAATCGCTATCACCAAAAGGATGATAAGGCGACCCCAACACCAAAAGGATGCTGAGTAACGGAAAATTAAACAATCGCTATCACCAAAAGGATGATAAGGCGACCCCGACACCAAAAGGATGCTGAGTGACAGAAAATTGAATAATCTGGAAGAGAAATATCCACCGGGGACGTCCACTGAATAACACCTAGGAATATCTTTGGAATCTTCGGTTGGCCCTGGATCCTGACTTCCGCTGGGGGAATGCCTGGAATCTTGAGTTGATCCTGGATCCTGAATTATGTAACTATGCTTGTTAATTTGAAATGGCATCTCATAAGGATGGAGATACGACGCAAATGTTTATGCACTGAGATGTAAATTCGATAATGTTGGGGAAAATAAAAGGCTGATTTATTTAAGGTATGCATATGATGCACATGCTGCAAATGATTGATGTAAATGATGCTTATGATTTTGATAATGCACAATGATGCATATGAGCGATTGAAATGAAAGGTGCCAGCTTGGTGGACTTCTGGTTTGGTAGTTGCCAATAGTGATTGGACTTTGGGTGGGTGGAGGGCTTGATTCCCCGACACTCGATCTTCGACGATGTATGATCATAAGATGGATCTGAAAGTTCCAAGTTTGGTTATCTGCTGATGAGCGAAGCAACTTAATTGACACATTGTCGCTCCCACCTTATGACACATAAGGTCAGAAGGGGTGCAGACGCGAACGGTCGGCGAAAGGGGAAGAGAACACACAGGGGTGAACTCAGAAAAAAGAAAAGAGTCGCCAGCTAGGCATTTTTATCCCGGAGGAAAGGTAATGTTGCATAAACCTAAGAAAAGATGTGGATAAGACGGTTGCGTACCAGAGAGACTGAGAAAGGGGGTTGGTTACAACCTGGGAAGGTATTAGCACCCAGATTGTGCGCCTTACTCGACGGGATCCACGCTTAAAAGATTTGTGTTTTAAAGGGGTAGTGTCAGTGCAATATGTGTATCAAAGCTGGAAAGAATGCAAGTGTCAGTGTAAAAGAAAAGTGAAGTGTATAAGTGAAGTGTCAGTGTGAGAATAAGAATGAAATGCTCAAGATCATGAGGCTGAAAGAATAAGACTGAAGGAGGGGGAATATACAGAGACTTTTGTTCGATAATTGTTAAGTTATGCCTACGTATCCTCTCGTGCAATGAGGAAGTCAGAACACCGTAGTTCGACCCAAAGAGACTGAAAGATAAATTGACTTGTGAACTGCTTACTGGTCTATGCTCAAGTGTATGACCTGTCTGGCTCAGGTGCAAACTGTCTTGCATTAGACGGAAGAAGCAAGTTCTCGTTTATGAGTGAAGATGATGAGAAAAGAATCCCGGAGGAGACGATTGTTGTTTGTTTTTGTGTTTTCAATCTTTTATTGCTTTTTGAAGTTTTTCATAAGTTAATGAGCTTAAGCCTAAACCAATGGGTTAGTAAACTCATCACATCTTCCCTCTGATTAGGGGTAATGAGGATACCTTAAGTGTGAAGTCAGCATCTCACACTTAATCACCATGGTGTATGATTAAGATCATTAACCTACTTGTGATTATTTAGATGTTTTTGTTGTTTTTGTTTAGTGATAAGTAATGATATTAAGCCATAATCAGGGATTAAACAGACTCATTACACCATCCTAATAGAAGGATAATAGATGAGAATGTTTAAGCTGAGGAAAACTCCTCAACTTAATCCATGATTAGGGATTAACCTCATGACAAAACAAAGCCTTTATTAGATGGATTTTAGTTAATGGTGAGATAAAGAAGTGAGTTTTATGGTTTGTAAGACAACTTGAGGGGGACTTGTCCATTAACACTAGGGTTAGTCCTTCTTAACCAATTAAGGAAGAATTAGAACCCTGATGCAAGGCCCAAGTTACAAGCTTGATGTCTTGATGATTATTAAGTGAATTGATTAAAGGATTTAAACACATTAAGGGTTCAACACTTAGGATTAAAGTTATACACTCCATCCTAATAGAAGGATGCAGGCATAAGCTTAATCACAAAGCCTTAAAACCTTTAAGGTTTAGTCCCTGATTATGAGATGAGAAGAGAAGACTCAAAGAGACACAAAGGCAAAACTAAATGGGGAACTAATCAAGCCCTAATTGTTATCATACTTGGATATCCTAGGGTTTGTGAGGCTTAAGAGAGAAATAATCTTCAAAGGCCACCAAGGAGGAATCGGATGAAAGGATCCAGAAGCAAAGAGAAGCAAAACAACTTGCTTCACTTAAGAAGACAAGTTGCTTGAAGAAAGAAAGTAAGATGAACAAGAGTGAGCAAGCTCAATCCAAAGCACAAGATAAAATGCAGCAATGATGCATAAGAGAGATGAAAAGAGATTGTGAGAAGTGAAGGCAAATTCACTTCTCAAACAACTTACCACCTGAAAAGTTAGCAAAAGAAATGAAATGAAATGCAATGCAAAATGAGATGAAATGTGATGATGCAAACCAAAACCAGAGGCATGAGTATGATGTTAATGATGCTAAGAGATGATGCAAACATGAGGCAAGGCATTAGAATGATCATACAAACATATGGATGCAAGAGAAGCATGTTTTGAACCATGGATGCACATGAAAAGTTATGGAATGCAAAATGCATATAACATGGCAAATGGAAGATGCAATGATCAAACATGATTCTAATATGTCCTAAGATGTATTATGAATCAAATGGATGCACAAAATGTCATGGCAAGTCATGGTATGCAAGCAAATGGAAGATGGATGCAAAGGAAGGCATGAATTAGGGTTATATGCAACATATAAAACAAAAATCCAAAACCAGAAGCAAATGACATGATAAAAATTTGAAAGTGCAATCAAAGGAACCCTAAACCTATACAAACTCACTGCCCAAAGGAGGGGATTTAACTCTTAATCTAGTGGAAGTTATGAATTTCCTAAGATTGCTAGGGTTTTAAGGTACCTTGACAAGAAAAATGCAAAACAAATGGAAAATGCAAGATCAATTCATGCCAATTTTATCCTACAAACTAAATGCCCTACAAGATGCAATGCAAAAAGAATCATGATCCAACTCTCAAAGGTTAGACAGAAATGAATTTTCCAAGTTTGAACCAAAATATTACCTCAAAATGAATTTAATTCCAAAGAAAATAATCAAAAGGCATCAAGAACAAAAAATAAATTTGGTTTGAGAGTTGGACAATGTTTCTAAATGTTTCTAAATGCTATGTGAATTTTTTTTTGTGATTTTTAAATACCTAAAAGTATTTTTAATTAATTAATTTTCATTAACTAATTAAAAATAAACTTTTAAATGATTTAAAAATAATTTTTAATGCAAAAAATAAAAATAAAAATATTTTTGGGTCCTGAAAATTAATGAAATGTTTGACAAAAAAAATCATAATTTTTCAATGCATTTTTCTATTTTTTAAAATTCGTGTAAATAAAATGCAAATATAATGAATTAAAACAAAGAAAAAGGAAAAGTCAACAGATCCAAAGGCTGGAATTTGAACTGGGGTGAGATTCAAACTGACTAAAACTAATTAATTAATTTAATTAAATGGAATTAGGGTTTAATGATAGATCCAGGCCTTTGAAACGCGCGGGGGATTGACTTAGTCAGCCTGATCTACGCTCCACATTCAAACTACAATTAATGACACAATTATGGCTTAATGACTCTCAGGTGGCCGGAAATGACCTCCGGTCATCTTCGCCGACCACATGTCTCCCTGAAAATTGCTAGCTCACTCCCCAGGTCCCTAAAACCTAATCTCTATGCCCAGAATCCATCCCCAAACATCATAGAGCAAGAATCAACAACCAAAACACATTTATTTTTCATAACAAAGCTGAATTGAAGCAAAACGCATTTAGGTCAGAAAAGTTTCAGAAGCAACTTACATACTCAATACTCAATCATTTTCGAAACAAAACATATCAGCATAATCAGTGAAGCATAGAGAATCATTTAGAAACTTAAAAACATGTTTCTGGAAAAAATGTTCTTGAGCTCACCTGAATTGAAGCTTTGATTTTTGGACCTTTCTGGCTGCCCCTTTGATCCAAAACGCCTCTAATGGACCTCCTGAGAAATCGTGTTTCAGTTTGAGGATGTTTCAGGGATGAATGAGGGTATGGAAATGATCAGGGGAGTGTGTTGCGATGTTTTGTGAAGTTTGTTTTTGTGTTTGATGCTTGTATGATGATTTTCGAAGGAAGTTGCATAAGAGGTGGAAAATGAGAATGCTGGCTTGGAGAGTGTTTCAGCATGAGTTGTGTTATGAAAATGAATCCTTGGAGTGTGTTTGTAAAGTCTGGATTGGGCAGAGAGTTGTTGTGGACTGTTGTGATTGGTATGGGTGTTTTTGCCAAAAAGTCAAAAGTGTTGTACTTGAGGTATGGGCAATGGTGTAGCTAGCTCATTGGCTTGTCCTAGCTCAGCTGAGATTAAGGATGTCCATGGAATTGGTCTTAGGATAATTCAGCAAGTTGAGTGAAGTTTATGTAGTGTTTTGCAAATTTATGAACTTTTGGCCCTTTTGGAATTTCTTGATCCACAAGTCATGAAAATGGCCAAAACTTTGATGCAATCTGATCTTTAGACATTGGTTCATGTTTGTGCAAGAATTAGAAGTCACTTTGAGGTCTCATTTCAACTTGGCAAGTGGTTTTGCAACTTTGCCTCTTTGGTGCATAACTTGAAATTATGTGATTTTTCCCAACTTTGACAAGCCATAACTTTTGATCCAAAATGAATTAGAATGAGTTCTTGTACTTTTTGAAAAGGGAATGATCCATTCTACAACTTTCATGACCAAAGTTTTCTCATTAGAAGCATTTTTGAATCAAAAAGCAAGGGTTGAAAAAGTTTCCCAAAATGGCAAGTTTCCATTACAAGTCATTTTCCCAAAAAGTCAACTTTGCAAATGGCTTGAAATTCTTCAATTTTGTGAACTTCTAACATCTTCTATGATCAAATAAAGATCATACATAATCAAAATGATGATGAACACCCTTTGGTTGGGTCATTGAGGGCCTCAGATGCCCTGATTTTGCACTGACTTGCTCAAAAAGTCAACTCTTGATCAGATGCCTTCCCCATTGAATTTCTTCATGAAAATTGATATGCATGATCCCTATACCATATAGAGACCAATAGAAACAAGAATGACCAAAAAATTTGGAGTTATGGCCTTTGAAACCAAAACCCTAATTCTAGGTCATCTGTGCAGTTAAACCTGGCTCTGCTTCCATGCCAATCTCAGTTCTTGTGATTTTTTGACATTATTGACTTTGAGAGGATATAATATGATGCTTGAACATACATGGACCCCTTTGAAGTGATTGATGACCTTTGGAGTGGCTCAAATGGCTCTTGGATTGCTCATATCACAAACCCTAGATGCAGATGACTTAGAAGCAATGCAGTGAATCAAAAATGTGGTATGAGATGCTATGGTTGAGTTTATGTGTATGAGGATATCACAAGCCATGGTGTGAATGGGTGAGGGCAAATTTGGGGTGTTTACAGCTGCCCCTATTCAAACATGAGTTAGCTGTGCAGGATGTAAGCAACGACTTAACAGGCAAACAAGATAACTTGTGGTTGAATACCAAAGACAATCCAAAATTTGCACTCACAGAATGTAGAAGAAAAGGGATATAGACTGTAAAGGAAAATAAAGTATATTTATAAAGTGCGGGCGACGGAGGACGACCGTCGAGCAGAGGATGACTGCTGGGGATAAAGCGGTGACGGGGACGACCGACATGCTGGGGATATAAGAGATTATGATGGGGACGACCATCAAACAAAGATATAAGACTCTCTGGGGATAACAGGTAAACATAAATGATGAGGTACGGTCATCAAAGGTGAAGGACGATCACCTAGCAGGGGACAGCTGCTCTGTTGGGGATAAGATGAGGGACGGTCATCTAAGGTGAAGGACGATCACCTGGCAAGGTACGGTTGCCAAAAGCATCGCGACATAGGACGAATTTCGGATAAAAAGGTCAACGATGGGGACGGCCATTGGATAAGCATGATGAAGGACGATCATCAAAAGGTGAAGGACGATCACCTAGCAGGGTACGGCTGCTAAATATCACGACATAGGACGAATGCCGGATAACAAGATCAACGATGGGGACGGCCATCGGATAAAATGATGAAGGACGATCATCAAGAGGTGAAGGACGGTCACCTAGCAGGGTACGACTGCTAAATATCACGACATAGGACGAATGCCGGATAGAAAAGGGTTTCCAATAATGGAGACTCCACTGGGGAAAGGATGAGGGACGGTCATCCAAGGGTGAAGGACGATCACCTGGCAGGGTACGGCTGCCGAAAGAGGCATTATGACATAGGACGAATGTCAGATAGAACAGAAGTTTTGCTGGGACTTTGCTGGGGAAAAGTAGACACGGACGAGTGTCTAATCTCATGAAGTCATAAGTATTTGGCACGGTGTATAGATTAAATATGCGGACGAGCATCCTTAAGACTATGATACAGACGGGTATCAAGTAGAAACAAACGCTTGACGCATGTTCAGAGATGATGATACAGACGAGTATCAACTGGTTAACAAGGAACACGGACGAGTGTTGATTCTGAGGGGACTCTTCTGGGGAATAGTAGACACAGACGAGTGTCTAAATTCAAGAAGACATAAGTGTATGGATTAAAGATGCGAACAAGCATCCTTAGGACTATGATACGGACGAGTATCAGGTAGAAACAAACGCTTGACGCATGTTCTGAGATGATGATACGGACGAGTACCAACTGGTTAACAAAGAACACGGACGTGTGTCGAATCTGAGGAGGTATGAGTGGTATATACAAGATACGGGCGAGTATCTGTATGAGTAAAAGTGGTGAGTGAGGTACAGACGAGTGTCCAATCAGCTGGGGAGAGCATGACACGGACGGGTGTCGGAAAAAGTGTATTATAAACAAGTATTTGGTTTGCAAAGTGTTTGAGTATTTATGCTGGGGGAGGTGACACGGACGGGTGCCAGGGAGTTGTATATATATATGTATCTGTGTTGTGAGTGCAAAGGGGACGCTTTGGCTTTCTGATGGGGGTATGACACAGACGAGTGTCAAGAGGCATCTGTATTGTATAAGTGTCTGCTTGTAAAGAATGCTCGGGTGACTTTACTGGGAAATGATGACACGGACGAGTGCCAAAAGGAGTGTGTATCTGTATTTACGAGTGTGGGGCAAATGCCTTGGCTTTCTGCCGGGGAATCTGGGGAGCTTTCCGTATATCTTTGATGGATTGCCAATATTCACAAGTGTTTGATTCAGAACATGGCCTATGATTATGCAATATGTTTGATTTTTGCCATAATGCTCCGTATTAGGCGGAATGCTACGCTCTGTGGGGAGAATATGATGCTAATGCTATGATCATGCAAAGGCTCCGGCCCGGGATTCGGATCTCAATGCTGCGGAGATCTCCGGCTGATCTGCTTGAAGTGGACATCCCAGCTGGGGGAAAGATCATTGGCATATCTGACATATGGGACTCTGCTTGGGGATATAGGTCACTGATAGACCTATCTTTGGTAATGAGGGACCCAGCTGGGGTTTGTAGAAGCTTTCGTCACTCTGTTGTGAGATCTTCAGACGTTGTTCTTCTGGATAGAGGCTGAAGCTCTGTGGGGAGATGGTTCCCTGGCTTTTGTACTTGGCTAAGGAGGAAGTAACAAAGGGCAACTCAGCTGGGGAGAAAGCACCTCCGGTGCTAAGATTGAGTAGATAATGGTTTGCCAACTTGCTGTGACGAAGCTTTCATGCCCCATGTTGTGTTCTGAATACCTGCAATCCTAAAAAGATAGAGAAGCGCACAAGCAATCCCGAGGTATCCCTTACCGGATTCCATCATAGGGGTTAGACACTCCCGGGAGTAAGCATATTTCCTGCAAGCACGTATTTTTTAGAAGAGAAGCATCTGTATTCATGCAATCAGTATTTTAGAGACATCGGGCATCCTTGCAAATGAAACTAAAATGTACGAGACGAAACATGACCGAAAATCTGATTTTATTAATTCCTGTGCCCTGAATTGGCAAGATACAATCAAAGAAACAAATCCCCTAAAATGAAGAGATTGTTACAAATTGAGAAATAAAAGGTATTGGCAATGTTGATGACGCTTCGGGGAGCTTCCCTTCGCTATGACTTGTATGACATTTGACACTCTTCTCGTCTTGCTTTTCTGAAGAAGGCTGATTCTAAAAGAAGCTTGATCCTTTCAAGGTTTACCAAGTTGTAAGTGATACAGATGAATTCAGAGTACAGTTGTTCGCTTATTCCCTCATTTTGCATGGATCGCCCTTTCGGGTTTTCAATCCATCGGGATACCCTTTTTTGCCTGAGTTGTCCAATGCGGCTTTTCAACTCAGCGGGTGTACATTTTTGTTTATTTTACCTTATTTTTGCCTGAGTCTTTTATTTTGTTTTTGACTCGCCGGGATGCCCTATTTTTGCCTGGACTCACATTCTGTTTTTATGTCCAGCGGGTCATTTTTATGCGAAGTATTTTTTAACTGCATGTGAATTCACAGGGGACGGGAAGTCTTCACCATCCATAGTGCTGAGCATCAGTGCTCCACCGGAGAAAACTTTCTTTACTACGAATGGTCCTTCATAGTTCGGAGTCCACTTGCCCCTGTGGTCTGTATGAGGAGGGAGGAGTCTTTTCAGCAAAAGATCTCCTACTTGGTACTCTCGAAGCCTGACTTTCTGATCGAAGGCTTTCTTCATTCTTTTCTGATATAACTGCCCATGACAGATTGCAGCTAATCTCTTTTCTTCAAATCAGATTCAGTTGCTCGTATCGGGATCGGACCCATTCTGCTTCATTCAGTTTAACATCCATCAATACCCGAAGGGAAGGTAATTCAACTTCAACAAGTAGGACTGCCTCCATACCATAAACAACCTGATACGGTGTTGCCCCAGTGGATGTTCTGATTGACGTACGGTACCCATGTAAGGCAAATGGTAGCATTTCATGCCAGTCCTTGTAAGTGACTACCATCTTCTGCACAATCTTCTTGATGTTCTTATTAGCTGCCTCTACAGCGCCATTCATCTTTGGCCTGTAAGGAGAAGAATTGTGGTGTTGGATCTTGAAGTCCCGGCATAATTCTGCCATCATTTTATTGTTTAAGTTGGAACCATTATCAGTAATGATTCGCTCGGGCACTCCATACCGACAGATGATGTCTCTCTTCAGGAATCGGGCTACCACTTGCCTTGTAACATTTGCATAGGAAGCTGCTTCAACCCACTTGGTGAAGTAATCAATGGCTACCAGAATGAATCTGTGGCCATTTGAAGCAGTCGGTTCAATCTTGCCAATCATATCAATGCCCCACATGGCAAAGGGCCAGGGTGAAGACATCACATTCAGAGGATTCGGAGGCACATGCACTTTATCCGCATAAATCTGGCATTTATGGCACTTTCTGGCATAGGCACAACAATCTGCATCCATTGTGATCCAGTAATAGCCTGATCTTAACAACTTTTTGGCCATGGCATGCCCTCCTGCATGGGTACCAAAGGATCCTTCGTGAACCTCGTGCGTTAACAAGTCCGCTTATGCCCTATCAACGCATCTGAGGAGTACCATATCAAAGTTTCTCTTGTACAGGGAACCGTCAGTATTCAGGAAGAAACTACCAGCTAGCCTTCTCAAAGTCTTCTTATCATTGGAAGATGCCCTAGGTGGGTATGTCCGATCCTCCAAGAAGCACTTAATATCATGGAACCAAGGCTTATCATCCTTAACAACATCTGCTGAGAACACGTATGCTGGTCTGTCAAGTCTGGATACTGAAATTCGAGGTACAAAGTTGGCAGCTTGAACTTTGATCATGGTTGAAATGGTGGCAAGAGCATCTGCAAATTGATTCTCGTCCCTAGGGATATACTCAAGCTTGACCGTTGTGAAGAAAGTCAATAACCTCCTTGTATAATCCCTGTAAGGTATCAGATGATCTTGGTGTGTGTACCATTTGCCGTTGGTTTGATTGATTACCAAAGCTGAATCTCCAAACACGGTCAAAGTTTTGATCCTCAGGTCAATGGCTTCCTCAAGACCCATAATACAAGCTTCGTATTCAACTTCGTTGTTAGTGCAGTTAAAGGTGAGTTTTGCCGAGAAAGGCATGTGAACTCCTTTAGGTGTAATGAGTACTGCACCAACACCACAACCATTCATATTAACAGCCCCATCAAACATCATAGTCCATTCTTCCTCTGGGTCAGGCCCTTCAGTGTGAATAGGCTCTTCATGATCTTTTGCTTTAATGAACATGATGTCTTAATCAGGGAAGTCAAATCTCATAGGCTGGTAATCATCAATGGGTTGCTCAGCAAGATAATCAGACAACACACTGCCCTTGATGGCTTTCTGAGATGTGTACTGAATGTCATATTCTGTGAGAATCATTTGCCATCTTGCAACCCGTCCGGTGAGCGCTGGCTTCTCAAAAATGTACTTAACTGGGTCCATCTTTGAAATCAACAAGGTAGTGTGGGTCAACATATACTGCCTTAGTCAGCGAGCAGCCCACGCTAAAGCACAGCAAGTTTTCTCGAGCAGTGAATAACGTTGTTCACAGTCGGTAAACATTTTGCTCAGGTAGTATATTGCATACTCTTTTCGACCAGACTCGTCATGCTGGCCCAACACACACCCCATTGATTCTTCTAATACTATCAAGTACATGATTAGAGGTCTTCCTTCAACTGGAGGCATAAGGATTGGAGGTTCTTGCAAGTACTCCTTGATTTTGTCAAAAGCCCTTTGGCAGTCTTCGTTCCACCTGACCGTTTGTTCCTTTCTTAACAGCTTGAACAAAGGCTCACAGGTTGCCGTAAGGTGAGATATGAACCGTGAGATGTAATTCAATCTACCTAGGAACCCTCGAACTTCTTTTTCTGTCTTAGGTGTAGGCATTTCTTGAATGGCTTTAACTTTATCAGGGTCAACTTCAATCCCTTTCTCACTTACAATAAATCCCAGCAGCTTACCAGATCGCACCCCGAATGTGCACTTGTTGGGGTTTAACTTCATTGGTACTTCCTCAGATGCTTGAATAACTTCAACAGATTTACCAGGTGGTCTTCTTCTGTGAGGGACTTGGCAATCATGTCATCCACATAACATTCAATTTCTTTATGGATCATGTCATGGAATAATGTTACCATAGCCCGTTGATATGTTGCACCAGCATTCTTCAATCCGAATGGCATCACCTTGTAACAGAACATGCCCAGGGTGTGATGAAAGTTGTCTTCTCCATGTCTTCAGGTGACATCTTGATCTGATTGTATCCTGAAAATCCGTCCATGAAGGAGAATACCGAGAACTGAGCCGTATTATCAACCAATACATCAATGTGAGGTAAAGGGAAATCATCTTTCGGGCTGGCTCTGTTCAGATCCCGGTAATCCACACACATCCTTACCTTGCCATCTTTCTTAGGCACAGGTACAATATTAGCAACCCACGGCGGATAGCTAGTCACAGCAAGGAAACCGGCGTCCCACTGCTTTTGCACCTCTTCTTTAATCTTCATTGCCATATCTGGGCGAGTACGGCGCAGGTTCTGTTTTACTGGTGGGCAGTCTTCTCTTAAAGGCAGCTTGTGCATGACAATATCGGTGTCCAACCCTGGCATATCCTAATTAGACCAAGCAAAGACATCCACATATTCACGAAGCAAGTCAATCAATTGTCCCTTTTACTGAATCTTGTAAGCAGGCCCCGATCTTAACCTCTTTCATGTCTTCTTTTGTACCAAGATTAACCGTTTCGACCTCCTCCTGATGAGGAGTGATAACCTTCTCCTCTTGCCTTAACAACCTGGCTAGCTCTTCAGGAAGCTCATAATCTTCTTCAACCCCTTCATCAGCTTGATTGATTGGATTGTCAAAGTCATACGAAGCCATAGTTGTGCTGTTGTCGGTGCAGTCTGAAAGGCACTCTCTGCAAGGGTTTAGATTGTTCATTTTAGTGATTGATTTTAATCTTGTTTAGAAAAGTGAAATAAAGTTGTCATTTTGGAAAACATTGCCATTTTATTTTTGTACAAAAAGAAAAATGAAAAACAGTGAGCGGAAAAGAAAAAGACTCATTTGCAAAAGATGTCCGATATTCATTGATTGATCTGTTTGCACAAAATTACAAGATGGCCCGATTAAAAAATGAGTCTCGTCATCTTGGGCAAGATGCAAGACTTGATGCATGCTTAAAATATACAGGAAATAATAATTACTCTGCAGGAGTAACCCTTATAATTTCCTGGGAAGACCAGTTTGAGATATGACTCTCCGGGATCCTTGGACGTATCCAGCTCTCCAGGTTGCGCTCATCTTCTGACTCATCTTCCAAGTTGTTCACTGCATTTGGGGTGAGCATTCCCCCACTGACAAAACTGGGCTTCTTGGCAGCCTCTGATTGATCTTGTTGAGTTGGTTTGTAACCCAACCCAAATCTGTCCTCCTTCTTCTCCACAGGTAGCAGCTTGCCCCAGCCTTGGGCAGTCCCCTTTTCAACAACCTTCCTGGCTTGCTGATAAGACGTCATGGAGGTTCCCAGTACAGCAGATGCTTCATTAATGTTCAGGGCCTCAAACCCCTGGCTCATGGTTTCATGGATTTCTCCATCCATTTCAATGTATTTGTACGTAGCCAGATGGCTAACAAAGATGTCCTCTTCACCACAGATGGTGATGATCTGGCCCTCCCACTCGAATTTCAACTTCTGGTGAAGGGTAGACGTAACTGCGCCAGCGGCATGGATCCAAGGTCTACCCAACAAACAGCTGTAGGCTGGCTGAATGTCCATCACATAGAAGGTAATCTTAAAAGTCTGCGGGCCAATCATCACAGGCAGATCAATCTCCCCTAGCACTGATCTTTTAGAGCCATCGAATGCTCTCACCACTAAATTACTTGGACGCAGCGCCAAGCCATCATACTCCAGCTTCACCAAGGCTTTCTTCGGTAGAACATTGAGTGAATACCAAGTGTCCACCAGCACATGAGATAGAACAACACCCTTGCATTCTAGAGTGATGTGTAAAGCCTTGTTGTGGTTACGTACCTCAGTTGTTAAGTCAGCATTGGTAAAGCCCAGCCCATGGCTGGTGTTGACATTTGCTATCACAGTTTCTAGCTGATTAACGGTGATCTCCTCTGGCACGTATGCTGCGTGCAGGACTTTCAGTAATGCATTCCTGTGAGCTTCAGAACACATCAACAGGGATAATATGGAGATCTTTGAGGGAGTTTGGTGAAGCTGGTCCACCACCTTGTAATCAATTCTCTTTATAATTCTCATAAACTCGTCTACATCTTGCTCAAAAGATGTCTTCTGAGTTTCTTTGACAGCCGGCTCTTCAAATACCACACTCTTTCCTTTTACTTTGGCAGCAGCTTCTGCTTCGGCATTAGGTCTTTGCAATTGCGAGGCAAAAAGGCGTCCGCTTCTGGTGAAGCCTCCGCCTCCCCCAACATTATCAATTTGTGGAGAAGAGGTTGAAGAATCCAAAGTGATCTTCTCCCTGTTGCAGTAGAGGTCAGAGCCATAATGCCAAGGGATGGCATTACTGCTTTCATATGGAACTGGTCCAGGCACCATGATGGTAACTGGACTGACTGCAGCAGAGGAGGGTACTGAAATGGTGTGCGGATCGTAGTAAATGGTGACCGGCGACCTGGCAGGAGATGTCACTGCTTGTTGTTGAAAGTTGTTGTTTGGAGGAACAAATGACGAATCATAGTAGATAGTGACTGCTGAGATATCTTCATTAATTTCTGTTGGCGTTGTAGAAGATCCTGCTGACTAAATGGGTGCTGATGTTGTAGAAGAAATGGTTGTTGACATCTGATTTGTTGAAGTGATGGATGGAGCCATTGTTGATGATATTGATGAATTGGTCGGAATGATTGTTGTTGCAGTTGTAGAAGAGTCAGGAATTGTTGTCAAAGGGATTGTTGGATTTGTAGGCGCTGATGTTGTGATCTGAAGGATACCACTTTTGATAAGACCGTCTATGCCGCTTCTCAAGTTATCACACCCGTTGACTGAAATGTTGCAATAACCACAACCGAGCTCACACCAGGGGAACATCTGGCACTCTAGAAGCTGAGCTTTAATTTCTACCAGAGGTGTCCGAATTTGCCCAACACTGGTGATTAAGAAAGATGGCTTGTCTTCCTCAATGGCATTAATTCTTGGTCCTCCATGATTGGGCATGGGATTCTTGTTGACATTTGGCGGGGGTGCGAAGTTGAGGGCTTTAGAATCTACCAGATCTTGTACTTTCATTTGTAAAGCCCTGCATTTCTCAGTACTGTGGCCAAGTGCATTGGAGTGGAAAGCACATCTGGCGTTGACATCGTAGTTTCTTGGAAGATTGGAAGGATCAGGAGGTGCCAATGTCCTTAATTCAACCAAGTTGAGTTTCAGGAGTTGTGGCAACAAGGCAGCATAAGGCATAGGGATATGGTCAATCACCCTATTGGCCTGTGATGGTCTTTGTTGAAAGGGCCTTTGCTGCTGACTGTTGTTGTTGTTGTAGGTTCTTTGTGGCGGATACTGAACTTGCTGTTGATAGTGTGGTTGTTGTTGTGGTTGATATGTTGGTCGCTGAGGAATTGGAGCTGGAATAGTGACTGCTGCTACTGATCTGTGAACATACTGAGGTCTGCCCCTGCCAGCATGGATGGCATTTGTCTCACCGGTCCTTCTAGGTCCCACAAAAGGCTTCCTGGGATTACTTGACGAACTTGCACCATTATCAGAAATCTTACCCATCTTCAGAAGGCTATCAATTCTTTCTCCAGCTATGACTACGTCAGTGAAGCTGGTGGAAGAAAAGGCAGCTAGCCTATCAATATATGTTCCTTGCAGAGTATTCATGAACATGTCGGCCATTTCTCTTTCCGACATGGGTGGCTGAACAGCAGCAGCAAGCTGTCTCCACCTCTGGGCATATTCCCTGAAGCTTTCTCTGGAGGATTGAGACATTCCCATCAGAAGGGTTCTGTTAGGAGCCATGTCTAGATTGTATTGATACTGTCTGATGAAAGCTTCAGCTAGGTCCTTCCAGCATCTGATAGTAGCTCTGGTCAAGTGAGAGTACCACTCCCTTGAAGCCCCGGTCAAACTATCTTCAAAATAGAACATCCACAGTTTCTCATCCATGGTGTATGCCTTATGTCTTCCCAGAAAAGACTGCAAGTGAGTTCGTGGACAGGAAGTTCCGTTGTACTTCTCGAAGCAATGGGGTTTAAACTTATGAGGAATCCTTACCCCATCCACTAACCCCATATCCATGACATCAAACCCTAAAGAGTTTTGAGACTCCAGAGATCTCAATTTCTCAGCAATTTCATCAAACCTCCTATCGTAGACTTCATCCCCAGCTCCCATCACAGTGAACTGCTCTTCCTGGGGGTCTTCTTGTAAGATTCTTCCTCCAGTAGTATTTCCTTGCACATTACCCGGGATGTTGACTTCCGGATGCAGATGAGGCCCATATACTGGTGGGTTAACATGAGGCTGACCTCTTTCATTGTTACTTGTCCCTCCAGTTCCCAGAGGAGGTTCTTCTGGGGTTTGTCTTTCCACCAATGCCCTCAATCTTTCTTGACTTTGAGCCAAGCCATTCATTACTTCCATGAAATGGGTCATTTGGTTTCTCATCTCCAGCCTTTCATTAACCATCTGGGTTCTGACCTCTGTCAGCTCTTGTTGTACTTGATCCATCTGGATACCAGGAAGGTTGTTGCGAGTAGGATATCTGTGCGGACGGTTGAGAGGGAACACCCGACGGCAAGCAATAATTCCTGAATCACAACAGAGTTAGTAACAATAAAACAAAAACCCTACAAAACAAAACAAAAGGTTAGTATGCAATGCAGTATGCTTATTTGCTTCCAAGGTATCCGGCTTGGCACTTGGTTTTGACCTTTCCAGACCCTGAGGAAGATGCTTTGATGTTGCTTGAGAGGAAGACAACTTAATGAAACAAACTGACAAATATATTACAAACGGTGAATAATACATAGTCTGTTTTTACAACATATGCCCCTGGGGGGGTCAAAATACAACATAAAAGAAAAGTACATCAAATGAAAATAACAACAAGCAAAGTAGTCAAACATCTAAGCCAAACTCATCCTCCTTGACTTCCTTCAAAAGTGCTTCAGTTACAGGACCAGCCGGATGCTCTGTGATGTTCCTGATAAGAAGGTTTCTGGTGGCAATAGCAGTGGTCAGCTTCTTGTGCCTGTCTTGCTCCTTTGACCTCTTCACACCAGCCCTAAGCTTCAATTCTGAGATCTCCTTCTGGGCTGCCAGCAAAGCCTCCTGTTGTTTCTTCTCATTGGCCTCCAATTGCTCAATCCTGTCTTGAGTTCTCTTATCCTCTTGAGTACGGGCTTTAGTGATCCTGACCCACCTAGCTTGACTTTCTTTCAGATAGAGATTAGTCCTAGCCTTCAAAAACTGGGCCTCTTTACAGGCATTCTTCAAAATCTGCTCTCCAGCTCTTGATTTCTTGATGTAGTCCTCTGATTTCTCAATCCTGGCTAGATGCTCCACCTTGAGCTTTTCTAACCTCTCAATGTCTAGACGACCATCACTCCTCTCCCAGAGGGTCTTCTTCAGAGCTTGAGACAGATTTTCATTCCTCTCCTTCAGCTTCTCAAATTCCTCCAGGATGACAGTGGCTGGAGGTGGTGCTGTGGATTGTCCAGGTGCATCCTCAATGGTGAAAGGCATCCCAGAAATCTGATCCCTAGCATGAGACCAATCATAATACTGAGCTGAAGCCACATTATTGCACCTACCAAGAATGGCCATCCCTTTGGTTTGGATGTTGTCCCAAGCCCAGGATGCTTGTCTGACAACAGCTAGATTAGGTTTTATCTCACAATACAGGGTTTCAGCCAAGTCTTGCACTCTAGGAGGGTGAACCAAAGCATAACCCAACTGTCTCTTAAACAACAAAGGATTGTAGTTGATGCAACCCTTCACTCCTATCAGAGGTACATTGGGGAACTGTCCACAACTAGTAATTATGTCCCTGCCTTTGGTGCTCTGGGTGCACCACCTGATGTCATCTGAAGTCAAAGCAATAAGCCTTCTGGCCCAATTCTTCTATTGGTGAGGGTTCAGGAAGGCATCAGTTTTGGGTAAGTGTTTAAGCATCCAGGTATGAAACAAAGGAGCACAGCACCTCACCAACCTCCCTCTCTGCTTCTCATTCCTTTGGTGAACAGAATAATAGAAATCTCCCAGCAAGGTGGGCACTGGGTTCCTCAAAAGGAAGAGATGAATAGCATTCTTGCTGATAAACTTGGGCTCATCTGCAAAAAGTATAACCCCATATATACAGAGGGCTAACAATGCACAAACTGCCTTCAATTCTCCCAAGGAGGCCTTCAGGATGGCCTGGGAAGTTAGAAAGTCCAAGTGTAAGCCAGGAATTCCAGCCTTTGTTGACATGTTCTGCTCAATCAAAATAGGTTCCAAATACAGTGCCTTTGCCACTTCTTCATTGCTGGGAGAAGCCATCTCAGGGTTAAAGGGAATACCACCCCTAATAGGCCCTCCAATCAGTGATGAAAACTCCTCCAGTAGAGGTCCCAACTGAAAGTTCTGGAAAGTGAAGCACCTCAAGGGAGGGTCATAAAACTGTAGGCAAGTGTGGATCAAACTCCTCTGAGAAGGGTCTAAATCCATGACCATATCAAGGATGCCTCCATAATGTTCTCTGAATAATGGGATGTGGTCTGGAGTGATAAGTTCCTGAACCTGCCTGATGACAGTCAGCACAGGCTCAAAGAAATGGTATGAAATGTTACTCTTCTTAGGTGCCATGACTGCTGATGAAGAGCTGAAAACAGATGCTGATGATGAAGACTGATACTGGAGATGAGCCACTGATAGGCTGAGAAAGATGATGGAGGTAGATGAAGCAGATAAAGGTCTATGCAGATGAAGGGGTCAAAACCAAGCCAGACGTAATATGGATACCCTGAAAAACAAATAAACAAATGTTAAATGATGCAATGATGATGTATGCAAATGATATGCAAGGGTTTGTGATCAAGCTGGATCTGATTGTCTGTCTTGATATAAAAGGCCCATGTATGTTTAAGAAGTCCAGATGGAGGTCTAGAAGTCTAGTAACCAAGGTGGGGGAATCAAATAAAGAGTCACATGTCCAGGGTTAAATCACAAGAATTGTCCAAAGTGAAGCATTCTTAAATAAAACAAGTATCAGGGTATGATGTGGCCAAGGGTTCCTGCAAACCTGTAAACAGCCCAACCCCCTCACAGGTAGTGTTCTAAAACAAGGATCCTCAGACTTGGATCAGTTATGAGAAGTGTAAACACTTCTAACCCGGAGGTACAGTGTTTACAATAACCATAAAAGATCCTCCTCTAATTCACCTCAGTTTCTGAAGGTCATAATAAAGGTCATCCAGACTTAGCAGGCTTCCCAGATAGCCCTAGCACTACAGGAAATCTGTAGCACAGAGTTCTCAAGAAGAAACCCACATCTGAACCGTGTTTCATATTCCCGCACCAGACCGAAATGGAATGGGAAAGAACATGAACCACTCTAGCCTAGGTGTCACTCAGGTCCCAGGTATAGGACCTTAAACTCTCAATAGAACCCCACCCACCAAGACAAAAACCAGATCCAGCCAGATAACAGTATGGTAGTATGATGTATATAAAGCTGTAAAGAAAGCAATAAAACAACTGTACATAAAGCAATAAACAAAATAAATATACAAACACAATTAACACATAACACCCCAGTAAACACAAATCAAACAAGCGCTAGGAGGAACCCACAAAAAGATCCAGAAGCCCTGGTTACAGTATAAGGGTCCCCAGCAGAGTCGCCAAGCTGTCGCTCCCACCAAATGACGCTATGTCAAAAGGGGTACAGACGCGAACGGTCGGCGAAAGGGGAGAGTACACACAGGGGTGAACTCATAAAAGAAAGAGTCGCCAGCTAGGCATTTTTATCCCGGAGGAAAGGTAATGCTGCATAAACCTAAGAAAAGATGTGGATAAGACGGTTGTGAACCAGAGAGACTGAGAAAGGGGGTTGGTTACAACCTGGGAAGGTATTAGCACCCAGATTGTCCGCCGTACTCGACGGGATCCACGCTTAAAAGATTTGTGTTTTAAAGGGGTAGTGTCAGTGCAATATGTGTATCAAAGCTGGAAAGAATGCAAGTGTCAGTGTAAAAGAAAAGTGAAGTGTATAAGTGAAGTGTCAGTGTGAGAATAAGAATGAAATGCTCAAGATCATGAGGCTGAAAGAATAAGACTGAAGGAGAGGGAATATACAGAGACTTTTGTTCGATAACTGTTAAGTTATGCCTACGTATCCTCTCGTGCAATAAGAAAGTCAGAACACCGTAGTTCGACCCAAAGAAACTGAAAGATAAATTGACTTGTGAACTGCTTACTGGTCTATGCTCAAGTGTATGACTTGTCTGGCTCAGGTGCAAACTGTCTTGCATTAGACGGAAGAAGCAAGTTCTCGTTAATGAGTGAAGATGATGAGAAAAGAATCTCGGAGGAGACGATTGTTGTTTGTTTTTGTGTTTTAAATCTTTTATTGCTTTTTGAAGTTTGTCATAAGTTAATGAGCTTAAGCCTAAACCAATGGGTTAGTAAACTCATCACATCTTCCCTCTGATTAGGGGTAATGAGGATACCTTAAGTGTGAAGTCAGCATCTCACAATTAATCACCATGGTATAGGATTAAGATCATTAACCTACTTGTGATTATTTAGATGTTTTTGTTGTTTTTGTTTAGTGATAAGTAATGAGATTAAGCCATAATTAGGGATTAAACAGACTCATTACACCATCCTAATAGAAGGATAATAGATGAGAATGTTTAAGCTGAGGAAAACTCCTCAACTTAATCCATGATTAGGGATTAACCTCATGACAAAACAAAGCCTTTATTAGATGGATTTTAGTTAATGGTGAGATAAAGAAGTGAGTTTTATGGTTTGTAAGACAACTTGAGGGGGACTTGTCCATTAACACTAGGGTTAGTCCTTCTTAACCAATTAAGGAAGAATTAGAACCCTGATGCAAGGCCCAAGTTACAAGCTTGATGTCTTGATGATTATTAAGTGAATTGATTAAAGGATTTAAACACATTAAGGGTTCAACACTTAGGATTAAAGTTATACACTCCATCCTAATAGAAGGATGCAGGCATAAGCTTAATCACAAAGCCTTAAAACCTTTAAGGTTTAGTCCCTGATTATGAGATGAGAAGAGAAGACTCAAAGAGACACAAAGGCAAAACTAAATGGGGAACTAATCAAGCCCTAATTGTTATCATACTTGGAGATCCTAGGGTTTGTGAGGCTTAAGAGAGACAGAATCTTCAAAGGCCACCAAGGAGGAATCAGATGAAAGGATCCAGAAGCAAAGAGAAGCAAAACAACTTGCTTCACTTAAGAAGACAAGTTGCTTGAAGAAAGAAAGTAAGATGAACAATAATGAGCAAGCTCAATCCAAAGCACACGATAAAATGCAGCAATGATGCATAAGAGAGATGAAAAGAGATTGTGAGAAGTGAAGGCAAATTCACTTCTCAAACAACTTACCACCTGAAAAGTTAGCAAAAGAAATGAAATGCAATGCAAAATGAGATGAAATGTGATGATGCAAACCAAAACCATAGGCATGAGTATGATGTTAATGATGCTAAGAGATGATGCAAACATGAGGCAAGGCATTAGAATGATCATACAAACATATGGATGCAAGAGAAGCATGTTTTGAACCATGGATGCACATGAAAAGTTATGGAATGCAAAATGCATATAACATGGCAAATGGAAGATGCAATGATCAAACATGATTCTAATATGTCCTAAGATGTATTATGAATCAAATGGATGCACAAAATGTCATGGCAAGTCATGGTATGCAAGCAAATGGAAGATGGATGCAAAGGAAGGCATGAATTAGGGTTATATGCAACATACAAAACAAAAATCCAAAACCAGAAGCAAATGACATGATAAAAATTTGAAAGTGCAATCAAAGGAACCCTAAACCTATACAAACTCACTGCCCAAAGGAGGGGATTTAACTCTTAATCTAGTGGAAGTTATGAATTCCTAAGATTGCTAGGGTTTTAAGGTACCTTGACAAGAAAAATGCAAAACAAATGGAAAATGCAAGATCAATTCATGCCAATTTTATCCTACAAACTACATGCCCTACAAGATGCAATGCAAAAAGAATCATGATCCAACTCTCAAAGGTTAGACAGAAATGAATTTTCCAAGTTTGAACCAAAATATTACCTCAAAATGAATTTAATTCCAAAGAAAATAATCAAAAGGCATCAAGAACAAAAAATAAATTTGGTTTGAGAGTTGGACAATGTTTCTAAATGTTTCTAAATACTATGTGAATTTTTTTTGTGATTTTTAAATACCTAAAAGTATTTTTAATTAATTAATTTTCATTAACTAATTAAAAATAAACTTTTAAATGATTTAAAAATAATTTTTAATGCAAAAAATAAAAATAAAAATATTTTTGGGTCCTGAAAATTAATGAAATGTTTGACAAAAAAAATCAGAATTTTTCAATGCATTTTTCTATTTTTTAAAATTCGTGTAAATAAAATGCAAATAAAATGAATTAAAACAAAGAAAAAGGAAAAGTCAACAGATCCAAAGGCTGGAATTTGAACTGGGGTGAAATTCAAACTGACTAAAACTAATTATTTAATTTAATTAAATGGAATTAGGGTTTAATGATAGATCCAGGCCATTGAAACGCGCGGGGGATTGACTTAGTCAGCCTGATCTACGCTCCACATTCAAACTACAATTAATGACACAATTAAATGGAATTAGGGCTTAATGACTCTCAGGTGGCCGGAAATGACCTCCGGTCATCTTCGCCGGCCACATGTCTCCCTGAAAATTGCTAGCTCACTCCCCAGGTCCCTAAAACCTAATCTCTCTGCCCAGAATCCATCCCCAAACATCATAGAGCAAGAATCAACAACCAAAACACATTTATTTTTCATAACAAAGCTGAATCGAAGCAAAATGCATTTAGGTCAGAAAAGTTTCAGAAGCAACATACATACTTAATACTCAATCATTTTCGAAACAAAACATATCAGCATGAACAGTGAAGCATAGAGAATCATTTAGGAACTTAAAAACATGTTTCTGGAAAAAATGTTCTTGAGCTCACCTGAACTGAAGCTTTGATTTTTGGACCTTTCTGGCTGCCCCTTTGATCCAAAACGCCTCTAATGGACCTCCTGAGAAGCTTGCAATGCTTGGTTGGAGTTTAAAATGGCTGGTTTGAGAGATTGAGTGAGTTTTGTTCAGTGAGGGAGAGAAATCGTGTTTCAGTTTGAGGATGTTTCAGGGATGAATGAGGGTATGGAAATGATCAGGGGAGTGTGTTGCGATGTTTTGTGAAGTTTGTTTTTGTGTTTGATGCTTGTATGATGATTTTCGAAGGAAGTTGCATAAGAGGTGGAAAATGAGAATGCTGGCTTGGAGATTGTTTCAGCATGAGTTGTGTTATGAAAATGAATCCTTGGAGTGTGTTTGTAAAGTCTGGATTGGGCAGAGAGTTGTTGTGGACTGTTGTGATTGGTATGGGTGTTTTTGCCAAAAAGTCAAAAGTGTTGTACTTGAGGTATGGGCAATGGTGTAGCTAGCTCATTGGCTTGTCCTAGCTCAGCTGAGATTAAGGATGTCCATGGAATTGGTCTTAGGATAATTCAGCAAGTTGAGTGAAGTTTATGTAGTGTTTTGCAAATTTATGAACTTTTGGCCCTTTTGGAATTTCTTGATCCACAAGTCATGAAAATGGCCAAAACTTTGATGCAATCTGATCTTTAGACATTGGTTCATGTTTGTGCAAGAATTAGAAGTCACTTTGAGGTCTCATTTCAACTTGGCAAGTGGTTTTGCAACTTTGCCTCTTTGGTGCATAACTTGAAATTATGTGATTTTTCCCAACTTTGACAAGCCATAACTTTTGATCCAAAATGAATTAGAATGAGTTCTTGTACTTTTTGAAAAGGGAATGATCCATTCTACAACTTTCATGACCAAAGTTTTCTCATTAGAAGCATTTTTGAATCAAAAAGCAAGGGTTGAAAAAGTTTCCCAAAATGGCAAGTTTCCATTACAAGTCATTTTCCCAAAAAGTCAACTTTGCAAATGGCTTGAAATTCTTCAATTTTGTGAACTTCTAACATCTTCTATGATCAAATAAAGATCATACATAATCAAAATGATGATGAACACCCTTTGGTTGGGTCATTGAGGGCCTCAGATGCCCTGATTTTGCACTGACTTGCTCAAAAAGTCAACTCTTGATCAGATGCCTTCCCCATTGAATTTCTTCATGAAAATTGATATGCATGATCCCTATACCATATAGAGACCAATAGAAACAAGAATGACCAAAAAATTTGGAGTTATGGCCTTTGAAACCAAAACCCTAATTCTAGGTCATCTGTGCAGTTAAACCTGGCTCTGCTTCCATGCCAATCTCAGTTCTTGTGATTTTTTGACATTATTGACTTTGAGAGGATATAATATGATGCTTGAACATACATGGACCCCTTTGAAGTGATTGATGACCTTTGGAGTGGCTCAAATGGCTCTTGGATTGCTCATATCACAAACCCTAGATGCAGATGACTTAGAAGCAATGCAGTGAATCAAAAATGTGGTATGAGATGCTATGGTTGAGTTTATGTGTATGAGGATATCACAAGCCATGGTGTGAATGGGTGAGGGCAAATTTGGGGTGTTTACAGCTGCCCCTATTCAAACATGAGTTAGCTGTGCAGGATGTAAGCAACGGCTTAACAGGCAAACAAGATAACTTGTGGTTGAATACCAAAGACAATCCAAAATTTGCACTCATAGAATGTAGAAGAAAAGGGATATAGATTGTAAAGGAAAATAAAGTATATTTATAAAGTGCGGGCGACGGAGGACGACCGTCGAGCAGAGGATGACTGCTGGGGATAAAGCGGTGACGGGGACGACCGACATGCTGGGGATATAAGAGATTATGATGGGGACGACCATCAAACAAAGATATAAGACTCTCTGGGGATAACAGGTAAACATAAATGATGAGGTACGGTCATCAAAGGTGAAGGACGATCACCTAGCAGGGGACAGCTGCTCTGTTGGGGATAAGATGAGGGACGGTCATCTAAGGTGAAGGACGATCACCTGGCAAGGTACGGTTGCCAAAAGCATCGCGACATAGGACGAATTTCGGATAAAAAGGTCAACGATGGGGACGGCCATTGGATAAGCATGATGAAGGACGATCATCAAAAGGTGAAGGACGATCACCTAGCAGGGTACGGCTGCTAAATATCACGACATAGGACGAATGCCGGATAACAAGATCAACGATGGGGACGGCCATCGGATAAAATGATGAAGGACGATCATCAAGAGGTGAAGGACGATCACCTAGCAGGGTACGGCTGCTAAATATCACGACATAGGACGAATGCCGGATAGAAAAGGGTTTCCAATAATGGAGACTCCACTGGGGAAAGGATGAGGGACGGTCATCCAAGGGTGAAGGACGATCACCTGGCAGGGTACGGCTGCCGAAAGAGGCATTATGACATAGGACGAATGTCAGATAGAACAGAAGTTTTGCTGGGACTTTGCTGGGGAAAAGTAGACACAGACGAGTGTCTAATCTCATGAAGTCATAAGTATTTGGCACGGTGTATAGATTAAAGATGCGGACGAGCATCCTTAAGACTATGATACAGACGGGTATCAAGTAGAAACAAACGCTTGACGCATGTTCAGAGATGATGATACAGACGAGTATCAACTGGTTAACAAGGAACACGGACGAGTGTTGATTCTGAGGGGACTCTTCTGGGGAATAGTAGACACAGACGAGTGTCTAAATTCAAGAAGACATAAGTGTATGGATTAAAGATGCGAACAAGCATCCTTAGGACTATGATACGGACGAGTATCAGGTAGAAACAAACGCTTGACGCATGTTCTGAGATGATGATACGGACGAGTACCAACTGGTTAACAAAGAACACGGACGTGTGTCGAATCTGAGGAGGTATGAGTGGTATATACAAGATACGGGCGAGTATCTGTATGAGTAAAAGTGGTGAGTGAGGTACAGACGAGTGTCCAATCAGCTGGGGAGAGCATGACACGGACGGGTGTCGGAAAAAGTGTATTATAAACAAGTATTTGGTTTGCAAAGTGTTTGAGTATTTATGCTGGGGGAGGTGACACGGACGGGTGCCAGGGAGTTGTATATATATATGTATCTGTGTTGTGAGTGCAAAGGGGACGCTTTGGCTTTCTGATGGGGGTATGACACAGACGAGTGTCAAGAGGCATCTGTATTGTATAAGTGTCTGCTTGTAAAGAATGCTCGGGTGACTTTACTGGGAAATGATGACACGGACGAGTGCCAAAAGGAGTGTGTATCTGTATTTACGAGTGTGGGGCAAATGCCTTGGCTTTCTGCCGGGGAATCTGGGGAGCTTTCCGTATATCTTTGATGGATTGCCAATATTCACAAGTGTTTGATTCAGAACATGGCCTATGATTATGCAATATGTTTGATTTTTGCCATAATGCTCCGTATTAGGCGGAATGCTACGCTCTGTGGGTAGAATATGATGCTAATGCTATGATCATGCAAAGGCTCCGGCCCGGGATTCGGATCTCAATGCTGCGGAGATCTCCGGCTGATCTGCTTGAAGTGGACATCCCAGCTGGGGGAAAGATCATTGGCATATCTGACATATGGGACTCTGCTTGGGGATATAGGTCACTGATAGACCTATCTTTGGTAATGAGGGACCCAACTGGGGTTTGTAGAAGCTTTCGTCACTCTGTTGTGAGATCTTCAGACGTTGTTCTTCTGGATAGAGGCTGAAGCTCTGTGGGGAGATGGTTCCCTGGCTTTTGTACTTGGCTAAGGAGGAAACATTGATGCAATCTGATCTTTAGACATTGGTTCATGTTTGTGCAAGAATTAGAAGTCACTTTGAGGTCTCATTTCAACTTGGCAAGTGGTTTTGCAACTTTGCCTCTTTGGTGCATAACTTGAAATTATGTGATTTTTCCCAACTTTGACAAGCCATAACTTTTGATCCAAAATGAATTAGAATGAGTTCTTGTACTTTTTGAAAAGGGAATGATCCATTCTACAACTTTCATGACCAAAGTTTTCTCATTAGAAGCATTTTTGAATCAAAAAGCAAGGGTTGAAAAAGTTTCCCAAAATGGCAAGTTTCCATTACAAGTCATTTTCCCAAAAAGTCAACTTTGCAAATGGCTTGAAATTCTTCAATTTTGTGAACTTCTAACATCTTCTATGATCAAATAAAGATCATACATAATCAAAATGATGATGAACACCCTTTGGTTGGGTCATTGAGGGCCTCAGATGCCCTGATTTTGCACTGACTTGCTCAAAAAGTCAACTCTTGATCAGATGCCTTCCCCATTGAATTTCTTCATGAAAATTGATATGCATGATCCCTATACCATATAGAGACCAATAGAAACAAGAATGACCAAAAAATTTGGAGTTATGGCCTTTGAAACCAAAACCCTAATTCTAGGTCATCTGTGCAGTTAAACCTGGCTCTGCTTCCATGCCAATCTCAGTTCTTGTGATTTTTTGACATTATTGACTTTGAGAGGATATAATATGATGCTTGAACATACATGGACCCCTTTGAAGTGATTGATGACCTTTGGAGTGGCTCAAATGGCTCTTGGATTGCTCATATCACAAACCCTAGATGCAGATGACTTAGAAGCAATGCAGTGAATCAAAAATGTGGTATGAGATGCTATGGTTGAGTTTATGTGTATGAGGATATCACAAGCCATGGTGTGAATGGGTGAGGGCAAATTTGGGGTGTTTACAGCTGCCCCTATTCAAACATGAGTTAGCTGTGCAGGATGTAAGCAACGGCTTAACAGGCAAACAAGATAACTTGTGGTTGAATACCAAAGACAATCCAAAATTTGCACTCACAGAATGTAGAAGAAAAGGGATATAGATTGTAAAGGAAAATAAAGTATATTTATAAAGTGCGGGCGACGGAGGACGACCGTCGAGCAGAGGATGACTGCTGGGGATAAAGCGGTGACGGGGACGACCGACATGCTGGGGATATAAGAGATTATGATGGGGACGACCATCAAACAAAGATATAAGACTCTCTGGGGATAACAGGTAAACATAAATGATGAGGTACGGTCATCAAAGGTGAAGGACGATCACCTAGCAGGGGACAGCTGCTCTGTTGGGGATAAGATGAGGGACGGTCATCTAAGGTGAAGGACGATCACCTGGCAAGGTACGGTTGCCAAAAGCATCGCGACATAGGACGAATTTCGGATAAAAAGGTCAACGATGGGGACGGCCATTGGATAAGCATGATGAAGGACGATCATCAAAAGGTGAAGGACGATCACCTAGCAGGGTACGGCTGCTAAATATCACGACATAGGACGAATGCCGGATAACAAGATCAACGATGGGGACGGCCATCGGATAAAATGATGAAGGACGATCATCAAGAGGTGAAGGACGATCACCTAGCAGGGTACGGCTGCTAAATATCACGACATAGGACGAATGCCGGATAGAAAAGGGTTTCCAATAATGGAGACTCCACTGGGGAAAGGATGAGGGACGGTCATCCAAGGGTGAAGGACGATCACCTGGCAGGGTACGGCTGCCGAAAGAGGCATTATGACATAGGACGAATGTCAGATAGAACAGAAGTTTTGCTGGGACTTTGCTGGGGAAAAGTAGACACAGACGAGTGTCTAATCTCATGAAGTCATAAGTATTTGGCACGGTGTATAGATTAAAGATGCGGACGAGCATCCTTAAGACTATGATACAGACGGGTATCAAGTAGAAACAAACGCTTGACGCATGTTCAGAGATGATGATACAGACGAGTATCAACTGGTTAACAAGGAACACGGACGAGTGTTGATTCTGAGGGGACTCTTCTGGGGAATAGTAGACACAGACGAGTGTCTAAATTCAAGAAGACATAAGTGTATGGATTAAAGATGCGAACAAGCATCCTTAGGACTATGATACGGACGAGTATCAGGTAGAAACAAACGCTTGACGCATGTTCTGAGATGATGATACGGACGAGTACCAACTGGTTAACAAAGAACACGGACGTGTGTCGAATCTGAGGAGGTATGAGTGGTATATACAAGATACGGGCGAGTATCTGTATGAGTAAAAGTGGTGAGTGAGGTACAGACGAGTGTCCAATCAGCTGGGGAGAGCATGACACGGACGGGTGTCGGAAAAAGTGTATTATAAACAAGTATTTGGTTTGCAAAGTGTTTGAGTATTTATGCTGGGGGAGGTGACACGGACGGGTGCCAGGGAGTTGTATATATATATGTATCTGTGTTGTGAGTGCAAAGGGGACGCTTTGGCTTTCTGATGGGGGTATGACACAGACGAGTGTCAAGAGGCATCTGTATTGTATAAGTGTCTGCTTGTAAAGAATGCTCGGGTGACTTTACTGGGAAATGATGACACGGACGAGTGCCAAAAGGAGTGTGTATCTGTATTTACGAGTGTGGGGCAAATGCCTTGGCTTTCTGCCGGGGAATCTGGGGAGCTTTCCGTATATCTTTGATGGATTGCCAATATTCACAAGTGTTTGATTCAGAACATGGCCTATGATTATGCAATATGTTTGATTTTTGCCATAATGCTCCGTATTAGGCGGAATGCTACGCTCTGTGGGTAGAATATGATGCTAATGCTATGATCATGCAAAGGCTCCGGCCCGGGATTCGGATCTCAATGCTGCGGAGATCTCCGGCTGATCTGCTTGAAGTGGACATCCCAGCTGGGGGAAAGATCATTGGCATATCTGACATATGGGACTCTGCTTGGGGATATAGGTCACTGATAGACCTATCTTTGGTAATGAGGGACCCAGCTGGGGTTTGTAGAAGCTTTCGTCACTCTGTTGTGAGATCTTCAGACGTTGTTCTTCTGGATAGAGGCTGAAGCTCTGTGGGGAGATGGTTCCCTGGCTTTTGTACTTGGCTAAGGAGGAAACATTGATGCAATCTGATCTTTAGACATTGGTTCATGTTTGTGCAAGAATTAGAAGTCACTTTGAGGTCTCATTTCAACTTGGCAAGTGGTTTTGCAACTTTGCCTCTTTGGTGCATAACTTGAAATTATGTGATTTTTCCCAACTTTGACAAGCCATAACTTTTGATCCAAAATGAATTAGAATGAGTTCTTGTACTTTTTGAAAAGGGAATGATCCATTCTACAACTTTCATGACCAAAGTTTTCTCATTAGAAGCATTTTTGAATCAAAAAGCAAGGGTTGAAAAAGTTTCCCAAAATGGCAAGTTTCCATTACAAGTCATTTTCCCAAAAAGTCAACTTTGCAAATGGCTTGAAATTCTTCAATTTTGTGAACTTCTAACATCTTCTATGATCAAATAAAGATCATACATAATCAAAATGATGATGAACACCCTTTGGTTGGGTCATTGAGGGCCTCAGATGCCCTGATTTTGCACTGACTTGCTCAAAAAGTCAACTCTTGATCAGATGCCTTCCCCATTGAATTTCTTCATGAAAATTGATATGCATGATCCCTATACCATATAGAGACCAATAGAAACAAGAATGACCAAAAAATTTGGAGTTATGGCCTTTGAAACCAAAACCCTAATTCTAGGTCATCTGTGCAGTTAAACCTGGCACTGCTTCCATGCCATTCTCAGTTCTTGTGATTTTTTGACATTATTGACTTTGAGAGGATATAATATGATGCTTGAACATACATGGACACCTTTGAAGTGATTGATGACCTTTGGAGTGGCTCAAATGGCTCTTGGATTGCTCAGATCACAAACCCTAGATGCAGATGACTTAGAAGCAATGCAGTGAATCAAAAATGTGGTATGAGATGCTATGGTTGAGTTTATGTGTATGAGGATATCACAAGCCATGGTGTGAATGGGTGAGGGAAAATTTGGGGTGTTTACACACATGAAGACTGGTTTCGCTTTGAACGATTGTTAATGTCTGGCAAGATCTGCTTGTTCAGCTGGGGAATAGAGATAGGAAGATTTGCTCCTTGTTTGCTTGCCCCTGCCTGCAAGGTATCTGAAATAAATTTGATGGGGAAGCTTTCATAATTGCCATGACATGACCTGCCCCTGATTGAGCCTTTGAAGGTGATTTTCCCCTGATTGAGCTGATTTCGAAGAAGTATTGATTCCAACTCCCCTTTTGATTGCCCCTTGTTGGGATTGCACTGATGTCAAGCACTGATTTGCAATTAAATTATTCATACACAAATGGTAGTGTTAATGTAACGTTCATGTAAGTTTTGAAAGAGTCAATTTATTTGAATGTTGTGATAGTGTGACGAATGGACCGTTAGCCCAAACGAGGTGCTGATTTAGAAAGTGCGTAAAAGATGCAGCAAGAATAATGTGCAAACGAGAATGAAGATTAGAAAATATATAGGAGTCAATTTACGCAACCTTGCTGGTAGCATGCTTTCGGAATGAACCCTGCCTCAATTAGGTCTTTTGAGGGTTGTAACGTGGTTTGGTTAATGGTTTGAGAAACAAAGGATATAAGGCTCAAATGATTTGTACCCATCCCTTCTTCGTGATATTCTCCAGTCCTACGTTCAGTTAACTCTACATATGCATCTGTTTTGATATTGCAAGAGTGAAGATTAAGCTTTTAAGATTCGCTTGAGAATGGCAGTCATCTTTTTTGCTGGTGACCCTTTGATTTTTTTTTGGTGGTCACTGATATTTGCTTTGCTTTTGCTGAGGATTTGAGTTCCTCTTTTGATTTCTCGACTAAGTCTCCCTTTGGGTTCTCAACTTAGTGGTTTTTTTCTTTTTTCTATTTCTGCTTGAATGTTGTGACTGCCAATTCATTTGTTGATGGTCCTCTGACGGGATGTCTCATCTTGCGATTTGATGGTGTAATCAGGTTAACTGAACAAACTACTCTGCCCCGGGTTAAATGTAAGGGTTTGTGTCCGAAAGAAACTCCTACTTCTAGGCTCGAAGTGGCTGACTAGGGATTAAATCCTTATATCTTCAGTGTTTGGGGATTTGAATAAATGCATGTACATCATTGACAAGGTTTTATCCGAAAGCATACCACAACAGTTATGGGTATTTCGTTTTCATCATCCTCCCTCAAATATTTGCTAAGGTGAAGTGAGGGAAATATTTTTGTGATTTTGTGATAAATGATAAATAGTGAGCGAATGCGAAATAATTGATTCAAAACATGCATAAACAAAACATTAACATAACCAAGTATAAACGATAATAATGTTCAGAGCAAATAGTACTTAAACAAACATTACAAAACAACAGGAATGCAGAAATAAAATGGCGATGGCTGCCTTGATTTGAGGAATGAACTTCTCTTGATTGAATGCTTCAAAGTTGAAGACTACTCAGCTTGGTCTTCCACAACCCCTTTCAAATGTCTTCACTTGTTGGCACCTTGCGGCGGCAATGGATTGTTCTGGACATTTGGATTTCTCGGGGTAAAGGTAAGATCCTTAGAGTCGATTAGATCTTGAATCTTTTGCTTGAACGATTTGCAGTTCTCGAGCGTGTGACTTGGAGCACCCTTGTGATACTCACAGCGGGCATTGGCATCATAGTCTCGGGCAGTACCAGTTTGTGGTGGCAAGTCTTTTAAAACAAGAGTTCCCTTTGCCATCATCTGATTAAAGATTTCAGAATGTGTCATAGGCAAGGGATCAAAGGTTCTTTCAGGCCTTCTTTGCTGATATGGTGGACGCTGTTGAGGAGCGCGTTGTTGCTGTTGACCAGGCCGTGGTGGATAAGCCGGTTGATGGTATGGATTGGGCGCATATTGCGCGGCTGCAACCATTGGAGGTGGACGTGGTTGATGAGCCACCTGAGGCGACAATAGAGCTTGAAAGGCCTGCTGATAAGGCATTGGAGGAGCTGGCTGATATGGCATAGGAGCATATTGTGCAGCAGCAACATAGGGATACTGATAGTAGGGAACTGGTGCAGGTGCACTCTGTTGAAAATTCCCACTTGCAGCAGAGATGGCATTTGTGTCGCCCTTTTTATACCCGTTGAAAGGTTTCTTGGCATTGTTTTGGCTGCTAGAACCTCCTTGGATCTTTCCGCTTTTCAAACCTTCCTCGATTCTTTCTCCGACCATTACCATGTCCGAAAATCCAGAAGATACGCTGCTGATCAGCTTCTCGTAGTATTGCCCCTGTAGGGTACCCATGAAGATATCGATCAATTCACGGTCAACCAAAGGAGGATGAACTCTGGCAGCTAACTCCCTCCAGCGTTGGGCATACTCCTTAAAGGATTCGCTTTCCTTTTGAGACATACTCTGAAGTTGAGTACGGTTAGGAGCAAGGTCAGTGTTGTACTTGTACTGCTTTTTGAATGCATCAGATAGATCGATCCAAGTACGAACATTGTTGCGTTCGAGCTGCATGTACCATTCTAGAGACGATTTTTCTGCAATACATCCTCAAATGAAGCTCAGGACAGCTGAGGCCTTTGTATTTTTCAAACTCTGGAAGTTTGAATTTAGCAGGGATCACAATATTTGGAACTAAGCACATGTCTGCAGCACTCAGAGAGGTTGAGTTGTGTCCTTCCATGATTCAGAGTTTTTCAGCTAACTCGCGACACATCTTCATAGCTTCGGATTCTTGAACAGCATGAGGATTATTGATTGGAACTGCAGTATGCATCTCATACTCAACTTGATGATTCTCTTCAGTTTGAGGAAACTGGACTTGATTTGGGATAGGTTGAGCTTGAGGAATAGCACCAACAGTGACACCGGAAGCAGGTATTGGTTGGGAAGTGACCTCTTCAACAGCAGGAGTGAAACCTGGAGGCAAACCATAAACCAAAGGATTTGGAACTGGAACTGAAGGCATTGCTCGTGAGGTAGATCCTTGCACTTGAGCATTGTTCATTGCGGCAGCAGCTTCGCGACGTTCTTCCATTCTTGCCAAAGCTTTCAAAGTCTCATAAATCTGGTCAATCTTGCCTTTGACCGAGTCAATCTGTTCCCTCATAGCAGCTTGTTCTTCTTGAATCACGTCCATCAGTCTTCTAGTGTTGGCTCGAGTTAAGTATGGGCGTCTAGCACGATACGGGCGTCGGGAAACCAGCTTGATTTACTGAAGATGGAGGAACATGAAATGAGTTCTTGGCTTTGGAATAAAATGCAATATGAACAAATAATGCAAATGAGATGATATGCAATGCCAGAATCCAGGATCACAAGATCAGGGTCTCATGAGTCCAAGGTACAGATGGAGGATACTCTGATCAGGAACTCACTGGGTAGACTCTAAAGTTTAGGGACCCCAAAGTTATCAATTCATATGGCTGTTCATCACACACGCCATAAGCATGACGGTTGATTGACTCCGCCATATGAACCTATTTTGGGTGAGATCTTCGTATCGACAACCCACGAGAGCAAATTTTCTCGGGAGTCTATACTACGCGATCATCGACACGAGGTTTAAAACAAAGTCCTGGAGTTATGGAACTTTCTCAACTGTTTGATGCACGTGTCAATTTCATACATTCTTTGCCAGTCAATCAACTCCAATGAGTAAGTCTATTCCAAGTGAGGTTTTCGTATCGAGCCACGCGAGGGCGAACCCTGGTGCCCAATACTATGCAACCATCAACCGATGTTTTAACCAAAAGGTTCTAAAGGTCCTCGGAGTTGATGACCCTGATGAAAGCAACTGAACACACACGTCAAGGACTTGACGGTTGTTAGTATTCTCATCAGAATCTACTCCAAGTGAGGTTTTCGTATCGACAACCCACGAGAGTGGTTCTCTCGGGAGCCCATACTACACAACCTCGCTAACTTAAGTTTGTACTCGAAAGCCCGGGTATAGAGCCTTTCCCTCAAGTTTCTTTTGCAAAGTATCGATCCAAATTATAGTACCAAGGAGCCACAAGATATATAAGATGGAATGCGATAAAGAAAGCGATAAAAATAAACAAGCAAGACATAAAAGCAAACATCCAAACAAACGAGGGAAAACCTAGACTAGGCTTGACTCGCATAGGGGTGAACCAGTCCCCAGCAGAGTCGCCAGCTGTCGTACCCCGAAAAATACGACCTTACGCAATCCGAATGGAACGGAGTCACGCGTCGGACGGACTGAAGAGTCGCCACCTAATTCTATTTATTCCCGAATAGGGAAATGGGAGATATAGATACAACCCGGGAGGAAAAGGATGAGGACAAAGGTCGACGGAACCATTGCCTGGGTTCGGGAGTCGGTTATGCAAGGGGAAGGTATTAGCACCCCCTACATCCATCGTACTCAATGGGAACCATCTAAGTTATCACGCGCGAAAGGATGTCTATGCTTAAACGGATTGCTTGCTAGAGGGAAATGAGTTGAATTATAAGTTAGATTGAACCTAGGTGCTCGAAAAGGATTGAGATCCTCGTGCCTACGTACTCCCGTGTGCAATGGGGAAGTCAGAGCCTCGTAGTTCGGCCTACTAAGGGTAATGGATGTTGATTTTATTACCTTTCGTCGATGAAAGGGTTTAGGAGTTGAAATGCACTAAAGACTATGGATAGTTTATCTCGCCCAACAAGACGAGCGTCCTGCGTCGAAAATAATCGGAGCGAGTAACGAGAGCTCGTTATCCTCCTTTCTACCGCTTAAGGCTCGTGGCGTACAAATCTTCTCGTATTTTTAGAATGTTTTATTTCCTAAGACCACTTGACGTTGGATCAAGGGTTTGGATCTAATCGAAACGTTTTGGTTTTTTGAAGTTTAAAGGTAAATGCAAGTGGAGGTTTATTTTGTGGTTTGTTAGCGAGGCACGAAGCGCTCGGCTCGCAAAGGTGGAGTGGATCATAATAAACGAAAATAACTGGAAAATAAAGTGCAAGTGTGCAAGTGAGATTGCTTGGCGTTGGACCAAGGATTCGGAATTAAATAAAATGGGGAAAATAAAATACGTACAATGTAATGGGAGAGGGGTACAAAATAAATACAGGGGATTGCGAGAAATAAAGGGGTCTCGTTGTAGTTTGCCCAAGAGAAAGCGTGTATGCAGTGTGTTTGAACTATTCGAAGGCGTTCGGCCTGTTTAATCGGGATGCAACTATTCGAAGGCGTTGGACCTTTTAATCGAGCGCAACTATTCGAAGGCGTTGGACCTTTTCGGGACGCGGCGAAATTTGGTTCGTTTACTGCCTTAGAGCCGATTTAATGAAATAGTTCTATGAGGAGTCGAATCGTAATTTAAAATGCGAATTAAATGAATAAATTGAATTAAATTGCGAGAATTAAATTAAAATAGAATAATGAATTAAATAAATAAATAAATTAAATTAATGTTTGTTTATCGAAATAATAAAATAATGAAAAATTAATTACAAGGAGGGCCTCATATTGACCAAAAATCACCGATTAAAATCGGGCGAAAAATTGGCCTTTTATGATATCATTGGCCCCAAAAATAAAGAAAAATAAATGGATAAATTACTAAATAATTATCTAACGTATATTTTTTAATAACATTTCTCAAGTGATAATAACAAAAAAAAAATTATAAAGAAACTAAAGTAATAATATAAATTAAAATAATGAAGACAAATAGAGTTTAACAATTTAAAAAGAAATTCCAAAGAGAAAAAAAAAGGGAAAGCGCTGACTGTATTGAGTATG
This sequence comes from Lathyrus aphaca, assembly GCA_963966055.1. Taxonomy (NCBI): domain Eukaryota; kingdom Viridiplantae; phylum Streptophyta; class Magnoliopsida; order Fabales; family Fabaceae; genus Lathyrus; species Lathyrus aphaca. Next base: position 279,099,965 of record OZ014521.1, read on the forward strand.
TGCAGAAGATAAATTAATTTTATGGGCTATTAACAACCCAACCACAACTTATAAGAAAACACAACAAAAAAAATAAAAATAAAGTAAGAGATAGGGGGTTTCGCCTGGTTGTATGCAGTGTGCATAACAAAATCTGGATGGGCTTGGCCCAACTCTAACAATAATACTAAAATACATAAACAATAAAAAATTAAATAAAGTTATGTTGTGATGCGGTAGTGAAGGTTTTTTCTTAAAGCAAACGTGTCTTGTTTCTTAAAAATGATGAAAAGAAAAATAATATGAATAAATAAAGAAAATGAAATTATAAAGAAATGAGAAACATAAACAAAACAGCAGCCCAACAAAAGCAGAGAAGCACACTTCTCCCTCAAACGCGTTAAAAACAACAATGACATACCCTACCGATGAATCAACGGCGGTGCTCTCCGATCCGGTTCCTAGGCTTGCGCGTCAATCTCCCTCTACTCCGTGTATGCTTCCGAACAACAACCAAAACGCATCCCACTTTCAGTCTCAAAAATCACACGACGGTTCTGCGTTTTTTGGTCGATTTGCGTTTGGGTTTCGATGAGGTTGAAAGAAGTATAATGTGTTTGTGGTTTTTTCGGATTTGTTTTATTTGTTGTGCTTGAAAGGGATGCAGAGAAGAGTTAATGGAAGAAAATGGTTTCTTTTGTGTGATTCTGTATTTAGGGCTTTGGTGTTACGGTTTGAAAACGACGGAAAATTTGAGGATTCGGTGGTTTCTGAGATGGTGCAGATTCAAGGATTCTGTGTTCTTTTTGATTTCGGAGATTTGGTTCTGGTTTTTGGTCGTTGAGGGGATTGAGCGGCGGTTTGGATGGTAATGCTGAAGAGATTGATGCAGGAGAGTTAAAGGATGAAGGCGGATTCGTGAAGGGTTTGAGAGAGGTAATGGCCTTTTTTCTTTAGGGTTTCCTCTGTGTAGGTTTTTTTTAGGTGTCCTCCTCATTCACAATGATTGGTAGGTCTTTATATTGTGATTGGAGTGAGGGTGGTACGTGTAGGGAAAAACAAATTTCAGAGGAATATCCTCTAATCCGTGTGAGAGGACCTGTGAATCCGTTAGAGTGGATTTTTGAGTGATTTGTGGGGACCCTCTATTTGGTGAGTCATGACTTTTGTTTTTGTCTGTAGTGAGTCTTGAAAAGTTTTCTAGAATGACTTGTGGTCCCCTGCTGAATTTTCATTTGACCTTTTTTACCGTACTCATTTTACTGCTTGACTCTGTTGCTGCAAACTGAATTTGTGTGTTTTTACTGATATGAGCCTTGTTGATGTCTTGCAGGGAACTTGTTCTATTTGTTGATGGAGCTATGATCATCAATGGTATGAAGTATTCAAAGCCGACCTGCTCACGGAATTGGTAAGAAACTTGGAGAATAGGGCAACAGTTTGGTTAATGAAGACTTGTATAGAGATGGTGAGAACTCAACATTTGGCCTGGACTTGGTGCAACCTGTTATGGTGTTGTCATGAACATGCTTTAAAATAGCCATATTTCTTCCTTTTTTTTGCAGACAACATTTGGTGGTTGTCAAGATGTATTATGAAAGCCTGAGCCAGACCTAAATTGCAGAATGGAGGGGAACTATTTCATGAGGTCAAAACCTGCACGGAGTTAATAGGCTTTAAAAAAACATTATGATGCCAACTAGTTTTCTAATGCATAATACTGACATGAACAAAGGTATCATGCTTTCTTTAATTCCTTGATTTCTCAGTACTCTTGTTTGTACCAAACACTCAATCCTCTCTATTTTCATGTTCTGACCTGTTGTACTTTCTCTAACAGCTTTCAACAAGTCCTCTCATGGCTTCATAATTCATAACGATAGCTGATGCATCCTTGAGACTTCTAGTTTTTCCATAACTTCATCATCTACCAAAATGTCTAAACTAAAACCTTGGCATTTGGTAGCAATCGTGTGCTTCTATCAACAGGCCCTGCCCTCACATTACGAGCTTCGACATGCTTAGGCTTATTTTCTACTACAGCGGTAAAGAACAAAAATCTTCACATGGATCCACCATCAGGGTACTAATTGAGTCCTTTGTTAGGTTTTACAGCTTTCCTGCAAGTCTGCCACTTCGAGTGAATTCACGTGCAGGTTGGCTTTGACGCTTTATTCCTAACGCAAACGTAATTCCTTTGTATCGCATCTGTTTTTGTACTCATTGTTATAACTGTTTTTTCACTGACTCATTTGCTGCGGCATGTCGTAGCTGCTGAAGTTTGTTGTGATTTTGTTTGCAGATGTTAATGATTAAGCTTATAAAAAAAACACAAGAACTGCAATGTTGCGAGAACTTGGATGCTGATGCGTTTTTGTGAGAGTATGGCGTGATGGCTTTTACGGTGTGCTACAATGTGTGAGGTGCATTTGGCTATTTGTGAATAGAGTTTGGAAAAGGATGGCTTGGATTTGAGGCGAGGTAGTTGTCCTGGTATGGTATCTTGTATGCTGCCACTTTGTATGTATTGAGAATGATTTAGAATCGTATGTCTACTACTACTGTGATTTGTTTTTGTTGAGCTTGATCATGTGTGTTATTTCTTTTTCTTTTCATGTGCATTCTTTTGGAGCCATTGATACTTTGTTGAAGCTTGGAATTGAAGGAAATGATTTTCGGTGTATTTATGACGGAGTTTGGCTAAAGAAGATTGACCTTGTGGCTTTGTTGCGAAAGGAAACGGTCAAATGGAAAGTGAAGGCTTTGTGTCAAACCGAGGATATGATGAAGAACTGGGAGTTACAATCATTAAGTTTGGCGTTCTGGTATGTGACGAATCTTTGAGAAATAACTCCCGCATCTGCACTTCTATGACCTTACTCAGGATCCTTATCGTGTATTGCTATCATCTTGCAGGCCAAATGACTTCACAAGATCTTGATTGGGGCTGCTGCGAATGGAAATAATCCATTGAGTCTTTAGCTTGTAGTCTGATTTCAGGACTAACAAGAACAACATTTCTCACTTGCATTTGCTTTAAGAATTTAGAAATTCATCACTGAAACCTTGTTTGTAACAATGTGAAGCATAAGCTTAGGCATGTGGAAATTTTTTTGTGGTGAGAATTAATAACAGTGCACTCTTCAAAACTTTTAGATTTTTTTGTCTTTTACTGTAACTTGCTTTGTGTACCATCTTTTAGAGTATTGTCCTCTATATTTTGTAACAATCTCTTATGATTAAACTTTAAGATGTTCTCCCTTGAATAGTAAAGCAAGATGGTCTTGTTGCAGCCTGTTTCTTTGAGTGAATTTTGCTGGAATGATTCAAATAAACCTTGCTATTTACTTCCATATTTGAATAACACATGGAATTGGTAACAATCTCACATATATCATGGATTAGCAAACTTATTTTGAATTTCTGATTTTTTTTTAAATGTCAACTTCAATGACAATGTAATAAAAATTCACACCATTTGAAACCACACCAAAAACCACAATACACGCTTGTTTTCAAAATCCCTGGACATTAAGAATAAATGAAAACCAATTTGACAAGAATAGTTCTTTAGACTTGATTTGGAGTACCATACTAATTCCCTTGATCCAAAATCTCAAATATGGACCATCATGAGCGTGAGTTGTACTACCTTAAAACATAGGCCAAATGCACCAAATTGAATTGATCACTTGGCATCCTGATTCCATCAGATAAATTGTATTGATGCAATCGTTTCTGTCTCAACATCAGAAGATGAGATACTTGAAAATAACGGCAATAGTAGAATTGAAACTCAATAGGATTATTTCTCACATATCTGTTTTCTTTGTTTTGTAAAAATTTTACGATAATTCCTCTTACTAGGATTTCTGTCTCCTTGTACAAACTTGCCTATGTATAGGTCACTTTGTAATATAAATAAAATTTCATCTTTGAATCCAGATTTACTTTTACCCTATTTACATAAATGAAAACATCCATTGGTTGTGTTTGAATGTATGTATGCTTTTGAATATGATTGATGTTTACCAGAAATGCATAAAATGCAGTAATAGTATTTACCAAGGACGGACGAAGGTAGGAATTCAACGAAGCTTCGCCGGTTCATCCCCACAAGACAACTACAAATCCCCAGCAGGGCAAATCTATCTTTATAGATACTTCGAGTTACATCTCCCCTTGAATTTATGTCCATCTCTTTTATCCTCAGTCGGGATACTCAAGAACTTATTCCCTCAATAAAAGTACGACGAACGAAGACGGGAAGTTATGAATACTATACTATCAAACAAGACAGGAACGAGTTCCTCATATTCTTCAGCAACGAACCGGGATTTATTTTCCCTAGCAAGCAGTTGTTATACAGAGATATCCAGACACTTCAGGCTGCATGATTCATACTGTCGCTCCCACCAAATGACACCTGGTCAAATAGGGGTACATACGCGAACGGTCGGCGAGAGGAGAGAACACACGAGGGTGAACTCAAAAAGAAAAGAGTCGCCAGCTAGGCATTTTTATCCCGAAGGAAAGGTAATGCTGCATAGACCTAAGAAAAGATGGATAAGACGGTCGTGAACCAGAGAAACTGAGAAAGGGGGTTGGTTACAACCTGGGAAGGTATTAGCACCCAGACTGTCCGCCGTACTCGACGGGATCCACGCTTGAAAGATTTGTGTTTTAAAGGGGTAGTGTCAGTGATATTTGTGTGCAAAAGCTAGAAAAGAATGCAAGTGTCGGTGTAGAAGAAATGTGGAGTGAGATGAAAGGGTGTCAGTGTAAGAAAAGAATGCAAAACCCAAGACAATGAGACTTAAAAGAATAATGCTGGAAGAAGGGGAATATACAAAGACTTTTGTTCGATAACTGTTAAGTTATGCCTACGTATCCTCTCGTGCAATGAGGAAGTCAGAACACCGTAGTTCGACTCAAAGAGACCGAAAGATAAATTGACTGTGAACTGCTTACTTGTCTATGCTCAAGTGTATGACCTGTCTGGCTCAGGTGCTAACTGTCTTGCATTAAACGGAAGAAGCAAGTTCTCGTTTGTGAGTGAATGAGATGAGAAAAGAATCCCGGAGGAGACGATTATTGTTTGTTTTTGTGTTTTCAATCTTTTATTGCTCTTTGAGTTTGTCATAAGTTAATGAGCTTAAGCCTAAACCAAGGGTTAGTAAACTCATCACATCTTCCCTCTGATTAGGGGTAATGAGAATACCTTAAGTATGAAGTAAACACCTCACACTTAATCACCATGATGTAGGATTAAAATCATTAACCTACTTGTAATTATTTTGATGTTTTTTTTTGGAGTTTTTGTTTAGTGTTAAGTAATGAGTTTAAGCCATAATCAAGGATTTAATGGACCCATTACACCATCCTAATAGAAGGATGATAGATGAGTACATTTAAGCTGAGGAAGGCTCCTCAACTTAATCCAAGATTAGGGATTAACCTCATGACAAAACAAACCTTTATTTGAATGGATTTTAGTTAATGGATGAGATTAAGAAGTGATTTTTTTGGTTTGTAAGACAACTTGAGGGGGACTTGTCCATTAACACTAGGGTTAGTCCTTCTTAACCAATTAAGGAAGAATTAGAACCCTAATGCAAGGCCCAAGTTACAAGCTTGATGTATTAGTGATTATTAGATGGATTGATTAAAGGGTTTAAACACATTAAGGGTTTAACACTTAGGATTAAAGTTATACACTCCATCCTAATAGAAGGATACAGGCATAACCTTAATCACAAAGCCTTAAAACCTTGAGGGTTTAGTCCCTGATTAAGAGATGAGAAGAGAAGACTCAAAGATGACACAAAAGTAAAACTAATGGGGGACTAATAAAACCCTAATTGTTATCATGCTTGGGTATTCCTAGGGTTTATGAGGCTTGCAAAAGATTTCCAGGAGAAAAGCCACCAAGGAAGAAGCAGATGAAAGGAGAAGGAAGCAGAAGAAGCAAGACAACTTGCTTCACTCAAGAAGACAAGTTGCTTGAAGAAAGAAAGTGAGAAGGAGGCATGAATGATCAAGCTCACTCTAATACACAAGTAAAATGCAGCAATGAATGCATAAAAGGGATGAGAAGAGATTGTGAGAAGTGAAGGCAAATTCACTTCCCAAAACAACTTACCACCTGAAAAGTTAGCAAAGGACATGAAATGAAATGAAAATGAAATGAATGCAAAGATGAAAACCAAAACCAGAAGCATGTTCATGATGCAAAGGATGTTATGAGATGATAAGAGAGCATGTCAAGAGATGTGGATGATCATACAAGTAATGAAGATACAAATGAAACATGAAAGGAGGCATGAAAGTTCATGAAAACTTATGAAATGCCATGGATGCATAACATGGAAAATGGATGATGCAATGATCAAACATGATTTCAATATGTCCTAAGATGTCTTATATGTCATGTGGATGCACAAAATCTCATGGCAAGTTCATGTATGCAAGCATATGAAGAATGAATGCAAATGAAGGCAAAAATTAGGGTTTACATACAATATGCAAGGCAAAATTCAAAATCAGAAGCAAAGCATGAGATAAAAAATTGAAAATGGAACCAAAGGAACCCTAACCCTACACAAGTTCACTGCCCAAAGGAGGGGACCTAAGTCCTAACCTAATGGAAGTTATGATTTTCTCAAGTCAACTAGGGTTTCAAGGCACTTCAAAAGGAAAAATGTACATTAAATTGAAAAATGAAAGATAAATTCAAACCAATTTTACCCTAGAAACTGTAAGTTCAGAGAATGCCTAAGAGGGGGGGGTGAATTAGGACTTGAAATCTTTTTCCGGTTTTTCTGATTCTTAAAAATATTTTGGTTGGTGTTTATGGTTATGAAAGCGGTAAAAATAAAGAGACGATGAACACCAGGATTTATAGTGGTTCCCCCCACAATCCGAGGGTACTCCACTCCCCTTTCACACGAAAGAGATTTTCACTATTGTTTTGATCAGTACACCCTAACACACCATCAACCGGTGAGGACTACTATCAAACATAACAAGTGTACAAGAACAATCCTCTTGTAAGCACTTTCACCCTTGTATCCAACAATCCTGGATTACAAGTCAATTCCAAATAACATAAAGAACTATTTTGTGAGTAATTTTGTGATATCAATAATAATATTGATCTTCTCCTTTTGATCACAATCCACTTCTAAAATTAATACAAGTGTTCAATGTAGAATATGAAAATATGAACAAGATGAACACTCGTAAAATATTTGTAGAAAAGTGAATTTGATTCTTTTTGATGATCTTGAAAATGTAGAAAGTGTAGGAGATTATTTGTAATTTGAAAGTTTCTGAATTTATATGATGTATAACACCATTTCAGAAAGGTATAACAAAGTGCCAATTAATGGTTGAAAAGATATAACATTTGAAAATCATTTGATCTTTAAAATAAATAATTTTTCAGAAAACGTCCAGTGTTAATCGGTTAACCCATATGGTTAATCGGTTAACACATGTACGTTGGCCCAGAATATTCAAAATTTTAGGGCGTTAACCGGTTAACCTATATGGTTAATCGGTTAACACTGAAGAAATTTCCAAAAATGCTTAATAAAAAAGTGTTATACCAAAACCAATTATTTTCAAAAAGATTTAATGCAGCATGTAAAAAATATTTTATGCAATTGAACACTTGTAAAAATTATTTAGAGAGGTAGATTATGATATACCATCTTTGTGTCCAATTCTTGAAAGTTCATTTCCATGAGTGCTTGTCTTGATTAAAATCTTGACTAGATCTTTGTGAAACTTTGAAAGGCTTGTCTTTTTGCAATCAAGTGTTGACATCATCAAAACTTTTGATTGAAGCTTGCTTCTACATTCTCCCCCTTTTTGATGATGGCAATTGAAAATTGTTGTGCAATACTTCTTGGTTCTTGATATGTGATGCTCCCCCTATGTTTAGCAACTCCCCCTATCTTGAGAGACTTTCAAACATCTGCACACATAGAGAAAAAAAACAGAACCAAGCTCTTCTCCCCCTTTGACATCAGCAAAAAGGAAGAGCTTTCAAAGAGCCAACATAAAATGCAGCAGCATATAATAAACATACATTGCAAGAACACATATTAAAAGGAAAAACAAATAAAATGCAGCAAAGCAAGAATTGTTCTTAATACATAAACCATAGTGCAAAGAAACTAAAAACTAGAATTCAATAAAAATAACATAAAAGCAGCATCGTCATAATCTCAACGGTCCTCGTCCTCCATATCCGCATCATCCTCGTTTCCTTCGTCTTCATCACTTTCCAATTCTTCAATTTCCTCTTCAACAACCCGTGTATTAGAATGGGAATGGGAATGGGAAGGATTAAGCATAAGGCTCCTAAGGGAGGCAATCGCTCTAGAGGTCTCTCTATGCATGTTCATTGATTCCCTATGTTGATTCATCATTGTGGTATAGAGAAATTCATTAGAGATACCTCCTTCTGGAATGAGATAGGCGGGTTGAGCAGGGCCTTCATCAGCATACCGATAAGTACCATCAGCCGCTCGGAGGATGCCGGTGTTCTTCACAATGTTGGTTTCATTTATTTCATTGGTTGCTGATTTCATTTTGAGTGATGGTTCCCTATTTAGGTCAAGTTCGGTAAGTTCCAAAATCCGTGATATCAACCGAGCATATGGCAGCCGGGTAATGCAGTGGAGCTGTTGTTGCAGATGATACATAATTGTTAGAATCCAATTAACCTTAATGCGATTCTTGATAGCAAACAGCAACTGCATTTCCAAATCATTTATCTGCGAGTGATTTGAGTCCTTTGGAATGAGGACGTAGCAGATGATATAGTGCAGCATACGATCAGACACGGTTAAATTCTTCGCATAGCACAACATTCGAGCCGTGCGAGAATTTGCAATGACCACTTCTTTAGGAAACCTGCAGATCTGATAGTAATATTCCATTTTATCATAGTGCGCCCAAGGACCATCAACATGATTAACACCTTTGCGCAGAAAGCAACCTCTTGATGGAATTGAAAGAGCTCTAGACAATGTAGACAAATTTTCAACAAATTCATTGTCTCTAATTGTTGAACGAACCATTTGGTTTCCATCAACATCCAAGTAAACAGTTAACTTATGCATAAAAGCTTTGACAAGGTCAGGATAAATGATACCAGAGTCGGTGACGAAGTTGTCAATCCTTTGAAATTTCAGCAGTGCAGGGAAGTCGAAGGAAGATGCAGGAAAAGCCCGTAGGTTGACATACTTGACCGGCAGCAACTGACGAACCCGAACCTTGAAGTCCATTCTTCTTTTCTTTGTGGTTTCCATGGGGATGCTATCACTATCTGAGTCGGATGCATGCTCTGGAAGTTTGCCCTTTCCTCTGTGAGTGGAAGCCATTGAAGGAACTTTGGAGAGGTTTGGAAAGTTAGGGTTTTTGTTAGGAAATATTCTAGGGTTTGAGAAAGTGGGTCAAGGAAGTGGAGGAGATTTAGGATTAGAAGTTGGAGGGATTGAGAATATGTGCCAACAAATAAAATAAATAAAACAAAATAAGTTTTTCAAAAAAGAAATGTAATTTTCGTATTCTGTTTTTGCTGATTTTAACAGTGTTAATCGGTTAACCGTATGGGTTAATCGGTTAACACATTTAAAAAATTAATTTATTTAAAAAAGTTTCAGTGTTAATCGGTTAACCATATGGGTTAATCGGTTAACACTGACGAAAATGTGAAAAACAGTGAAAAAAGAAAAAAAACAGAAAGCAAACATGAGCATACATACACAACTTATGCACATATATCAAAGACAAAGTTTAGATGTCACCTTCATCAAGAATTCCAAGTTCTCTTCGAATCTTGTAGAATGGTTCTTTTGCCAAAGGTTTGGTGAATATGTCGGCGAGTTGATTATGTGTGTCAACGAACGTAACATCGACATCTCCATCCATAACGCGATCTCGAAGGAAGTGATGCCGGATATCAATATGCTTTGTTCTGGAATGCATCACCGGATTCTTCGTGATGTTTATGGCACTGGTATTGTCACAGCGTAGTGGAATGCACCCGAGATCAACACCGTAATCCAGAAGTTGTTGCTTTAGCCATAAGATCTGTGCACAGCAACTTCCTGCGGCAATATATTCTGCTTCGGCGGTGCTGAGAGCTACACACGCTTGCTTCTTGCAGGACCATGATACTAGAGCATTTCCAAGAATATGACAAGTACCACTTGTACTTTTTCTATCGGTTTTGCATCCTGCATAGTCAGCGTCAGAATAACCAACTAAAGAACAAGTACTACCTTTAGGATACCATAATCCGACGTTTGTCGTTCCTTTGAGATACTTGATGATCCTCTTTACAGCAGTGAGATGTGATTCCTTCGGATTTGCTTGGAAACGAGCACATAAACACACACTAAACATAATGTCAGGACGGCTTGCCGTCAAATATAATAAAGAGCCGATCATACCTCGATATTTGGAAATATCAATTGGAGTGCCGGATTCATCTTGATCAACATACATCCCGGATCCCATAGGTGTAGACATCATTTTGCAACTATCCATATCAAATTTCTTTATTAATTCCTTACAATACTTGGATTGGTTGAGAAAGATTCCATCCTTGGTTTGCTTGATTTGTAGTCCAAGAAAATAATTTAACTTTCCCATCATGGACATCTCAAATTCTCCTTGCATCATTAGTGAGAATTCTTCACACATCTCTTTGTTTGTTGATCCGAATATGATGTCGTCAACATAGACTTGTACTAGCAAAGTATTACCCTTGATTTTCTTTATAAACAGAGTCTTGTCAATCTTTCCTTTTGTAAATCCCTTTTCACTTAGAAAATTGCTGAGGCGATCATACCACGCTCGTGGTGCTTGCTTTAAGCCATATAGAGCCTTCTTTAATTTGAAAACATGTGAGGGATTTCTAAAGTCTTCAAAACCCGGAGGCTGTTTTACGAAGACTTCTTCATTTATGTAGCCATTCAGGAAAGCACTCTTGACGTCCATTTGGAACAACTGAAAATTCATAGAACAGGCATAAGCAAGTAATAATCTAATTGCTTCTAACCTTGCTACGGGAGCGAATGTTTCATCAAAATCGATTCCTTCCTCCTGGTTGTATCCTTGTGCGACCAATCTTGCCTTGTTACGAACTATAATCCCATTTTCATCAAGTTTGTTCTTGAACACCCATCTGGTTCCTATGATGTGCTTATTATCTGGTCTTGGTACGAGAGTCCAAACTTGATTCCTTTCGAATTGATTTAGTTCTTCTTGCATTGCTACAATCCATTGGTCATCGCCTAATGCTTCATCGATCTTTGATGGTTCAATTTGTGATACAAAGGCCATATTGAGGCAAGCATCCTTCAAATTTAGTCGAGTTGCAACGCCTTGACTAATATCACCAATAACTTTGTCAATTGGATGGTCTCTGTGAGTTCTCCATTCTTTCGGAAGATCTTGATTTTCTTGAGTAACATCTTCTTGTAATAATGTTTGATCATTTGAAATATTTTCCTCATTTTGTGGAGTATCTATAAAGTCATCATCATCATCCAAAGTAATTTTATCCTCTTTCGAGGGGTTAGTCTCATCAAAAGATACATGAATAGATTCTTCAATAGTAAGAGTTCTTTTATTAAAAATTCTAAATGCTTTACTAGAAAGAGAATAACCAAGAAATATACCTTCGTCGGACTTTTCATCAAACTTACCGAGATTGTCCTTGTTGTTGTTGAGAACAAAGCACTTGCAACCAAATATGTGAAAGAATGATATATTTGGTTTCCTTCCCTTGAACAACTCATATGGAGTCTTTTTGAGTAACGGTCGAATATTTACGCGGTTACTTACGAAACATGCCGTGCTTACTGCTTCTGCCCAGAAATATTTTGGAAGATTTGTATCACTGAGCATTGTTCTGGCAAGTTCCACTAGTGATCGATTTTTCCGTTCTACGACGCCGTTTTGTTGAGGAGTTCTTGGTGCGGAAAAATTATGAGAAATTCCATGTTCTTCGCAAAATTCCTCAAAATCTGAATTCTGAAATTCTCCACCATGGTCGCTTCTTATGGAGGCTATAGTGAGTGACTTCTCATTTTGAATTTGTTTTTGCATACTTTTTGAATGCTTTAAAAGCATCATTTTTCTGCACTAAAAACATTGTCCAGGTATATCGAGAAAAATCATCAACAATTACTAAAGCATAAATACTACCTCCAAGGCTCTTTGTTCTGGATGGACCAAACAGATCCATGTGTAACAATTGCAGTGGTCTTGATGTAGAGATCACTTGCTTGGATTTGAAAGTTGTCTTGGTCTGTTTTCCCTTTTGACATGCATCACACAATTTATCCTTGATGAATTTTATCTTCGGAAGCCCAACAACCAGATCATGTTTTATTAATTTGTTTAGATGCTCCATGTGAATGTGAGCAAATCTTTTATGCCATAACCATGCCTCATTGTTGTTTGCCATAAGGCATTTTACCTTCAAAGAAACATTGTCAAGAGAAATCATAAAAATATTATTGATTCTATTACCTTTTAACATAACCTCATGAGTGACTTCGTCTACAATCAAGCATTCATCTTTATTGAAGTTGATCTTGAATCCTTTGTCACAAAGTTGGCTAATGCTAAGAAGATTGTGCTTGAGTCCTTCGACATAGAGTACATCTTCTATAGTTGTAAAAGGTGGTGAACCAATGGTGCCAAAGCCAAGAATCTTTCCTTTGTTATTGTCACCATAAGTGACATAACCCTTGGCCTTAAACCTTAGATTTGAAAATTTGTTTACATCTCCCGTCATATGCTTTGAACAACCACTGTCAAGATACCATTGGTTTGTGGTTGTCTTCAAGCATTCCTACAAAACAAAATTAGGTAGTGTTAGGTACCCAAGTTGCTTTGGGTCCTTGATAGTTAGTGCCTTTTTCAACCCACACATAATGCCCTTTTGCAACTCCAATATTACGAACATAACATGCATTAGGTGTGTGCCCTTTGATTCCACAATAAAAGCAAGTAGGTTGAAAATTACTTTTATATCTAGGAACATAAGTTTTAGCAATTTTCTTCTTATGATGTTGATGCTGAATTTTAGAAGTGTTTATCTCTTCTTTAACAATTTGTTCACTTGCTTTTACGAAAATGGTCTTATTGGTACTTGGTTTTGAAAATTTTGAATATCCTAATCCACTTTTATCATTAGGATACCTTTGATGTTTAAGAATTTCTTCCAAGCCAATTTGACCCTTTTCGTATCTTTCCAAAACTCTTTTAAGTTGAACAATTTGAAAAGACAAAGATTCACAATTCTTGCATACAAGACTTTGTTTTTCATCCATCACTTTTTGTTCTTCAATATTTTTCATGAAATCAGAATTTTGTTTTTCTAAAAGTAAAATTTTTTTCTTTTGTGATGAGATGTCTTTGTACAAAGTCTTGCACTCTTTTAGAAGTTCATCAATAACTTTTTGCACATCATTATCATAAACAGAAAAATTACTACTAACCTCATTTTCTTCATCGGATTGGTGAGAAGCCATTAAAGCCATATTTGCACGTTCTTCATTTTCCGATTCCGATGATGAACTTATTTCATTGTCTTCCCAAGCAACATATGCCTTCTTGTTTTTGTAGTCCTTCTTGCCTTTGAATCCTCCTTTCTTTTGAAGCTTTGGACAATCCGGTTTGATATGTCCTTGCTTCCCACATTCATAGCATGTAACATCTTGACTTGGTGTGGATCCTTCTCTTTTTCTGAAATGTCTAAACTTTTTAGTAAAAAGAGATTTATCATTTTTAAACAACTTACCGAGTTTTTTCACAAGTAGCACGAAGTCTTCATCTTCCGATGTGTCCTCATCTTTATTTTGTTTGGTTTCGACTTTCAAGGCAATTCCTTTAGACTTCTTCTCTTGATTCTCATGTCTTTCTAACCTTCCAAGTTCCAATTCATGTTCTTGGAGTTTTCCAAACAAGGATGCGGATGTCATCGTTGAGAGACTCTTTTTCTCGGAAATAGCCGTCACTTTCGGTTGCCATTCTCTTGTTAAGGATCTTAGGACTTTAAGATTGAGATCATCATTTGTAAATGTTTTTCCAAGAGCAATCAAATGATTTGTAAGATGAACAAATCTCTTTTGCATTTCTACAACGGATTCTCCGGGCTGCATTCGGAACATTTCGTATTCTTGACTTAGGGTGTTTAGCCTTGATCTCTTTACTTCGGTGGTTCCTTCATGTGTTTCTACCAAGGTGTCCCAAATTTCCTTTGCCGATTTACATTGAGATATGCGAAAGAACTCATCCATACTAAGAGCGCTTTGGAGTATGTTGATTGCCTTTTTCTCATTTAGAATCCTTTTCTTATCATCTTCATCAAAAGTGTTTTTCAACTTCGCGGTTCCAACGCCATTGATAACATTCATCGGAATATGTGGACCATCTTCAACGGTTTCCCATATGCCTTCTCCTTGAGCCTCCAAATGTGCTTTCATACGGAGTTTCCAAAAATCAAAGTATTCTCCAGAAAAGAGTGGTGGCTTATTGCTACTTCCACCATCCTTAAAAACCGGGTTAGTACTAGCGGAAGCCATAGGATCGATAGGAACAGGTTACCTTAACCTGCTCTGATGCCAAATGTAAGTTCAGAGAATGCCTAAGAGGGGGGGGGGGGGGTGAATTAGGACTTGAAATCTTTTTCCGGTTTTTCTGATTCTTAAAAATATTTTGGTTGGTGTTTATGGTTATGAAAGCGGTAAAAATAAAGAGACGATGAACACCAGGATTTATAGTGGTTCCCCCCACAATCCGAGGGTACTCCACTCCCCTTTCACACGAAAGAGATTTTCACTATTGTTTTGATCAGTACACCCTAACACACCATCAACCGGTGAGGACTACTATCAAACATAACAAGTGTACAAGAACAATCCTCTTGTAAGCACTTTCACCCTTGTATCCAACAATCCTGGATTACAAGTCAATTCCAAATAACATAAAGAACTATTTTGTGAGTAATTTTGTGATATCAATAATAATATTGATCTTCTCCTTTTGATCACAATCCACTTCTAAAATTAATACAAGTGTTCAATGTAGAATATGAAAATATGAACAAGATGAACACTCGTAAAATATTTGTAGAAAAGTGAATTTGATTCTTTTTGATGATCTTGAAAATGTAGAAAGTGTAGGAGATTATTTGTAATTTGAAAGTTTCTGAATTTATATGATGTATAACACCATTTCAGAAAGGTATAACAAAGTGCCAATTAATGGTTGAAAAGATATAACATTTGAAAATCATTTGATCTTTAAAATAAATAATTTTTCAGAAAACGTCCAGTGTTAATCGGTTAACCCATATGGTTAATCGGTTAACACATGTACGTTGGCCCAGAATATTCAAAATTTTAGGGCGTTAACCGGTTAACCTATATGGTTAATCGGTTAACACTGAAGAAATTTCCAAAAATGCTTAATAAAAAAGTGTTATACCAAAACCAATTATTTTCAAAAAGATTTAATGCAGCATGTAAAAAATATTTTATGCAATTGAACACTTGTAAAAATTATTTAGAGAGGTAGATTATGATATACCATCTTTGTGTCCAATTCTTGAAAGTTCATTTCCATGAGTGCTTGTCTTGATTAAAATCTTGACTAGATCTTTGTGAAACTTTGAAAGGCTTGTCTTTTTGCAATCAAGTGTTGACATCATCAAAACTTTTGATTGAAGCTTGCTTCTACAGAAACTACATGATATGAAGAATGCAATGCAAAAAGAACCATCATCAAACTCTTCATGGTTAGGCAGAATGAAGTTTCTAAGTTAGAACAAAAATATTGCCCTTTAAGAACTTTAATTCCAAAGAAAAATGTCAAAATAGGTCAAGAACCAAAAAGAAATTTGTTTGAAGAGCTTGATAATGTTTCTAAATGTATTAAAATGCAATGTGAATTTTTTTTGTGATTTTTAAATACCTAAATGCATTTTTAATTAATTAATTCTCATTAACTAATTAAAAATAAACATTTAAATGATTGAAAAATAATTTTTAATGCAAAAAATAAAAATAAAAATATTTTTGGGTTCTGAAAATTAATAAAAGATTTGATAAATATTTTCAGAATTTTTTGATGTATTTTACTATTTTTAAAAATTCGTGGAAATTAAATACAAAACAAATGAAATAAAAATGAAATAAATGAATAAATGAGAAAGTCAGCTGATCTAAAGGCCCAGATTCAAACCTAGGGGGCGGGAGTTGACTACGCGCGCTAATGGACGGCTGAAATTCAAACCTCACTAATTATGATTAAACCCTAATCCTGAACCCTAATTACTTTCAGATGACCGGAACAGTGTTCTGGTCATCTTCTCCGGCCATCCCATCCTTCAATCTCACTCAAAACGCAATCTTAAGCTCTCTAACTCTCCAGAATCAAACATCTAACAACCCTAAACATGAATCCAGCCTTGAAACTCATTTATTTTCACTCAAGAACAAGAATCAAAGCAAAATGGAAAAAACACAGAAAATTTCAGAGGTTCAATACATGCTTAATACTTGACCATTTTCAAAACTAAACATATCAGAATCATCAGTGAATCATGGAGAACCAATTAGCAACTTAAAAACACGTTTCTGGAAAAATTGTTCTTGATGATACCTGAACTGAAGCTTTCGAAAATGGTGCTTTCTGGCCAGTTCTTTGCTTCAAACAAGCTCCAATGATCTTCCCCAAACGTTTGTGATGCTTAGCTGGAGTTTATATAGCCTCAAAATGAAAATGGCAGAGGTTCAGTTTGTGAAATGTGGAAATCGTGTTTTTGATTCCAGGCTTTTTAGGGCAAAGTGATGGTTGGGAAATGATCAGTGGATCATGGTGAGTTGTTATGTGAAGTTTGTTTTGAGGTTTGAGGCTTGTGTGATGAGATTCGAATGAAAATGCAAAGAGGGAGGTCTTTGTGAACTATGGTGATGCTCTGGTTTTAGGCTCCAAGATTGTGTGAAATGTGATCCTTGAGGCATGTATGTGAAGCTGTGATTGGTCAGAGTAGTTAGTGTGGCTCAGTTTGATTGGTATGGCTCAAGTTGCATAAAGTCAACATTTGTGTAAGTGAAGGTATGGGTTGGTTCAGTCATGGTACAAGGGTATGGTTCGAATCAACTTGCTTCAAGGAGGTCCATGGAAGTCATTTTTGGCAGCTGGCACAAGTGGATGAGAAGCTTTGGGTCATTTTGCAAATTCATGGAGTTTTGGCCCCTTTTGGATTTCTTAATGATCAAGGCATGAAAATGAGTGATTCTTTGGGCCATTCTGATTTTTAGGTCATGTGTTATGTTTATGTAATGTTTAGAAGTCACCTTGAAGTCACAAATTGGTTTGGCAAAGGCTTTTGCAAGTTTCCCTCTTTGGCATGAAACATGAAATTTTGTGATTTTATCCAACTTTGCAAGGCCATAACTTTTGATCTAAAATGAATTAGAATGAGTTCTTGTACTTTTTGAAAATGGGAGGATCCAATCTACAACTTTCATGACCAAAGATTTTTCATTTGAAGCATTTTTGAATCAAAAAGAGGAGGTTGAAAAACTTTCCCAAAATGGCAAGTTTACATTACAAGTCACTTTCCCAAAATGGCAACTTTGCAAATGGCTTGAAATTCTTCAATTTTGTGAACTTCTAACATCTTCTAAGATCAAATAAAGATCATACAAATTCTTGATCAGATGCCTTCCCCATTGAATTTCTTCATGAAAATTGGTAAGCATGATCCTCATATCATATAGAGACCATTAGAAACAAGAATGACCAAAAAATTTGGAGTTATGGCCTCTGAAACCAAAACCCTAATTTTAGGTCATCTGTGCAGTTAAGCTTGGCTCTGCTTCCATGCCTTCCTCAGTTCTTGTGATTTTCTAACTTTCTTGATCTTGGGAGGATATAATATGATGTTTGAACATACATGGACCCTCTTGAGATGATTGATGGCCTTTGGAGTGGCTCAAATGGCTCTTGGATTGCTCAGATCACAAACCCTAGATGCAGGTGACTTTGAACCAATGCAGTGAAGCAAAAATGCAATGCAATATGAGATGATATGATTGAACTAATGCAAGGATGAAAGCTCACAAGCCATGATGAAATGAGTGAGGGAAAATTTGGGGTGTTTACAGCTGCCCTTATTCAAGCATGAGTTAGTTGTGCAGGATGTAAGCAACGGCTTAACAGGCAAACAAGATAACTTGTGGTTGAATACCAAAGACAGTCCAAAATTTGCACTCACTGAATGAAGAAGAAAAGGGATATAGATTGTGAAAGGAAATAAAGTATGATTATAAAGTGCGGGCGACGGAGGACGACCGTCGAGCAGGGGACGACTGCTGGGGATAAAGCGATGACAGGGACGACCGACATGCTGGGGAAATAAAGAGATCATGATGGGGACGGCCATCAAGCAAAGAAACAAGACTCTTTGGGGATTAAAGGTAAATGATGGGGACGACCATCGGGTTGAAGAAATAAATGATGAGGGACGGTCATCAAAGGTGAAGGACGATCACCTAGCAGGGGAGGGCTGCTCTGTTG
The DNA here is from genome assembly GCA_963966055.1 of Lathyrus aphaca. Classification (NCBI taxonomy): domain Eukaryota; kingdom Viridiplantae; phylum Streptophyta; class Magnoliopsida; order Fabales; family Fabaceae; genus Lathyrus; species Lathyrus aphaca. The sequence continues at coordinate 279,118,565 of OZ014521.1, forward strand.
GGATAAGATGAGGGACGGTCATCTAAGGTGAAGGACGATCACCTGGCAGGGCACGGCTGCCGAAAGTATCACGACAATAGGATGAATGTCGAATAGAAAGAGTCAACGATGGGGACGGCCATCGGATAAGCATGATGAAGGACGATCATCAAGAGGTGAAGGACGATCACCTAGCAGGGTACGACTGCTCTCGGGGTTCATCGTGACATAGGACGAATGTCAGATAACAGAATCAACGATGGGTACGGCCATCGGATAAAATGATGAAGGACGATCATCAGAAGGGTGAAGGGCGATCACCTAGCAGGGGACGGCTGCTAAAATATCACGACATAGGACGGATGTCGGATAGAAGGGGGTTCCAATAGTGGAGACTTCGCGGGGAGAAAGATGTGGGACGGTCATCTAAAAGGTGAAGGACGATCACCTGGCAAGGTACGGTTGCCGAAAGTATCACGATATAGGACGAATGTCGGATAGAAAAGAAATTTTCTTTTTACTAGCGATTTGATGATAACTCTTCTGGGGAATGGTAGACACGGACGAGTGTCTTAATTCAAGAAAGAAAAGGTATAAGTGTTTGACGCTGTGTATATATTAAAGATGCGGGCGAGCATCCTTAAGACTATGATACGGACGAGTATCGGCAAAAACAAACGCTGACGCATGTTCAGAGATGATGATACGGACGAGTATCAACTGGTTAACAAAGAACACGGACGAGTGTCGACTCTGAGGGGAAATAAGTGGTGTATACAAGATACGGACGAGTATCTGTATGAGTAAAAAGTGATGAGTGAGACATAAATGAGTGTCCAACTTGCTGTGGAGAGCACGACACGGACGGGTGTCGGAAGAAGTGTATTATAAACGAGTATTTGGCTTACAAAGTGTTTAGGCAACTATGTTGGGGAAGGTGACATGGGGAGTTGCATATTCATCTGTCTGTAGAGAACGTTCAAGCTACCTTATCGGGGAATGATGACACGGACGAGTGCAAAAAGGAGATGGCATCTATATCTGTGAGTGCAAAGAGGATGCTTTGGCCTTCTGCCGGGGAGTTTGAGAGGTATTTTGTATATTGTTGATGGAATGGTGGTATATACAGATGTCTGATTCAGAACATGGCTTATGATTTATGCAATATGTTTGATTTTTGCCGTAATGCTCCGTATTAGACGGAATGCTATGCTCTGGGGGAAAATATGATGCAAATGCTATGATTTGTAAAGATATCGATCTGGGATTCGGATCCCGTTGTGGTGGAGATCTCCGGCTGATCTGCTTGAAGGAATGTCCCAGCTGGGGATGAGATCGTTGGTAGATCTGACATATATGACTCTGCTTTGGGGAACAAGTCACTGATAGACTTATCCTTGGTGATGAGGAGCCCAGCTGGGGTCTGCGGAGGCTTTCGTCACTTTGTTGTGCAATCTTCAGACATTGCTCTTCTGGGTAGAGGCTGGAGCTCTGCGGGGAGATGGTTCCCTGCCTGACACTTGGCTGGGGAGGAATGATCATTGGACGATCTTCCTAGAGATTTCTGTGGGGGATCATGTTGAGGATGATGAATTCAGCTGGGGAGAGAGCATCTCTGGTGCTATTTGGAAGATGTGCTGAGTAAGTAATGATTTGGTAGCTTGCTGGGAAAAATCTCTCGTGCCACATGACATACTTTGAACACCTGCAACCCTGCTATGGCAAAGAAATATACAAGTATCCCGAGGTATCCCTTATTGGATTCCGTCATAGGAGTTTAGACACTCCCGAGAGCAAATATATTTCCTGTAGGCATGTGATTAGAAAAGACGCATCTGTATTTATGCGATCAATATTATAAGGACATCGGTCATTTTTGCAAATGAAAACAAAATGTACGAGACAAAGTGTAATGGAAAGTCTGATTTTATTAATTTGCGTGCCTCTGGACGGGCAAATACAATCAAAGAAACAGATCCCCTGAAATGAGAAGATTGTTACAAATTGAGAAACAAACAAAAAAAAGATGCTGGCAATGATAATGACGCTTCAAGGAGTTTCCCTTTTGCTATGACTTGTATGACATTGACGTTCTTCTCATCTTGCTCTTGAAGAAGGTTGATTCTGACCGACGCTCGAACCTTTCGAAGCTTGCCATGTTGCAAGTGTTACAGACAAATTCAGAATGCAGTTATTCGCTCATTCCCTTATTTTGCGTGAATCGCCCTTTCGGGTTTTCAACCCACCGGGATACCCATTTTTTCCTGAGTTGTCCAATGCGGCTTTTCAACTCAGCGGGTGTACATTTTTTTCATTTATTTTCCCTTATTTTTGCCCGAGTCTTTTATTCTGTTTTTGACTCGCCGGGATGCCCTATTTTTGCCTGGACTTACATTCTGTTTTTATGTCCAGCGGGTCATTTTTATGCGAAGTATTTTTTAACTGCATCTGAATTCACAGGGGACAGGAAATCTTCGCCATCCATAGTACTGAGCATCAGTGCTCCACCAGAGAAAACTTTCTTTACTATGAATGGACCATCATAATTCGGAGTCCATTTGCCCCTGTGGTCTATATGAGGAGGAAGGAGTCTCTTCAGCATAAGATCTCCTACTTGATATTCTCGAAGCCTGACTTTCTGATCGAAGGCTTTCTTCATTCTTTTCTGATACAGTTGCCCATGACAGATTGTAGCCAATCTCTTTTCTTCGATCAGATTTAGTTGATCGTATCGGGATCAGACCCATTCTGCTTCACTCAGCTTAACATCCATCAGTACCCGCAAGGAGGGTAATTCAACTTCAACAGGCAGGACTGCCTCCATGCCGTAAACAAGCTGATACGGTGTTGCCCCAGTGGACGTTCTGATTGACGTACGGTACCCATGCAAGGAAAACGGTAGCATTTCATGCCAGTCTTTGTAGGTGACCACCATCTTCTGCACAATCTTTTTGATATTCTTGTTAGCTGCCTCCACAATGCCATTCATCTTTGGCCTGTAAGGAGAAGAATTGTGGTGTTGGATTTTGAAGTCCCGGCACAGTTCTGCCATCATTTTGTTGTTCAAGTTAGAACCATTATCAGTAATGATTCGCTCGGGAACTCCATACCGGCAGATGATATCTCTCTTCAGGAATCTGGCTACCACTTGCCTTGTAAGATTTGCATAAGAAGTTGCTTCGACCCACTTGGTAAAATAGTCAATGGCTACCAGGATAAATCTGTGGCCATTTGAAGCGGTCGGTTCAATCTTGCCGATCATATCAATGCCCCACATGGCAAAGGGCCAGGGTGAAGACATCACATTCAAAGGATTGGGAGGCACATGCACTTTATCTGCATAAATCTGGAATTTATGGCATTTCCTTGCATAAGCACAACAGTCTGCATCCATTGTGATCCAGTAATAACCTGATCTTAGCAACTTTTTAGCCATAGCATGCCCTCCAGCATGGGTACCAAAAGATCCTTCGTGCACCTCGTGCATCAACAAGTCTGCTTCTGCCCTATCGACACATCTGAGAAGTACCATATCAAAGTTTCTTTTGTACAAGGAACCATCAGTATTCAAGAAGAAACTACTAGCTAGCCTTCTTAATGTCTTCTTATCATTGGAAGATGCCCCAGGTGGGTATGTTTGACCCTCCAAGAAGCATTTGATATCATGGAACCAAGGCGTATCATCTTTGACAGTATCTGCTGAAAATACATATGTTGGTCTGTCAAGTCTGGACACTAAAATCCGAGGCACGAAGTTGACAGCTTGAACTTTGATCATGGATGAAATGGTAGCCAGAGCATCTGCAAACTGATTTTCATCTCGAGGGATATACTCAAGCTTGACCGTAGTGAAGAAAGTCAATAACCTCCTTGTATAATCCTGGTAAGGTATCAGATGATCTTGGTGGGTGTACCATTTGCCGTTGGTTTGATTAATCACCAGAGCTGAATCTCCGAATACAGTTAAAGTCTTGATCCTGAGGTCAATGGCCTCCTCAAGACCCATAATACAAGCTTCGTATTCAGCTTCGTTGTTAGAGCAGTTAAAGGTGAGTTTTGCCGAGAAAGGCATGTGGACTCCCTTAGGTGTAATGAGTACTGCACCAACTCCACGACCATTCATATTAACAGCCCCATCAAACATCATAGTCCATTCTTCTTCCGGGTCAGGCCCTTCAGCGTGAATAGGCTCTTCACGATCTTTTACTTTTATGAACATGATGTCTTCATCGGGGAAGTCAAATCTCATAGGCTGGTAATCTTCAATGGGTTGCTCAGCGAGATAATCAGACAATACACTGCCTTTGATGGCCTTTTGAGATGTGTACTGAATGTCGTATTCCGTGAGGATCATTTGCCATCTTGCAACCCGTCCGGTAAGTGCTGGCTTCTCAAAAATGTACTTGACTGGGTCCATCTTCGAGATCAATAAAGTGGTGTGGGTCAACATATACTGCCTTAGTCAGCGAGCAGCCCACGCTAAAGCACATCAAGTTTTCTCGAGCAGTGAATAACGTTGTTCACAGTCGGTAAACTTTTTGCTTAGGTAGTATATTGCATACTCTTTTCGACCAGACTCGTCATGCGGCCCAACACACACCCCATTGACTCTTCTAATACTGTCAAGTACATGATAAGAGGTCTTCCTTCAACTGGAGGCATAAGGATCGGAGGCTCTTGTAAGTATTCCTTGATTTTGTCAAAAGCCTTCTAGCAGTCTTCATTCCACCTGACCGTTTGTTCTTTTCTTAACAGCTTGAACAAAGGCTCACAGGTTGCTGTAAGGTGAGATATGAACCGTGAAATGTAGTTCAATCTACCTAGAAACCCCCGAACTTAGTTTTCAGACTTTGGTGCAGGCATTTCTTGAATGGTTTTGACTTTATCAGGGTCAACTTCAATCCCTTTCTCACTTACAATAAATCCCAGCAGCTTACCGGATCGCACCCCGAATGTGCATTTGTTGGGGTTTAACTTCAACTGGTACTTCCTCAGGCGCTTGAATAACTTCAACAGATTCACCAGGTGGTCTTCCTCTGTGAGGGACTTGGCAATCATGTCATCCACATAACATTCAATTTCTTTGTGGATCATGTCGTGGAATAATGTTACCATAGCTCGTTGATAAGTGGCACCCGCATTCTTCAGTCCGAATGGCATTACCTTATAACAGAAAGTGCCCCAGGGTGTGATGAAAGTTGCCTTCTCCATGTCTTCAGGTGACATTTTGATCTGATTATATCCTGAAAATCCGTCCATGAAGGAGAACACCGAGAACTGAGCCGTATTGTCAACCAATACATCAATGTGAGGTAAAGGGAAGTCATCTTTCGGGCTGGCTCTGTTCAGATCCCGGTAATCCACACACATTCTCACCTTGCCATCCTTCTTAGGCACAGGTACAATATTAGCAACCCATGGCGGATAGCTAGTCACGGCAAGGAAACCGGCGTCCCACTGCTTTTGTACCTCTTCTTTTATCTTCATTGCCATATCTGGGCGAGTACGGCGTAACTTCTGTTTAACCGGCGGGAAGTCTTCTTTCAGAGGTAGCTTGTGCATGACAATGTCGGTGTCCAACCCTGGCATATCCTGATAAGACTAAGAAAAAACATCCACATATTCCCGAAGCATGTCAATCAGTTGCTCTTTCACTGAATCTTGCAGGCAGGCCCCGATCTTAACTTCCTTCAAATCTTCTTTTGTACCAAGATTAATCGTCTCAACCTCCTCCTGATGAGGAGTGATAACCTTCTCCTCTTGTCTCAACAACCTGGCTAACTCTTCAGGAAACTCGTAATCTTCTTCAACCCCTTCATCAGCTTGATTGATTGGATTGTCAAAGTCATACGAAGTCATAGCAGTGTTGTTGTCGGTGCAGTCTGGAGGGCACTTTCTGCAAGGGTTTAGATTTGTTCATTTTAGTGATCAGTTTTATCTTATTTAGAAAAAGTGAAAATGAAGTTATTTATTTTGAAAAACATTGCCATTTTATTTTTGTACAAAAAATGAAAAATGAAAAACAGTGAGCGGAAAAGAAAAGACTCATTTGCAAAAGATGTCCTGATATTCATTAATTGATCTTTGCACAAAATACAAGATGGCCCGATAACAAAATGAGTCCTGACATCTTGGGCAAGATGCAGGACTTGATGCATGCTTTAAGATACAGGAAATAATAATTACTCTGCAGGAGTAACTCTTATAATTTCCTGGGAAGACCAGTTTGAGACATGGCTCCCCGGGGTCCTTGGACGTATCCAGCTTTCCAGGTTGCGCTCGTCTTCTGACTCATCTTCCAAGCTATTCACAGCATCTGGGGTGAGCATCCCCCGCTGACAAACTTGGGCTCCGTTGCAGCCTCTGGTTGATCTTGTCGAGTTGGTCTGTAACCAAACTCGAATCGGTCCTCTTTCTTCTCCACGGGCAGCAGCTTGCCCCAGCCTTGGGTGGTACCTTCCTCAACAACCTTCCTGGCTTGCTGATATGAGATAATGGAAGTCCCAAGCACAGCAGATGTTTCATTAATATTAAGGGCCTCAAACCCTTGGCTCATGGTTTCATGGATCTCCCCATCCATTTCAATGTATTTGAAAGTAGCCAGTTGGCTAACAAAGATATCCTCCTCCCCACAAATGGTAATGACTTGGCCTTCCCACTCGAATTTTAACTTCTGGTGAAGGGTTGACGTCACGGAGCCGGCGGCGTGTATCCATGGTCTACCCAATAGACAGCTGTAGGCAGGCTGTATATCCATCACAAAGAAGGTCGTTTTGAAAACTTGTGGGCCAATCATTATAGGCAATTCTATCTCTCCCAGAACTGATCTTTTAGAACCGTCAAAAGCTCTCACTACCAAGTTACTTGGGCGTAGTGCCAATTCATCATACTCCAGCTTCACAAGGGCTTTCTTTGGCAGGACATTGAGGGACGAACCTGTGTCCACCAATACATGAGAAAGAACTGCACCCTTACACTCCAAGGTAATGTGCAAAGCCTTGTTGTGATTGCGACCTTCTGTTGTCAAATCAGTGTTGGTAAATCCTAGCCCATTACTAGCGTTGACATTTCCAACTACAACCTCTAACTGATTGACGGTAATCTCCTCCGGCACGTAAGCTGCGTGCAGGACTTTTAATAGTGCGTTCCGATGAGCCTCGGAGCACATTAGCAATGAGAGTATGGAGATTTTGGAAGGTGTTTGGTGAAGCTGGTCTACCACCTTGTAATCACTTTTCTTTATGATTCTCATGAATTCATCAACCTCTTGATCAAAAGGAGTCTTCAAAGCTTCCTTAGCAAATGGTTCTTCTTGCACCGTACTCTTCCCTTTTGCCTTAGCAGTAGCTTCTGCTTCAGCAATGGGTCTTGGAATTTGTGAGGCAAAGAGACGTCCTCTTCTAGTGAAGCCTCCGCCTCCCCCACATTGTCAATCTGAGGTGAAGAAGTTGATGATTCCAAAGTGATTTTCTGCCCCTCGCGGTACAGATCTGAGCCATAGTGCCAAGGGATGGCATTATTGCTTTCGTAAGGAACTGGCCCAGACACCGTGATAGTGACTGGACTGATAGCAGCTGCAGAAGGGACCACGATGGTGTGTGGATCATAGTATATGGTGACAGGTGCTCTGACAGGAGTAGCATTTTGTGAGTTGTTGGCAGGAACATTTGCAGGATCATAGTATATTGTAACTGTTGAGACGCTTTCATCAATTGTTGCTGATGTTGTAGAAGGTACTGTCGACTGGATGGGTGTTGAAGTTGTAACAGGAATGGTGATTGAACTTGTATCCGTTGAAGTGATTGATTGAGCGGTTGTCGGAGTTGTAGTAGAGTCCGTTGGAACAATGGTTGCTGATGTTGTAGGAGTACCTGTGATTGCTGGCGATGGAGTTGCTGGATTTGTAGGCGCTGTTGTTGTAATCTGAAGGATACCATCCTTAATAAGACCATTTATGCCATCTCTCAGCCTTTCACACCCATTGACTGCAATATTGCAATACCCACAGCCGAGCTCACACCCAGGTGTCGCTCCCACCAAATGACACCTGGTCAGAAGGGGTACAGACGCGAACGGTCGGCGAAAGAAGAGAAAGGAATAGAGTCGCCAGCTAGGCATTTTTATCCCGAAGGAAAGGTAATGCTGCATATACCTGAAAAGATATGGATAAGACGGTTGCGAACCAGAGAGACTGAGAAAGGGGGTTGGTTACAACCTAGGAAGGTATTAGCACCCAGATTGTCCGTCGTACTCGACGGGATCCACGCTTGAAAGATTTGTGTTTTAAAGGGGTAGTGTCAGTGCAATTTGTGTATCAAAGTTGGAAAAGAATGCAAGTGTCAGTGTAAAAGAAGTGTGAAGTGTATAAGGGAAGTGACAGTGTAAGGACAAGAATAAGGAGCTCAAGGATATGAGGCTTAAAGAATAATGCTAGAAGGAGGGGGAATATACAGAGACTTTTGTTCGATAACTGTTAAGTTATGCCTACGTATCCTCTCGTGCAATGAGGAAGTCAGAACACCATAGTTCGACTCAAAGAGACTGAAAAGATAAACTGACTTGTGAACTGCTTGCTTGTCTATGCTCAAGTGTATGACCTGTCTGGCTCAGGTGCAAACTGTCTTGCATTAGACGGAAGAAGCAAGTTCTCGTTTGTGAGTGAATGAGATGAGAAAAGAATCCTGGAGGAGACAATTATTGTTTGTTTTTGTGTTTTCAATCTTTTTATTGCTTTTTGAAGTTTGTCATAAGTTAATGAGCTTAAACCTAAACCAATGGGTTAATAAACTCATCACATCTTACCTCTGATTAGGGGTAATGAGAATACCTTAAGTGTGAAGTCAGCATCTCACACTTGATCACCCTGATGTAGGATTAAGATCATTAACCTACTTGTGATTAATTAGATGTTTTTGTTGTCTTTGTTTAATGTTGAGTAATGAGTTTAAGCCATAATCAAGGATTTAATGGACTCATTACACCATCCTAATAGAAGGATAATAGATGAGAGCATTTAAGCTGAGGAAAGCTCCTCAACTTAATCCATGATTAGGGATTAACCTCATGACAAAACAAAGCCTTTATTAAGTGGATTTTAGTTAATGATAAGCTGAAGAGGTGAGTTTTATGTTTGTAAGACAACTTGAGGGGGACTTGTCCATTAACACTAGGGTTAGTCCTTCTTAACCAATTAAGGAAGAATTAGAACCCTAATGCAAGGCCCAAGTTACAAGCTTGATGTCTTGATGATTATTAAGTGGATTGATTAAAGGATTTAAACACATTAAGGGTTTAACACTTAGGATTAAAGTTATACACTCCATCCTAATAGAAGGATGTAGGCATAAGCTTAATCACAAAGCCTTAAAACCTTTAGGGTTTAGTCCCTGATTATGAGATGAGAAGAGGAGACTCAAAGATGACACAAAGGTAAAAGCTAAATGGGGGACTAATCAAACCCTAATTGTTATCATGCTTGGAGGTCCTAGGGTTAATGAGGCTTGCAAGAAGATATTCAGAGAGAAACCACCAGGAAAGAAGCAGATGAAAGGAGCAAGAGGCAAAGAGAAGCAAAACAACTTGCTTCACTTAAGAAGACAAGTTGCTTGAAGAAAGAAAGTAAGAGATGAACATGAATGATCAAGCTCACTCTAATACACATACAAAATGCAGCAAATAAGGTATGAAAGAGATGAAAAGAGATTGTGAGAAGTGAAGTCAAATCCACTTCCCCAAAACAACTTACCACCTGAAAAGTTAGCCAAAAGAAATGAAATGCAATGCAAATGAGATGAAATGCCATGATGCAAACCAAAGTCAGAAGCATTTACATGATGTTAATGATGCTAAGAGATGATGCAAACATGAGGCAAGTCATGGGAATGATCAAACAAGCATAAGGATGCAAATGGGGCATGCATTGAACCATGGATGCACATGAAAAGTTAGGAAATGCAATGGACATGTAACATGGCAAATAAAAGATGCAATGACCAAACATGATTCTAATATGTCCTAAGATGTATTATGGATCATGTTGATGCACAAAATGTCATGGCAAGTCATGGTATGCAAGCAAATGGAAGATGGATGCAAAGGAAAACACAAATTAGGGTTACATGCATCATGCAATGTAAAAATCCAAAACCAGAAGCAAATGTCATGATAAAAATTTGAAAGTGCAACCAAAGATACCCTAAACCTATACAAATTCACTTCCCAAAGGAGGGGATCCAACTCCTAACCTAATGAAAGTTATGAATTTCTTAAGATTGCTAGGGTTTTGGGGTACCTCACCAAGAAAAATGCCAAACAAAATGAAAATGCAAGATCAAATCAAACCAATTTTATCCTATAAACTACATGCTATACAAGATGCAATGCAAAAAGAATCATTATCCAACTCTCAATGATTAGGCAGAAAGAAATTTTTGAAGTTTGACATAAAATATTGCCTTGAAATGAAATTAAATCCAATGAAAATGAGCAAAACGCATCAAGAACAAAAAAGAAATTTGGTTTGAGAGTTGGACAATGTTTCTAAATGTTTCTAAATGCTATGTGAATTTTTTGGTAATTTTTAAATACTTAAATGTATTTTTAATTAATTAATTTTCATTAACTAATTAAAAATAATCATTTAAATGATTTAAAAATAATTTTTGATGCAAAAAATAAAAATAAAAATATTTTTGTGTTCTGAAAATTCATGAAACCCTTGACAAAAAATTTCATAATTTTTAAATGTTTTTAGCTATTTTTAAAAATTCGTGCAAAATAAACATGAAACAAATAAAATTAAAATGAATTTTAATGAAAAAAAGGAAAAGTCAAAGGATCTGAAGGCCAGGATTCAAAATCACAGAGGCGGGAGTTGACTGCGCGCGCGAATGAACGGCCCAAATTCAAACTGGCCTAATTAAGTCATTAGCCCTAATCCTAACCCTAATCACTCTCAGATGACCGGAACAGTGTTCCGGTCATCTTCTCCGGCAAGCTGTTCATGCCATCTCACTCCCTACGCATCAAATCTTCACCAAAATCTCCAGAATCAATCCTCAAACATCATTAAACATAAACCCCACCCCGAAAATCATTTATTTTCATTGAATCAAACAAATCAAACCAAAACTCATTTCACGGGCAAAGTTTCAGAACTAACATACATGGCCATTTTTCACTCATTTTCAAAACAAATCACATCATGATCATCAGTGAAGCATAAGGAAGCATTTAGAAACTAAAAATGGAAGTTCTGGAAAAATAAATGTTATGGCTACCTGAGCTTGAGCTTTCGAAACATGGACTTTCTGGCTGCTTCTTTGGTTCAAACAGACACCAATGATCCTCCTTTGAAGCTTTTGACACTTAGCTAGAGTTTATATGGCCTCCAGAGAAAGTTGGCAGAAGCTCAGGTCAAGGGAGTGTGGAAATCGTATTTTTGATGTGGGTGGTTTCAGGGCAAGGTGAAGGGTTAGGGATGATCAGTGAGACATGCTGAGATGTTCTATGAAATTTGTTTTGGTGTTTGTGGCTTGTGGAGTGTGTTTCGAATGAAAATGCATAAGAGGTGAAAACTTGGAGCTATGGCTTGGAGGATGTTTCAGGCTTGTGTGTGTGTTGTGTTAAGTCCCTTTTGGTCCACTTATCACAACTGGATGGGTCAGAGAAGTTGGTGTGGCACTGTGGGATTGGTATGGGTGTTTTTGCATAGAGTCCAAGTTAGGTGTAAGAGAGGTATGGGTCAATGGTAGGCCAAGTACAAGAGGGTGTCCTGCGCAGCAAGGAATGAGGAGAGCCATGGGATTAGTCTTGAAGCCAATTAGCAAGTGGATTATGGTTTGTCATAGTTTTTGCAACTTTGTGACTTTTTGGCCCTTTTTGTGATTTCTTGAAGCTTAAGCCATGAAAATGGACAAACTCTTGGTGCATTATGAATTTTAGGCATTGGTTCATGTTTGTGCAAAGATTAGAAGTCCATTTGAAAGCACAATTTTCCTTGGCAAGGGGTTTTGCAACTTTGCCTCTTTGGTACAAAACTTGAAATTATGTGATTTTGTCCAACTTTGACAAGCCATAACTTTTGATCCAAAATGAATTAGAATGCGTTCTTGTACTTTTTGAAAAGGGAATGATCCATTATACAACTTTTATGACCAAAGTTTTCCCATTTGAAGCATTTTTGAATCAAAAAGAAAGGGGTGAAAAAGTTTCCCAAAATGACAAGTTTCCATTACAAGTCATTTTCCCAAAAAGGCAACTTTGCAAATGGCTTGAAATTTTGTAATTTTGTGAACTTCTAACATATTCTATGATCAAATAAAGATCATACACATTCAAAATGATGAAGAACACCCTTTGGTTGGGTCCTTGGAGGCCTCAGATGCCCTGATTTTACACTGACTTGCTCAAGAAGTCAACCCTTGATTAGATGCCTTCCCCATGAAATTTCTTTATGAAAATTGATATGCATGACCCCTATACCATATAGAGACCAATAGAAACAAGAATGACCCAAAAATTTGGGGTTGTGGCCTCTGAAACCAAAACCCTAATTCTAGGTCATCTGTGCAGTCAAACCTGGCTCTGCTTCCATGCCTTTCTCAGTTCTTGTGATTCTTTGGATTCTTTGACCTTGTGGGGATACAATATGATGCTTGAACATACATGGACCCCTTTGAAGTGATTGAAGACCTTTGGAGTGGCTCAAATGGCTCTTGGATGACTCAGATCACAAACCCTAGATGCAGATGACTTTGAACCAATGCAGTGAAACAAAAAGTACAATATGAAATGATATGATTGAACTTATGCATATGAAGATATCACAAGCCATGGTGTGAATGGGTGAGGGCAAATTTGGGGTGTTTACACCAGGGAACATTTGGCATTCTAAAAGCTGAGCTTTGATTTCAACCAAAGGTGTCCGGATTTGTGTAACACTGGTGATTAAGGTGAATGGTTTGCCTTCCTCAATAGCATTAATCCTAGGCCCATTGTGACTAGGCATTGGATTCCTTATGACATTCGGAGGAGGTTCAAAGTTGAGAGCTTTTGAGTCCACCAGGTCTTGGACTTTCATCTGTAAGGCCCTGCATTTTTCAGTATTATGCCCCGGTGCGTTTGAGTGGAATGCACACCTGGCATTGGCATCATAGTTCTTTGGCATATTGGAAGGATCTGGAGGTGCCAATGTCCTTAACTCAACCAAGTTAAGCTTCAGGAGTTGTGGCAAGAGTGCAGCATATGGCATGGGAATTGGGTCAATTACCCTGTTTTCTTGTGATGGTCTTTGTTGGAAAGGACGCTGTTGTTGATTGTTGTTGTTGTTGTAGGTTCTTTGTTGCGGATACAGAACTTGTTGTTGATACTGTGGTTGTTGTTGTTGTTGAGGATATGCTGTTTGTTGAGGAATCAGAGCTGGAATGGTAACAGCTGCTACTGACCGGTGAACATACTGAGGTCTGCCCCTGCTTGCATGAATGGAATTGGTCTCACCGGCTCTCCGGGGTCTCACAAAAGACTTTATGTGATTACTGGATGAACTTGCACCACTGTCGGAAATCTTACCCATCTTCAAGAGGCTTTAAATCCTCTAACCAGCTATGACCACATCAGCAAAACTGGTAGAGGAGAAGGCAGCCAATCTATCAATATATGTTCCTTGCAATGTGTTCATGAACATGTCAGCCATTTCTCTCTCTGACATGGGTGGTTGGACAGCAGCAGCGAGCTGTCTCCACCTTTGGGCATATTCCCTGAAGCTTTCTCGGGAAGATTGAGACATTCCCATCAGAAGGGTCCTGTTGGGAGCCATGTCTAGATTGTATTGATATTGACGGATGAAAGCCTCAGCTAAATCCTTCCAGCATCTTATGGTGGCTCTAGACAAGTGTGAATACCACTCCCTTGAAGCCCCCGTCAGACTGTCTTCAAAGTAGAACATCCATAGCTTCTCATCCATAGTATAAGCTTTAAGTCTTCCCAGGAAAGACTGCAAATGAGTTCGTGGGCAGGAGGTACCATTGTACTTCTCAAAGCAAGGGGGTTTGAATTTGTGGGGAATTCTCACTCCATCCACCAGCCCCATATCCATCACATCGAAGCCCAGAGAATTCTGTGACTCCAAAGACCTTAACTTCTCAGCAATTTCTTCCAATCTCCGATCATATACTTCATCTCCAGCCCCCATGACAGTAAATTGTTCTTCTTGGGGATCCTCTTGCAAGATTCTTTCCCCAGCAGTATTACCTTGCACATTTCTCGGGATATTAACTTCTGGATCCAAATGAGGTCCAAATACTGGTGGATCAATACGAGGCTGGCCCCGTTCATTGTTACTAGTTCCCCCTGTTCCAAGATGAGGCTCTTCAGGAGTTTGTCTTTCCACCAGCTCTCTTAACCTTTCTTGACTCTGGGCCAAACCAGTCATCACAGCCATGAATTGAGACATCTGATTTCTCATCTCCACTCTCTCATTAGCCATCTGATTTCTGACCTCAGTCAGGTCCTACTGTACTTGTTCCATTTGAATACCGGGAAGGTTGTTGCGAGTCGGGTACCGGTGCGCGCGGTTGACAGGGAACACTCGGCGACGAGCAATGTTTCCTGAAGTCACAACAAAGTTAGAAACAACAATAACTAAAACCTACAAAACAAAACAAAAGTTAGTATGCAATGCAGTATGCTTATTTGTTTTCCAAGGTATCCGGGTTGGTTCTTGGTTTTGACCTTTCCAGACCTCGAGGAAGATGTTTGATGTTGTTGAGAAAAGAAGCCCAATGAAAACAAACTAAAATATATTACAAATGGTAAACAATACATAGTCTGCTTTACAACACATGCCCATGGAGGGTCAAAATACATCAAAAAGAAAAAAGTACATCAAATGGAAACAACAACAAACAAAGAATCAGACATCCAGCCCAAACTCATCTTCTCTAACCTCCTTCAGGAGTGCCTCAGTCACTGGACCAGCTGGGTGCTCTGTAATAGTCCTAATGAGGAGGTTCCTAGTGGCAATGGCAGTGGTCAGCTTCTTGTGCATGTCCTGGTCCTTTGACCTCTTCAATCCTGCTCTGAGCTTCAACTCTGAAATCTCCTCCTGGGCTGCCAATAAAGCTTCCTGCTGCTTCTTCTCATTGGCCTCTAACTGTTCAATCTTGGCTTGAGTTTTCTGGTCCTCTTGTGTACGGGCTTCAGTGATCCTGACCCACCTAGCCTGACTCTCTTGCAGATAGAGCTCAGTCTTAGCCTTCTGAATCTTGGCTTCTTTACATGCATTCTTCAATATTTGCTCCCCAGCTCTTGCTTTCCTGATGTAGTCCTCTGTCCTCTCAATTTTGGTAAGATGCTCCACCCTAAGCTTCTCCAATCTCTCAATGTCCAGAAGACCATCACTCCTTTCCCAAAGGGTCTTCTTTAAAGCTTGAGATAGGTTCTCATTTCTTTCCTTCAGCTTCTCAAATTCTTCCAGGCTGACAGTTGCTGCTGGTTGTACTGTAGATGGTCCAGGTATGTCTTCCAAGGTGAAAGGCATTCCGGTAATCTGAGCTCTAGTACGGGACCATTCATAGTATTGGGCTGAAGCAACATTATTACACCTCCCAAGAATAGCCATCCCTTTTGTCCGGACGTTGTCCCAAGCCCAGGATGCTTGTCTGACAGCAGCTAAATTAAGTTTTACTTCACAATACAGGGTCTCAGCTAAATCTTGCACTCTGGGAGGGTGAACCAAAGCATAGCCCAGTTGTCTTTTAAACAACAAAGGATTGTAGTTGATGCAACCCTTTACTCCTATCAGAGGTACATTTGGGTATTGTCCACAGCTGGTGATAATGTCTTTGCCCTTGGTGCTTTGGGTGCACCATCTGAGATTATCTGAAGTCAAAGCAATGAGCCTCTTGGCCCAATTCTTCTGTTGGTGAGGGTTTAGGAAGGCATCTGACTTAGGTAGGTGTCTGAGAAGCCAGGTGTAAAACAAAGGAGCATAACATCTCACCAACTTCCCCCTTTGTTTCTCATTCCTCTGATGGATGGAATAATAGAAATCTCCCAGTAATGTGGGTACTGGGTTCTTCAGAAGAAACAGATGGATGGCATTCTTGCTGACAAATTTGGGCTCGTCTGCAAATAGTACAGCCCCATATATGCTGAGGGCTAACAGTGCATAGACTGCCCTCCACTCCCCCAATGAAGCCTTCAGGATGGCCTGAGAAATCAAGAAGTCCACGTGCAAGCCAGGGATACCAGCTTTTGTTGTCATACTTTGCTCAATCAAGGCAGGCTCCAGGTACAGTGCTTTTGCTACTTCTCCATTGCTGGGAGTTGGCATCTCTGGGTTGAAGAGGATCCCTCCTCTGATAGGTACTCCAATCAACAAAGAAAACTCTTCCAATAGAGGCCCTAGCTGGAAGTCTGGAAAGGTGAAGCATCTCAAAGGAGGATCATAAAACTGCAAGCATGTGTGGATCATGCTCCTCTGAGAAGGGTCAAGGTCCATAACCATATCCAGGATACCTCCATAGTGCTCTCTAAACAATGGGATGTGGTCAGGTGTGATGAGTGACTGGACCTTCCTGATGCCAGTCAACACAGGCTCAAAGAAGTGGTAGGATATGTTGCTCTTCCTGGGAGTAGTCACGAGTGCTGCTGAAGAAGCTGAAGATAGGTGCTGATGAAGATCACAGGCTGATGCTGGGAATGAGCCACTGACAGGCTGATGCTGGTGATGATGAAGATAGCTGAAGCAGATAACTGGTGAAACAGAGGTCTATGTAGAAGAAGGGGTCAAAACCAAACCAGATATAATGTGGATACCCTGAAAAACAAATAAAGAAATGTTAAATGATGCAATGATGATGTATGCAAATGACATGCAAGGGTTTGTCATCAAGCTGGATCTGATTATTTGTCTTGATATAAAGTCCATGTATGTTCAAAAGTCCAGATGGAGGCTTAGAAATCCAGTAACCAGGGTGGGGGACTCAAATAAAGAGTCACATGTCCAGGGTTAATCACAAGAACTGTCCAAAGTGGAGTACTCTTAAACAAAAACAGTAACAGGGTATGATGTGGCCAAGGGTTCCTGCAAACCTGTAAACAGCCCAACCCCCTCACAGGTAGTGTTCTAGAACAAGGATCCTAAGACTTGGATCAGTTATGAGAAGTGTAAACACTTCTAACCCGGAGGTACAGTGTTTACAATAACCATAAAAGATCCTCCTCTAATTCACCTCAATTTCGGAAGGTCATAAATAAAGGTCATCCAGACTTAGCAGGCTTCCCAGATAGCCCTAGCACTACAGGAAATCTGTAGCACAGAGTTCTCAAGAAGAAACCCACATCTGAACCGTGTTTCATATTCCCGCACCAGACCGAAATGGAATGGGAAATAACATGAACCACTCTAGCCTAGGTGTCACTCAGGTCCCAGGTACAGGACCTCAAACTCTCAATGGAACCCCACCCACCAAAACAGAAGCCAGATCCAGCAGTGATAATGACAGTATGAAATATGAAAAACTATAAAGGGAAGCAATAAATAAAGCTGTACATAAAGCAATAAATAAAGCAAATAAATAAACACAATTAACACATAACACCCCAGTAAACACAAATCAAACAAGCGCTAGGAGGAACCCACAAAAAGAACCAGAAGCCCTGGTTACAATATAAGGGTCCCCAGCAGAGTCGCCAAGCTGTCGCTCCCACCAAATGACACCCGGTCAAATAGGGGTACAGACGCGAACGGTCGGCGAGAGGAGAGAATACACGAGGGTGAACTCAAAAAGAAAAGAGTCGCCAGCTAGGCATTTTTATCCCGAAGGAAAGGTAATGCTGCATAGACCTAAGAAAAGATGGATAAGACGGTCGCGAACCAGAGAAACTGAGAAAGGGGGTTGGTTACAACCTGGGAAGGTATTAGCACCCAGACTGTCTGTCGTACTCGACGGGACCCACATTTGAAAGATTTGTGTTTTAAAGGGGTAGTGTTAGTGCTATTTGTGTGCAAAAGCTGGAAAAGAATGCAAGTGTCGGTGTAGAAGAAATGTGGAGTGAGATGAAAGGGTGTCAATGTAAGAAAAGAATGCAAAACCCAAGACAATGAGACTTAAAAGAATAATGTTGGAAGAGGGGGAATATACAAAGACTTTTGTTCGATAACTGTTAAGTTATGCCTACGTATCCTCTCGTGCAATGAGGAAGTCAGAACACCGTAGTTCGACTCAAAGAGACTGAAAGATAAATTGACTGTGAACTGCTTACTTGTCTATGCTCAAGTGTATGACCTGTCTGGCTCAGGTGCTAACTGTCTTGCATTAGACGGAAGAAGCAAGTTCTCGTTTGTGAGTGAATGAGATGAGAAAAGAATCCCGGAGGAGACGATTATTGTTTGTTTTTGTGTTTTCAATCTTTTATTGCTCTTTGAGTTTGTCATAAGTTAATGAGCTTAAGCCTAAACCAAGGGTTAGTAAACTCATCACATCTTCCCTCTGATTAGGGGTAATGAGAATACCTTAAGTATGAAGTAAACACCTCACACTTAATCACCATGATGTAGGATTAAGATCATCAACCTACTTGTAATTATTTAGATGTTTTTTTTTGGAGTTTTTGTTTAGTGTTAAGTAATGCGTTTCAGCCATAATCAAGGATTTAATGGACCCATTACACCATCCTAATAGAAGGATGATAGATGAGTACATTTAAGCTGAGGAAGGCTCCTCAAATTAATCCATGATTAGGGATTAACCTCATGACAAAACAAACCTTTATTTGAATGGATTTTAGTTAATGGATGAGATTAAGAAGTGATTTTTTGGTTTGTAAGACAACTTGAGGGGGACTTGTCCATTAACACTAGGGTTAGTCATTCTTAACCAATTAAGGAAGAATTAGAACCCTAATGCAAGGCCCAAGTTACAAGCTTGATGTCTTAGTGATTATTAGATGGATTGATTAAAGGGTTTAAACATATTAAGGGTTTAACACTTAGGATTAAAGTTATACACTCCATCCTAATAGAAGGATACAGGCATAACCTTAATCACAAAGCCTTAAAACCTTGAGGGTTTAGTCCCTGATTAAGAGATGAGAAGAGAAGACTCAAAGATGACACAAAAGTAAAACTAATGGGGGACTAATCATACCCTAATTGTTATCATGCTTGGGTATTCCTAGGGTTTATGAGGCTTGCAAAAGATTTCCAGGAGAAAAGCCACCAAGGAAGAAGCAGATGAAAGGAGAAGGAAGCAGAAGAAGCAAGACAACTTGCTTCACTCAAGAAGACAAGTTGCTTGAAGAAAGAAAGTGAGAAGGAGGCATGAATGAGCAATCTCACACTAATACACAAGTAAAATGCAGCAATGAATGCATAAAAGGGATGAGAAGAGATTGTGAGAAGTGAAGGCAAATTCACTTCCCAAAACAACTTACCACCTGAAAAGTTAGCAAAGGACATGAAATGAAATGAAAATGAAATGAATGCAAAGATGAAAACCAAAACC
Organism: Lathyrus aphaca; assembly: GCA_963966055.1. Taxonomy (NCBI): domain Eukaryota; kingdom Viridiplantae; phylum Streptophyta; class Magnoliopsida; order Fabales; family Fabaceae; genus Lathyrus; species Lathyrus aphaca. The sequence goes on from OZ014521.1 coordinate 279,138,052, forward strand.
AGAAGCATGTTCATGATGCAAAGGATGTTATGAGATGATAAGAGAGCATGTCAAGAGATGTAGATGATCATACAAGTAATGAAGATACAAATGAAACATGAAAGGAGGCATGAAAGTTCATGAAAACTTATGAAATGCCATGGATGCATAACATGGAAAATGGATGACGCAATGATCAAACATGATTTCAATATGTCCTAAGATGTCTTATATGTCATGTGGATGCACAAAATCTCATGGCAAGTTCATGTATGCAAGCATATGAAGAATGAATGCAAATGAAGGCAAAAATTAGGGTTTACATACAATATGCAAGGCAAAATTCAAAATCAGAAGCAAAGCATGAGATAAAAAATTGAAAATGGGACCAAAGGAACCCTAACCCTACACAAGTTCACTGCCCAAAGGAGGGGACCTAAGTCCTAACCTAATGGAAGTTATGATTTTCTCAAGTCAACTAGGGTTTCAAGGCACTTCAAAAGGAAAAATGTACATTAAATTGAAAAATGAAAGATAAATTCAAACCAATTTTACCCTAGAAACTACATGATATGAAGAATGCAATGCAAAAAGAACCATCATCAAACTCTTCATGGTTAGGCAGAATGAATTTTCTAAGTTAGAACAAAAATATTGCCCTTTAAGAACTTTAATTCCAAAGAAAAATGTCAAAATAGGTCAAGAACCAAAAAGAAATTTGTTTGAAGATCTTGATAATGTTTCTAAATGTATTAAAATGCAATGTGAATTTTTTTTGTGATTTTTAAATACCTAAATGCATTTTTAATTAATTAATTCTCATTAACTAATTAAAAATAAACATTTAAATGATTTAAAAATAATTTTTAATGCAAAAAATAAAAATAAAAATATTTTTGGGTTCTGAAAATTAATAAAAGCTTTGATAAAAAATTTCAGAATTTTTTGATGTATTTTACTATTTTTAAACATTCGTGGAAATTAAAAACAAAACAAATGAAATAAAAATGAAATAAATGAATAAATGAGAAAGTCAGCTGATCTAAAGGCCCAGATTCAAACCTAGGGGGGCGGGAGTTGACTACACGCGCTAATGGACGGCTGAAATTCAAACCTCACTAATTATGATTAAACCCTAATCCTGAACCCTAATTACTTTCAGATGACCGGAACAGTGTTCCGGTCATCTTCTCCGGCCATCCCATCCTTCAATCTCACTCAAAACGCAATCTTAAGCTCTCTAACTCTCCAGAATCAAACATCTAACAACCCTAAACATGAATTCAACCTTGAAACTCATTTATTTTCACTCAAGAACAAGAATCAAAGCAAAACGGAAAAAACACAGAAAATTTCAGAGGTTCAATACATGCTTAATACTTGACCATTTTCAAAACTAAACATATCAGAATCATCAGTGAATCATGGAGAACCAATTAGCAACTTAAAAACACGTTTCTGGAAAAATTGTTCTTGATGATACCTGAACTGAAGCTTTCGAAAATGGTGCTTTCTGGCCAGTTCTTTGCTTCAAACAAGCTCCAATGATCTTCCCTAAACGTTTGTGATGCTTAGCTGGAGTTTATATGGCCTCAAAATGAAAATGGCAGAGGTTCAGTTTGTGAAATGTGGAAATCGTGTTTTTGATTCCAGTCTTTTTAGGGCAAAGTGATGGTTGGGAAATGATCAGTGGATCATGGTGAGTTATTCTGTGAAGTTTGTTTTGAGGTTTGAGGCTTGTGTGATGAGATTCGAATGAAAATGCAAAGAGGGAGGTCTTTGTGAACTATGGTGATGATCTGGTTTTAGGCTCCAAGATTGTGTGAAATGTGATCCTTGAGGCATGTATGTGAAGCTGTGATTGGTCAGAGTAGTTGGTGTGGCTCAGTTTGATTGGTATGGCTCAAGTTGCATAAAGTCAACATTTGTGTAAGTGAAGGTATGGGTTGGTTCAGTCATGGTACAAGGGTATGGTTCGAATCATCTTGCTTCAAGGAGGTCCATGGAAGTCATTTTTGGCAGCTGGCACAAGTGGATGAGAAGCTTTGGGTCATTTTGCAAATTCATGGAGTTTTGGCCCCTTTTGGATTTCTTAATGATCAAGGCATGAAAATGAGTGATTCTTTGGGCCATTCTGATTTTTAGGTCATGTGTTATGTTTATGTAATGTTTAGAAGTCACCTTGAAGTCACAAATTGGTTTGGCAAAGGCTTTTGCAAGTTTCCCTCTTTGGCATGAAACATGAAATTTTGTGATTTTATCCAACTTTGCAAGGCCATAACTTTTGATCTAAAATGAATTAGAATGAGTTCTTGTACTTTTTAAAAATGGGAGGATTCAATCTACAACTTTCATGACCAAATATTTTTCATTTGAAGCATTTTTGAATCAAAAAGAGGAGGTTGAAAAACTTTCCCAAAATGGCAAGGTTACATTACAAGTCACTTTCCCAAAATGGCAACTTTGCAAATGGCTTGAAATTCTTCAATTTTGTGAACTTCTAACATCTTCTAAGATCAAATAAAGATCATACACATTCAAAATGATGGAGAATACCCTTTGGTTGTGTGATTGGGGGCCTCAGATGCCCTGATTTTGCACTGACTTGTTCAAGACGTCATCTCTTGATCAGATGCCTTCCCCATTGAATTTCTTCATGAAAATTGGTAAGCATGATCCTCATATCATATAGAGACCATTAGAAACAAGAATGACCAAAAAATTTGGAGTTATGGCATCTGAAACCAAAACCCTAATTTTAGGTCATATGTGTAGTTAAGCTTGGCTCTGCTTCCATGCCTTCCTCAGTTCTTGTGATTTTCTGAATTTCTTGATCTTGGGAGGATATAATATGATGCTTGAACATACATGGACCCTCTTGAGATGATTGATGGACTTTGGAGTGGCTCAAATGGCTCTTGGATTTCTCAGATCACAAACCCTAGATGCAGATGACTTTGAACCAATGCAGTGAAGCAAAAATGCAATGCAATATGAGATGATATGATTGAACTAATGCAAGGATGAAAGCTCACAAGCCATGATGAAATGAGTGAGGGCAAATTTGGGGTGTTTACACATACATACATCATTTACATCATATCATAGCATACGCATCCATAATGCATAATACATTTACTTAAGTATATCATGCCATACATGCATACATATTTCATAAACTAACCTTTTCCTTGCAGGATGGTTATATACAAATAAAATACTATCAACAGGTCAGAGACGATCTATACGAAGGTCTAGTGCTGATACTTAATTCAAGTTGTCCTTGGATAGTAGGCAAACGGTCTATACGAAGATCTATTCCCTAATCCAGGATATTTTCAAGGGATGTAATCGTCACGAAGATTTAATCCTGATATTCTTTTATCCTTGGATAGTAGGCAAACGGTCTATACGAAGATCTATTCCCTAATCCAGGATATTTTCAAGGGATATAATCGTCACGAAGATTTAATCCTGATATTCTTTTATCCTTGGATAATAGGCAAATGGTCTATACGAAGATCTATTCCCTAATCCAGGATATTTCCATAAGAGATAATCGTCACGAAGATTTATTTCTACTGGTCTATTCAACAATTCAAAACAGGTCAGAGACGATCTATACGAAGGTCTAGTGTTGATACTTAATTCAGAAAGAAATCGCCACGAAGATTTAGTTCTGACACTTAAATTAAAGTATGTTCTCAGATATGGTTCAGAAACGATCTATACGAAGATCTAAGCCATGACACTTAATGAAGGATATTCTTTTCCCCCAGAGATAATGCAGAGACGATCTATACGAAGATTTAGTACTAGCATTTAATTCAAACCATGTTGCATAAACGATTTAGAGACGACCTATACGAAGACCTAGTACTGATATCCAGTATCAACATCAAGATATTATCACCTCCTGATAGTATGGATGGCATCTATAAGCCCATCTCCAGTTCTTCCAAGTGGCATCTTCAAGCCCACTTAAGCATATACAACCAGTCATCAGTGTTACTTTACGCACCGGCAAGTGCAAAGTTTTGGGTTTTTGTGTTCAATCCCCTTCAACCTTCCAGGTCACGAATGGCACATATACCAATCTAACCCCTCAGGTTTTAGAAAATTGAACAGGGGCAGCTGTTGCACCCCAAAATTTGCCCTCACCAAGACAAGAAATTGTGTATTAAGGTATCCCTAGAGGTTCATAAGGTTCACAAGATTCACAAGGTATCTCAAGAGGTTCACAAGGTTCACAATTAGTCAAAACGTTTGGCAATCCCTTCAGACAATGCATCCTCCTAAGCAATGCATCCTAAACTAGGGTTTTGACTTTCATCAGGCTAAATGGACTTTCAAGGCCTCAAGTGAGCTTCATAACATCCTACATGTCTTCAAGAATCCCTATGTCAAGTTTCAAGGCTTTCCCAAAAGATTTGCTCAGTCAGATGATCAGATAGGCTAAAATCAGTCAAAGTAGTCAAAAAGTCAAACTGAGGTCAACTATGGTCAAACCAAAGTCAAACTTCATTATTTTTTGCCAACATCAAGTATATGAAGTAAAATTCATCATTTTATCAAGGTTTGATCATGATTCATCAAGGAGATTTCAGATCATCAAGAATCAGGAGTTTCTAAATTAGGGTTTTCACAGAAAAAGTCAACTGAACTTTGACCAGCCATAAATTTCACATGCTTCATCAAAAATTTCCCATCCAAAGCTCATTTTAAAGGAAATTGAATTCTCTACAATTTTGTGTCTCACAAGCCAAGCCCAAAAATGCTTCATTTGGAAGGTATGAGCTAAGACATTATAGGTCATTTCAAAAGTCAACAAAAAGTCAACAACTTCCAAAGAGCATAACTTGAGAATGGTAAAGGATATGGACATGAGACCAAAGATGTTGGTTAGAGGACTCTTTAAGCTTTCCAAAATGTCCAAGAACACCTTCATAGCATTAAAATTGAGAGATTTGTGCCCTTGCAAAGTTGGGAAATTTTTGAGAGGTTTATGAAGCAAATGGGGTCTTAGAACCAAATTTCTCCAAATGGGCTTGCATTTTTATGATCCAAACACTTCCATGACATCATGCACGAATTAAAAATTATTTATTCATATTTTTATTCATTTTATTTTATTTATTATGATTTTTTACATTAAAAATCATTTTAAATTAAAATAAAATATAAAAGTGTGAATATTTGATTTGATTTTGGTTCTAGAAAGTCTTAATATTCATTTAGAAGTGATTGAAACTATATAAATTCAGATCATACAAAAATAGCAAGGATATATCCAATATTTTCAATATTTTAAAGACATATCTTTTTCAATCTCTATGGATCCAAAAGTCCAAAGGTTGGACTATTTGTTTTGACCTAATTCTGTTATATGATATATAGACAAGCTAAAGCATACACAAGACACAATTTTGCAGCATCCAAGAAGAAGAATCAATCTCAAAAATTTCAAGGAAAACTCATAATCGGATTTTTGGTTGGAGGTAGTTTCAATGCATTCCAAGAACACCAATCCCATCCATGATGATCATTGAACATGTTTAGACCTTTTGCATTGTCAGAATCGACCCCATACGCATAAACCGAATTGCTTTATCCTTGGTTTTGAATTTTTCGATTTTGCTTTTTCTTGCGTTCATGATTAATTTTAACAATTGATTTGTGTCTATCTTGAACCATAGAAACTTTTTGGACGATTTGCATGAAGTTCCATGGCTAAAATCACGTGATGCCATTTCTAGGGTTCTTAGTTCAAAAAAGGGGCTTTCCAATTAAAGCAATTTCATAAGTTTTAGATGTCATATTCGGACTCTATGACCTTTAAGGAATTGATTGATGTTATTATTGTGTATTGATTGCTTTTGAATTGACGTTAACAAGAAAATATAGGTTCTGCTGCAAAAATATTTCGTAGGAAAAATGCAACGAAATTCGCAGGAAATTTTGCAGTGCTGGAGGTTGAAGACAATAGGTGGCATGGCGCGATTGGTTGCTTTCTGGAGAAAAGGAAAGAATTTAATAAAACGAAGTGATGTTGGATCATTGTCACATACACAACCTAGCTCATATGGTCAAAGGGCGCTCCTAGCAGGTATTGGACCTGGGTTCGATTCCCAGGTCCTTTTCTTTTGAGCGAATTTCATCTTTTTTTCATGTTTTTCTTTTTTTTATTATTTTTAATTAATTTCATTTTAATATAATAATTAATCCAATTAATTTAAATTAATAACAAGATAAACTTCTCCTAATTAAAATTCCACCAATTTATTTTTATATAAAAAAAACTGTGGCTTCTTTTGTATCATTTGTAAATAATAATAATATTTCTTATAAATAATATGTAAATTAATTCATTTTGTAACTAGGTTTAGAATAAACTAGAAAAAAAATCATAATTTCTCTAACCATAAAATTTTAACCTTAATTTTGTTAACTAACATTTTTATTAACCTAATTTAATTAGTTTCTTTTTTTTTGGATAATCTTTATTATTTAAGATAAGTTTTTGTAAGTAAAACTAATTTAATTAATTATTTTAAAACCCTAATATTTCATTAATCCTAAAAATTTAACCTAATTTTCTCTAACCCTAACCCTAATTTTCATTAACTTTAACATTTAATTTAATTAATTTTTTATTCTAATATATAATTAAATAATTAATCCTTTTGTTGTAAATAATTATTATATTGTTTATTATTATTATAATTATCCTATTTTTCTTTTTAAATATTCTTTAAAATTATTTATTTAACTTAAAAAATATTCTCTTAAATTTTCTATTCTTTATATTTGTGCTAACCTCTTTTTCTCATGATCATTATTGCTAACCCTTTTAATTGTTATTTATTTATTATATATTTATCATTTATTTGTTTTTATTATTATGTAATTGCTAAAGCCATGTAATAGTCGTAGGTTTATTTTTGTCTTTATTTTATTGTTTATAAATATTTTTATTGCCATGGTTAGTAACTATAGAGTGTGTATAACTATGTGTAATTAAAATAATTTAGAAAACTAATTAAATAAGATAAATACTTGAATATGAACACTCACACACATAAGTCGATCTTTGATCGCCATCTCACACTTCCTAGGGTTACTCCTCATGTTGCCTAATTATAAGGTCAAGTAAGGTGTCTTAAGCAAAGTCCTTTCACAAATATCATCAAGTCCCTTCAGTTTATAAGATTAAGTCTCTTCGAGGTTGCCTACGATAAATGATCTTGTCCCTTCGAATAAAAGATGATAAGTCCATACGAATTGCTAAAGACACCTTGCAGTTGCCTATATTCAGATGTCCCTACACATGTCCTTTATCACATCCAAGGTAATGACTGCCTATTCCTTAATAATAGGGATAGTCTTACCATTGAAAGAACACATAAGAACAGTAAAGACTTAGCATAGGGTAGGTTCCTCTTAAGTACTTGCTCACTTTTCTTCAAAATACTTCATTACACTTCACATTTCAAACAAATTTTCAAAACAAAGTCTTTATACACATCCATACGAGGATCATTATAAAGTACTTAGAAATTTTTTAATCACACACTACACCTTTCTCAAAACAATTTAAAGTGAGCTAAGTAACTAAGAGCCCATGGATAACCATGGATATAAAGGGTGCTAACACCTTCCCTTTGTATAACCTACCCCCCGAACTCAAAATCTTTTTAAGGTCTTTCCTGTTCTTTTATGCCCTTTCCTTTTGGATAAAATAAAAGTCGGTGGCGACTCTTGCCATCCGCAACATTTAGCTAAAGTTAGTTCTCCCACCGTGTTACACATACCGAGACTACACGAGGAGATTATTGACTTTCTTCACAACAATCAAGCTTGAGTACATCCCTAGAGATGAAAATCAGTTTGCAGATGCTCTGGCTACCATTTCCTCCATGATCAAAGTTCAAGCTGCCAACTTTGTGCCTCGGATTTCAATATCCATACTTGACCGACCGACATACGTTTTCTCTGTGCACATTGCTGAAGATGACAAGCCTTGGTTCCATGACATCAAAAGCTTCTTAGAGGATCAAACATACCCACCTGGGGCATCATCCAATGATAAGAAGACATTGAGAAGACTGGCTGGTAGTTTCTTCCTGAATGCTGATGGTTCCTTGTACAAGAGAAACTTTGACATGGTGCATCTCAGATGTGTTGATAAGAAAGAGGCAAACTTGTTGATGCACGAGGTGCATGAAGGATCTTTCGGTACCCATGCTGGAGGACATGCAATGGCTAAGAAATTGTTGAGATCAGGTTACTACTGGATCACAATGGATGCAAACTGTTGTGCCTATGCCAGAAAGTGCCACAAATGCCAGATTTTTGCAGACAAAGTGCATGTGCCTTCGAATCCTTTGAATGTAATGTCTTCACCTTGGCCCTTTGCCATGTGGGGCATTGACATGATTGGAAAGATCGAACTGACTGCTTCAAATGGCCACAGATTCATCCTGGTAGCCATTGATTACTTCACCAAATGGGTTGAAGCAGCTTCGTACGCAAACGTCACCAGGCAAGTGGTAGCCCGATTCCTGAAAAGAGACATCATCTGTCGGTATAGAGTACCCGAGCGAATCATTACTGATAATGGTTCCAACTTGAACAATAAAATGATGGCAGAACTGTGACGGGACTTCAAGATCCAACATCACAACTCTTCTTCTTACATGCCAAAGATGAATGGCGCTGTTGAGGCAGCTAACAAGAACATTAAGAAGATTGTGCAAAAGATGGTGGTCACCTATAAAGACTGGCATGAGATGCTACCATTTGCCTTGCATGGGTACCGTACCTCAATCAGAACATCCACTGGGGCAACACCGTATCAGCTTGTGTATGGTATGGAGGCAGTCCTACCTATTGAAGTTGAATTACCCTCCTTACGGGTACTGATGGATGTCAAGTTGAATGAAGCAGAATGGGTCCGATCATGGTACAATCAACTGAATCTGATCGAAGAAAAGAGATTAGTCGCAATCTGTCTTGGGCAGTTATATCAGAAGAGAATGAAGAAAGCCTTCGATCAGAAAGTCAGGCTTCGGGAATACCAAGTAGGAGATCTTGTGCTGAAAAGACTCCTTCCTCCTCATACAGACCACAGGGGCAAGTGGACTCCGAATTATGATGGTCCATTCATAGTAAAGAAGGTTTTCTCCGGTGGAGCACTGATGCTCACTACTATGGATGGTGAAGATTTCTTATCCCCTGTGAATTTAGATGCAGTTAAAAAATACTTCGCATAAAATGCCCCGCTGGACATAAAAACAGAATGTAAGTCCAGGCAAAAATAGGGCATCCCGGCGAGTCAAAAATAGAATAAAAGACTCGGGCAAAAATAAGGGAAAATAAAGAAAAAGATGTACACCCGCTAAGTTGAAAAGCCGCATTGGACAGCTCAGGCAAAAATGGGTATCCCGGTGGATTGAAAACCTGAAAGGGCGATCCACGCAAAATAAGGGAATAAGCGAACAACTGCATTCTGAATTCGTCTGTATCTCTTACAACATGGCAAGCTTCTAAAGGTTAAAGTATCGTTTATGATCAACCTTCTTCAGAAATCAAGATGAGAAGAACGTCAAGGTCATATGGGTCATAGCAAAGGAAAGCTCACCTGAAGCGTCGTCAACATTGCCAGCACCTTTATTTTTCTAAATTTTTGTAACAATCTCCTCATTTCAGGGATTTGTTTCTTTGACTGTATTTTGCCGATTCAGGGCACCCAGATTAATAAAATCAGAGTTTTCAGTCACACTTCGCCTTGTACATTTCTGTCTCGTTTTCAAAGTGTCCAATATCCATTATACTTGCATAAAACAGATGTGCCTTTCTAAATTACATGCTTGCAGGAAATGTATTTACTTTCAAGAATATTTAACTCCTATGACGGAATCTGGTAAGGGATGCCTCAGGACACTTGTGCTTTTCTTTGTCTTAATAGGATTGCAGGTATTCAATATGCAACATGGGGCACGCCAAATATATTTCCTCCCCCAAACAGTATCTGAAATGTTTTCCCCCAGCAAAGTCACCAAGGCATTACTTCTCCAACACATCTTCTTCAAGCAGCATCAGAAGATGCTCATTTCCCCCAGCTGAGTTGTCAAGTCTCCTCATCCTCAGCAGGATCCTCACAGAAACCTCTAGGAAGATCGTTCAGTGATCTTTCCTCCCCCAGAGTGCCGAATCTCTAATCTCAAGCAAAGACAGGGAACCATCTCCCCACAGAGCTCCAGACACTCCCAGAAGAGCAATGTCTGAAATTCCTACACAACAAAGTGACGAAAGCTTCCACATCCCCAACTGGGCTCCTCATTACAAAGATAGGTCTATCAGTGACCTATTTCCCCAAGCAGAGTCATACATCTTATCAGATCTACCAACGATCTCATCCCCAGAAGGGATGTCACTTTAGGCAGATCAGCCATAGATCTTCACAGCAGCGGGATCCGAATCCCAAACCGGTTTCTTTTGCATAATCATAGCATTCACATCATTTTCCCCCCAGAGCGTAGCATTCCGTCTAGTACGGAGCATTACGGCAAAAATCAAACATATTGCATGATCACAAGACAGGTTCGAACCAGTCACCTGTAAATACCAACAATACCTTCAGCAATATACAAAATACATCCCTTGCACATAAAAGCCAAAGCGTCCCCTTTGCACTCTCAAATACAGATACATGCTCCTTTTGTCACTCGTCTGTGTCATCATCCCCCAGTAAAGTTGCCAAAGCACTCTCTACAAACAAATACTTATACATACCATGCTTTTCTCGACACTCGTCTGTGTCATCTCATATTTCCCCACAGAAATCCAAAGCGTCCCCTTTGCAATCACAAACGCATGTTCATATACTTTCGACACTCGTCCGTGTCATATCATCCCCTGCATATATAAACCAAACCAATGCTTATACACTTTCTTGACACCCGTCCGTGTCACCTACCCCCAGCACAGTTTCCCAAACACTTGTCTATTATACACTTCTTTTGACACCCGTACTTGTCATCTTATCCCCACAGGTTGCCAGTATACACTCATAACTTGTGAACTTTCTTTTCTGATACTCGTCCGTATCATGGTCTTAAGGATGCTCGTCCGCATCCTTAATCTATACACAGTGTCAAAACACTTATACCTTTTTATTTTCGGAAAGCGTAAGCACTCGTCCGTGTTTACCATCCCCCAGCAAATCCCCAACAAAACATCTTTTATCCGACATTTGTCCTATGTCGCGATACTTTCGGCAACCGTACCCTGCCAGGTGATCGTCCTTCACCTTTGGATGATCGTCCCTCGTCCTTTCCCCAACGGAGTCTCCATTCTTGGAACCCTTTTCTATCCGACATTCGTCCTATGTTGTGATACTTTCGGCAGCCGTACCCTGCCAGGTGATCGTCCTTCACCTTGGATGACCGTCCCTCATCCTTATTCCCCAAACAGAGCAGCCGTACCCTGCTAGGTGATCGTCCTTCACCTTTTGATGATCGTCCTTCATCATTTTATCTGATGGTCATCCCCATCGTTGATCTTGTTATTCGACATTCGTCCTATGTCACGATAAACCCTGAGGAAAGCCGTACCCTGCTAGGTGATCATCCTTCGCCTCCCGATGATCATCCTTCATCATTTTATCCGATGGTCGTCCCCATTGTCGACCTTTTCTATCCGACATTCTTCCTATGTCGTGATAAAGAGCAGCCGTCCCCTGCTAAGTGATCTTCTGTCACTCCCAAAGATTTGCATCCCGGTACAAGCACGAACGGTCGGCGAAAGGGGAGAACATGAAGATGAACTGAAAGGAGTCGCCGGCTAGGCATTTTTATCCTGAAGGAAAGGTAATGCTGCATAAACCTGGAAAGATATGGATAAGACGGTTGCGAACCAGAGAAACTGAGAAAGGGGGTTGGTTACAACCTGGGAAGGTATTAGCACCCAGATTTTCTGCCGTACTCGACGGGATCCACGCTTGAAAGATTTGTGTTTAAAAGGGTAGTGTCAGTGCTATTCTGTGTGCAAAAGCTGGAAAAGAAAGCAAGTGTCAGTGCAAAAGAAGATGTGAAGTGAAATAAATGAGTGTCAGTGCAAGGAAAGAGTGTAAAGCTCAAGACTATGAGGCTTAAAGAATAATGCTGGAAAAGGGGGAATATACAGAGACTTTTGTTCGATAACCGTTAAGTTATGCCTACGTATCCTCTTGTGCAATGAGGAAGTCAGAACACCGTAGTTGGACTCAAAGAGACTGAAAGATAAATTGACTGATGAACTGCTTGCTTGTCTATGCTCAAGTGTATGACCTGTTTGGCTCAGGTGCAAACTGTCTTGCATTAGACGGAAGAAGCAAGTTCTCGTTTGTGAGTGAATGAGATGAGAAAAGAATCCCGGAGGAGGCGATTATTGTTTGTTTTTGAGTATTTTCAATCTTTTATTGCTTTTTGGAGTTTGTCATAAGAAAATGAGCTTAAGCCTAAACCAAGGGTTAGTAAACTCATCACATCTTCCCTTTGATTTGGGGTAATGAGAATACCTTAAGTGTGAAGTAAACACCTCACACTTAATCACCATGATGTAGGATTAAGATCATTAACCTACTTGTGATTATTTAGATGTTTTTGGAGTTTTTTGTTTAGTGTTAAGTAATAAGTTTAAGCCATAATCAAATATTTAATGGACTCATTACACCATCCTAATAGAAGGATAATAGATGAGAACATTTAAGCTGAGGAAGGCTCCTCAACTTAATACATGATTAGGGATTAACCTCATGACAAAACAAAACCTTTATTAAAGTAGATTTTAGCTAATGGTAAGATTAAGAAGTGAATTTTATGGTTTGTAAGACAACTTGAGGGGGACTTGTCCATTAACACTAGGGTTAGTCCTTCTTAACCAATTAAGGAAGAAATAGAACCCTAATGCAAGGCCCAAGTTACAAGCTTGATGTCTTAGTGATTATTAAAGTGGATTGATTAAAGGAATTAAACACATTAAGGGTTTAACACTTAGGATTAAAGTTATACACTCCATCCTAATAGAAGGATGTAGGCATAACCTTAATCACAAAGCCTTAAAACCTTTAAGGTTTAGTCCTTGATTAAGAGGTGAGAAGAGAAGACACAAAAGATGACCCAAAGGTAAAAATAATGGGGGACTAATCAAACCCTAATTGTGATCATGCTTGGGTATTCCTAGGGTTTATGAAGCTTGCAAGAGATCTTCAAGAAGAGCCACCAAAGAAAAAGCAGATGAAGGGAGGAGAGGCAGAAGAAACAAGGCAACTTACTTCACTTAAGAAGATAAGTTGCTTGAAGAAAGAAAGTGAGGAAGGAGCATGAATGAGCAAGCTCACTCTAATACAAAGATAAAATGCAACAATGATGCATAAGATAGATGAGAAGAGATTGTGAGAAGTGAAGGCAAATTCACTTCTCTAAATTACTTACCTCCTGAAAAGTTAGTAAAAGGAAGTGAAATGAAATGAGATGAATGCAATGATGCAAACCAAAACCAGAAGCATATCTATGATGCAAATGATGCTAAGAGATAATTCAAAGACATGGTAAGAGATGCAAATGATCATACAAATAATGAAGATGCAAATGAAGCATGAAAGGAGGCATGAAAGTTCATGAATGCACATGAAATGAAATGAAAGCACAACATGGCAAATGGATGATGTAATGATCAAACATGGTTCTAATGTGTCCTAAGATGTCTTATATGTCATGTGAATGCATAAAATGTCATGGCAAGTTCATGGATGCATGCATATGCAAGATGAATGCAAATGAAGATGAGAAATTGGGGTTATATGAACATATGAGATGCAAAACTCAAAACCAGAAGCAAATCATAAGATAAAAAATTGAAAATGCACTCAAAGTAACCCTAAACCTATACTAGGTTACCATCCAAAGGGGGAGGTCAAAAGATAAACCTAAAGGAAGTTATGAATTTCCTAAGTTTCTAGTGTTTTAAGGGTGATCCTCAAGGTAAAATGCCAAACAAATTGAAAATGGAAGATAAAAATGAAACAAAAATGTTTTTAGAAACTAGAAGTCACGCATAGGGAAAAGCAAAAAGAATCATTCACAAACTCAACTTGGTTTAAAAGTTATGAATTTTTGAAGTTAGGGTTAGAAAATGAACAATTTAATAACCCTAATTCAATAAATAATGTCAAAGCATGATCAAAACCAAAAAGAAATTTGTATGGTGAGTTTGTAAATGTTTGTAAATGTTTAAGAATGATCTCTGATTTTTTTGGTGATTTTTAAATACTTAAATGTATTTTTAATTAATTAATTCTCATTAATTAATTAAATAAAACATTTAAATGATTTAAAAATACTTTTTTAATGCAAAAAATAAATATAAAAATATTTTTGGTTTCTGAAAATTAGTAAAATGTTTGATAAAAAAATTTCAGAATTTTTTGACTATTTTTACTATTTTTAAAAATTCGTATAAGATTAAATGAAAAAAATGAAATAAAATATTAATTAATTAAATAAACCTAATTAAATGCTAATCACAAGATCCTGGCCACACACTGCACGCGGGAAAGACCAATCTAACGGCTCAGATTTAAAAAATGCCCTAACCCTAATTAATTAAACTAATTACTTTCAGGTGGCCGGAAATGACCTCCGATCATCTTCTCCGGCCACACCTCCCCTGAAAATTTTCCAAATCACTCCCTAGGCCATTTCTGGAGCTCTAAATCTCCAGATTGATTCCTCTCACCCTCCTAAGATCAACTCCACCCTCAAAAACAATTTATTTTCACTCCATCTCAAGATTCGAAGCCAAGAACAAAAATGGTGGAACTTTCAGACAGACCATACATTCTCATTTCTTCATCATTTTCAAAAATACAAAGTTCATTGCACTCATGGGAACAAGCTTAACCATTTAATAACTTAAAATAAAGGTTCTGGAAAAAATGATTCACATGGCTACCTGAGATGGAGCTTGCAACCCAGGAGCTTTCTGACTGCTTCCTTGCTTCAAAATGCCTCCAATGACCTCCCTGGAGAAGCTTTGAAGCTTGGATGGAGTTTTTTATGGCTGGTTTGTGAGTTTGTGATCAACTGGTCAAAAAATCGTGTTTGAGTTTCAAGGGCTTTCAGGGCAAGATGAAGGGTGGTTTATGCTCTATGAAGCTTTTCTGAATGAATGGTGAAGTTGGTTTTGAGGTTTGATGTTTGTGCTGAGAAATTCGAAGGAATGGAGTTTTTGCAAGTTTTTGTGAATGCTGAGTTATGGGAGAGTTCAGGCTTGTGAGTGGTGTGTTTTGGATTTCTTTTGATTTGTATAAGGTATTGTGATTGGTCAGAAAATTGGTAATGGCATAGTGTGATTGGTATGGTGCAAAATGCAAAAAGTCAACATTGGTTGTACTTAGAGGTATGGGCTGGTTCAGGCCAAGTACAAAGGGGTGTCTGGTGCAGCAAGATTCAAGGATGTCCATGGAAATCTCTTTGAGGCAAATCAGCAAGTTGTGACAAAGTTATGGGAGGTTTTGCAAATTCATGAACCTTTGGCCCTTTTGAGATTTCTTTATGTGCAAGTCATGAAAATGTGAAATTCTTTGGGCAATTCTGAATTTTAAGCCAAGCACTATGATGTTATGATATGTAGAAGTCAATTTGAAGTCACAAAATAGCTTGGCATGAGGTTTTGCAAAAATCCCTCTTTGACATGAAACATGAAATTATGTGATTTTTGCCAACTTTGGAAAGCCATAACTCGAGTTCCAAAATGAATTAGACCTTGTTCTTGTACTTTTTGAAAAGGGAATGATCCAATCTACAACTTTTATGACCAACAATTTTTCATTTGAAGCATTTTTGGTTAAGAAAGATGAGGTTGAAAAACTTTCCCAAAATGGAAAGTTTACATTACAAGTCATTTCCATTTTTGGCAACTTTTGGTTTTGCTCACTTTTCTTCCAATTTGTGAACTTCTAAGCACTTCAATGATCAAATAAAGACCATATAACTTCAATTTGATGAAAAATCCACTTTGGGTCCATTGATGGGGGCTTCAAATGCCCTAATTTGGCTCTGACTTGCTCAAGAAGTTACCCAGTGATCAGATGACTCCCACAATGAATTTATTCATCAAACTTGGTATGTATGATCCTTATGACATATTAAGACCAATAGAAAGAAGAATGACCAAAAAATTTGGAGTTATGGCCTCTGAAACCAAAACCCTAATTTCAGGTCATCTGTGCAGTGAAACCTTAGCCCAGCTTCCATGCTTTCTCAGTTCTTGTGATTCTTTGGCTTCCTTGATCTTTGGTGGATATAATATGATGATTTAAGATACATGGAGCCTCTTGAGATGATTTAACACCTTTGGAGCGGCTCAAATGGATCTTGGATTACTCATATCACAAACCTTATATGCAGATGAACTTGAACTAATGCAGTGAAGCAAAATGCCACATGATATGATATGCTTAAACTAATTCAAGTATGAAAGATCACAAGCCATGGTGTGAACTTAGTGAGGGCAAGTTTGGGGTGTTTACATCGTCCTTCGCCTTTGATGACAGTTCCTCATCATTATTTCATTTAGTCTTTGAACCGATGGCCGTCCCCGTCGTTGTTTACCTTTATTTTGCAAACCTGATGGTCGTTCCCATCATTTCTTTTACTTTAATCCCCAGAGAAATTTATTTGATGGTCGTCCCCATCTTAATCCCTTTATTTCCCCAGCATGTCGGTCGTCCCCGTCATTGCTTTATCCCCAACAGTCATCCTCTGCTCGATGGTTGTCCTCCATCGCCCGCACTTTACAAATCATACTATACTACCTTTTCCAATTTATATACCTTTTCTTATTCACCCCAGTGAGTGCAAATTTTGGACTGTCTTTGGTATTCAACCACAAGTTATCTTGTTCGTCTGTTAAGCCCGTCGCTTACATCCTGCACAACTAACTCATGTTTGAATAGGGGAAGCTGTAAACACCCCAAATTTTCCCTCACTAAGTTCACACCATAGCTTGTGATCTTTCCATATTTGCATTAGTTTAAGCAGACCATATCATATTGCATTTTTTTTCACTGCATTAGTTCAAGTTCATCTACATCTAGGGTTTGTGATCTGAGCAATCCAGGATCCATCTGAGCCATTCCAAAGGTATTCAATCATCTCAAGAGGGTCCATATATGTTCAATCATCATATTATATCCTTCAAAGATCAAGGAAGTCAAAGAATCACAAGAACTTGCAAAGCATGGAAGCAGAGCTAGGGTTTAACTGCACAGATGACTTGAAATTAGGGTTTTGGTTTCAGAGGCCATAACTCCAAATTTTTGGGCCATTCTTGTTTCTAGTGTTCTTAAGATTTTATAAGGATCATGTGTACCATGTTTGATGAAGAAATTCATTGTGGAAGCCATCTGTTCACTGGGTAACTTCTTGAGCAAGTCAGAGCAAAATCAGTGCATCTGAGGCCCCTACCAATGGAACCAAAGTGGATTTTTCATCAAATTGAAGTTATATGATCTTTATTTGATCATTGAAGTGCTTATAAGTTCACAAAATTGAGGAAAAGTGAGCTAAACCAAAAGTTGCCAAAAATGGAAATGACTTGTAATGGAAACTTTCCATTTTGGGAAAGTTTTTCAACCTCCTCTTTCTCAACCAAAAATGCTTCAAATGAAAAATTGTTGGTCATGAAAGTTGTAGATTAGATCATTCCCTTTTCAAAAAGTACAAGAACAAGATCTAATTCATTTTGGAACTCAAGATATGGCTTGTCAAAGTTGGCAAAAATCCCATAATTTTCAAGAATGCACCAAAAGGGATCCTTTGCTAAACCACTTGCCAAGGCATTTTGTGACTTCAAACACACTTCTATGTATCATAACATCATAGTGCATTGCCTTAAGATCATAATTGCCCAAATAATTGCAAGATTTCATGCCTTGAACATCAAGAATTCTCAAAGGGGCCAAAACTTCACATAATTGCAAAACACCACATAACTTTGCTCCCACTTGCTGAATTGCCTCAAGACTGATTTTGTGGACATCCTTGAACTCAGCTGCGCATGAACAAGCCAATGAGCCAGCTACACCATTGCCCATACCTCAAGTACAACACTTTTGACATTTTGGCAAAAACACCCATACCAATCACAACAGTCCACCACCCACTCTCTGCCCAGTCCAGACTCTACAAGCATGCTCTAAGGAATCATTTTCATAACACACACAAGCCTAACACTCCAAGAACTCAGCATCCCCAAAAATCATCCCTCTTGCATTTTCCTTCGAATCTCTCAACTCACTCACTCAATCTTCAAACCAATTTCACCATTGATCTCAAAATCACTCACTGACCACAAAGAAACCATTAAACCAGCCAAGAACATCCCATACATAAAACACGATTCTTGTCCAGTTCAATTGCTACAACACAAACCAGCCATTCTCAAAGCCTTTGAAGCATTACATTAGTCTCAGGAGGTCAAAGGGAGTCATTTTGCACAAAGGAAGTGGCCAGAAAGCTCAATTTTGGAAAGCTCCATCTCAGGTAGTCATCTGAAATCATTTTTCCAGAACTCATATTTTATGTTCCATTAAGAAAAAGCATGCTTCACAGATCATTCTGAACTTTGTATTTTTGAAAATGGTGGAGAAATGAGTGTGTATGAATGTTCTGAAATTTTTGCCATTTTTGATCTTCTCTTCGAATCTTAGGATTGAGCAATTAGAAATTTGTTTTAGGAGTGGATTTGAGTTCAGGGAGATGAGGGGAGTTGATCTGGAGCTTTAAAGCTCCAGAAATGACCTAGGGAGAGAGTTTGAGATTTTCAGGGGAGCATGTCACCGGAGAAGACGGCCGGAGCTCTTCTCCGGTGACCTGAAAGTCATTAACTGTGTTAATTAGGGTTAGAGCTTTGTTTGAACGTGGACCCTTAGATTTCTCTTTCCCGCGTGTGATGGACGCTTAGGATCACTTCATTAACTTTTAATCTGGATTTAATAATTAATTAATTAGGTTTAGTTAGGTTTGAATATTGGCCATCAGATCTGGCGTGCAGTCAACCCTAGAAACCCCCAGAATCAGTGTGAACCATTGGATGCGTTTACTTCTGTTTATTTTAATTTTTATTTCATTTTTCCTATTTATTTTGCACAATTTATTTAAAATAGATAGAAAATTCCAAAAAATCTTTTCTTCTGCATTTTTATTTCAAATAATTTTCTTATCCCAAAAATATTTTTATTTTTATTTTTTGCATTTAAAAATCATTTTTTAAACATTTAAATGTTTATTTTAATTAATTAATGGAAATTAATTAATTAAAATATCATTTAGGTTTCTAAAAATCCCAAAAAAATCACATTGCATCTTTAAACATTTAGAAACATTATCATACCATCCACACAAATTTCTTTTTGGTTTTGAACAATCTTTGATAATTTTCTTGAATTTAGTGTTCATAAAATTCACATTTTAGAACCCTAACTTCAAGAATTCTTTTCTGCCCAACCAAGAATGGTATGACAATGGTTCTTTTTTCATTGATCTTCATTTGACATGTAGTTTCTAGCATAATTTTGTCACAAATTTCTTCTGCATTTTTGAATTGATTTGCATTTTTTCCCTTTAGGTACCTTAAAACCCTAGATAACTTAGAAAATTCATAACTTCCTTAGGGTTAAGAGTTAGGTCTCCTCCTTTGGGGTGTGATATCATATGGGGTTAGGGTTCCTTTGATTGCATTTTCAATTTTTTATCTTGTCATTTGCTTCTGTTTTTGGTTTTTGCATCTCATGTTGTATGAAAACCCTAATTTCCCATCTTCCTTTGCATACATCTTGCATAAGCATTCATATAAGAGCTTGCCATGACATTTTATGCATTCACATGACTTCTAAGACATCTTAGGACACATTAGAATCATTTTTGATCATTTCTTCATCCATTTACCATGATATACATTCATTTCATTCCATGAACATTCATGAACTTTCATGCTTCTTTCATGCTTCATTTGCATTCTCACCACTTGTATGATCATCCATTGCTCTTGACATGCCTTTGCATCATCTCTTAGCATCATTAACATCATGAACATGCTTCTGGTTTTGGTTTTCATCCTTCAATACATCTCATGTCCACTTCATTCTTTCTTTTATGCTAACTTTTCAGGTGATAAGTGCTTTGAGAAGTGAATTTGCCTTAACTTCTCACATTCTCTTTTCATCTCTCTTATGCATTCATTGCTACATTTTATCTTTGATTTAGAGTGAGCTTGCTCATTCATGTTCCTCCTTCACCTTCTTTCTTCAAGTAACTTATCTTCTTAAGTGAAGTAAGTTAACTTGTTTCTTCTGCTTCTCCTTCTTTCTTCTGCTTCTTCCTTGGTGGCTTTTCTTGAAGATCTCTTGCAAGCCTCATAAACCCTAGGAACACCCAATCTTGATAACATTAGGGTTTTGATTAGTCCCCCATTAGTTTTACCTTTGTGTCATCTTTTGTGTCTCTCTTCTCATCTCATAATCAGAGACTAAACCTTTAAGGTTTTAAGGCTTTGTAATTAATCTTATGCCTGCATCCTTCTCTTAGGATGGAGTGCATAATTTTAATCCTAAGTGTTAAACCCTTAATGTGTTTAAATCTCTTAATCAATCCACCTAATAATCACTAAGACAATAAGCTTGTAACTTGGGCCTTGCATTAGGGTTCTAATTCTTCCTTAATTGGTTAAGAAGGACTAACCCTAGTGTTAATGGACAAGTCCCCCTCAAGTTGTCTTACAAACCATAAAATCCACTTATTAACCCTACCATTAACTAAAATCCATTTTAATAAGGGCTTTGTTTTGTCATGAGGTTAATCCCTAATCATGGATTAAGTTGGGGTATCTTCCTCAGCTTAAATGTTCTCATCTATTATCCTTCTATTAGGATGGTGTAATGGGTCCATTAAATCCTTGATTATGGCTTAAACTCATTACTTAACACTAAACAAAAAAACTCCAAAAACGTCTAAATAATTGCAAGTAGGTTAATGATCTTAATCCTACATCATGGTGATTAAGTTTGAGGTGCTTACTTCATACTTAAGGTATTCTCATTACCCCTAATCAGAGAGAAGATGTGATGAGTTTACTAACCTTTGGTTTAGGCTTAAGCCCATTCTCTTATGAAAAACACAAAAAGCAATAAAAGATTGAAAACACAAGAACAAACAATAATCGTCTCCTCCGGGATTCTTTTCTCAAAATCTTCACTCACAAACGAGAACTCGCTTCTTCTGTCTGATGCAATACAGATAGCACCTGAGCCAGACAGGTCATACACTTGAGCATTGACAAGTAAGCAGTTCAAAGTCAATTCATCTTTTAGTCTCTTTGAGTCGAACTAAGGTGTTCTGACTTCCTCATTGCACGAGAGGATACGTAGGCATAACTTAATTGTTATCGAATAAAAGTCTATGTCTCTTCCCCCCTCTTCCAACATTATTCTTTTAAGCCTCATTCCTGAGCAATTTCATTTCACATACTTTTTGCACTGACACCTGTACTTTCTTTTCCAGCTTTTGCACACAGATAGCACTGACACTACCCCTTTAAATACAAACTTTCAAGCGTGGATCCCGTCGAGTACGAAGGACAATCCGGGTGCTAATACCTTCCCAGGTTGTAACCAACCCCCTTTCTCAGTTTCTCTGGTTCGCAACCGTCTTATCCATCTCTTTCTAGGTCTATGCAGCATTACCTTTCCTTCGGGATAAAAATGCCTAGTTGGCGACTCGTTTCAGTTCATCTTCATGTTCTCTCCTCTCGCTGACCGTTCGCGCTTGTACCAGGATGCAAATCTTCGGGATCGACACACAACTATAATGATTACACAAAATTAAAGCAAAAATAATAACTTGTTGAATATTCGATTTGTATGTGCGCAATTCAATTTGTCATACTTTTATGAACCCTTTTATATAGATGAAGCCTTTTAGATCCGTTGGAGACATAAGAAGTTATTTTTGGAGGTTGATAAAAGTTGTTAATGCATTTTCCAAAAATACATATCTTTTCTGGTACTAGCTGTTACTCTTTGATTCTCATTAATTGAAATGTAACGCATCAAAGTATGCTTTGAAGTCCTGAATCATCAGAGTCTTTTAATCTTGCAGCTTTGGTGCTGAGAGCGTGATACTTGAATTTTGTAGGTTCAGATCTTTCAAACAGATCTTCTTAGCTTAGATCTTCCAAATAGAACTTCTCTAGATGTTTCAATTTGTTCAGATCTTCTTGGAAGATCTTCTTAGTTCTTTTGATTTTGAGTTAGAAATTATCTACACATCAAAATAAATAATTAGGGAGCATATTTGTTATTTATAATTAAAGAGTATTTGTTATCATCAAAACTATTAAAGGATATAGAATCAAACTCTTATTCTAACAATTTTCCCCTTTTTGATGATGATAAAAAACTTATATATTTTGATGAGTTAAGTGAGAACATAAAGCATAAACTCCCCCTGAGTTAAAAACTTCCCTGAAGATGTTTGTTCAGAGCTTTGGATGGAAGTTCTTATAGATATTTTTCCTGCTTGCTTATTAACATGTGAAATAGGTTAGATTAATCAGAAAACGTTAAAATGTTCAATACTTTGTCCCGATGTACTATTATAGTTCAAAATATTTATGTTCTCCCCCTTATTTCCAGTAATCAAAAAGCAATAAAAACACATAACGAGAACTAGGAAATTTCGTTGAAGAAAAGAAAAGGCTATAGAAGCAACAAAAACAAAAACTACATAAACAGAAACAACTGAAACAGAAACATAAGATGAAAGCTATGGTTGTGGAGCAGGAGGAAATCGTGTGAACAATGCTTCCAAGATACTTTTGATCTAACTATTTGATTCCACTTGCTTGCCTATCATTCCCTTGATTTATTTGTTCATTTCATCCTATTTATCCAGTATTTTCTTGACAACTTCATTCTCATTCTTCAACTCTTCCAGAGTTCTAAGCACTAGAGAAGATGGAGTTGTTTCAACAGATGATACCATATTCTTAGAGCTTATTGTAGGGTCTTTCTCTGGAGATGTTGCAACTGACTTTCCTTTGTCTTCAACAACGAATAGAGTATGATGTTCAGAAGGTGGTTCCTTAAGTTATGAATCTAGAGGAGCTTTCCAGGGAGTGATCTCTAGTTGATGTATGTGTTTCTTTTCCCAGAAGCTTAGAACTTGTTCCTTGAAGAGTTTCAGATGATCTCAGAAGTTCTGTTGAGCTATTTTATAGCTAAGCTCCTTCATCTTATAATATTCAAAATTAAACCATTTTCTGAACTGAGTCCAGAGATAATCAGAAGCAGCTGGATTCATATTTTCCATGCAGGCGTGCTTTAGTGAGTTTTACCCATTCCTATATTTCTGCCTCAAATGCCAATATTGAGTTAGCAACATCTGATTTGGATGGTTTTGGTTTTGGTTTGGGAATGGCTATTTTCTAAGAAGATGAGGCAAGATTTTCCCGAGCTTCTAAATCAATTATGGTTCTAAGGGGATCTTCTAAAAGTTTTGTTGGAGTTGGAGCTTTTGGATCAAGAATGTGCAAAGAAATCTCACAGAAACCCTGGGAGAATAGAGTTGCGAAGAAGAGAAGTTTGAGAGTGAAAATTTCAAATTTGATGAATGAGGAAGCTCTAGCCCTAACCATATGAGTTAAAGGCTTATAAATGGATACAAATGGGCCTGACTATGGTTTAGAATCCAATGGAACCATGGTTAGTTAGTTATGCGTGATTTTGCAAATTTGCAAATTCAAGTGTTCATGAGCTTTCCCATGTGCTTGAGGCTAATTGTGATCATGATGCCCTATCATTTTATGCACTGATTTCATTGGGATTGAATTTGCTCCTTGGAAGTGCATGGTTTTCATGTTTGGATAGCTTTTACATTTTGGTCATTTATGGAATAAGCGAGAAATATGGCATGAAATCCAATTGTTAAAGGGCCAAAACTGTGCCAAATGAAGTGTACATGGATTTTGTGATCTAACTTTGGAAATTAGAAACAATTACAAGTCATTTTGAGGCTTTTTGCAAAAGGTGGAAAATTAGAATGCATAAGAAACCCTAAAAACCATATTGAACTCTTTTGATCATAACTTTTGAACCAAGAATGATATGGAGATGATCTTGTACTTTTTGGAAAGGGAAAATAATGATCTTAAATTTTCATGTTCGATAAAAATCTATTTGAAGCCTTTTTTATGATGAAAAGCCAAGTTGAATGTGACTTATAAAGCTTCCAAAAATAGAAACTTCTAATTACAAGTCATTTCCATTATTAGTAACTTTTGCCATGAACTTTGATTTTTGATGAATGATGATATTCTTGACATTTATTGACAAAATAAAGGTCCATGAACTAGAGGAGCTTGATTTTGACCTTAAAAACCAATGGTTGACTTTTCCTCTCCACTGTGGACTTTTGCTTAGTTCTCAAGTAACTGATCCATTGAAAGCCCTCCATGTGGAACCAATGGACAAAATTCCATCCATGAACACTTTCTAACGTATAGAATACCATGAGAACAAGTTTGAACCAAAATCTTGATGATTTCGTTCTTTGACACAAAACCCTAGTTTGGGCCACTTGTGCAGGAGATGAGGCCCTAAGCCAACTTCCTGAAGAATTCACCTCTTGAAATGACTTGAAGGATCATTTGAGATTGTATGGGGAATGATAAAACCTTAAGGCTTGTTAGGAGACACTTGGATCTTATTATTTGGCTTTGAATGGTCACAACTTTGCAAATCAACTAATCACACACCTTATGATTCAACCAATGGGTGTATGCTTCATCTTTCTATGATATGAATGCAATGCAATGTCTGGAAATGATATGATAGATGACATGAAAATGAGAGGGAAAATTTTGGGGTGTTACACTTAGCACCCACTATGATCTAAGAAAGACTCACAAAAGAGGAAACCCTAATACTTTCTGTCAAGTAATATATCTCTTTTTCTTTTTATCAACCTAGGTCTAACCTAACCTATTTATAACAAAAGAATACATTAGATTTGGGCTTTAAACTCGCAGTAATCTGATCACACAAAATCTTCTCAAATTCTCCAAGAAAATATAAACTTTTCAATCTTTAGTTTCTATAATAAATCCTCCCTGATTTGTGATCTTCAAGCCTTCAATCTCTGAAAAATCTTTTATCTTAGACGCCTACTGTAATCACAAATATTCCACCGAACATTATGGGATTTTCTTCAATTATAACAGTTACTAAAATTGTCACGGATGCATATGTCGAGAGATCGAAGCTGGGATATCTCCTTCGACATCTTTCCAAAACCCTATTTTTCCTCAAAACAAAACTTCACCTTCAGCATGTCACGACACCTTATCCAAAATTACCAATATAGGTTATTTTACCAAAATTACTACCAACCTCACATTGGAAGAATTAACATGTGGGATTTTCGTCTGTCCTTCTCGAGGTTCTGAACATATTTCTGTCGACTGTCCAGTTTGAAATTTTAGACACATTTTCTAGTGAGTTGGGTCTTGAGGATTTATCCTCAAGAGTATTCCTCACCATGTCTCACTGCATCGACGACTCGGTTTACCCCTTGTGGAAGGTCTATTGACACCATATCATTAATGCTTATTTAAAGATACTTCATAAATGCTCATAGTAAATGTATTTTCATTGACATCTCTTTCATTTTGAAAATTTATTTGAACCTACTCAATTTCTTTCTCATAATCTTTAGAATCAACATGAATCTCCTCCATTTCTTTCTAATAATCCGCTAGGAACAATCAAAAGATTTGGAAAAACTTGTGGTTGGTGGCTATGAATCCTAGGATCAAGAATTTCATGTGGCTTCTTTAAAAAGACATCTTGCCTACAAAGTCTAATCTGAGGAAAAAGGCATGCTTATTGATGACTCTTGTCCTTTATGTCACGAGTACTCTGAAAACTCCCTACACCTCTTTCTTCATTGCAATTTTGTGAAAATAACTTTTTATGTTGCTCCCTTGGGAATTCGTATTCTAGAAGCTGGTGACATTTTGGATTAGCTGAGTGGGGCTTTTGTGAATAAGGAAGATTCGCTAGGGAAGTTGATTAATATAAGCCTTTGGAAAGTGTGGCAGGTCAGTAACAGTATTGTGTTTAAGCAGTTGTTGTTCGATCCTTGTGTAGTTGCGAGAGAGATTTGGGGAACCTTTAATGAATGTTCCATGGAGAACACACTACTACGGAAAATCCATTTCACAATGGTTGGAAAAGGGGTACCATCACGCCTGACATACCGTTGTTAATTGGAGTGGCGTTATAAGTTTGATGTTTCTACGAAGGTCTGGAAACTGTTATTGAAAGGCAGGACATGCACCAGTTATCACAACGGTTATGATTATAAACTGTTATAATATATACACGTAGGTACTTGGTTCGAAACCTATCAACAAGAATTTTTGTAAAACATAAATTACCTTTAATCTCGGTTACAATAGATAACCGTTATTGAAAGTACCTAGAGTTTATTATATTAAATGTAGATTGCTTGTTTTCCATACACCTCACTAAAGAAATATAAGGAATCAAATTGATGAAGAAGTCTATATCTGAAAATTAAACTATTGTTGAAAACCAACTTAAACAAACCATTGTTGTTTTCTTATTACATGTGTCTCATCATTCATTTCATTCTCTTTTACATATATATTGTGGTTTATTGGTCTAACTCCTTAGATACATCTCTATCTTCGATTATAGTTAAATTTCCATAGCAACAATTTATTGGATAATCTTCCTCATCATCATCACTTATCATCATAATTTTTATAATCATAATTTTTACGATTATAAGTGTTGATGGTGAGGCAGATTAACCAATAAATTGTAGTAAATTAAATTTAATTATAATGGAAGACAATGATGCATCTGAGGATCCATGCCATTATACCATAATCTCTATATAAAAGAACGTGAATTGAGTGATGAAAGGCATGCAAGTCGAAAACATTGATTCGTATAAGTTAGTTTTTAAATACAACTTAATTTGAAGATTATAAATATCTATGTCAATTTAAATTAATGTATTTTAAGTGAGAGTTAATGAAACAAACAATCAATATAGAATATAATAAACTCAAACAACATTATACACCAGAACTAGATATTATACATTTATCAATAAAACCCTAACAACATACAATATCAAAAAATATATTAAACTATTTCAAGAACACACCTTTCATTGAAAATAATCGTGGAACTATGAAACTCGTCTAGTTTGTGAAGCAATGAAAAAAAAGTACAAGGTGGATGAAGTTTCCACAAGGACTTCATACTTCTTGTATTTTTTTCCATTGCTACATAAACCATATGAACCATATCAACTCATACAATACGCTTTCTACCACCAGCATCATCAACATGTATCATCCCCTTAACTTGGAAGGAAGCACATCAAACTTCAACAATGAGCATTCTCAGTGAAACCAAACCCTAAAACCATAATCCAGTGAAGAGTAAAGACAGATCGAAAGAGATATATTATAAATTTCTAGGACGCATATTTTAATGAAAATAATCGCGGAACAGGAATCAATTATGATGTTCGTCTAATTTGGGAAGCAATGAATAAGAAATATAAGGAAAAATAAGCTTACACAAAAGCTTCATACTTCTTATATTTCTTTTCATTGTTTGTAAAACTAGATGAAGTTTTCCTCCACTGTTGTTTCTTCATTTACTAACATTTTGTTTGTAAAGCTATGAAGAAGAAGTACAAGGTGGTTGAAGTTTCCATCATAGCTTCATGTTTCTTATACTTTTTTTTCATATCTACACAAATATTATGTACGATAGCCAAAGTATGGTCTTTGTTAAGGTAATGAAGACGAATCTGAAAAAAATGAGAACAGTCAACAAAAATAACATGCAACAAACGAGATAATGGGAAATATCTAACAATAGATTGAAGAAAAAGAATACCTTAATGTATGAAGCACATGACTCACAGTTGATGGTGAAGAAGATGAGAAAAAATGGGTTCTAGGGTTTCTCTATGAAGGAAATGACGCTACTGTCAATAAGTGAAAGTTAATTTGCTTATATATGGGTAAACTATTTCACAATGATTAACGATACCAATGGTATAGATAAGTATTTCTTTACTTTAAATATATCACATCGGTTAACCAGAAGAACCGTAGTGATATCCCTTTTATTTGTGAATTTTAAAATAAATAAAAAAGAAAAGGTGTGCCTTAACGTTAAAGGAATAAAATATTTTATGGCGCTGAGGTTCAAACCGATGAAAGTTTTATTGTATCACAACAGTTGGTTCTGTAACCGCTGCTATATAGAAATAATTTTTAATAAAAAAATAAATAATTATGGTAACTCCTTAGTTAAGATATGTCACCACGGTGTAGGGAAAAACCGTGGTGACTATGACGTTGTTGAATGCGTGTTTTGTAGTAGTGACATTACTACTATTGCTGCAATTGATCAAAGAAAGGAGGAAGGCCCGTTTAAAAAAAATGCTTGGATTGTTCAGAAGGACACGAGCTACTATGAGGAGGGAATGGTTTCCCTTGGATGCGTTATTAGAGACCCCTCTTAAAATATTATTCTTGTTGTTTCTAAAATATTTCCCAACATAACTGATCCCTCAAATGTTGAACTATGTGCGATCTGTTGGTCCCTGCATCAATGGCCTTAATTATATTGCTGATTTGGATACCATTGTCTGTGATTGCAAGATTTTAATGAATGAGTTCAGTAGTGTCACTCTTATGTTTATTAATAGACTTTGTAATTTGGATGTCCACCATATGGTTGGAATTGATAAGTCTTTAGGCTCTAGAACTTGGACTAACCACATTCCTAGTTTGGGTACTTCTATTTGTACTGCTACTTTAGCCTCTCTTTAATACATTTAGTTTGACATAAAAAATCAAGTATTGAACTAAGAATGATTTGAAGATTTATGATAAAAATAATAAAAAAGAATAATTTAATTGTTTAACATTTATTACTTATATATAAAATTTTTAAAAAGATTATTTATAATACATCTTCTATCTATAGTAAAAAAAGTTCTACAAATGATCATCTTGTATAATAGATAATTATGGAACATTTCATCTAAATACGAGTGATCATTAAGCATTTTTGTAATGCACTTGTTGAAACTTCTCTAGGTACGTGATTTGAGGACTTGCTATAGTACATGTTTGTAGATATTATTAACGTTTTTTTATAATCAAGAACAATATATTAAAGGGGGTATTGGGGGTACTCCAATCCGATAAACAGATTCTAGAAACCAAGTAGATCAGATCCTACCAAAAGCAATACAAAATTACTAAATTACAAAAAATCGGTAGGATGATTGATCCACTCATAGAAAGAACATCTAGGAAAATGTTTAATCCCCTTTGGTAACTGTTGTACCCCAAATTTTTCCCTCCCAACTTCAAGATGATATGTCTCAAGAGGTCTATTAATAGTCACAAGATTCTCAATTGCTCAAAGGGATTCAAGGTTTCACCAGACAAAGCCTCCTCCTAAACAATGGATCTTAGAACTAGGGTTTTGAGTTTCCCCAAGAAAAGTGGAATTCTAAAGCCTCAAGTGGACTTCATAACATCCCACATACCTTAAAGAATCCTCATGACAAGTTTCAAAGCTTTCCCAACAAGTTTGGCCAGTCAGATGCTCAGATACTTAAAAATCAGTTAACTTGGTCAACAAGTCAATTGTGGTCAACACAAAGTCAAACTTCAAGATTTTTGGAAACATCAAGATTATGAGGTAAAATTCATCATTTGATCAAGGGTTGATCATGATTCATCAAGGAAACCTCAAAAACATCAAGAATCAAGAGTTACTAAATTAAGGTTTTGTGTAGGAAAAGTCAACTGAACTTTGACCAGCCATAACTTTCACATACTTCATCAAAAATTTCACATCCAAAGCTCATTTTGAAGGAAATTAAATTCTCTACAATTTTGTGTCTCACAAGCCAAGTCAAAAAATGCTTCATTTGAAAGATATGAGCTAAAACATTATAGGTCTTTTTGAAAGTCAACAAAGAGTCAACTTTTTCCAAAGCTCATAATTTTATAATGGTCAATGATATGGACATGGGACAAAAAGGGTTGATTAGAAGACACTCTAAGATTTCTAAAAAGTCCTAGAACACCTTCATGGGATCAAAATTGAGGAAGTTATGCATTGTGGAAGTTGGACAATTTTGAGGAGGTTTATGAAGCAAAAAGGGTCTAAACTCAAGATTTTGTCAAATGGGCCCATAATATTCCCATCCAAACTTAAAGATGAGGTCATGCACGACCCATTGGCCAATTTTTCTGATTTTTATTATTTATTTTATATTATTTTG
Source organism: Lathyrus aphaca (assembly GCA_963966055.1). Lineage (NCBI taxonomy): Eukaryota > Viridiplantae > Streptophyta > Magnoliopsida > Fabales > Fabaceae > Lathyrus > Lathyrus aphaca. The sequence continues at coordinate 279,168,492 of OZ014521.1, forward strand.
GATTTTAATCATTAAAATTTAATTTTAATTGAAATAAAATATGAAAATCAAATATTTGATCTAATACCTATTTTTGGATCAAATATTTTGTGATTAAGATGATTGAAATCATTCAAAATTCGTGCAAGACCATTATAGAATGACTATATTTGATTTTTTTGACTAATTTGGCAAGGTAGTTTCTTCACAATCAAGCAACTCTAATCCATTGCCAAAAGGCCCAAATTTTAACCTAAAAAATATTCTATTACATAAGCATAACAATGAGACAAGGAGGAGGGATGAAAATTCAGAGAACAAACCACTTCAAGAACTTCAAAATTTCACCAAAAAATCCAATTTTGGTTTCATATATCCAGACACTTTCCAAGACAATTGAAGGTTGGGATAGTTTCCTTGAGGTGTTTGGAACATGTTTGGATCATCACATTCATCAAAAACCACATGAATTGACCAACCCGGATGCACATTCATGTCTTACTTTTATTTTTTCGATTTCATTAATTTGTGTGTTTTCAATCGATTTTGATCATCTAATATTACTTGCTTGGTTGTATAGATTGTTTCTGGGCTATTAGACTTGAGCTTTGATACAGGATACGAAGGATGCCATTATGAGGGTTCTAAGCTCTAAAATGGGGCTTCTTTATTTAGGCAATATAAATACTTTTTGATGATATATTTGGACATTGAAGGTTATGGGCATTTGATTGATATAAAAATTATGGATTAATTGTACATATTCACGATGTTTGATAAACGCATGTCAATTAGCTACGAAAATTCGTAGCTAATTTGAAGCATTTTCGTAGCAAAAATAATAGGCTGGAGGAAGAAGAAGGTGGTGAGCGCGGTTTCACAAAAATTTGAATTTGAATTTATATTATATACCATTCTTGGTGGTATATTTTTACAGGTGAGGTGCCTAGCCCAGTGGTAAAGAAAGCGCTTGTTACAGGTGAGACGCCTAGCCCAGTGGTAAAGCAAGCGCTTGTTTGCTATAAAGCAAGCGGTTTTTTTGTTAAATTGTCATATTCATAGGTTTTATTGTATAATTGCTATGTGTAACACCCCAAATTTGCCCTCTTCTTGTTTAGCATCGTTATCATATCATAATCATCATGAGCATACCATATCCTTATCATTTTGCATAGAAAAATGAGGCATAACACTCGCATGTTCCAGCATAAGGCATATAATCGGTCATCTGGGAAAATCTGAACCTGCAAGTCAAAATCAAGAGCATGGTGATCTGGCAAGAATCTCACAGGATCATTTTGCACAAGCCTGGTATCATTTTCAGAGCCCTAGAAAGAGAAGATGGATCAAAATTTGCTTGAAACGGTTGGTGCAGGTCTATTTTTGAAGGTTCCCACCAAAGGGAGGGAAATTCAAATTTCCCATGCGTTAACCGGTTAACGCATATGGTTAACCGGTTAACAGCTGCGAAATTTGAATTTCCAGCAGCAATTTCAGCATGTGTGTTTTGGCCCCATTTTCCAATTTTCTGATTTTTATTCATTTGAATTAAATTTGAATTTGAGAGAAGGATCTAGAGCATTTATCCAAGCCTCATTCCAACCCTAAATCCTAATCACACTACCCAAACCATAATTTTGGATCCCAAACCAAAATTTTGGGCCCCAAACCTAAACCATATTTAATCATTTCTCTCCAAACCAAAGGGGGCTCTCACTCATTTTTCACCCTCATTTCTGAATTTTCATTCCTCTCACTCACAATTCTCTCACTTTTCTCTCCCAATTTTCCAAATCACTCAAAGTTCCTCTTTGAAGATCACACAACCTTGCCTTGAGGTGTGTAGATCTTGGAACTAAACCTCCATTCATAGCTTCTTTGCATCTTTTTGCTGGTTTTATTGGAGATTCAGATCTGGTTTGAGATCTAGAAGTGCTTTTGGATTCAAAAATTCTGCATCAAGAGCTTGTTCTTGCATTTATTTTGCATGGAGTGTGGAGCTTAGCATCGGATCTTCAAAGTTTTGCGCGAGATCTACTGTTTTCAGCTCAATCAACAATTCCCAAAGCATATCTCAGCTTTGTAGGTTGGTTAATTTCAGATCTAGCTCTGTTTTTAGCTTATTTGCATGCTTGTGCTTTGGATCCACCATGTGCTTGTGTATTTGCTTGTGTTGTTTGATTTGATTGGTTGATTTGTATCCGGATCCGAATGTTATTGTTCATGAGCTTAATGATATGGATTAATGTGAATTGATCTATTTTTCCATGTGTAATTGATTGCTGGTCTGGTGCAAGCTTATTTGAATAAGCTGTTTTGAGATGCTGTTTTCTGCAGGATTTGCTGCTGTTTTATCAGTGTTAACCGGTTAACGTATATGGTTAACCGGTTAACGCCCTTTTTTTGTGTGTATTTTGTGCAGGTTTGAGTTGGTTAACCGGTTAACGCATATGGTTAACCGGTTAACACTGAGGCAGAATGGTTTTTTAGTGTTGTTTTGAGCTTGTTTGATCCCTTTGCTTGTTCTAATTGCCTTGGATCATTGCATGATCATTAAGCATGATATTTTAGGGTTATTTGCTTGCTGGTTGATGTATGCTTTCATGTTTTCGACGCGTAAGTCGTGTATTTTCAATGCTTGGCATGTTGTTTGTTTCTTGTTTACAAGAGCCTTTGAGCATGACTAATTCCATGATTGTGTTGGTCAATTTGCTGGATTTTTGCTAACATTGCAGGGGCTATGGTAAGTGAGAGATGTGGGAATTGAGTTCCACATCTCCAATTTTCATCTTCCTCTTATGTTCATGTTACTAACCCTTTGTTGTTGGGCTTAGGCCTTTCTCATCTCTCCTTCTATCTTCTTCTTCTTCATTAGGATAGAAACCTCACTAACCCTTAGGGCATCCATGCATGTGAATACTTAGGATTATTTTAGCCCCCCTTTAGAATTTTTCCTTTGAGATCTTTTGGTTCTCCTTCTCTTCTCATCTCATAACTCTTAAAAAGAAAACACTTTAATAAATGTGAAGCGATGCATTGATCCATAGCCTTATTCCATGAGGTATGCTTGTAGTCTTCCCATCTTGGGATAGTACATGTTTACCTTGTGATGCACAAGTCTGATCAAGGTATCTTCTTCATAAAGAAAAGCATAAAAAACACTTCTTCATGTAAATAACCAAAAAAACACTTAATAATTAAGCAAGTTAGTGAGCCTAAGCCCTAATCTTTGGATTCAAGTTTTGGGGATCTTCTCCTTACTTGAGTGTGCTTGTTCTATTATTCCATCTTGGAATGTAGTGACAAGTGCACATTCCATTGGTGAGAGTTTGAGTTCACTTCCTTGTGACACACTCATAAAAGCTTCTAAAAAACACAAAACAAACAATAAACGTCCTTCCTTCGGGAATTCTTTTCTCATCTCCTTCGCTCCGTACGCGAACTTGCTCCTACTTGTCATTTTGCAAGACGGTTACGCACTCGTCGTCCGAGCCTGCAACACCTGAGCAATGGCATAGGCAGTTCAAGCCTTAATTCACAAGCAATTTCCTTTTAGTACCCCTAGTTAGGGGAACTACGGCGTCTCTGATCCTCATTATCCTGATGAGGTACGTAGGCAGCGGGGTAGGGCCCGTTCGAGCACAATCTTTATTTTCCCTACATTTTTCCTTTTGCTTTCTTATTCAGTTCCTTTCCAGTTCCAGTTTCTTTTCATATTCATTTCTTTGCTGCATTTTTCATACCCTCACCCTTTGAAACAGTTATTTTCGCAAGCGTGGATCCCGTCGGGTACGGCGGACGATCTGGGTGCTAATACCTTCCCAGGTCGTAACCGACTCCCGAGCCCAGTCTCTTTGGTTCGCAGGACCTGTGTCCTTCCTCTTCTTTCTTCTGGTTTGTGCAGCATTACCATTCCCCTTCTTCGGGATAAAAATGCCTGGCTGGCGACTCTATTCTTTTTCCGCGCCACTTTCGCGTTTGTACCAGGATGGAAATCCCGGGAGCGACAGCTTGGCGACTCTGCTGGGGATCGAACCCAGAATCTCTGGTTCCCCTGTGAGTCTCTCCTAGCGCTTGTGTGTTGCTGTTTCATTGGGTGATGTTTGTTTGGTGTGGCTTGTTGTATTATATTGCTGTTTGTTTATTGCTTTATTTACAGCTTTATTTTACAGCTTTATTTACAGTTTTCAGTATTTATTTTCTGCATCATATATCATACTGGACTGTCTGGACTGGTTTCCTTTGGTGGGATGGGAGTTACTGGTTCTTGAGAGGTATGAGCCAAGTACCCGGCTCGAGTGCACCATAGGATTTAGAGTGGTTCCACTTTGGCCTCATGAGATCTTGTCATGGGGGTAGTAGTGAGTTCCACACCCAGGTTGCGATTGTCTTGGAAATGTCTTGATTTGGGGATCTTCCTCTCTCATTACATAACCCTGACAGTTATGTGCAGCTGGGGACCGATCATTGAGAACCCTTGTGGAAACAACCCTCTCCAGTGGTGACAGTGGCAGACCACATTTTGTGGCAAACCCATTCGCACCCGAGGGTCCACTGGGAACTCGCATAGGATGGCCTGGTTCTCTTATAAGAACTCAGTTAAAGCATCTGGTCATATGACATTAGTACTGTATCCTACGGGCTGAATGTACTATTGTTTCTTGATTTCAGCGCTTGAAGCTAGGAACTTATAAGGGATGCTTGTTTTTCCCGGACTCAGCTGAGGCCTCCCTGCATAGTACATAATGCCTAACCGATTCCCTGATTTGGTCATGAGCCATTTCTCGGAGATGGTGACAGTATTATTGCTATGTGGCTTTGAGAGTCCGTGATGTCTGACCCGGAGCCTTTTACCCGTGAGATTGGGAGGTGTGTACAGGTGTGCAGGAACCCATGACCTCAACATACACTCATCTGTTCAGTTATGATCTCTGGTCCTGTGATTATGATCTGTGGTTCTATTGACTCTATGGTTCCGAAGTTATGGTCCTGGAATTCTGGATTTCTTGATACCGTGATTCTGAGATCTTCTATCAGAGGGTTGTGATTATCAGAGGGTGTGACTCAGTGAACTGTTGAGTTTGCCAGTTGTTCCGAGGGGCCCTTGTCAGTGTGCCAGTTCAGATGGTCCCAGTTGGTCATATGCTTGCATTGCATTGCATTTGCATCATTCTTTGCATTAACTGTTTATGTTTCCCATTTTTCAGGTCATTAATCACATCTGTTCCCGGTTCTGGTATTGTTATCTCCATGGCAGAAATTAAAAGCGATCCGAGAAAAAAGAATGTGCATTACACCTTTCTTCAGCCGGAAGTCAAAAGTGTTCAGAGGTTAGCAGGTCTGATGAATGATCAAGTCTTAGGAAATTTCAAGAAAAGATATGGCCAGATACTGAAGTTTGTGGACAAGCCTACTACAGACCAAAAGGACAGCTTGCATACCTTGTTGCAATTTTATGATCCCCTGTTGCGTTGTTTTATTCTTCCAGGTTACATCTTAGCTCCGACATTAGAAGAGATCTCCAGCATGCTGAGTATCCCGATCAGAGAGACATTGCCGTTCTACGGGTCAGAGGTTGCGCTCAGAGATGAAGACATAGCCAAGGTTTGTAGGTTGTCGGTTGCTTCAGTCAGAAAGGCTTTGCAAGAAGGTAAAGGCAGAGGTCTACCATGGAGTGTGCTTATCCCAGAAGCTGAGAAGTATGCTACAGAAGCTAAGTGGAATGACTTTGGAGCTTTGCTTGCATTGATGGTATATGGGTCTAGCTTGTTTCCCGGAGAGAAAGAGTTTGTCAGCTTAGAAGTGATCTCAATCTTCGCAAAAGGCAATCCGGTGCCTACTTTATTGGGTGACTTTTATTTTAGTGTCCATTACAGAAACGAGAAAGGTAGAGGTGGTCCAGTGGTCTGCTGTGCTCCTTTGTTTGCTGAATGGTTCGCTAGACAGTTGCCTAAATCAGGTGCCTTCAAAGATATACGAGACGAATGGAGATGGTCCAGAAGACTGATGGGATTGACTGAAGAAGACATTGCTTGGGGTTATGACAGGGATTTGCTAGGAAAAGAGGTGATGGTTAGCTGCGGAAGGTTTGCTGGAGTACCTTTGCTGGGAAGGAAAGGTGTCATCAGTTACTACCCGACATTAGCCAGAAGGCAGTTTGGCTACCCTTTGAAGGATCCTCCTCAGATGGAAATGTTTGCTGAATCTTTGTATTTTCCTGTTGATGGAAACAGAGAGCTAGTCCAACAAGCAGTTCAATCCTGGGATCACAGGAAAAGGAAAGGGAAGAAGGACTTCGGCCGAGTTGATCCCAAAGCATATCCACCATACGTTGAATGGTTGCAAAGGCATATCGAGTCAGTTCTTATGCCTTTTTCAGTCGAAACTCCACTTTATCCTCGAGAGGTACAAGGTCCGAGCAGTACGGTTTCCTTGGAGGAGTACAAGAAGCTAGAAGCTCAGTTGCATGCGGTCAGAGTAGAGAATGTTGAGATGGTAAGCTTATACCACCAGGCCAATGGAGCCAAGAAGGAAGCTGAAGATAAACTGCAAAAGCTCCAGTCCTCTTTGGAAAACAAGGAGAAGGATTTTGCCGGAAGAGAAGCCCATTTCCACCGATTGGGTATGATGGAAGCGCAAAGAGAAGCCAAGCACAAGGAGACTTTAAAGACTCTCAGGAGTGCTCGACAGTCCATTGTTTGGCTGAAAGGCCAAAGGGAGGAAGAGCAAAAGAAATTCAAAGAGAAGGAAGAGTTCTTTGAAGTTCAGATGGCTTTTAAGAAGGAGGAAGTGGAGCAAGCCCACGCCATCCGGAGGGAGAAGACCCAACAGCTAGTCCAAAGCCAATTAGCTCTGGAGGAGGCCAGGAAAGAGATTGAAGAGTTCAAGCTGAGAGCAGGCGTCAAGAAGAGCAGGGCAGAGGTGGCAGAGCCGGAGTCTTTAGCTTAGTTTATTTTTCAGACTACCTACAGGCTTGTTGTAGGAGTCTTGCTTTTATTTCTTTTGTCTTTATGCACTGATTTGTAACCCTTCGGGGAATATTCTTGGATGTATTCTGACTTTTAGCCTATAGTGGTTTGTCCATATTCAGTATTAATGTGCAAGTTACCGTTTTGAATGTGCAAGACTCGTTTGTCTGGATACTATTAACGTCTGAACACTTATCAAAGAGAAAGTTTGAAAGCTACACACTGAAAGTGACTGCCGAGATAGATACCAGAACTGGGGCATGCCAAATGCTTAAAATTGGGAACATGAACAGTTACATTGCATTGCATATAACCTGTTTGTCTGTTTTGCAGGTGTTGCATCAATTACTAACGGGTTTTGTGTTTCAGGCACTATAGCTCCTCGAAAGGTTCGAGAACAACCAGCAGTGCACAGATACCCAACCAAGATTAACAGAGAGCGGGCCATGGATCAAATGCAGGCAGATTTGGCAGACCTAAGGCAGAGAATGGATAACTTCATGACATTAATGACCGGCATGGGGCAGAATCAAGAACGGCTGCGAGAGTTGGTTGAGAATCAGAACCGGAACGCTGCTGCTGCTGCTAATGCTGATAATCATACCGGTGCGGGCGCACGTCAGGGTGGACCTCATGTTATACAACCAGGGGCGACTGTAGTCAATGACGGGATGCATAACATTCATGTGGATCACCAGGAGGACCAGTTCACCTTACTTGATGAGACCGAGGGTCAAGGGGTCGAAATGAACAAGAGGTTTGAAGAGATGGCCGAGCAAATCAAGGCTATTCAGTCCCAGAGTTCTTTGGGGTTCGATATAACAGACTTGGGTTTGGTTCCGGGAGTCAGAATCCCGTACAAATTCAAAGTTCCTACTTTCGAGAAGTATAACGGCACTGCTTGCCCAAAAACTCATCTGCAATCATATGTGGTGAGAATTGCCGCGCATACAGACGATGAAAAGCTGTGGATGTATTACTTTCAGGACAGCTTGGTGGGAGCTTCCCTTGAGTGGTACATGAAGCTCAGCAGGGTCAATGTTAAGAGCTGGAAGGATCTCGCTGAGGCCTTCGTGAAGCAGTACCAGTACAACATGGATATGGCTCCGAATCGCACCCAGTTGCAACATATGGCTCAGACAGCAAAAGAAGGCTTTAAAGAATACGCCCAGAGGTGGCGTCAGCTAGCTGCTAGGGTGCAGCCACCCTTGTTAGAGAATGAGATGGCCGATATGTTTATGGGTACCCTCCAGGGGGTATTTCTTGAGAGATTGGCATCAAGTTCTGCTACAAAGTTCAACGATATTGTCATTGCGGGAGAAAGGGTCGAAACGCTGTTGAAAATGGGGAAGATACAAGACCCCGGTGCTAGTAGTTCAAATGGAGCGAGGAAAGCTTTTAGCGGACCTCCAAGAAGACGAGAAGGTGAGACCAATGCTGTATTCGGCCGAAGCCATGGTCGTGGGTACAGAAGACCTTATGAACATGTGGCTGCTGTCACTATTCCTGCAGCTCCCGTACAACAGATGCCACCTCCACCACAACAACAACAACAACATAGAGCCAACTACCAGCAAAGACCTTATCAGCCGAGGCAGACTCGTCCTGCTAACAGGGTGATTGAAGCTATTCCGATGACATATGCTGCCTTGTTGCCGAGACTACTAGACTTGAACCTTATTCAATTGAGGACTTTGGCACCACCACCTCCTGGAGAGCTTCCAGCCGGTTACGACGTCAACGCGCGATGCGCTTTTCATTCAGGGGCACCCGGGCACTCAACCGAGAAGTGCAGGGCGCTACATCACAAAGTTCAAGATCTCGTGGATTCAAAGGCAATCAACTTTGCGCCACCACCGAATATCAACTCGAACCCTATACCTAATCATGGAGGGGCAAGAGTTAATGCTGTTGAGCGTGATGACAAGTTGAGTTTGGTACTGAGAATTGATGAAGTCAAGACGCCGTTGAGGGTGGTGAAAGAGAGACTGTTGAAAGGTCAAGTATTTCCTGGTTGTTCTCTCGATTGTGAAGACTGTATAAGTGTTGCGAATGGCTGCGAGAAATTGAAGACGGGTTTGCAAGAGTTGATTAATGTTGGGTCCCTACAATTTAGCAAGATTAGTAATGAAAAGGCTGATGATGTGTCAACCATTACTATCTTCTACAATGAGGCTGACATGCCCGTTCGACAAGAGCCTGTTACTGTTTACACTCCTCAGATTAGTCCTGTGACTATAACTGTGCCTGGGCCAGTGCCGTACACCGATGATAGAGCCATTCCGTGGCATTATGGTTCTGATGTCTATGTGGCGGGACAGAAGATGGAAAGTAGACCTGTTGCTGACTTGACCATTGAAAATGTGGGAGGTGTTGGGGGTTTTACTCGAAGTGGCCGTTTATTTGCTCCCCCTGCACTGAGAAAAGATCTTGAGGCCGAAGCTTCGTCCAAAGACAAAGGAAAGCAGACTGCGATTGACGAGTCAACCACTCCTGTGGCTGGGCAGGGGACGTTTGAAAAGGAGGTAGAGGAGTTCATGAAGATCATCAAAAGGAGTGACTACAAGGTGGTTGATCAACTGAACCAGACTCCTTCAAAGATTTCTATCTTGTCACTGTTGATGTGCTCGCCCGCGCACAGAGAAGCTTTACTGAAAGTACTTCAAATGGCCTATGTTCCTCAAGAAATCACTGTTAATCAACTCGAAGCTGTTGTTGGAAGTGTTAATGCCAGCCATGGTTTAGGCTTCACTGACCGAGACCTTACTTCGGAGGGAAGGAATCACAATAAAGCACTGCATATCACGATGGAATGCAAGGGCGCTGTGTTGTCTCATGTCCTTGTAGACACAGGCTCTTCCTTGAATGTGCTCCCGAAGAAGGCGTTGATGAAACTTAACATTGATGGGGTTATTCTGACGCCGAGTGATCTAGTGGTTAAAGCTTTCGATGGTTCAAGAAGATCCGTTTTCGGAGAGGTTGAGTTGCCTGTCAAGATAGGCTCTCAAGTCTTCAAGAGTGTCTTCTATGTCATGGACATCCAGCCTGCGTATAGTTGCTTGTTGGGCAGACCGTGGATACACGCAGCTGGAGCTGTCACTTCAACCTTGCACCAGAAGCTTAAATATGTGGTGGATGGCCAGGTCATCACAGTTTGTGGGGAAGAAGATATTTTCGTCAGCCACCTGTCGACGTTTAAATATGTGGAAATGGACGGAGAAATTCACGAGACTTTGTGCCAAGCTTTTGAAGCAGATGTCAGTATCTTGACTCCGGTGAAGAAAAACAATGAAGGCACGTCAATTCATTCCTACCGGGAAGCAAAAGAGGCCGTCCAATCAGGCAATGCCCAGGGCTGGGGCAAGCTGTTGGAGATGGAAAAGAAGGATGATAAATTCGGCTTAGGGTATCAACCTGGGGGGTCTATTCAGAGTGGTAAAGCTATCTCATTCACAAGCGCTGGGTTGCTTGACCGTGATCAAATCTGTATGACAAGCAAAGACGGGGATAGTGACAGAGACTGGGACAACAATTGGGTCCGCCCGTGTGCACCCGGCGAGGAGCTAGGAAATTGGTCTGCTGAGGACATTGTTCAAGTCACCTGGCTCTCAAAGTAATTGTTTTGTTTCCTTTTATTAGCATACTGCATTGTCAAATCCAGCATTCTGCCCAAGATGTTTGGATCCATTGTACTGGGCCACCATGTTTTGTATTGCATCGTTATTTTTGCCATGACATAAAAGGACATTTTTAGACAAATTGTGCTCTCTTTCTTTGTTTTTAAACTTTTTCACAAAAAACAATATAAAAATGGCAATGTGTTTTTTCATTTTTTGCTTTGTGTTAGCGTCTCTTTTCAAAGTAAGCGGATTCTGAATAAGCACATCATTTGTGCAGTATTGATCATCCGGATTCCACGGATAACGTTCCTGCTATGACTATGCATGACTTTGATAATCCAGTCTACCAAGCTGATGAAGGGGTTGAGGAAGACTGTGACCTCCCTGAAGAGTTGGTCAGATTGTTGAAACAAGAGGAACGAGTTATTCAGCCTCATCAAGAGGAGATTGAGACCATCAACATTGGCAGTGAAGATGCAAAGAAAGAAATCAAGATAGGGGTCAATCTGCAGGCCGACGTCAAACAAGAGCTGATCAGTATGCTGAGAGAGTATGTAGATATCTTTGCTTGGTCATATCAAGATATGCCAGGGTTGGATACCGACATCGTGATGCATAAGCTACCTCTGAGTGAAGACTGTCCTCCTGTGAAGCAAAAATTGAGAAGAACTCGCCCGGATATGGCGATGAAGATTAAAGAGGAGGTGCAGAAACAGTGGGATGCCGGGTTCCTTGCCGTGACTAGTTACCCACCTTGGGTAGCTAACATTGTACCAGTGCCTAAAAAGGACGGCAAGGTCCGGATGTGCGTTGACTATAGAGATTTGAACAGAGCAAGTCCGAAGGATGATTTTCCGTTGCCACACATCGACGTGTTGGTCGACAGTACTGCTCAATTCTCAGTATTCTCCTTCATGGACGGATTCTCCGGTTATAATCAGATAAAAATGGCGCCGGAGGACATGGAGAAGACAACGTTCATTACCCCGTGGGGAACATTCTGCTACAAGGTCATGCCCTTCGGTTTGAAGAACGCTGGGGCAACTTATCAACGGGCAATGGTCACGTTGTTCCATGACATGATCCACAAGGAGATCGAATGTTATGTGGACGATATGATTGCAAAGTCCAAAGACGAAGAGGAGCATTTGGTTAATTTGAAGAAGTTGTTTGACAGATTGATCAAGTACAAATTGAGGTTGAATCCGAACAAGTGCACTTTCGGAGTGCGTTCTGGAAAGTTGCTGGGTTTCATTGTAAGTCAAAGAGGAATTGAGGTAGATCCTGCTAAAGTAAAAGCTATTCAAGATATGCCTGCACCAAAGACAGAAAAAGAAGTGCGCGGGTTCTTAGGTAGATTGAACTACATTTCTCGGTTCATATCTCACCTAACTGCCACGTGCGAACCAATATTCAAACTGCTAAGAAAAGAGCAAACAGTCAGGTGGAATGATGATTGCCAAAGAGCTTTCGACAAAATAAAGGAATATTTGCAGGAACCTCCAATTCTGATGCCTCCAGTGGAAGGAAGACCGTTAATCATGTACTTGACCGTGCTAGAAGGGTCGATGGGGTGTGTGCTTGGCCAACATGACGAGTCTGGTCGAAAAGAGTACGCCATTTATTACCTTAGCAAAAAGTTTACCGACTGTGAATCCCGATACTCACTGCTCGAGAAAACTTGCTGCGCTTTGGTATGGGCTGCTCGCCGACTGAGGCAGTACATGTTGACCCATACTACACTTCTCATTTCCAAGATGGATCCTGTCAAGTACATCTTTGAGAAACCAGCATTGACCGGAAGGGTTGCTAGATGGCAGATGATTTTAACTGAATACGACATCCAGTACACTTCTCAGAAAGCCATCAAAGGAAGTGTATTGTCGGAATACCTTGCTCAGCAACCTCTTGAGGATGACTATCAGCCGATGAGATTTGATTTCCCTGATGAGGACATCATGTACCTCAAGACAAACGATTATGAGGAACCACTTCCGGAGGAGGGGCCTGACCCTGAATCCAAATGGAAGTTGATGTTTGATGGGGCTGTCAATATCAATGGTCGTGGAGTTGGTGCCGTACTCATTACTCCTGAAGGTGTTCATTTACCCTTCGCTGCCAAAATTACTTTTGGCTGCACCAACAATGAAGCGGAATACGAGGCGTGTATAAGGGGAATAGAGGAGGCAATTGATCTTCGGATCAAGAACCTCGACATATTCGGAGATTCAGCCCTCGTCATTAACCAAATTACCGGCAAGTGGTATACACATCAAGAGCATCTAGTTCCGTACAGGGATTATGCTAGAAAACTGTTGACATTCTTCACGACAGTTGAGCTCAAATACATACCACGGGACGAAAATCAATTTGCCGATGCTTTGGCCACTCTCTCTTCGTCAATTAAAGTCCTATGTTGGAACTTTGTGCCCAGAATTGACATCTCCAGGCTTGACTCTCCGGTTTATGTTTTCTCTGTAGACGCCGTGTCTGACGAGAAACCTTGGTATTTTGATATCAAGTTGTTCCTGGAGAAGCAAGAATACCCAACAGGGGCATCTTCCAAAGACAAGAAGACCTTGAGACGACTTGCTGCTAGTTTCTTCTTGAACACAGACGGGGTTTTGTACAAGAGGAACTTCGATATGGTCTTGCTCAGATGCGTGGATAGACACGAAGCAAGCCTGTTGATGCAGGAAGTCCATGAAGGATCTTTTGGAACCCATGCAGGAGGGCATGCCATGGCAAAGAAACTGCTGAGATCAGGGTATTACTGGATGACAATGGATGCAGACTGTTGTTCATTCGCTCGTAAATGCCACAAGTGCCAAATATATGCAGATAAAGTGCATGTCCCTCCAAATCCGTTTAACATCATGTCATCTCCTTGGCCTTTCTCTATGTGGGGCATTGACATGATCGGGAAGATTGAACCGACTGCTTCGAACGGTCATCGCTTCATCCTGGTCGCGATTGATTACTTTACCAAGTGGGTAGAAGCAGCGTCTTATGCCAATGTCACTCGTCAAGTGGTGGCAAGATTTCTGAAAAGAGATATCATATGCAGATATGGAGTGCCCGAAAGGATCATTACTGATAATGGTTCTAATCTCAACAACAAGATGATGGCAGACTTATGTCGGGACTTCAAAATACAGCATCACAATTCTTCTCCTTACCGACCAAAGATGAATGGTGCGGTAGAGGCAGCTAACAAGAATATCAAGAAGATTGTGCAGAAAATGGTTGTCACCTACAAGGATTGGCATGAGATGTTACCGTTTGCTTTGCATGGGTACCGAACGTCGGTCAGGACATCAACAGGGGCAACTCCCTTCTCTCTAGTGTATGGCATGGAAGCAGTCCTGCCTGTTGAAGTAGAGATTCCTTCACTGCGTGTGATGATGGACGTCAAACTGGATGAGGCTGAATGGGTGCGTGCTCGTTACAACCAGCTATGTCTAATTGAGGAAAAGAGATTAGCGGCTATCTGTCATGGTCAGCTTTATCAGAGGAGAATGAAGCGGGCGTTCGACCAACGAGTACGTACTCGAGAGTATCGAATGGGAGAGCTTGTATTGAAGAGGATCGTTCCTCCAGGTTCAGATAACAGGGGCAAGTGGACCCCAAACTACGAAGGACCATTCATAGTGAAGAAAGTATTCTCAGGAGGGGCACTGATGCTCACCACTATGGATGGAGAAGACTTCCCATCCCCTGTTAACTCGGACGCAGTTAAAAAATACTTCGCATAAAGAGACCCGCTGGACACAAAAACAGAATGTAAGTCCAGGCAAGAAAAGGGCATCCCGGCGAGCTAAAAACAGAATAAAAAGCTCGGGCAAAAATTAGGGAAATAAATAAAAAAATGTACACCCGTTGAGTTGAAAAGCCACATTGGACAGCTCAGGCAAAAAAGGGTATCCCGGTGGATTGAAAACCCGAGAGGGCGATCCACGCAAAATAAGGGAATAAGCGAACAACTGTGATCCAAGTTATCTGAACCACGTCATCGTTTCGTACGGTTTGACAATATCGGAAAGATAGGAAACAGTCCCCTTGTCTTCTCAGAAAGCCAAAGCAGAATGGAGAGTCTTGAAGACATGCAGGTCATAGCAGAAATGGAACTCCTTGGAATGCCATGTACATTGCCATTAGGATAGTTTCTTTTCTCAATTTTTATAGTGGCTACCTCTTTCCAGGTGGTTGCTCCCTGATGTAAATCTGTGCCTATTCAGAGGCCATTCAATAAAAATAATATTCAGTCAAAAAGCTGTGTGTGTTTATTTTTGTTTGCAAAATGTCCTGAATTTTTGGCAAAAATAGCATTGCATCTAAACAGGGTGATAATCTTGAAAAGAAAACTGACATGCAGGGAAACTGTAACCCTCTTCGAGTGTCGGGTGATAATGGATGAACAGATCACGCCATGCAAATCCCCGGGACACACGTGTGCTTTCTGTTGTTGCAGGTTGTAGGATGGCGTCACATCGAGCAATTTACTCTCCCCCAGTAGAGTATCTCCCCAAGCAGAGATTTTTTCTTCTCCAACAGGTAGCTGAAAGCCTGACTTGTCTAAATAGATGTTTTCCTCCAACTAAGTCTTGGCAGCAGCCCAAGCAAATTCTTCTTCCCAAGTGAAGTAGTAGTCCATTCTTCCCCAGCGGAGTGTGCCTAGCAGGTACCTGAAAGCATGTCATCATCAGAGGTGGAATTGACAGCATTTTATCATCAACAAGATTCTTCCCCAGCAAGAGTCCTCGCCTATCAGATACCCGAAAGCCTGATATCCCCTCAGAGTCTTGAATCTTCGGTTGCTCTCCCCAGCCAGAGTATTTGCCCAGGAAGCTTCCCCAGCCAAGTCTGAAGATGATCTGTCCCCCCACAGAGTTCATATTTGATTTTCACCTCCGTCCGTGAAATATTCCCCAGCAAATTTGCCCTATTGTTGTTTTATTTGATGATGCAGCCAGGTATTCATCACCTCAGTCGGAGTGGGTATCCAGACTTCTTGACTTTTTCTCCCCTGCAGTGATGTATCATGCTTTATTGTTGCTCGCCTGCATTTTTCAACACTCGTCTGTGTTATCTCTGTGGTATTGCTCTGTGGTATTGCTCGTTTGCCTTCCCCAGTAGAGTCTATATCTACTAGCACTCGTCTGTGCTCGCATCTTTATTTGATGCTCATCCTCTTTCAGCGCTCGTCCGTGCCGTTTCCTCAACAGATTCCTCTTTATTTGAGGCATATCCCCAAGAAAGCCGCCAGTACTCGTCTGTGCTCGCATCCTTATTTGGGGCTCGACCGCATCTCTTAGCACTCATACGTGCTGGTTACTCCTTTGAAGGCTGCTCGTCTGCAACCTTCAACACTCGTATGTGTTATCCCTAAGCAAGTTTCCCCAGCGAGGACATATCACTGCTTTATGGCTGCTCGACTGCATCTTTCAACACTCGTCTGTGTTAGCTCTGTATTGCTGTTTGCTCGTCTGCAATTTTCGGCATGCGTCTGTATTTTGAAGTGATTACCTTGTTATTGCTCGTCTGCAATTTCCAACACTCGTCTGTGTCATGATGCCTCCGTTGTTGCTCGTCCGCAACTCCTCAACACTCGTCTGTGTTCTGAGATGATATTTGCTGTTGCTCGTCTGCAACCTTCCAACACTCGTCTGTGTTTGGTATGGGGTCCTTCGTTGCACTCGTCTGTGCCTTGATATGTATTCTCTGTTGTTGCTCGTCTGCAACTGTCCAGCACTCGTCTGTGTGTGTTTGAAGCTCGTCTGCTTTTATCCCCCAGAAGTCGTTTGTGTTCTGAAGCTCGTCTGCTTTGCCTGGATACTCGTCTGTATCATCCTCAACACTCGTCTGTGCTAGCTTGCACCTGAATGTGGAGATTTGTCGTTCATCCTGATATTGCTGTTGCTACTTCAAATGCTCGTCTGTGTTTGAATTTCTGGTATTCGTCTATACCAGTGGCTGATACTCGTCTGTATCATCGCCTGAAGCACTCGTCTGTGTTTCTCAGATCATCGTCCGATACTCGTCTGTGTCTTTGACTATTGGCACTCGTCTGTGTTCTCTTGATGATCATCCAATACTCGTCTGTATTGAAGAGGTTTAAAATCCTGACAGTGGGAATTAAATGTCAAAATGGTTACCGGTCCTGGCGCAACAGGTAAATCCGAAGGAGGCTCGTTTGTCTCAAGCACCAATTATGGTTGCTGCACCTGGCGTAACAGGTTTGCTCAGAAGACTCGTCTGTCTTATACCATATATCCGCGGATAATATATGAAGAAGGTTCGTCTACCTTGATTGCATGTCTATCCCACAGACTTATATGCATTCCCGGAGCCTGCGTAAGGGTTATCCGAAGAAGACTCGTCCGTCTTATTCCACTTATCTGCGTAAGGATTAGTGAAGGAGATTCGTCCATCTCAGGTTACTTTGAAGATCCTTAAGGGCTCGTCCGCTCTCTGCACATGGCGTCACGGGTCATGCGAAGACTCGTCTGTCAGCATGATAGTGTTCCAGATATCAGTTTCAACTTGGAAGAAGCTCGTCTGCTTTTTTCTCTCCTTCTTACCCCCAGAGCGTCATCTGGTTGGGTTTATTTCCCAGCGTTGCATTCTTCGTCAGAGTGCAAATTTCAGGTCTTCTTGGTATTCAATCACAGTTTATCTCGAATGTCTGATAGCCGTTGCTCTCATCCTTTTCAGATTAACAGTTGATTGAATAGGGGCAGCTGTAACACCCCAAATTTGCCCTCTTCTTGTTTAGCATCGTTATCATATCATAATCATCATGAGCATACCATATCCTTATCATTTTGCATAGAAAAATGAGGCATAACACTCGCATGTTCCAGCATAAGGCATATAATCGGTCATCTGGGAAAATCTGAACCTGCAAGTCAAAATCAAGAGCATGGTGATCTGGCAAGAATCTCACAGGATCATTTTGCACAAGCCTGGTATCATTTTCAGAGCCCTAGAAAGAGAAGATGGATCAAAATTTGCTTGAAACGGTTGGTGCAGGTCTATTTTTGAAGGTTCCCACCAAAGGGAGGGAAATTCAAATTTCCCATGCGTTAACCGGTTAACGCATATGGTTAACCGGTTAACAGCTGCGAAATTTGAATTTCCAGCAGCAATTTCAGCATGTGTGTTTTGGCCCCATTTTCCAATTTTCTGATTTTTATTCATTTGAATTAAATTTGAATTTGAGAGAAGGATCTAGAGCATTTATCCAAGCCTCATTCCAACCCTAAATCCTAATCACACTACCCAAACCATAATTTTGGATCCCAAACCAAAATTTTGGGCCCCAAACCTAAACCATATTTAATCATTTCTCTCCAAACCAAAGGGGGCTCTCACTCATTTTTCACCCTCATTTCTGAATTTTCATTCCTCTCACTCACAATTCTCTCACTTTTCTCTCCCAATTTTCCAAATCACTCAAAGTTCCTCTTTGAAGATCACACAACCTTGCCTTGAGGTGTGTAGATCTTGGAACTAAACCTCCATTCATAGCTTCTTTGCATCTTTTTGCTGGTTTTATTGGAGATTCAGATCTGGTTTGAGATCTAGAAGTGCTTTTGGATTCAAAAATTCTGCATCAAGAGCTTGTTCTTGCATTTATTTTGCATGGAGTGTGGAGCTTAGCATCGGATCTTCAAAGTTTTGCGCGAGATCTACTGTTTTCAGCTCAATCAACAATTCCCAAAGCATATCTCAGCTTTGTAGGTTGGTTAATTTCAGATCTAGCTCTGTTTTTAGCTTATTTGCATGCTTGTGCTTTGGATCCACCATGTGCTTGTGTATTTGCTTGTGTTGTTTGATTTGATTGGTTGATTTGTATCCGGATCCGAATGTTATTGTTCATGAGCTTAATGATATGGATTAATGTGAATTGATCTATTTTTCCATGTGTAATTGATTGCTGGTCTGGTGCAAGCTTATTTGAATAAGCTGTTTTGAGATGCTGTTTTCTGCAGGATTTGCTGCTGTTTTATCAGTGTTAACCGGTTAACGTATATGGTTAACCGGTTAACGCCCTTTTTTTGTGTGTATTTTGTGCAGGTTTGAGTTGGTTAACCGGTTAACGCATATGGTTAACCGGTTAACACTGAGGCAGAATGGTTTTTTAGTGTTGTTTTGAGCTTGTTTGATCCCTTTGCTTGTTCTAATTGCCTTGGATCATTGCATGATCATTAAGCATGATATTTTAGGGTTATTTGCTTGCTGGTTGATGTATGCTTTCATGTTTTCGACGCGTAAGTCGTGTATTTGCAATGCTTGGCATGTTGTTTGTTTCTTGTTTACAAGAGCCTTTGAGCATGACTAATTCCATGATTGTGTTGGTCAATTTGCTGGATTTTTGCTAACATTGCAGGGGCTATGGTAAGTGAGAGATGTGGGAATTGAGTTCCACATCTCCAATTTTCATCTTCCTCTTATGTTCATGTTACTAACCCTTTGTTGTTGGGCTTAGGCCTTTCTCATCTCTCCTTCTATCTTCTTCTTCTTCATTAGGATAGAAACCTCACTAACCCTTAGGGCATCCATGCATGTGAATACTTAGGATTATTTTAGCCCCCCTTTAGAATTTTTCCTTTGAGATCTTTTGGTTCTCCTTCTCTTCTCATCTCATAACTCTTAAAAAGAAAACACTTTAATAAATGTGAAGCGATGCATTGATCCATAGCCTTATTCCATGAGGTATGCTTGTAGTCTTCCCATCTTGGGATAGTACATGTTTACCTTGTGATGCACAAGTCTGATCAAGGTATCTTCTTCATAAAGAAAAGCATAAAAAACACTTCTTCATGTAAATAACCAAAAAAACACTTAATAATTAAGCAAGTTAGTGAGCCTAAGCCCTAATCTTTGGATTCAAGTTTTGGGGATCTTCTCCTTACTTGAGTGTGCTTGTTCTATTATTCCATCTTGGAATGTAGTGACAAGTGCACATTCCATTGGTGAGAGTTTGAGTTCACTTCCTTGTGACACACTCATAAAAGCTTCTAAAAAACACAAAACAAACAATAAACGTCCTTCCTTCGGGAATTCTTTTCTCATCTCCTTCGCTCCGTACGCGAACTTGCTCCTACTTGTCATTTTGCAAGACGGTTACGCACTCGTCGTCCGAGCCTGCAACACCTGAGCAATGGCATAGGCAGTTCAAGCCTTAATTCACAAGCAATTTCCTTTTAGTACCCCTAGTTAGGGGAACTACGGCGTCTCTGATCCTCATTATCCTGATGAGGTACGTAGGCAGCGGGGTAGGGCCCGTTCGAGCACAATCTTTATTTTCCCTACATTTTTCCTTTTGCTTTCTTATTCAGTTCCTTTCCAGTTCCAGTTTCTTTTCATATTCATTTCTTTGCTGCATTTTTCATACCCTCACCCTTTGAAACAGTTATTTTCGCAAGCGTGGATCCCGTCGGGTACGGCGGACGATTTGGGTGCTAATACCTTCCCAGGTCGTAACCGACTCCCGAGCCCAGTCTCTTTGGTTCGCAGGACCTGTGTCCTTCCTCTTCTTTCTTCTGGTTTGTGCAGCATTACCATTCCCCTTCTTCGGGATAAAAATGCCTGGCTGGCGACTCTATTCTTTTTCCGCGCCACTTTCGCGTTTGTAACAGGATGGAAATCCCGGGAGCGACACTATGCTTCATATCTTATTCACCAGCGCAGGCGCAACTTAGTGGAGGGACAATGCAACCTGGGAAAGCAAGGGCGTGGGTTTAAACCCTGGCTGCCCCTTTTTAGCAAAACTGGTTTTATTTCTTTCTTTTTTTAAATTTCTTTAATTCTTATTTAGTTAAATAGTTATTCTTTTAAACATGGTTAACCTATTTTGTTTTTTAACTAATTTTTAATTAACTTTTTTTAATAACCTTTCACTATTTTCTTAACAATTTTTTTAAAAATTAAATTTAGGTTAACATTTTTATTAGTATTATTACTTTTATATTTAGGTTTATTATTAAACCCTAAAACATTTTCTAAATCTAAATACATTTTTAAAAAAACCTTAACCCTGATTTTCTATACCTTAAAACCCTAAAGTTTTTTCTAAAACCCTAAATTTTTTTATAAACCTTAATCCTAATTTCTTCCTCTAACTCATTTTTATGTTATTCATTTACTGTTTATCTTATTATGAAACTGTTTCACATTTGTAATATTTTAGTTTTATTTTCCGCCTAATTACTATGTAACTTCCCCGAAGCCTTGTAATAACGTAGGAATATTTATTTTTCTGCCTTTTAATTTCTGCCTTTATTTTTATGATAATTGTGTGGTTAGTAACCTAGGGCGTGAAAAGATGTAATTGAACAAATTTGGACTTAGATAATTAATTTCAAGATAAATATCTGAAAACAGGATTCACACACGTAAGTCGGTCATTTTATGATCGCCATCTGCATTTCCCAGGTTTCCTCTCTTGGTTGCCTTTAATATGGTCAAGTCCCTCGAAAGTGGGGGTGTCTTAAGCAAAGTCCCTTTAACAGAAAATCATCAAGTCCCTTCAGATTCAAAAAGATCATAGTCCCTTCGATGTTGCCTACGAAATCATGATCTTGTCCCTACGGTAAAAATGATGATAGTCCCTAAAAATTGCTAAAGACACCCCTATAAGTTGCCTTCGTTGACCATACGATGACCCTACGCCCGTCCCTTGATAAATCCAAGGTAAATGACTACTTACTCCTTAATAGTAAGGACAGTCTTACCCTTGAAAGGAAGTAAAGAAACATGAAATACCAACTTAGGGTAGGTAGCGCTTAATTACTTGCTCACATCTTTCAAAAATCTTTTTCACACCCCACTTTTAAACATTTTCAAACTCAAGACTTTGTATACATCCATACGAGGATCATTACAAAGAACTTCTGAAAATATTTTCTAAACACACACTTCACATTTATTTCAATAAAAACAAGTGAGCTAAGTAACTAAGAGCCCATGGATAACCATGGATATAAAGGGTGCTAACACCTTCCCTTTATATAACCTACCCCCCGAACTCAAATTTTTTAAGAGGTCTTTCCTGTTCTTTTATAACCTTTCCTATTGGATAAAATAAAAGTCGATGGCGACTCTTACTATTCGCACATGTTTTTGTCAAACAAAAACACCAAGTCAGTTCTCCCACCGTGTTATAGTAACCATAACCAAGAAAAGAGGGTAATCCTATAAAAAATGGTCTCCGAATCGAAGAAAGTATCATTGAAGATGAATTTGTTACGGTGCATTGTCGCTCCCGAAGATTTGCATCCCGGTACAAGCGCGAACGGTCGGTGAAAGGAGAAAATGAAGGTGAACTGAATAGAGTTGCCAGCTAGGCATTTTTATCCCGAAGGAAAGGTAATGCTGCATAAACCTAGAAAGATATGGATAAGACGGTTGCGAACCAGAGAAACTGAGAAAGGGGGTTGGTTACAACCTGGGAAGGTATTAGCACCCAGATTGTCTGTCGTACCCGACGGGTTCCACGCTTACGAGATTATGTTTAAAGGGGTAAGTGTACGTGCTATCTGTGTGCAAAAGCTATGAAGAGAATGTACAGGTGTCAGTGCAAAAAGAAGTTAAATGCTCAGGAACTGAGGCTTTTAAAAGAGAGAATGCTGGAAGAGGGGGAAGACAAAGAGACTTTTGTTCGATAACAGTTAAGTTATGCCTACGTATCCTCTTGTGCAATGAGGAAGTCAGAACACCGTAGTTCGACTCAATGAGACTGAAAGATAAATTGACTGGTGAATTGCTTACTTGTCTATGCTCAAGTGTATGACTCGTCTGGCTCGAGTGCTAACTGTCTTGCATTAAACGGAAGAAGCAAGTTCTCGTTTGTGAGTGAATGTGATGAGAAAAGAATCCCGAAGGAGAAGATTATTGTTTGTTTTTGATGTTTTCAGTATTTTATTGTTTTTGGAGTTTGTCATAAGTTAATGAGCTTAAGCCGAAATCAAAGGTTTGTAAACTCATTATATCCTCCCTGATTAGGGATAATAAGAATACTTTAAGTATGAGATAAGCATCTCAAATTAATTGCCATGACGATGTAGGATTAAGATCATTAACCTACTTGTGATTATTTAGATGTTTTTGGGTTTTTGTTTTGTGTTAAGTAATGAGTTTAAGCCATAATCAAGGATTAGTGAACTCATTACCCCATCCTAATAGAAGGATAATAGATGAGTACACTTAAGCTGAGGAAGATACCTAAATTTAATCCATGATTAGGGATTAAAGTCATTATATAACAAGCCTTTATTAAATGGATTTTAATTAAGGATGAAATTAAGAGGTGATTTTTATGATTTGTAAGACAACTTGAGGAGGACTTGTCCATTAAACACTAGGGTTAGTCCTTCTTAACCATAAAGGAAGAATTAGAACCCTAATGTAAGGCCCAAGTTACAAGTTAATGTCTTAGTGATTATTAAGTGGATTGATTAAGAGGTTTAAACAAATTAAGGGTTTAACACTTAAGATTAAAGTTATACACTCCATCCTAAGAGAAGGATGCAGGCATAACCCTAATTCCAAAGTCCTAAAACCTTAAAGGTTTAGTCTCTAATGATGAGATGAGAGGAGAGATAAAAAGAAGACTCAAAGGTAAAAACTAAGGGGGGACTAATCACAACCCTAATTATTATCATGCTTGGATATCCTATGGTTTGTGAGGCTTGAGAAAGATCTTCAAGGAAGCCACCAATGGAAGAAGCAGATGAAAGGAGGAAGAAGCAGAAGAACTAAGTTACTTACTTCATTGAAGAAGATAAGTAACTTAAAGAAAGAAAGTGAGAAGGAATGAACACAAGTGAATAAGTTCACTTCAAAACCAGCAAGATGCAATATAAAAAAGATGAGAAGAAGTGGGAGGTGAAGGCAAATCCACCTCCCAAATAACTTACCATTAACCTGAAAAGTTAGCACAAGATGTACAAGGAAAGAAATGAAATGGAATGATGCATATGCAAAGGCAAAAAACCAAAACCAGAAGCATACACATGATGCAAATGATGCTATGACATGATGCAAAGGCATACAAAGTGCATATGTATGATCATACAAGAATGAGATGCCATGTAAGCATGCTTTGAAGTTTGAAAGTTCATGAAAGTTAATGAAACGAAATGAATGTAAATCATGGAAAATGTATGAAGAAATGATCAAGCAGGATTCTAACATGTCTTAAGATGTCTAAGATGACATATGAATGCATGAAATGTCATGGCAAGTTCATGTATGGATGCATATGCAAGATGAATGCAAATGAAGATGCAAAATTAGGGTTACATGAAAGGATGAGATGCAAATGGCAAAGACAGAAGCAAATGACATGATAAAAAATTGAAAATTCACTCAAAGGAACCCTAAACCTATACTAGGTTACCATCCAAAGGGGGAGGTCAGAAGCTAAACCTAGAAGGAGTTATGAATTTCCTAAGTTTCTAGGGTTTTTTGGGTGATCCTCAATGTAAAATGCTAAACAAATTGAAAATGAAAGATAAATTCATGCCAAAAATATTCTAGAAACTACATGATGTGTGTGAAACAATGCAAAAAGAACCAACTTCATACCCTTCATGGTTAGGCAGAAAGGATTTTTCAAAGGTTAGGGTTTAAAAATGTGATTTTATGAACCCTAAATTCAAAGAAAATTGTCAAATGATGATCAAAACCAAAAAGAAATTTGTATGAGGGGTTTGAAAATGTTTCTAAATGTGTTAAGATGCAACATGAATTTTTTGGTGATTTTTAGAAACCTAAATGCTATTTTAATTAATTAAATTCAATTAATTAAATAAAATAAACATTTAAATATTTTAAAAATACAATTTTTATGCAAGAAATAAAAATAAAAATATTTTTGGTTTCTGAAAATTAGACTTGATAAAAAAATTTCAGATTTTTTTGATCATTTTTACTATTTTAAATAATTATAAGAAAAGAAATAGAAAGAAAATAAAATAAAATGAATAAAAATGAAAAGTATGACAATCCAAAGGTTGAGATTCAAATGGAAAAGGAGGCAATTGACTGGCGCGCAATCCAGTGGTCAGAATTCAAACTGGCTTTTAATTAAGTTTTATAATTAATTAATCAGGATTAAACTTAATGGACTAATCTGAACCACTCAATGCCTAACCCTAATCCTCATCTAACGGCCAAGATTCAAACTGGGAATTAAAACGTGGATTAGCCCTAATGACTTTCAGGAGGCCGGAGAAGACCTTCAGTCATCTTCTCCGGCCAGCTCTCCACCTGACCTTGCTCAAATCATCACCCCAGGCCCCCAAAATCTCCAGAAATGATCAACTAACTATCCTAAACACTAATCCAGCCTAAAAAATCATTTATCATTCATCATCATCAAGATTCGAATCAAAACATTCAAACGACAAAAATTTCAGAACATCATGAAATGCTTAAAACTCAACCATTTTCAAAAATAAAAGCATCAGCATGATCAGTGAAGCATGAGGAATCATTTAGGAACTTAAAAATACATTTCTGGAAAAAAAGTTCTTGATGATACCTGAGCTTGAGCTTTCTCAGTTTGAGCTATCTGGGCTTTTCCTTGGTGTCAATCAACTCCAATGGACCTCCTGAGTATGCTTTGATGCTTGGAATGAATTTATTTGGGCTGTTTTGAAGTTTCAGTTTTGAAATGTGAGAAATCGTGTTTTGGTTTTGTGATGTTTCAGGCTATAATGGAGGGTGGGAAATGTTCTATGAGTGATGCTGAGTTGAATGGTGAAATTTGATTGAAGTTTTTGTGGTTGTGTTATGAGTTTCGAAGAGGGAAAGCTTCTTGAGGATTTTTGTGTTCTTGAGTTGTGGGATGATTCAGGGCAATGTGTTGTATTAAATGAGTCCCTTGAGGCATGTATGTGAAGCTGTGATAGGTCAGAATAGTTGGTGTGGGCTATGCTGATTGGTATGGGTGATTTTGCAAAAAGTCAAGGTTGGTTGTACTTGAGGTATGGGCACATGGCATGCCTGGATTTGGGCATGGCTTGGCTCAGTAGAGATCAAGGGAAGCTTGTGGATTAGATTTGGTATGCTGATGCAAGTGTATGGAAAGATTTGTACCATTTTGAAATTTGAGAAGCTTTGGCCCTTTTAAGATTTCTTGAAGTTCAAGGCATGAAAGTGTATGATTCTTGGGCCAATTCTGATCAAAATGAGTTGCACTATTATGGTATGATGTTTAGAGATGCATTAGAGGTCATGAAATGGCTTGGCAAGTGGTTTTGCAAAAAAATCCTCTTTGGTGCATTCTTGAAAATTATAGGATTTTTGCCGACTTTGAAGGATCATAACTTGAGTTCCATGATGAATTAGAACATGTTCTTGTACTTTTTGAAAAGGGAAAGACCTAATCTACAACTTTCATGACAAAGAATTTTTCATTTGAAGCATTTTTGGTTGAGAAAGAGGAGGTTGAAGAACTTTCCCAAAATGGAAAGTTTCCATTACAAGTCATTTCCATTTTTGGCAACTTTTGGTTTAGCTCAAATTTCTTCAATTTTGTGAACTTCCAAGCACTTCAATGATCAAATAAAGATCATATAACTTCAATTTGATGAAAATACCCCTTTGGTTCCATTGTTGGGGGCCTCAGATGCCCTGATTTTGCTCTGACTTACTCAAGAAGTTACCCAGTGAACATATGACTTCCACAATGAATTTCTTCATAAAACTTGGTACATGTGATCCTTATAACATCTTAAGAACATTAGAAACAATAATGGCCCAAAAATTTGGAGTTGAGGCCTCTGAAACCAAAACCCTAATTTTGGTCATTTGTGCAGTGAAAACCCTAGCTCTGCTTCCATGCCTTGCCAGTTCTTGTGATTTCTTGACTTCCTTGAACTTTGAGGGATATAATATGATGATGGAACACACATGGACCCCCTTGGAAAGATTTGAGGCCCTTGGGATGGCTCAGATGGAATCTTGGATTGCTCAGATCACAAACCCTAGATGCAGATGAACTTGAATTGTGCAGTGAAACAAAATGTAATATGTGATGTAATGCTTATGCTAAATGCAAAAATGAAAGATCACAAGCCATGGTGTGATATGATTGAGGGGAAATTTGGGGTGTTTACATGCATCCAAATGCTCCAGCACACAATAAGCTAAATGAAAATGGATCCCTTCCTATGTCGATTAGAAGAAAACGCTACTAACCAGTCCCGTAGGTGTAGAAAACTCAAGTTCGGTCTAACCACCCGAATATCCAACCAAACCACCAACTTACTCCAAATTTACTCAACCTTATAGCACAAAAAAATAGATGAAAAGAATGTTCAATTGAATGTAAACAAAACAAGCAAACCTTTTTGTGCTCGTTTAAGATAATTCCCCTTGAACAAAGGATCCCCAGTGTAGGAAGGCCGTCGAGGAGCCTCCTCCAAGAAAAATCTTTGATCTTCAATGGAGAGAAATAATCCCACAATAAAACAAAATCATGTTGTAGGTCTGCATCTTCGGGTGATTCAAAAAGCGCAGTAGTAAGGTTTTCATAGGTCGAAGTAACTGTAAACACTCCGTCAGCTTCACTAGTCCAAACAAACTTGTCCAACTCATCCTCATGACAAACACAAGAACTTTGCAGCCTTAGGAGAAAATGGAGATCACCGTTTATATGTGTACCAACTTCGAAATAAAGCACGAAAATGTTCCACAAAATATTAGAATTATGTCAAGAAACAAAATGTTCCACAAAAGAGTTTTTATTTACTGCAACAAGGAATAATTCAAGGAAAATCTTGTGTAACAGGTCTGCAGAACACCAAGGCATATACCATAAAGAAGTAAATCTTCCCTTACCAACTTTGCTTGCTATAACTATAACACCTCAATTTCTACCCGATAGATATAATAAAAACAAAGTTATAAAATTTTCAACATAAAACGGGATATCACATTTTCAATTTCAAAAACCTCAATGTAATAGATAATCATGATTGATTCCAGGGAATTCAGAGATCCAACATATAATTTCAAAATAATTCAACTATATAAAATACTTTGCAGCGGATTCATAAACAAAGTAGTAACATCATTATCCAACATGAATCAACTTTAAAATAAGCAACAAGTAGTCTAAAATAATTCAACTAAAACACAATTCAGCATGTAAAGAATTCAACAAAACAAGACACACGTCACCCCCCCCCCCCCCGAGTTCTACGTATCAGAGCAACGACCACTGACTCGACTAAAGGTAACCAGCTACTCCTCTTGATTACCTGCATGTTGCCAACATAGGGACAAAATTCAAATAGAAGGGGTGAGATATCGAACAATATAATCGAATATATGATAAATAACATATTATATTAAGTTATATAAAATCACTAATTCTAACTCTCAAACAACGTCAATCAGCACAAGATATAACACATCAACATAATTACGCAACTTCGAAATGCAACTTAGACAAATGCACATGCATGTGGTACCATTGGAGTAGAACTCCCAACTTAATAATTTTCCAATTAATAGAGGCATCAACAACAAGTCATAAGCCTTCAACTTAATTTGCCAATCTAGACCAATTTACCGAGCATCAACTCCAACTTGATATGTTATGAATGCAATGACATAAATATCAGAATAACAACAATAATAGTTATATAACCACATCATACTATCACAACATAGTAACAACAACATACCACAACAACTTAACAACAACTTCATACTACAACAACTTAACAACAACAACATACTTTCACAGCTTAACAACAACAAAGTAATGTTGGCCATAGGCCTATGACTTCACAACAACAACACATCCACATTGGCCAAAGGCCTACATCTTAACAAAAATCAGCATTGGCCAAACGCCTACAATTTAATTCTTGTCACTAATAAGGCAATACAACAAGGTTCATAACTTCCAAAAAGGAACACAACACAAAGGATCCACCAACTATACCGCAACCAAACTGCATCACTATTTTCCTACTAGGATTTCTACCATTCCTACTCTACATTATTATTAATAGAACTATTCTAGCACCTTCATGGGGTAAGTTATGTTATTGGTTCCTTACTGTTCTCCTAGACCATTTTCTCATAAAATCTGCCTCGGCTAGTTCGCATAGCGAAGTCAGTTCATATAGTGACCAAAAGCAAAGATGCAATGAACTGAAATAGAGGCAAATGTTCCAGACATTGCTTGAAGTGACCGGTAGCTAAGTGAGTTCACTTAAGCTTCTCTAAGCTTCGCATAGAGAACTGTCGCGTACAGACCTCCCAATCATGTTCGTCTCAGTTCCTCTGCAACCATATTTTTCTTCTCTTTTCCATCTCAGATCCATTATTCCAATATTCTCATTACATTCCAACAACAATTAACAAAACCATACACAAAAAACTTAGATTGATTCTTCTATAACTAATTCGACAACATTTATCAATTCCCTTATTCAACCCTAACAATTCAACATGATAACAAAATTAATTTTGTAAAACCCAATCCCACATGTTTTCATTATTAACCCAATTATAGAGTTAGAACCCCACCCTTACCTTGGATTGAAGGTTGCTCTAACTCTCCGATTGAAGCTTTTTCCTCTTTTCCTCTTCTCTCCAATATCACGTATCTTCTCCCAATTCTTATTTTTCTTGTACTGATAACCTATTTTTATTATAATCCAACTTATAACTTTATTTGTTTAATAATTCTCATTTGGTCCTAATTCCTGTACCCCCACTCTTTACTACTTTTATTCACCAACAAGTCCACTAAAATACTAGTATCATGCCAACATTATTTCTTCAACTTAACCAATTAATTCACTCAACTAACAACAACACAACTTAAACCGACTTTTCCACAACTTAATTAATTCGACTAAAACCAACATAGCAACTCAACACAACACAATTTCGACAATCAACATAAATAGTATGAAGATATTTAATTAAATGATTAATAAAATAGATAGGGTGTTACAACTCTCCCCCGCTTAGAATATTTTCGTCCTCGAAAATTCACCCAATACAACTAATCTAAATACGTTCTCGTACCCAATTAATCAACTCTCATGCTACAAATGAAAACACCACGAACAACACAACACAACACAACAATACACCTTAAAAACGACAACAACAACAACAACACGATGCAATGCTCACACAATACACTCGACGACTAACTCAAAACACACGGAATAACCAATTTAAGAACACATAGGTTCACTATGAACTAGAACACAACACAATCATTACCATCACAATAGGCAACACTCCCCAAAATTTCCCCATCATAGGAATTATCTACTCACACTCGAAGCATCACCATAGGTAACGAGGCAACATCAAAGATAAAAACACAAAAGCCCATAGCACAACATCTATGTAACCAAACTACCAACATCGTTGTTACCCACATAAGAACAAACTGCACTACACCACACTTTCATTGCGCACAATGAGTACTCGCAACTATCAAATATGCCAAGTTCACATCAACTTCTGGTCATCCAATGAGACATAAGAAAATAATTTCGACTTAACTCATCGAAAATTCCGACCCAACAGTATTCTACACTTACGATTACCGAATACTTCATCCCCAAATCCATAACAACAATGACTCTGAATATCCAACACTACTACAACTGCAACAAATTCCATATCTTAAATAGGATAGATACTTCCATGAATCCTCAATCATCATAAAACATAAACTACAACTTTACCATTTGTATTAACACATTGTCTCAACTCATCTTAAACACATAACAACTTTACATCAGCATAAGGGTATGGTGTCCAATTAATATCAATAGAAAATCATCTTTCTCATGCCCGTATTCTGCATCAATATTCTATACTTAACACGTCACATTAACTAAACCAATGCAAACAACTAATTCATCAACTTCTACTCATACTAGCACAATTCTCTAAGATCCGTCATTTGAAGTAACACAACTGAGTAAACTCATCTTCACAAATCAAAATCACACTTGGATAACTCAATATATAATTTCACTTCTTTCGACACTTGTAACTCAGCCCTTGATTACTCATCATGAATTATAAAACATCAGAACATCTATAACGAACAACGGATCCAACTTATCCAACGAGTATGGAAAATTACAATCCATATACTTTAAGGCATACTAGCCACTACTATTCTCGACCATACATTCCTAGGTTACATCATGGTATTACATTTTCATTTACATCCTCCTTGATTCATCTCTATAATGCTTCAAGTTTTCATATCAATCAGATTCTCGATCTCTCACAAGACAAAACTCAAATCATCCATAACACAACTGTGAGTCTTTATACTACACACCGATCAGTTTGCAACCTCATACTAACATTCTCAAGTTAACCTCATCTTTCTATAAAGGGACCGCATTGACTAATCAAAACAATCCTTAAGCACTTGGCTCAACTCCAACAATCCAATGTACATACCTTTCTAGTTGGTAAGACACGTATATTCCATCCAACATGATTTCGCCTACTATCAACAAGAGATTAAGGGTGATCAGTTCCTCAATTTGTCAATATACAGTCGGCAACCATAACGGTGACATAAATCATCATTACTCAACTATAGTAGCATCTTTTCCTTGTACTCAAGTCAACTGAGCATACTACTGCACCACAACTCTAAGGCTTACAACTTTTCTTAATTTACTTATTTTCAACATCGGTAATGATGCTAGAATACATACAAAACCCAACACATATATTCTAATACACACTTGTCGCACAACACAGTTATTGAATATCCTTCTAATATCGGAATCACTACCACATCAAGTACACTCCAAATCGGTTTGCTCCAATTGAAACCTTTATTCATGTTAAGACCCTTAACAGCACTAACCAATCCTCCATCTTTCCTCTAATCTCATAACCTCTATAATTCTTATAGTTTCACACTTGATTCTCGTTCTAATCGCAATCTCAACAGTACCATCTCACCATCTAATTGGCGATAGAATTCCAAAATTTTCCCGGCATATATTGACATCATCCCATCAATAACACACCATCCAATTTACTATTTAAAATTTACTAATGATATCCATAATCTAATCATTCTCATTCAATATAAGTTGCATCTCTATGAATTTCTCCGACCCTGACACATTCTCTTTAATACCAACATTTTCCTTTCCACGTTCAACAAGAACTGCTCAACTTCAAACACAATTATCTCATTCAATACAGACCTCTTAAACACAAAATCATATTCCAAAATGAAGGAAATTTCATGTAGATTTCAGAAATTCAAAAATCTATTAAATTTGAGTTATGAGTAAAACATTATCGTCCTTGCAATGGGACTGGTCAAAAAATCCCGTACGCAAAATTTTGTAAAAGTCAGCATCAAACCCAAACATTCAAACACATTTTTCTCCATCTTCAAAACCTTTCTGAAGGTAAAATTTATATGAAAATTGTAGGGAATTTTGTAAGCTTTCCAAAAAGTCCAGAATTACTCTCATCCGATTAACGGGTAAAACGTTATGCCCACTATATTGAAGGTTGTTCCTTAACTACGAAAATCAGAATCGAAATTGGTGGACATGAGTTCTACTTCTTTCTTTTTCTCTTGATTCCAAGATTCTTCCAACTATCATTTCTCTTCACTCAACTCTGAAAATCATCTGACTTTAATCCAACTATACTCAAAACATACAAGTCTACTAGTGGATTCACCGCATCTCATACAATCATCATCATACACATATATAAGCTTCACTCTTAATGAGTCATCTTAATTGCTTCGCGGATAAAATATCATTCCTCAAACGATTCTAACTTCAATTTATACTCAAGAGGCAAATCGTAACCATCTTCAAGAGACCTCAAGAATTATACCCCGCTTGCATCTTGCCCTTCTCCATATTGCCTACTCTCCTCTGAGAAGAAAACATCAACTATATTTACTCGCTGATTCGCAACAACATAGTTTCGGACCACACTTGCACTCCTGAAATCAACATCACCTTAGAACCAACTTCACATATCACAATCATCCTTGAGAATCAATCTTCTCCCCCACTTATTCCAAACCAACTCCTAGAGACAAACGGTTAGAAAACCTACAAGCAAATACCAACAGTGTTTCACACACATGTCGTGTACTAAGGAATAGACAATGTTAGACAACTTGGCCGGATGGACCGACCTGCTCTGATACCACTAATGTAACACCCCAATTTCTACCCGATAGATATAATAAAAACAAAGTTATAAAATTTTCAACATAAAACGTGATATCCATTTTCAACTTCAAAAACCTCAACGTAATAGATAATCATGATTGATACATAACACATTCCAGGGAATTCATAGATCCAACATATAATTTCAAAATAATTCAACTATATAAAATACTACGCAGCAGATTCATAAACAAAGCAGTAGCATCTTTATCCAACATGAATCAACTTTAAAATAAGAAACAAGTAGTCTAAAATAATTCAACTAAAACAAAATTCAGCATGTAAATAATTCAAAAAAACAAGACACATGTCACCCCCCGAGTGTTACATATCATAGCGATGACCACCGACTCGACTAAAGGTAACCGACTACTCCTCTTGATTACCTGCGAGTTGCCAACATAGGGACAGCATTCAAACAGAATGGGTGAGATATCAAACAAAATAATCGAATATATGATAAATAACATATTAGATTAAGTTATATTAAATCACTACTTCCAACTCATAAACAACTTCAATCAACACAAGATGCAACACATCATAATTATGCAACTTCAAAATGCAACTTAGAGAAAGGCACATGCATGTGGTACCATTGGAGAAGAACTCCCAACTTAATTATTTATCAATTAATAGAGGAATCAACAACAAGGCATAAGCGTTCAACTTAATTTGCCAATCCAGACCAACTTACCAAGCATCAACTCCAACTTGATATGCTATGTATGCAATGAATAAATATCAGAATAACAACAATAATAGTTATATAACCACATCATACTATCACAAATTAGTAACAACAACATACCACAACAACTTAACAACAACTTCATACTACAACAACTTCATACTATAACTACTTAACAATAACAACATACTTTCACAACAAAACAACAACAAATTAACGTTGGCCATAAGCCTGCTACTTCAGAACAACAACACATCCACATTGGCCAAGGGCCTACATCTTAACAACAAATAAACATTGGCCAAAGTCCTACAACTTAATTCTTGTCACTAATAAAGCAATACTACAAGGTTCATAACTTCCAACAAGGAACACAACACAAAGGATCCACCAACTATACCGCAATCAAACTGCATCACTATTCTCCTACTTGGATTTCTACCATTCCTACTCTACATTATTATTAGGACTATTCTAGAACCTTCATGGGGTAAGTTATGCTATTGGTTCCTTAATGTCCTCCTAGACCATTTTCTCATAAAATCTGTCTTAGCTAGTTCGCATAGCGGAGAGGTAGCGAAGTCAGTTCACGTAGCGACCAAAAGCGAAGACGCAACAAAGTCAGTTTGCGTAGCGACCAAAAGAGAAGACGCATCGAACTGAAATAGAGGCAAAAGTTCATGTAGCAACTCAGCAACTCAGCACAACACGATTTTGACAATCAACACAAATAATACGAAGATATTTAATTAAATAATTAATTAAATAAACAGGGTGTTGCAATAACCTTCAGAAAAACCTCCATTGGACTCACTAGCATCGATAGATATAATGTCCCGCCACCAAAGAGAAGGTTTCCTGCATTTCCAGACAACATTACGCATGAAGAATAACAATGGCAAGCAATCATACCTGGCCTCAAGCAGATTATTCCAAACCGCAACATTATCGGTTAATACCCGCCAAAACTATTTTGACAAAAGAGAAAGATTAAACTGACCTATATTTCTAATGCCCAAACCTCTTTGATTTTTTGGTTTGCAACAAGTCTTCCAACTAATGAGCGAAATTCCATTTTTTCCGCAAAATCGGACCAAAGGAAACCTCTTTGGATGCTAATGATTCAGGTGATAACTTTGCACGGCACTTTGTAAAACGAAAGATAATGAATCAGGAGGCTAGAAAGCACCGAGTTAATTAATGTGACATGCCCTCCAATAGACAATATCCGACCCTTCCAGTTTGCCAAATGAGATTTAAATCTTTCTATAACTAGGTTCCAAAACGAAATCTGTCAGTGATTACCACCAATCATCAAACCAAGGAACTTGAAAGGAATGGATTTGATAGAAAAATCTAAGAAACAGGAAGCTTCCACCATGAAAGAATCTTCTACAACAATTCTAATAATACAAATTTTTGAAGCATTCAATCTCAACCCTGAAATAAGCTCAAATCCCCGAAGGATGGCCTTAAGGCCCCACAAGTTTGACCATGAAGCGTCACAAAACAAAATCATGTCATAAAAGAAGTGTTTCTAACATATCCATAAAAGAAGCGTTTCTAACCAAATGCGCCAACCCTTTAACAACTAAAGCAAATAATAACGGGGAAAGAGGGTCTACTTGCCTTAGACCTCTTGAAGCCTTGAAATCTCAAGAAGGGCTACCGTTCACAATCACCGATAAGTAACTATGAAAAAAACCACCTTTAATCCACTCTATCCATTTGATACCAAAGCCCATAGCTTGCAAAATTTGAATGAGGAAATCCCAATTCATGCAATCATAAGCCTTGGCAAAATTCTCTTTAACCAAAAGGAAATTCTTGTTGTTTCTAATTGCAAAATCACAAATCTCATTGGCAATAAGTACTCCATCTAGAATTTTCTAACTCGTAATAAAAGTCATTTAGGAAGGCGATACAAGTTTGTCAATAACCAAACTCAAACGAGAAGCTAAGATTTTAACTATGGTCTTGTAGATGCATCCGACAAGGCAAATAGGGCGAAAGTCTTCCAAATCTTGGGGACTCTCGACTTTAGGAAATAAAGGAATGAATGAAGAAACCATAACCTTAGGAATATTTACATTCATGTGCAAATCACAAATGCACCTATATATATATATATATATATATATATATATATATATATATATATATATA
Organism: Lathyrus aphaca; assembly: GCA_963966055.1. NCBI lineage: Eukaryota > Viridiplantae > Streptophyta > Magnoliopsida > Fabales > Fabaceae > Lathyrus > Lathyrus aphaca. The sequence goes on from OZ014521.1 coordinate 279,204,160, forward strand.
TATATATATATATATATATATATATATATATATCCAATCCAACGAAATTCCAACAACGTTTAATAAAACGGAGATTGAATCCGTCAGGGCCAGGACTTTTATCTCCATCACACTCGAAAACAACCCTCTTTACTTCCTATAATGAGAAAACATCCTCCAAAGAAGAACTGTTTGTACTATACAGTTTGGGAAGGTCTGGAAATTGGAAGGCAGGCATGCGACTGCCAGCCTTAGAAAAATCTGACGACAAAGTGATCAGTCATGACTTTTTTAATGGGCATCACATCCTCCAACAAATCCAATCCAAATTTTAGAGTTGAAATAGTGTTCCTCCGGGTTCTAGAATTCAACATGGCATGATAGTATTTTGTGTTCAAGTCTCCATCTTTTATTCACTTTGACCTAGCCTTTTGATTAACAATACTTTCTTTAGTCAAACGTTTATTCCAAAGAGCTTCACTAAACTTGCTTCTCAGATTTTGAAAATCTACTGACATATTGTAATCCTCATTGTATAGCTCGGATTCAATCTTGTTTAGGTTCATGACCTCTTCCTCTACTTTAATATAAAGGATCCCAAAAATCTCCTTATTCCACCACCACAATCTCGGACGCGAGGCTTGCAATTTCTTGCTAAGAATGTATGCATGACTCCCAAAAAAATTAAAAGAATTTAATTCTGATTAAACAAATAAAAAATAGGATGGTCAAACCAACAGTTAAATCTCTTAAAAGGCCTGGGACCCCAGTTTAGTCGATTCGCTACGATCCAAATAGGCTTGTGATCAAAATGTCTCGATTTCGCGCCTTTTGAGCCACCATATTCCAAGAATTAACATGATTTGTTTATATAAGGAATCTATCTAATCTACTGCAAGATGTACCATTCAGCTTAAACCATGTAAATTTGTCCCCAATTAATGGAACGTTGCAAAGCTCTATTTGATCGATGAAATTAGTAAACTCATCCATTTCAGCAGCATGCACAGAACTACTGCCCTTCTTTTCATCTGTAGTCTTAATAGAATTGAAATCTCTGCACATAACCTAATATCCTAGCTCCGATTTATGCTTGAAATTAATTAGCTCAGACCAAAAAATATTCTTATCCTCCTTATGTCATTTGGCATAAATATTCACCAAATATAAAAGGCCACCTTCCATGAAGCTAGAGTGCCCAAAAAATCGTTTCCCCGAAAACTTGGCTGAAAATACCTTTTTCCCAGATTGTTAATATCCCTCCTGACTGTCCCACAACGTTCAGGGTAGACCAATCACAATTGTCGTTCCTATTAATGCCCATATATAAAAGACATACATCAAAGCATATTTTTCATATATAAATTTAAGTTTGGTATTGAAATACAACAAGTTCTTAGTAACACATTGTATAAATATAGCCACTACAACATAAGGTACTAGCAAAAGGCTATAAATAGTACAAGATGTTCACAAAATAAAAAGTCTAAGAACTAGATCCGAAGATCTCAAAAGTCCACAGCGGAAGAAACCATCAAACAAGCAAAGATAATCAAGTCGCCTTATCTATACCTTTTGCGGAACCTGAAGTACCTGAAATAACAACATCAACATGGGGTGAGATAAAACATCTCAGTGAGTTCCCTATCGAGTTCTCTCGGATCTAAAAGGTTTAAAACTAAACATTACCCAAGTCGGGGAAAACATAGACTTCGAGTTCACAAATACTAGAGACAACAAACAAAATAAAACGGAACACACAGAAGGTGCTTTAAGGCATCTTTTGTAACGCCCCAATTCGATATTTCCCAATTTTGTTGAGTCTTTTATTTTATTTGAGTGATAATTGTCTTATTTGTGAAATTGACATGATAATATGATATGTTGATATGTTAATGTGATATGTTGGTATGATATGTGATTTTACCGTTTTGTGAATTTTCGGGTAAAAATTAGATTGGAGAGTATTTTAGACATTTGCTAATTAATGATAAATTAGAAATTGTGTATAATTATTATTTTGTGAGAAAATGATATTTGGTAGAAAAGAGAAGAAAATGAGTTAAGTGTAGAAATAGTTAGTAAGAGAGAAAAATAGAAAGAAAGATAGAAAGAAAAAGATATAAGAGTGGAAGGAAAAGAAAAGAGAGAATAGAAAGAAAAAGAGGAGAAAGAAAAGGAAGAGAAGAGAAAAAAAGAGAAAAGAGGAAAAGTTGGAAAATCACCAAGATTGCTCCAAGGAATCGAAACAATCGGGTAAGGGTGATAAACATTGTTATCTTAATATTGTATATGATTATGTATGTGGTAGATTGTGTGGGTTTTTGTTTTGGTGAAGTTTAGAGAGAATAAAATGTTAGGTTTTTTGATGAAAATGTGAGAAATGATGGATTAATCGGTTAGAAGTTGTTATAATCGAAGAATGGTAGTTTATACATGTTAATAATCATGTTTGTGGATGTTTGTTGATGTTTGATTAGAATTTTATAGGGTTTTGAATGAATGTCACGTAACTGAGTTGCTGCATAATCGCATTGTTCGCTCAGCGAGCAACACGTCGCTCAACGAGATTTCCAGGGATTTCCTCGCTCAACGAGCGAGGAGGTCGCTCAACGAGCCTGGAGGGTTTTTGGGAGTTTTGCGTTTTAATTCATAACTTTAGTTTTAGTTATCCATTTTTGGCGTTTCTTATATCAATTCGAAGCTAAAAACATGTAGAAACTAATGATGCTAAGATATGTAATTTTTAGCCGACTTTTGCCCGAATTTTCCGATAAAACGTAAATGAGTTAATTATGGAAATGTGGGTTTGATATGATGTTGTGGTCGATTGGAAAATGAATACATTGCTTGAATTGAATGCAAATGTATGCTAATTGAATGAGATGAATGCATGATTATATTGTGAATAATGTATGCATTTTCAAGAATGTTGTGTGTCATTTTTCATGTGAAGCATAATGTATGCATTCTTCTGTTGCAGGATTCTTTGTGAATCCGTTGTAGCATTGTGTCCTCATGTGGAGTATGAGCGATGACTACAACATGATCGTATGCCCATGTGGGGTGTGAGCGATCAGATTGTGTGCCCGTGTGGGGTGTGAGCAATCCACAAACATTGTGTGCCCGTGTGGGGTGTGAGCAGTGGGTGATTTATTCACATTGATTGTGTGCCCGTGTGGTGTGTGAGCAATCCAAAAACATTGTGTGCCCATGTGGGGTGTGAGCAATGGGTTAACATCGTATGCGCGACGGGGAGTTACTTTAGGTAACGAGCGATGGTTCCAATTAGTTCCTGAGTGAACTTGATGATGATTGAGTCGGTACTGTATTGTATTTGCATAGAGTCGTGAGTCGGTCTCTATGATTTGCATTTATCATCTGAATTGTGAATTGGTGAAATAAACATGAATATATATATATATATATATATATATATATATATATATATATATATATATATATATATATATATATATATATATATATGTTTATATGGGGATGAAAGTATGTATTGATGAAAACGTACTTGAATATATATGTATATGTGGATATATATATATTTGTTGTTTTATGATGCTCTATGAGGCATTACAGAGTAGGTTGCTGGAGGTCTTTTTGGTGAAGCGTGTCTTTATTTCTTTTGGTCGGTCGGCTCTGATATGTAGCATCGGGTAGCTAGGGTCGGCTTGATGCATTTTGTGATACATTTTGTATATGTATTTTGGTGATGACTGTTTATGTAAACATGAAATATTTGGTGAATCAAACTTGTGTATATATTTATATAAGCATAAAAGTTTGATGTTGTTGATGTTAGTTTCCGCTGTTATTTTATCTTTGGAATACGAGTGTAAGGATGAAATCCTTCTGTTGCAAGTTACCCTCTTTGTTGCATGTCTTTAAATGAGCAGGTGTTGTATGTTTTAATTTCACTGTTGATGTGACATGTATCTTTTATACCATGTTTCAAATATACTCTGATGAAAATTTTATTATGTGCCTAAATGATTTAATTGATTATTTGTGGTATAGAAAGGGGTTGTTACATTAAGTGGTATCAGAGCCAGTGTTTGAGTCAGTTGTGTCTGTCTTATTGTTGTGATGGTTGAACTATTGTTTACCATTGTTGTTGTTTTTGGGAATGATCAGAATATGGCTGGTAGAAATGACAATGCGATGGCTGCTGCTTTGGAAGCAATGGCTAGGGCGGTGCAGGGAGCGCCGAATGTGAATGCTAATGATGAGTTCAGGAAGAATCAACCACCGGTCTTCAAAGGAAGAATCTTCAGAATCATGGACTATGTTGGAGAGAGTAAGGTGAGACTTGGATCTCACATGCTGAAGGAAGAAGCCGATGATTGGTAGGTCGGTAGAAGTCAAGCTCTAGAGGAGGATGATGAAGAGATAACTTGGGAAGTTTTTCGTACTAAGTTCTAAGGGAAGTATTACCCTGAGAGTGTGAAAGGAAATAAGGAGATGGAGTTCCTTGAACTGAAGCAAGGTAGTATGTCTGTGGTGGACTATATTGTTAAGTTTGTGGATTTAGTTCAGTTTCATCCTCATTATGCTGCTGCTATGGCTGAGTTTTCAAAGTGTATGAAGTATGAGAATAATTTGCGTCTTGAGATTAAGAAAGCTGTGGGATATCAAAGAATTAGAAGGTTTTCAGATTTGACGGAATGTTGTAGAATTTTTGAGGAAGATAGCAAAGCTCGTTCTACACATTACAAGTGTTTGAATGAGAGGAAAGGAAAGCAACAAGCTAGAAGTGGACCTTATGAGACACCCGCTGATAAGGGCAAGCATTAGGGGAAACTTTGATAAGAGATTTGGTGGAGGGAGTTCTGATCCCGTTAAGTGTTACAAGTGTGGCGATTTGGGTCATAAGTCCTTTGAGTGTGGGAAGAACATAGTGAAATGTTCAAACTGTGGAGGCCTTGGACATGCTACTACCGAGTGTAGAAGGAATGTTGTGAAGTGCTTCAATTGTGGAGAAGTGGGTCACATTAGTACCAAGTATACTAAGCCGAAGCAAGCTCAAGCGGGCAGAAAGGTGTTTGCATTAGCAGGGAAGGACACTACTAGTGCAGACCGTTTGATTAAAGGTACATGCTTTATTAATAGTACGCCTTTAGTTACTATTATTGATACGGGAGCGGCTCATTCGTTCATTTCTCTTGAATGTGCTAAGCGTTTGAATTTTTTTTTTGACTTCGGGGTGGTGAGATGGTTATTGAGACTCCTGCTTCAGGGTCGGTAACTACTTCTTTGGTGTGTGTAAGTTGTTCTTTGACCATGTATGGTAAAGATTTTGTTATGGATTTAGTTTGTTTACCGTTGGAGGGTTTGGACGTGATATTGGGTATGAACTAGTTGCAATTCAATCGAGTTCATATAGATTGCTATCATAAGTTAGTAAGGTTTCCTTCTTTGGATGATGATGAGGAAAAGAGTTTCCTATCCATGAAAGAGTTGAAGAAACTTTTAGTGGACGAAGATCAATTGTTTGGTTTGTTTGCATCGTTGTCAGTGGAGAGCAAAGTGGAGCTCAGTGTGTTTCCAGTGGTGTGTGATTTTCCAGAAGTGTTTCCGGAGGATATTAAGGATGTACCGTTGGAAAGAGAAGTTGAGTTTTCTATTGATCTAGTTATGGGTACTAGAACGATTTCGATGGCACCATATCGTATATCAGCTTCAAAGTTGGTAGAATTGAAGAAGCAATTGAATGACTTGTTGGACAAGATATTTGTTAGTCCGAGTGTTTCTCCTTGGGGTGCTCCGGTATTGTTGGTAAAGAAAAAGGATGGAAGTATGCGATTATGCATTGATTATCGACAGTTGAACAAGGTGACAATTAAGAACAAGTATCAGCTTCCGAGGATCGATGATTTGATGGACCAATTAGTTGGTGCACGTGTTTTTAGTAAGATTGATTTGAGATCAGGATATCACCAGATTCACGTGAAAGAAGAGGATATTCAAAAGACGGCTTTTAGGACACGGTATGGTCATTACGAGTATTCTGTGATGCCATTCGGAGTTTCTAATGCGTCGGGTGTGTTTATGGAATACATGAATCGTATTTTTCATGAACAGTTGGATCGTTTTGTGGTTGTTTTCATCGACGACATGTTTATTTATTCTAAGTCTCAAGAGGAACATGAAGAGCATTTAAGGATTGCGTTACATATTTTGAAAGAGAAGGAATTGTATGCTAAGTTGTCAAAGTGTGATTTTTGGTTGTCAAAAGTAAGTTTTCTTGGACATGTTATTTCTGATGGTGGTATTAGTGTGGATCCATCCAAGATTGATGTGGTAATGCAATGGGAAGTTCCTAGATCGGTTACGGAAATTCGAAGCTTTTTAGGCTTGGCGGGTTATTATCAGAGGTTTATTGAAGGATTTTCAAAGTTGGCACTTCCGTTAACGCAGTTGACTTGTAAGGGAAAGGCTTTCATTTGGGATATTCATTGTGAAGAGAGTTTCATGGAACTTAAGAGAAGGTCAACAATGGCTCCGATCTTGATTTTGCCAAATCTGATGGAACCATTTGTAGTGTTTTGTGATGCTTCACTATTTGGGTTAGGTGGTGTTTTGATGCAAGATGGGAAAGTTGTGGCTTATGCTTCAAGACAATTTAGGGTGCATGAAAAGAATTATCCTACGCATGATTTAGAATTAGCGGCCGTGGTTTTTGCTCTAAAATTTAGAGGCATTATCTTTATGGTGCAAGATTTGAATTTTTTAGTGATCACAAGAGTTTAAAATATTTATTTGATCAAAAGGAATTGAACATGAGACAAAGGAGGTGGTTAGAGCTTTTGAAGGATTATGGTTTTGGTTTGAATTACCATCTGGGTAAGGCGAATGTGGTGGCCGATGATTTAAGTCGTAAGTTGTTACATATGTCCGCATTGATGATAAGAAATGGGAACTTTTGGAGGATTTTAGAGACTTGAGTTTGGTTTGTGAGATGACACTGAGAAGTGTGAGACTTGGTATACTACATGTTACGAATGATTTTCTTGCAACTGTGTGTGAAAAGCAAAAGTTGGATTTGAAATTTGTCGATTTGATGATTAATGAGAATGAGGATTTCAAGATTGACAGTTTTGGAGTTTTGAGATTCCGTGGTCGTATTTGTATTCCCGATGATGAGGAGTTGAAAAAGATGATATTGGAAGAGGGACACCGAAGTAATTTAAGTATTCATCCGGGAGCGAATAAGATGTATCTAGATTTGAAGAAGATCTTTTGGTGGTCCAGATTGAAGAGAGATGTAGCTCATTTTGTTTACGCGTGTTTGACTTGTCAGAAGTCTAAGGTGGAACATCAGAAGCCTAATGGTTTGATGCAGCCGTTAGATATTCCGAAATGGAAATGGGATAGTATATCGATGGATTTTGTTACGGGATTGCCGAATACGCAAAGAGGTCATAATGCTATTTGGGTGATTGTGGATAGGCTTACTAAATCTGCTCACTTTATTCAGATTGATATTAGTTATCCTTTGGAGAAGTTAGCCGAGATTTATGTTTCTGTGGTTGTGAAGTTACATGGAGTTCCTAAGAGTATTGTATCAGATAGAGATCCTAGGTTTACATCGAGGTTTTGGGAAAGTTTGCAAAAGGCTTTGGGTTCTAAGCTAAGATTGAGTTCGGCTTACCATCCGCAAATGGACGGTCAAACCGAGAGGACGATTCAATCGTTAGAGGATTTGTTACGTGCTTGTTTGCTAGATCAAGGTGGTGCTTGGGATAGTTATTTAGCGTTGATTGAGTTCACTTACAATAACAGTTTTCATTCGAGTATTGGTATGGCACCATTTGAGGCTTTATATGGTCGGAGATGTCGCACACCTTTGTGTTGGCATGAAACCGGAGAGAGAATGGTAGTTGGACCGAAGATGGTACAACAAACGACGAAAAAGTGAAGTTTATTCGAGAGAAGATGAGGACTTCTCAAGGTAGACAAAAGAGTTATCATGAGAAGAGAAGGAAAGATCTTGAGTTTCAGGAAGGCGACCATGTGTTTTTTAGAGTTACACCGGTTACGGGTGTGGGTCGTGCTTTGAAGTCGAAGAAGTTGACTTCTCGTTTTATTGGGCCGTATCAGGTTACAACACGAGTTGGTGTCGTGGCTTACCATGTGGCGTTGCCTCCGAATCTTTCGAATTTGCATGATGTGTTCCATGTTTCGCAACTTCGGAAGTATGTTTCGGATCCATCACATGTTATTCCTATGGACGAGGTTGAAGTAAGAGATAACCTTACGGTTGAAGCTTTGCCGGTTAAGATTTTGGACCGTGAAATCAAGAAGCTAAGAGGCAAGGATATTGCGCTTGTGAAAGTGGCGTGGGGTGGCGTTGTGGAAGGCAATATGACTTGGGAATTAGAGAGTAGGATGCACGAGTCGTATCCGGAGTTGTTTGAATCAGGTAATATTTTCGAGGACGAAAATTTCTAAAGTGGGGGAGAGTTGTAACGCCCTGATTCGATATTTCCCAATTTTGTTGAGTCTTTTATTTTATTTGAGTGATAATTGTCTTATTTGTGAAATTGACATGATAATATGATATGTTGATATGTTAATGTGATATGTTGGTATGATATGTGATTTTGCCGTTTTGTGAATTTTCGGGTAAAAATTAGATTGGAGGGTATTTTAGACATTTTCTAATTAATGATAAATTAGAAATTGTGTAGAATTATTATTTTGTGAGAAAATGATATTTGGTAGAAAAGAGAAGAAAATGAGTTAAGTGTAGAAATAGTTAGTAAGAGAGAAAAATAGAAAGAAAGATAGAAAGAAAAAGATATAAGAGTGGAAGGAAAAGAAAAGAGAGAATATAAAGAAAAAGAGGAGAAAGAAAAGGAAGAGAAGAGAAAAGAAGAGAAAAGAAGAAAAGTTGGAAAATCATCAAGATTGCTCATAGGAATCGAAACAATCGGGTAAGGGTGATAAACATTGTTATATTAATCTTGTATATGATTATGTATGTGGTAAATTGTGTGGGTTTTTGTTTTGGTGAAGTTTAGAGAGAATGAAATGTTAGGGTTTTTGATGAAAATGTGAGAAATGGTGGATTAATCGGTTAGAAGTTGTTATAATCGAAGAATGGTAGTTTATACATGTTAATAATTATGTTTGTGGATGTTTGTTGAAGTTTGATTAGAATTTTTGAGGGTTTTGAATGACTGTCACGTAATAAGTTGTTGCAGAATTGCAGTGTTCGCTCAGCGAGTAACACGTCGCTCAGCGAGATTTCCAGGGATTTCCTTGCTCAACGAGCGAGGAGGTCGGTCAGCGAGCCTGGAGGGTTTTTGGGAGTTTTGCGTTTTAATTCATAACTTTAGTTTCGGTTATCCGTTTTAGGCGTTCCTTATATTGATTCGAAGCTAAAAACATTTAGAAACTAATAATGCTAAGATATGTAATTTTTAGCCGACTTTTGCCCGACTTTGCCGATAAAACATAAATGAGTTAATTATGGAAATGTGGGTTTGATGTGATGTTGTGGCCGTTTTGCAAATGAATACATTGCTTGAATTGAATGCAAATGTATGCTAATTGAATGAGATGAATGCATGATTATGTTGTGAATAATGTATGCATTTTCAAGAATGTTGTGTGTCATTTTGCATGTGAAGCATAATGTATGCATTCTTGTATTGTGGGATTCTTTGTGAATCCGTTGTAGCATCGTGTGCTCATGTGGAGTGTGAGCGATGACTACAACACGATCGTGTGCCTATGTGGGGTGTGAGCGATCAGATTGTGTTCCCCTGTGGGGTGTGAGCAATCCATAAACATTGTGTGCCTGTGTGGGGTGTGAGCAGTGGGTGATTTATTCATATTGATTGTGTGCTTGTGTGGGGTGTGAATAATCGGATTGTGTGCCCGTGTGGGGTGTGAGCAATCCATAAACATTGTGTGCCCATGTGGGGTGTGAGAAATGGGTGAACATCTTATGCCTGACGGGGAGTTACTTTAGGTAACGAGCGATGGTTCCAATTAGTTCCTGAGTGAACTTGATGATGATTGAGTCGGTACCGCATTGCATTTGCATAGAGTCGTGAGTCGGTCTCTATGATTTGCATTTATCATCTGAATTATGAATTGGTGAAATAAACATGAATATATATATATATATATATATATATATATATATATATATATATATATATATATATATATATGTTTATATGGGGATGAAAGTATGTCTTGATGAAAACGTACTTGAGTATATATGTATGAATGGATATATATATATATATATATATATATATATATATGTGTGTGTGTGTGTGTGTGTGTGTGTGTGTGTGTGTGTGTGTGTTTATACATTGTAGTGTATATATGTGAATAGCATGAATGATGTATGTTTATGTGATGTGAATGAAGTGGTGGAAGTATGCATGATAAGTATGCTTGAGATTATGTATGTTGGAGATGAATTGCGGTGAGAACATGTTTTATGTGTATTTTATATGTTGAAATATATAATTATATGCAATGTTATTATGATAATGTTTCTCACTCTTCTGCTGTTTTATGATGCTCTATGAGGCATTGCAGAGTAGGTTGCTGGTGGTCTTTTTGGTGAAGCGTGTGTTCATTTCTTTTGGTCGGTCGGCTCTGATATGTAGCACCGGGTAGCTAGGGTCGGCTTGATGACTTTTGTGATACATTTTATATATGTATTTTGGTGATGATTGTTTATGTAAACATGCAATATTTGGTGAATCAAACTTGTTGATATATTTATATAAGCATAAAGGTTTGATGTTATTGATGTTAGTTTCCGCTGTTATTTGAATCTTTGGAATACGGGTGTAAGGATAAAATCCTTCTGTTGCAAGTTACCTTGTTTGTTGCATGTCTTTAAATGAGCAGGTGTTGTATGTTTTAATTTCACTGTTGATGTGACATGCCTCTTTTATACCATGTTTCAAATATACTCTGGTGAAATTTTTATTATGTGCTTAAATGATTTAATTAATTATTTGGGGTATAGAAAGGGGGTGTTACATCTTTCCCCGCCCAGCCATACTCCCCGATGGCAAGCAAGTATGGGTCACTCGATCCTTAACGTATAGATAACTTTCCCCGCCCAACCACACTCCCTAGTGGCAAGCAAGCACGGGTCACTCATTATATATCAAAGGTACTTTCCCCGTCCAGTCATACTCCCAGATGACAAGCAAGCACGGGTCACGATACCTACAACTAAGTAACTTTCCCCGCCCAGTCATACTCCCCGAAGACAAGCAAACACGGGTCACAGTTACTCTTCCTAATGGATACTTTCCCCGCCCAGTCATACTCCCCGATGACAAGCAAGCACGGGTCACGGTCATCCATTAAGAGTTTCGGATCCACAGATTAATTATAACGACACAAGCCAGATATATTTAAATTAGGATATATCGCAAGAAAGTAAACTTCCAACTTCTAACAACTACCTAGCCCGAAGAAACCCTCCAAGTATCGACATCTAAGTATTGTCAAGTCTCTAAAACAATTCTGTAACAACCTAGGGTAACCTAGCTACCTCACAAGTTTTACCGTTTTATTACCTTAAGCTCACAATTCCCTAACTTAACATTTTTATGGGTTTAACAAAACGTCGGGCAAAAGTCGGGTAAAAATAATAATTTCCGGCATCACGTGAAAGTACATATTTCTAGCTTTCCAACGATATAAGGAACATTTTAATCGGATGACCGAGTAAAAAGTTATGAAGTTTCAAAGTTTGGAATTAAAATATTTTCCTCCATACTTATAGTGTTAACCGGTTAACGCATTTGGTTAACTAGTTAACCAAACTAAAACAGAGATAGAATATGAAAGCATCAGACGCGTTAACCGGTTAACGGATTCGGTTAACCGGTTAACCAAACACAGACAGCAGCAAAACACGCAAATTTCATGACAGTGACGTCCCAAAACCATTCCAAACATTGGAAAACATCAAAACAACATAGTAGCAATGTTCCTACACCTAGAGCCAACATATTCAAGCATTTATATCGATTTCTAACCGTTTAATCTACCGATTCTAGGATTTTTCATAAAATTGCCCTAAAACTCATAACCCTAAAAACTCTACCAAAACCAAAAGGAAAAGTTTCTAGCTATGAACCCACCTCTATCAAGAAGATTGGAGGAGATTGAATGCTGAAATGAATGGGTGGAAGCAACAAGATTAGGAGTCCTCTTCTTCTTCTTCAAGACTTTTTTTCTTCTTTCTTCTTTTCCTTTCTCTCTTCTCCTTCTTTCTCTATTTCTATGTTTTTGTAAAAACAAAAAATATAAGACTTTAGGTCTTAAAAGGAAACATAAATTTTCCTATCGGCGGGTCCAAATAGAGAGTATCCAAGAATGTCTCTTAATCCAAGATTTTATAAAACTTTTGAGTCAATTAACATTAATTAATAAAATAAAATCCCGCTGACTACTCTATTTATTTCCGTTAAAATTTCTTAGAGTAATCCGGAATAATATTAATATCAAATAATATTATTTAGAGCATTAAATAAATTACGGGGTATTACATCTCCCCAGATATTATAAACAATTCTAGGATTCATACTTTTAGATTTTATTTCCTGAATAAAAACAACATCAACCTTACCTGATGTAATCACCTACTTAACTTTTCTCCTTTTCAAAGCACTTCCACTCCCTCTTAAATTGTAGGAAACCATATTCATGACAAAATGTTATCCTCTACCCTCTTTGCCTCAAAAACCTCTATATCTTTGTTTTCCATATCTCTGATTAAGCCTTCAAAAACCTCGTCATCTTTGTCGCCTTATATACCTAAATCCTTTATGTATTGCCAAATGCGGATTGGTACGTTGTTTAGAGAATTTTTTATCCTAATATTAACAAGTGCAATATCAGAATCCTATGTAGACTCATAGAAGAGTATGGAACCACCTGAGAATATCGAATTTGAATATGCATCAGAGGAACAATTCCTTGATAAGTTAGTCTGGTTCGATTTGCCAACAGGGTTAGAGTGAAATAATCGAGAGAAATTGGAGGGTGAAAAAGGTATCTTCAAATTCTAATAAATATCATTTATCGACTTTTTTTCTTAGGTTTGGGCCCAGTTGTTCTATGGACCAAATCTCCAAGAGAGTTTGAAATATGGTCTGAAGCAATTGAGTGAATTGGGTCAAGGCCCAACCGACCTATTCTCTCAAAAGTATCACCTAATCCACCAGCAATTTCCTTGGTCCCAACATTCATCTCATCAAGTAAAACCAAAGAACCTCTTTTTAGTGTCATCTCATCCGCTTCCCTATCCACCAATTCAACTTTATCCTCACCTAAACATGAGTTCCTTCTTCCTACAAGACAGTTGGCAGCAAAAGGCACAGAGTCTCTGACAGGATTTTCCAAAAGCTTTGTCCTTTCATCCTTTACTTTACCAGATGCTACAATCTTGTCAAAAATACCTATGGTATTAGGTTCGGGATTGTCTGCACAGTCTTTAGATAAGTCAACATCACCAAAAGACCTATGGTTTATACTAAGATATGAGTCAACTGAGTCCATCACCTCATCTTCATCGTTTGTAAGCCACACGCCATCTTCATCCTGTCACCAGAAGAAGAAGAAGAATCAAACTCCATGTTGGAAACTTGAATCTTAGAAGTCGGTATTCAGAAATGGCCATGGGACTCTTCAAGAAGTTTCACACAGAAAACCTTGCCATTGATTTCCACATTAAACACTTTATTAAGCACAGTGGAATATTTAGTTTTTATAAAAAAATCTGGCCACATCCATCTTCTCCAATTTTTCTATTGCCTCATCCATACAAACGAACTCGCCAACTAAACCTGAAAGAAAACGGAAAAACTTGATGTTCCATGCATGATACGTAGGCCAAAACAACGCATTCAGGTTACTCTTTCATTATCAACGTCATTCGGGGTCCAATAATGAATATCCTCAAACCATTTAGAGACCCATTTCTTGTCTTCTTTTAGCATAGATTTTGACAGCACCAACCTCGATGTCTTCTAAAAATAAAAGGTTTGCACCTAAGGGTATTGCTCTTATGAGAAAACATCCTTGTTCATAAAGGGACGACTGAACCTCGTACATAGTTCCAGATCGAACAACTACCCTGACGAATCCTTTAAAGAGTTTGTTGAAATCTCCTTCCTCAATATCAAATTTGAGATGAGCAAATTTGTGTTTGGGGACATTTCCAATAGCACTACTTCTATTAATCTGATAATCAGAGTTTTTACGTACCTCCTTATAGAAATCAGATTTTTGTGCCTATCGTTTGGTAGCTTGAGCATAGAAATACCAGTTGGTTCCACCGATACATCAAACTTTCTCCTAGCATTTTTAACTTTATGCGGATTCACCTTTTGGTTCATGATGATTTGCTCCATTCGTTGGAATTTTGGGATGTTAGCATGAATTTTTCCAGCCTCGAATGAGAATGTTGTCTAATTTAGCTACCATAACCCTTTCGTTACCAATATTCCGAAATCGAACAAAACCATATTTGTGTCCCCTCTTGTCTGTCTTAGCAAGTATGAATACCTTTGATAACTCCCATACTCTTTTAATATCATAAACAACTCCTTATCCTTCATCTTGGCAGGAAAGTTGGTGAAGAAAAAAAGGATAACAAGTCTCCCTCTTCTTCGCCCTTCTCTTTGTTGTCCTTCCAAATTGAACCTCGGAACTGGTTGTTGTTAGTTCTCTTTGCTACCTCTTTCCAGCCATCCAAGTTCTTCCAAAGTCTCATAGTATAAAGCAAACAATTTACCAAAATGCCAAGGCCCCTAACTCCTAAGTCCAGGAGTTTAAACCGAAAACACTTGATGAAATTCTTGTTGTTTGCTATAAGCCTGAGCAGGGATGGAACCAAGAAAAAAATTGTTAACATTGGTAAGCCATACTGGTGTCTCTTGGAAAGATCAACAATTTGGTTCCTGACTTGATAGAATATATGGTTTACCAAGTTTTATCATTTCACATAATACTCTTCTTGATATTTTGGAAATTGAGAAGCTTAAGACTGTGTTTGTGGCTACATATTTTTAACGTTATCATGTGGTCATGGTATTGAAGCTACCATATGGTTCCTCTAGTCAACTTCAAGTTATAAGTTAATTGTTTTTTCCTTTAAAAGATAAGTTAGTATACTATATGAGATTG
This sequence comes from Lathyrus aphaca, assembly GCA_963966055.1. Classification (NCBI taxonomy): domain Eukaryota; kingdom Viridiplantae; phylum Streptophyta; class Magnoliopsida; order Fabales; family Fabaceae; genus Lathyrus; species Lathyrus aphaca. Next base: position 279,219,340 of record OZ014521.1, read on the forward strand.
CTCTTTGGAAATTATAGTAAATTTTATTCTTTTAAAAATAACTATCAAAATTATCAAGAATATATAATATATGATGGATACAATAATTGTACTAATATGATAAAAGTGTCATGATTTGATGATAGATGGTAAATACTATCAAGAGTACATAAATTAATCATATGCATGATTATTTGGAAAATTGAATATTTAAAATTTATTAAAGTTTGGAAAAATCTTGCAATTCTTTGACGAAAGGATTGACAAAGATATGATGTCTTTGGATATAATTGAATACAATGAAGACATCATTAAGGATGTGGAACAAGCTCATATCTAATTAATCATTGATAGTGGAAACTCAACTCACACTTGATTAACATTGAGTCTTGAGTTCAATGAAGAAAGTAAACTATTAGAGTGATTGAAGTACTTAATGATAGATACATCCCAAAGGGTAAAAGTACTTGGACCATAAGAAAAACGTGGTAGGGTGAGGTTTTTCTCTTAATAGACATATAACATATGTTTGTTGGGATGCATAATTATGGATGCATTTATGATATAGTCTACCTATATGAGAATGAAATGGTGCCGCTTCATAGAGTTCAAGGGCTTGACTCTTAAATTCTCATGAAAAGGATATGGAACACAAGGCCTTATTAAATGTGTCATATTAATAATTTGATCAATGGTACCGAAATTTCATGTGTGAGTTATGCATGCTTGTTCTAATGAATAATTGGTTCAAAGTTTGTCTATCAATCTATTCGGGGATGAGTGAAAACTTAGCTTACTAAGTAATTGTTCAAATCGTAAGATACTTTTATCTGAAACCATGGAATTTCCTGAATAATGAATTTAGATATATTTTGAAAATGGTGGGGGTTGTTGGATAAATTTCCAAAATATTAATGATTTAATTAATTTTATAAATTATTTGTTAAATTATCACTAACAAATATGGCTAAAAGTTGCAATTACTTGGAATCAAAGAGATACCTTATAGTGAATAGAAGTATGGTCATAAGGTGTCACCGTTAGACTAACACGACTTTTCATGAAAAGGTTTGTTATTATTGATATATAATGGTTCGTGAATGATCATGTTAAACTGATTGAAACATTGTTTCTCCTCATCAATTTGTACAAATTTTTCTATAAATAGAGATACTTGTTAGGAATAAAATACAGACAAAAATCACTTGTTTTAAGTGCCAAAAATTATATATAAGTCATCTTTTATTTTTCTAGTGCACAAGAATAAATGAGAGAACTTTATTCTGTAAAATATCGTTGATCGATATGTTTAATATGAATATACGATTCATGTTAAGATTTCCAAAGTATGCTGAAGGAGATTCGCCGGTTAACTCATTTGCATCCAATTTATCTAGCTTTGTGTAAATACAAACTTTGAAATTTTTTTGTGAAACTTTCATCGTACCGTCTTCATCATCTTCTTCTTATTCATATTTTGCAACAGACCCCAACACAAGATCTAATAATAACTTAATTATTTTTCTTCTTAACATTTAAATTGAGAGGCAATTAAGCAATAGTATAAAATTGTACAAGATTTATATAACAAAAAGTATAACATCGTGTGCAACAAGATATGTTATGAGCAAATTAAAGACGGTTAGAGAAGAAGGTAGTATATCACAACATCTCATTTATCATCAGATCAAATTCATCTAACAGTCAACGAAAATGAGACTATATAAATATTCAACTTTTCACTAATTTATTTATGACATTGAATCACACTTAACAACATTGAAACAACTTTGTTAATAAAATTTACAGAATCAGCTTAAGAAGAAAAGAAAATATTTTTTTTAAAGAAAGAACATCTAAAGAAAAATCTCTATTAATAGTATGAAATAAACAAGAGAATTTATTGTATATGATTTTTATTTAAATATTCAAACACTTGAATGTGTGATTAGAATAGTTAGACCATTAAATATCTTAGTGATATTGTAATATATTTCATAAAATCTCCTTGTGTTAGAGGATTGGATGCAACTCTGAATTTAAGGGGTGAATCAGTTTGTAATTGATTTAAGATTCATTTAAAACAAAGAAAATTTTGTAATTATAACACAAATCAACCTGCTCCCTCCTTTGTGTTTTTCACACCTTCAGCCACCATTTTAGACTTCAAATTTATATCTCTTAATATTTTTTCCATTAATTTTGTTACTAATTATTTTACTAAAAAAATTTAAATTGTGAATGAATTTAAAAGATCTATTCTTTTGTTATTTTAAATTTTAAGAAATTTCAATTAAAAATATGAAATCATTTCAAGTGTAATCAAAGATTAAAAAAATCACAATCATATTTGAGCTAATCTAGCATCATTGACTTTCTCTTTGAAAAAGAAAGATGTTTGTTTTTAGAAAAAGTAGATTTAGGTTTGGTTGAATTAGTAAAATAAGGTGAGGTCAGAAATTTCAACTAATCCATTAATTTGACTAAGATCTAAGGACTAATTACCAAATGTAACGACGCTTTGGCACGATTAATAGTCAATGTTTGAACAAAACAGTTAATTGAAAATAGGAATGACATATGTGCTGCTTGGACTTTGCTATAGACAACATAATTTAATTTATATATGATGTTTTGTTAAATGCCCTTTTAATTTTTAATTTTCTTTCCCTTAGTTTTCTAGATTTTGAAGTTGTAAACACCTACCAGTATGTGAATTCGTCACTAGGGACGTAGGTTGTTCAGTTTAGAATTAAAAAATAATAAAAAATTGATTTTTGAGATGTGTATTTTTTCTAATAATTTAATAATCAGATTTTCTTTAGTGAATAAATAAGATAGACAAAATATTTGTTTTTTCCCTTAATTATATTCTTGGATTCAGTTTGGTCTCTTATTTTTTTTCGTATCAGATTGATCTTTTAACTCTTAAAACGTATCATTTTAATCATTTTTCATCTAATTAGCGACAAATTTTTTTTTAAAGTCGACCGTTAAAAATTGGATTAGCTTTGTCGCTCCCTGGATTTCCATCCTGGTACAAACGTGAAAGTGGCGCGGAAAGAGGTAGAGTCGTCGGTCAGACATTTTTATCCCGAAGAAACGAGAATGGTAATGCTGCACAAACCAGAAGAAAAGAAGAGGAAGGACACAGGTCCTGCAAACCAAAGAATCTGGGTTCGGGAGTCGGTTGCGACCTAAGAAGGTATTAGCTCCTCAGATCGTCTGTCGTACCCGACGTGATCCACGCTTGCAAAGAAATTGTTTCAAAGGGGTGAAGAAATGAAAGTTGCTGCAAAAAGAAAGAATGAAACTGGATAAGAAAAGAAAAGAAAGGGGAAAATGTAGGGAAAATAAAAGAGTGTTCAAATGGGCCCTACCCCGCTGCCTACATACCTCATCTGAACATGAGGATCAGAGACGTCGTAGTTTCCCCAACTAGGGATGGAAAGGTTGCTTGTGTAATAAGGCTTGAATTATTTATGCCAATGCTCATGTGTTGCAAGCTCGTCTGACACGAGTGTGTTACCGTCTTGTAAAGTGACAAGTAGGAGCGAGTTCGTACGTAAAGAGTGAGGGTGATGAGAAAAGAAGTCCCGAAGGAGAGACGTTTATTCTTTGTCCAGTGTTTTTTATGAGTTTTTTATGGGTGTCTCACAAGGAAGTGAAGGAAAATCCTTTTCTCAGGAATGTGTCCTTATTACCACATCCCTGAACTGAATGAGTAACAAGTCCACCAAGAATGAAGAAGACCCTCAAACTTGTTTCCTAATATTAGGGTTAAATTCACTGACTTGTTGAAAATATTAAGTGTTTTGTGGATTAATGAAGAAATATTTTATTATGATTTTCTTGATGAAAATAGTCTCATGATTAGACTTGTACATCATGCTAGACAAGTGTATTATTCCAAGATGGAATGAATACAAATGCCCCATGGAATAAGGCTATGCATCAAGGACTACTTCAACCTTTATTAATGTTTTTAGCTTTGTATGAAGATGAGAAGAGAAGAGAACCAAAGGAGAAAAAAGTAAAACAACTAAGGGAATCTAACCACCCTATAAGTTTAACATGCAAAGGGTTGGTCCTAGGTTAGTGAGGTCTCAACTATCCTAAAGAAGAAAAGGAAAGAAGAAGAAAGAAGAAGAATGAGATTCAACTTACTTCTCTTGAAGAAGTTAAGTTGAACTCAAAGGGGGAAGAAAAGAAAAGAAGTGATGGCCTAAAGCACGTCTCAAAGACAAATAAGAAAGAATTAAAAGAGGAGAGAAAAAGATTTGAAATGTGGAAAACAACCAAACTTCACTTACCATTGCACCTACATGGTTAGAAGCATACTCCAATTAAAAATCCAGCAAATTGATCAAGTATTATTATGTCAACAAAATCTCATAATCAACATACTCAAAGCTTCAAGCAAACAAAATCACCAAATATGTCAAATATTGGAAACATACAAACTCACGTGTCGAGGTAACACCAACATACATCAATCAGCATGCAAATCACTCTAAACAAGCAAGCATATAAAATGGTAGCATACTAATCCATGGTGAATAAAGAAGATATGGCAAGCAAATAAATCCACAACAACTCAAAAATTTCCATTCTGCTTCCGTGTTAAACGGTTAACCCCAGGGGTTAACCGGTTAACGGACCTCAACCTGCAGCAAAAATTCAGCAAAATAGTGTGTTAACCGGTTAACACTATGTGAATAACAACAAATTTTGCAGAAAAAGTCAGTTTCCAAACCAGCTTATTTCAATAATCTTCCAATAATTCAGTAATCAATTGTGTACGAAAATAACACCAAATTCAGCACTAATCAACACAAATAGATTCACAAACATCATCACATAGATTAATTCACAAATCAACCAAACAACACAAGCACATTATGGATCTACATCATGAACATGCAAATAAGCTGAAAACAGAGGTAGATCTGAAATTAACCAACCTAAAAAGCTGAGATTTACTTTGGTGAGTGTTGTTCAAGATGAAAATGATGAAACTAGTAGAGAATTCCCAAGATCTGATGCTCTTCTTCACACACAATGCAAAATAAATGCAAGTAGATGAACTTGATGCAAAAAGCTTAATCCAAAAGCACTTCTAAGCAACAATTCATATCTGAACCAGTAGAAAAAACCAGAAATGACCGTATAGCAAGCAATGGATGAAGGCCTAATTCCAAGATCAACAAATTTCAATGCAAAATTTGATGATCTTCAAAGAAGAGGAACTTTGTGTGTTTGAAGGTTTGAAGAGGAATGAGAGAAATGTGAGAGAGTTCTGAAAATTCAGAAATGAAAAGTGTGAATTATGAGAGTGTGTGTGTGTTGGTTTGGAGGGAAATGAAATAAATATCACTTAGGTTTGGGGCCCAAAAATGTGGTTTGGAGTGAGCTTAGAAAGTTGATTAGGAATTAGCTTTGGAATTAGGTTTGGTAATCATTCTAGATCCTTCCCCACAATATTCAAATAATTGGAGTGAATTAAAATCTGAAAATTGGAAATGGAGTCAAAATAATACATGCCTTTCTTGTTGCAGAAATTCAAAATTCGTAGCCGTTAACCGGTTAACCCATAGCGTTAACCGGTTAACGTAGGCCAAATTTGAATTTTTCCCTCCTTTATGTAGGAAACTTCAAGAATGCATCTGCGCCATCCATTTTGAGTTGATCGTGATTATCATTCCTTTTAAAACTTTGATAATGACTTCGAGCTTATAAAATTGTGAGAATATTTTGTGAGCTTCTTGCAAAACCACTTGGCTTATTTTGTCTTTGAATGATCATATCCGCTGGATAACTGATCATATGCCCTATGCTTGGTCATGAATGTTTATGCTTCATTTTTCTATGCCATATGATGGGATATGAGAATGACATGATGTGTTATATGATATGAAAATGATGAGGAAAAAGAGTGATCAAATTTTAGGGTGTTACAAGCTTCAATATGGATTGTACACACTACTAAGGAAAACCCCTTTCACAATGGTTGGAAAATGGGTACCATCACACCGCTCATACCGGTTGGAAAATGAGTGTCTTTATAAGTTTGTTGTTTCTAAAATGGTATGGAAACCTGTCGCTCCCACCAAATGACACCTGGTCAAGAGGGGTACAGACGCGAACGGTCGGCGAAAGGAGAGAACACACAAGGGTGAACTGAAAAGAAAAGAGTCGCCAGCTAGGCATTTTTATCCCGAAGGAAAGGTAATGCTGCATAAACCTAAGAAAAGATGGATAAGACGGTCGCGAACCAGAGAAACTGAGAAAGGGGGTTGGTTACAACCTGGGAAGGTATTAGCACCCAGATTGTCTGCCGTACTCGACGGGATCCACGCTTGAAAGTTTGTGCTTAAAGGGGTAGTGTCAGTGCAATCTGTGTATCAAATCTGGAAAGAATGCAAGTGTCAGTGCTGAAAGAAAGTGAAGTGAAATATATGAAGTGTCAGTGCAAGAACAGGAGTGCAAAGCTCAAGATAATGAGGCGTAAAGAATGATGCTAGAAGAGGGGGGAATATATAGAGACTTTTGTTCGATAACTGTTAAGTTATGCCTACGTATCCTCTCGTGCAATGAGGAAGTCAGAACACCGTAGTTTGACTCAAAGAGACTGAAAGATAAATTGACTGATGAACTGCTTACTTGTCTATGCTCAAGTGTGTGACATGTCTGGCTCAGGTGCAAACTGTCTTGCATTAGACGGAAGAAGAGAGTTCTCGTTTGTGAGTGAATGAGATGAGAGAAGAATCCTGGAGGAGACGATTATTGTTTATTTTTAATGTTTTCAATCTTTTATTGATTTTGGAGTTGTCATAAGAGAATGATCTTAAGCCTAAACCAAGGGTTAGTAAACTCATCACATCTTCCCTCTGATTAGGGGTAATGAGAATACCTTGTGTGAAGTAAGCGCCTCACACTTAATCACCATGATGTAGGATTAAGATCATTAACCTACTTGCATTTATTTAGATGTTTTTGGTATTTTTGTTTAGTGTTAAGTAATGAGTTTAAGCCATAATCAAGGATTTAATGGACTCATTACACCATCCTAATAGAAGGATAATAGATGAGAACATTTAAGCTGAGGAAGGCTCCTCAACTTAATCCATGATTAGGGATTAACCTCATGATAAAACAAAGCCTTTATTAGAGTGGATTTTAGTTAATGGTAAGATTAAGAAGTGAGTTTTATGGTTTATAAGACAAACTTGAGGGGGACTTGTCCATTAACACTAGGGTTAGTCCTTCTTAACCAATTAAGGAAGAATTAGAACCCTAATGCAAGGCCCAAGTTACAAGTTTGATGTCTTAGTGATTATTAAATGGATTGATTAAAGGATTTAAACACATTAAGGGTTTAACACTTAGGATTAAAGTTATGCACTCCATCCTAATAGAAGGATACATGCATAACCCTAATCACAAAGCCTTAAAACCTTTAAGGTTTAGTCCTTGATTAAGAGATGAGAAGAGAAGACTCAAAGATGACACAAAGGTAAAACTAAATGGGGGACTAATCAAACCCTAATTGTTATCATGCTTGGGTATTCCTAGGGTTTATGAGGCTTGCAAGATATCTTCAAAGAAAAGCCACCAAGAAAGAAACAGATGAAAGGAGGAGAAGCAGAAGAAGCAAGATAACTTACTTCACTTAAGAAGATAAGTTGCTTGAAGAAAGAAAGTGAAGGGGGAACATGAATGAGCAAGCTCACTCTAATACAAATACAAAATGCAGCCATGATGCATAAGAGAGATGAGAAGAGATTATGAGAAGTGAAGGCAAATTCACTTCTCAATGACTTACCACCTGAAAAGTTAGCAACAAGGAATGAAATGAAAATGAGATGAAATGCTAAGATGAAAACCAAAACCAGAAGCATAAACATGATGTTAATGATGCTAATAGATAATGCAAACACAAGACAAGAGTTGTGGATGATCATACAAGGATGAAGATGCAAATGAAGCATGTTTTGAACCATAAAAGTTCATGAAAATTTATGAAATGAAATGAATGCACAACATGGAAAATGAATGATGCAATGATCAAACATGATTCTAACATGTCCTATGATGTCTTACATGTCATGTGGATGCACAAAATGTCATGGCAAGTTCATGTATGCAAGCATATGAGAGATGAATGCAAATGAAGGCAAAAATTAGGGTTTATACATAACATGCAATACAAAAATCAAAATCAGAAGCAAATGACATGATAAAAATTTGAAAAAATGGGATCAAAGGAACCCTAACCCTACACAAGTTCACTGCCCAAAGGAGGGGACCTAACTCTTAACCTAATGGGGGTTATGATTTTCTCAAGTTAGCTAGGGTTTTAAGGCACTTCAAAAGGGAAAATACACAACAAATTGAAAATGAGAGATAAATTCAAACCAATTTCACCCTAGAAACTACATGATATGAAGAATGCAATGCAAAAAGAACCATCATCAAACTCTTCAAGGTTAAGCAGAATGAATTTTTCTAAGTTAAGAAAAAAATATTGACTTTTAAGAACTTTAATTCCAAAGAAAAATGTCAAAATAGGTCAAGAACCAAAAAGAAATTTGGTTGAAGAATTTGATAATGTTTCTAAATGTATTAAAATGCAATGTGAATTTTTTGGTGATTTTTAGAAACTTAAATGCTATTTTAATTAATTAATTCTCATTAACTAATTAAAATAAACATTTAAATATTTTTAAAATACGAAAATTATGTAAAAAATAAAATAAAAATTATTTTCAGAAAGAGAAAAATATTTTAAGGTATGATGCAAAAAATGAGATTTTTTAGAAATGATTTTCTATTTTAAATAAAATGTGCAAGAAAAATGAATAAAAATGAAAATAAAATTGAATTAAGAGGAAAGTAATCAGATCCAAAGGCTGTGGTTCAAACCAGGGAGGCGGGAGTTGACTGGCGCGTGTTTGGAGGGTGAAGATTGATTCTGGAAAATTCAAATTTTAATCCTAATTAATTAATGCTAATGACTGGATTAGGGCTAAATCACAAAATCTAGGTCGTTCATAGCGCGCGGGAAAGCCAGATCAAGGGTCCAAATTCAAACTTGACTTAATTACAGGATTAGGGCATAACCACCTTTAGGCGACCGGAACAGTGTTCCGATCGTCTTCTCCGACGAACACAAACCCTAACTTCTCTCTCAGGCCATCAATCTTCAAATTCTTGCACAAAAATGATCCTCTAACAATCCTAAACCTAAATCCCCAACCAAAACTCATTTATTTTGCATCATAAACACGCATCGAACCAAAACGTAAAAACTGGCAAAAGTTTTAGAGCTTGCATACATGGTGGTTTCTCATCCATTTTCAAAAATAATCATATCCCCATGATCAGGGGAACATACAGAACCATAAAAGAACTTAAAAGCAAGCTTCTGGATAAAAAGTTCACAAGTTATACCTTAGATGGAACCTCCTGATGTTGGGCTTTCTGGATCCCTCTTTGATGCAAATCCTCTCCTATGAAACTCCTGATGATGGAATGAAACTTAGAACAAGCTTATGTGGCATAGTTTGAAGGTTTTGGTTCTGGTGTAGCAGATTTGGAAGGTTATGTATGTGGTGCTTTAGGCTGTTTCAGTGCTTGGTTCTTGATCCATGGGTGATTTGTGACTTATTGGTGAAGAAAAGTTTGAGGTTTGATGGCTGTGGGCAGAGATTCGAAGAGATGAAGGAATTTGCAGTTTTTCTCAATCCTGGCTTATGGGAGGCTGCTGGCTTGTATGAGTGTGTCTTTCAAGTACTTGAGGTCCACATATGAGGTTCTGATTGGGCAGAGGGTTGGTGATGGCACAGTTTGATTGGTATGGGCAAAATGAAAGAAAGTCATGGCTTTGTGTACTTGAGGTATGGCTCGGGTCAGAGGGAGATTAAGGGCATGGCTGGGCTTAGCATGGATCAAGGAAGGCCCTTAGATTGCTTTTGTGCAGCTGTAATGGCTAGGGCAAGCGGTAGCATAGCTCTTGCAACTTTCCCTCTTTGGAAATCTTTGTGAATCAAGGCCAAGAAACTTATAAATTCTTGGGCAAGTTGCAGCCAAATGGGCCATATGAAGTTGTCATGATGTCTTGAGATCACTTAGCAACTAATTCAAGCATTAAAAGTTCCTTTTGCAAAAATTCCATTCTTGAAGACTCATGAGAAATGCCTTATGTGACTTGTAATTCAAGGCATGAAAAATGGGAAATCTCTTAGGCAATTCTGAATTATGGACCATGAATGATGGTTGTGTGATGGTTAGAAGTTAATTAGAGGTCACATTTGGCTTTGGCAAGTGTTTTTGCAAGTTTCCTCTTTGGCACAAAAGTGAAAATTAAGTGATTTTTCCCAACTTTGCAAAGCCATAACTTGAGTTCTATAATGAATTAGATCAAGTTCTTGTACTTTTTGAAAATGGGAGGATCCAATCTACAACTTTCATGACCAAGAATTTTTCATTTGGAGCATTTTTGAATCAAAAAGAGGAGGTTGAAAAACTTTCCCAAAATGGCAAGTTTACATTACAAGTCACTTTCCCAAAATGGCAATTTTGCAAATGACTTGAAATTCTTCAATTTTGTGAACTTCTAACTTCTTCTAAGATCAAATAAAGATCAAACACATTCAAAATGATGGAGAAGACCCTTTGGTTGGGTGATTGGGGGCCTCAGATGCCCTGATTTTGCACTGACATGCTCAAGAAGTCATCTATTGATCAGATGCCTTCCCCATTGAATTTCTTCATGAAAATTGGTATGCATGATCCTCTCATCATATAGAGACCAATAGAAACAAGAATGACCAAAAAATTTGGAGTTATGGCCTCTGAAACAAAAACCCTAATTTTCGGTCATCTGTGCAGTTAAGCTTGGCTCTGCTTCCATGCCCTTCTCAGTTCTTGTGATTCTTTGACTTTCTTGATCTTTGGAGGATGTAATATGATGTTTGAACATACATGGAACCTCTTGAAATGATTGAAGCCCTTTGGAGTGGCTCAGATAGCCCTTGGACTGCTCAGATCACAAACCCTAGATGCCGATGCTTTTGAATCAATGCAGTGAAGCAAAAATGCAATATGAGATGCTATGATTGAATCTATGCAAATGAAAAGATCACAAGCCATGGTGAAATGAGTGAGGGCAAATTTGGGGTGTTTACAGCTGCCCCTATTCAAACATGAGTTAGCTGTGTAGGATGTGAGCGACGGCTTATGATAACGAGAAAAAGTATCGTTTATATTGCTATGTTTCAATGTCATTTTATCGCATATTTGTCGTTTTAACACCCGATTCCTCGAGTTTTCTTTGCCATTTTGCAGGTATATCAATTACAGAGCTAAATCATGAGCCACAAGTGAAATGAGCAAAATCAACCATTAAAAGATGAAGAAAAGAGGAATTCTGCATAATCTGCATTTTTTGTAACAGGCACGATCGTCACCTAGGAGTCACGACCGTGACACGCTAAAAGGAGGAGTCACGGTCGTCACAAGTCCCTCACGACCGTGACGCGCATCAAACACGGAAGACGAACGTGACACCCTTGTCACGAACGTGACAAAGGGGAAATTAGGGTATTATGCTGAGACTTGGTCATGAACGTGTACGCTACGTGAATTCAACTTGCCTATCTTCCCGCAGACCAAGTATTCCAACGTTTCCCTGGATTCTCTCAACACCTACGAGGCCCATGCACCAATTCCAACTGCCAAGCCCAAATTGCATTCTATAAATAGATTAGCTTCAATGAACAATACACAGAGTTTTGATTTTAATTTTCTTGCGGAAGCTCTGCCGTTTTTATTTGCACCCTTTATTTTTCCAGCATTAATTTTCTTGCTTTAATTTTCTGTATCCCAACCAACCATATAACGATTTCCAACATTAGGAAATTGTTATAATTTAATTTGTTTCAAAGCCTTCAGAATTCTTTTAGAAAATTTATTTCCGATTCCGGTCAGTACTCCGAGCTTTCCAGCCTGTGGAAGAAGGAGTCTACTATTTTTATTGTTATCCAGGTTTTTATTTAAATTGCATTTATATTAATGTTAAGTATTTACTTTTCTGTTATGCATATTTTATTTTGTGTTTCTCTGCCTCTGTCTGGTTCAACAATAATGAGTAGCTAAACACCTTAGGGCGGTATGTAATTAAAATAAACTAAATCGGTAAAATCAACTCTAGGCTTAAAATAATTAAGAGCTTAAAATTCTGGCTGAGACTTTTTATTATAAAATCAACCTTTTTGTTACGAGAGTAAGGAAAGTGTATTAGGTTAGGTCAAGACCACGAGAGTGTGAGATTTTAACCAGATAGCTAAAGTTAGGCATTTAATTTAAACACAGCGAGAGCGCTTTAAAATGAATTAGAATTACTAAGTTTCCAAAAATTATTTCTAAACACTTATGGGCTAGCGAGAGCAGGCATAGGGCTTTAGGGGTAAGATCTGAGATAAGACCACGAGAGTGTGAGTTAAAGATATTTAAACTGGTAACCTCTACAGAATAGATTAAGTGAACCATCTTTATAAGCCTAGGTTAGATTGACCCGCCTAAGTTAACATAATTACATACCGACCGCCTTAGTATTATTTTATTAAACTTAAATTTAATTCCCGCCTTTAATCTTTAAAAACAACCAAAAATCGTGACAACCCTTCACCTTAGCTAAACTAGTAAATTCTCTAGCACTAAGTAATCATAAAGTCCCTGTGGATCGATAATCTTAAATATTACTTCGATAGGCTGTGCACTTGCAGTTAAGATACCGCTAGACACATATTAGAGTACGTCTTTAGCCCATCAAGTTTTTTGGCGCCGTTGCCGGGGACCTTAATTTAGTTACTAGTGCACTTTGGGGTAGCATTGTCTAGACTAAGGTAACAACTATTTTCTGTTTACTTTCTAAATTCCCGAGTGTATGCCAAGTACTCGCTCTCAAGGCGAAGACTTGCAACCTCTAATCCCAGAATCGGAACGCTTCTTACACGTAAGAAGACGGATATTCGATTACGAACAAAATTACAATATTCCAGATCTTCAAATAGATCCACCTAAACCAGTCATAACATCAAAGGACGCAGAGATGGCTGAAGAACAGAATCACCCACTCAAATATTACGCTAGTCCTTCGCAAGCTGAACCGCATTCCAGCATTGCTGCACCGGCTATCAACCGAAACGATTTCGAACTGAAACCTTCGCTGATATCAGCCGTGCAACAAAATCAATTCGCCGTAAATCCTACCGAGGATCCGAATCTTCATCTTTCGATCTTTGTGCAATACGCAGATACCGTAAAAGCCAATGGAGTTACCCAAGAAGCTATTAGACTACGTCTTTTTCCCTTTTCACTTCGAGACAGAGCGAGAGCCTGGGTTCAATCTCTGCCCTCGAATTCAGTAACTACGTGGGAGGAATTAAGAGAGTCTTCCTGACCAGATATTTCCCACCTAGCAAGACAGCTATGCTGAGAGCTCAGATCAACGGATTTAAGCAAAAGGAAAACGAATCACTTTTCGAAGCTTGGGAACGCTATAAGGATATGCTGAGACTTTGTCCACATCATGGATTAGTAGAATAGATGGTCATCCATACCTTCTATAATGGACTCTTGTACAATACAAGAATGACAATTGACGCTGCTGCAGGCGGTGCACTGATGGACAAAGAATATAACGATGCTTATGCACTTATCGAAAGTATGGCTCAAAACCATTACCAATGGGGAAGCGAGAGAGTCGCAACTGAGAAACCAACAAAAGGAGGTATGTACAAAGTGAGTAGTATGGACCAAGTCAATGCAAAGTTTGACCAATTAAACCAAAAGATCGACAACTTGGCCATAACACCAACAACCACCGTGGCTGCAGTAACACTTAACTGTGAGTTATGTGGAGTTCCAGGACATGATGTTCCTGATTGTCAACTATTAACAGGAATTCCCACAGATCAAGTGAATTATGCTCAAGGAAACCCATACTCAAACACATACAACCCATGTTGGAAGAATCATCCGAACTTCTCCTATAAGAACAACAATGCTTTATACGCACCAGGTCAAGCACCATCTACACCACCAGGATATCAAAAGACTGCTCCTAATGTCCCTAGAAAATCGAACCTTGAATTGATGATGGAGAACTTCATAGCTAACCAATCTCAAACAAACAAGGACTTCTTAAACCAAAACATACACACTAGTGAGCAGATTAAGCAATTAGTAAGCAAAGTAGATTCATTAGCTACACATAACAAAATGCTTGAAACTCAGATTTCACAAGTAGCTCAACAACAAGCACCTACCGCTGCACCAGCTGGAGTATTTCCTGGACAACCTCAACCTAATCCGAAAGGACATGCCAATGCTGTGATATTAAGAAATGGCAAGGAACTTGACGGACCTACCGATCCAAGACTTGACAATCCAGCCATGTACCAAAAACCGGATAAACCGACTGAAATGGTGAATGATCCAGAAGAAAAGGAAGATGATAATCAAGAGGCAGTGGAGAAAGAAAAGCCTTATGTGCCTCCACCACCCTATAAACCACAAATTCCATACCCTCAGAGATTAACCAATTCCAAGACGATGGGCCAGTTTAAGAAATTTGTTGAACTTCTGAAACAGTTGAATATTACTATTCCATTTACAGAAGCTATCACTCAAATGCCCTCGTATGCTAAGTTTTTAAAAGAAATCTTATCCAATAAGAAAAAGATAGAGGATAACGGAACCGTTACACTTACTGCTGAGTGTAGCGCCATAATTCAGAATAATATGCCTCCTAAGCTAAAAGATCCATGAAGTTTCTCTATACCCTGTGTAATAGGAAAATTCGTCATTGACAAAGCTCTATGCGATTTAGGAGCCAGTATCAGTGTTATGCCCTTAACGATTTGCAAAAGGCTATACATGGGAGACCTAAGACCAACTAAAATGTCTGTTCAACTAGCCGATCACTCTGTTAAATATCCTGTAGGCATACTAGAAAACGTCCCAGTACGTATAAGACAATTCTACATCCCTACTGATTTCATAATCATGGACATCTCTGAAGACTCCACTACACCTATCATACTAGGAAGACCATTCTTAGCTACAGCTGGAGCTATAATAGACGTAAAGAAAGGAAAGCTAACCTTTGAAGTAGGTGAAGAGAAAGTTGAATTTATTTTAACACAATTCTTACAATCACCAGCTATAGAGGATACATGCTATCTATTGGACGTAATTGACGAATGCGTAATAGAAATGGAAATGAAAGAAACTACCTATTCTGAAATTATGAAAATTCAAATCCCTCCGATTTTCGAAGATGATAATTGGCGTAAACCATATCAGGATGATAGTCTAAGCGAAAGTTTAGCACTTACACCGGATCCCATGCCAAGTAAGGATAAACCTACATTAGGGTTAAAAACTTTACCTAAGAACCTAAGATACGAATTCTTAGACATTGAATGTACAAGACTAGTTATAATAAATTCCAGTTTAGGAACAATCAAAACAAAGAAACTCTTAGATGTCTTAAAGAAATATCCAACTGCATTAGGATATAACATATCTGATCTCAAAGGAATATGCCCTTCAATCTGTATGCATCGTATTCTGCTAGAAGAAGATTGCAAAACCTCCAGAGAATCTCAAAGAAGAATTAACCCAATCCTTAGCACTGTAGTAAAGGAAGAAGTTAAGAAACTACTAGATGCAGAATAATATATCCAATCTCTGATAGTAAATGGGTTAGTCCAGTACATGTAGTACCAAAGGAAGGAGGTATCACTGTTGTGAAAAACGCTAAAGGCGAATCGATATCACAAAGAGTAGTGACAGGACATAGAGTGTGCATCAATTATCATAAACTAAACAAAGCCACTCGAAAAGATCATTTCCCGCTACCTTTTATAGATCAAATGTTAGAACGATTAGCCAAGCATTCTTATTTCTGTTATCTTGATGGTTACTCAGGATTTTTCCAAATCCATATCCACCCAGATGATCAAGAGAAGACTACATTCACATGCCCTTATGGAACGTTCGCTTATAGACGAATGCCCTTTGGATTATGCAACGCTCCTGCAACCTTTCAAAGATGTATGATGTCAATCTTCGCAGATTTTATAGACAACATCATGGAAGTGTTCATGGACGACTTCTCTGTATGCGGGCAAAGTTTTGAAGGATGCCTATCAAATTTAGAAATGGTGTTAGAAAGATGTGTAAAAGTAAACCTCGTGCTTAACTGGGAGAAATGTCATTTTATGGTCAGAGAAGGAATCGTACTAGGACACGTTATATCCGACAAGGGAATTGAAGTTGATAAATCTAAGATAGAAGTCATAAAAGATCTTCAACCCCCTAAAACCGTTCGAGAAATACGAAGCTTTTTAGGACACGCCGGTTTCTACCGACGATTCATCAAAGATTTCTTGAAGATCACTAAACCTCTTACCGGTTTATTAATGAAAGACGTTGAGTTCATATTCAATGAAGATTGTCTTAAAGCATTCGAAACTCTAAAAACAGCCCTCATCACCGCACCAATCATGCAACCCCCTGACTGGAGATTACCTTTCGAAATCATGTGCGATGCGAGTGACTATGTTGTAGGTGCAGTTCTAGGCCAGAGGAAGGAAAAGAAACTTCATGCAATTTACTATGCCAGTAGAACCTTAGATTCTGCTCAGATGAACTACGCCACTACTGAAAAAGAATTGTTAGCAGTTGTCTTTGCGCTTGACAAATTCCGTTCTTACCTAGTGGGAGCGAAAATAATCGTTTACACAGACCACGCTGCTATCAGATATCTATTGACTAAGAAAGATGCTAAACCAAGACTCTTGAGATGGATTTTACTCTTACAAGAGTTTGATCTCGAAATAAAAGATAACAAAGGTACTGAAAACGTCGTAGCGGACCATTTATCTAGAATAGAAGGTATTAAACCCGAACAAGTGCCGATTAACGATGATTTTCCGTATGAACAGCTGATAGCACAAATAGGAAGCGACCCAGTTCAGTTAGACATAGATGAACCAGAACCCGTGGAAACAATCCAAACAACTGTAGGACTGCCATGGTACGCTGACATTGTCAACTACCTAGCTGCAGGAGCTCTTCCACCTGATTTAACCTATCAGCAGAAAAAGAAATTCTTTCACAATCTCAAACATTACTATTGGGATGAACCATTATTGTTCAAAAGAGGACCCGATGGAATCTTTCGTCGATGTATTCCCAAAGAAGAAATAGAAGATGTCATTGCTCATTGTCATTCATCTCCTTATGGTGGACATGCAAGCACTTCCAAGACTTGTGCAAAAATCTTACAAGCCGGCCTATTCTGGCCTAATCTATGGAAAGATGTCCACATCGCTGTTATAAATTGCGATCGGTGTCAACGCACCGGTAATATTTCAAGAAGAGATGAAATGCCCCAAAAAGGGATATTGGAAGTAGAAGTCTTTGATGTCTGGGGAATAGATTTCATGGGACCATTCCCATCATCTTTCGGTAATAATTACATACTCGTAGCTGTTGATTATGTTTCAAAGTGGATTGAAGCTATAGCTTCTCCTACAAATGACACACGAGTAGTAATAAAGCTTTTCAAAAATATAATCTTTCCCAGATTTGGTGTGCCTAGACTCGTCATAAGTGACGGTGGCTCACACTTCATTTCAAAAATCTTTGACAAATTACTATCTAAGTATGGAGTAAGACACCGTGTGGCAACACCATATCATCCACAAACAAGTGGACAAGTCGAAGTCTCGAACAGAGAAATCAAACAAATCTTAGAAAAGACTGTCGCCATATCTCGGAAAGATTGGTCATCTAAACTTAATGAAGCTTTATGGGCTTATAGGACAGCTTACAAGACACCCATAGGAACTACACCTTTCAAATTATTATATGGAAAATCTTGTCATCTCCCGGTAGAACTAGAACACAAAGCTTATTGGGCGATCAAAACTCTCAATATAAACTATAAGGCTGCAGGAGAAAAGCGAATCCTAGATATTAACGAATTAGAAGAGTTAAGGTTAGATGCTTATGAGAATGCTAAGATATATAAAGAAAGAACTAAGCGATGGCATGATAAACGCCTATCTAGGAAAGAATTTAGTGTGGGAGACGTTGTACTCCTCTTTAATTCAAGACTTAGGCTCTTTCCTGGAAAACTAAAATCTAGATGGTCAGGACCCTTTGAAATAAATAGAGTGTTCCCGAGCGGAGCGATAGAAATTAAGGGTAGGAATAGCGAACCATTCACAGTAAACGGACAACGTTTAAAACATTATCATAAAGTTGAAAATAGAGATTATGCAAATAGTCTAAGGCTTTTAGAGTTGTCCACTAATTTCCCTGATTAATCTAACCTAAGCATTACGTCAGGCTTTTGACGATAAAAACAGCGCTTAGTGGGAGGCAACCCATTTAATCATTTAAATCATTTTGATCATTCTATTATTTTGTCATTTATCATTTTATTATTCGTTTATTTGTTTTGCCATTTTATAGTTTTATTTCATTATTACTATTATTGCTTTTATTTATGCATTTTATTTTCTTATTTTTCCTTATTTTAATTTTAAATCACTTTTACAGATTTTCTAAAGTCTTTTCCACTTTCCTTCTCCCCCTGATTTGTTTCCTCCGTATTTACACTAACTATGGCTAACCAACCGATAAACCTCATGGAAACCAAATTTAGAGGTAGGAACCAAAGAATGAAATTTGAAGAGTTATCACAGAGACCAATGGATTTGACTCTGTACCCGGATGATCTGACTATGGAAACCTTAGGTATACATGATAGCATCCTATACTTGTTTAACCGACTTGGATGGGAGAATGCACTGATTCAACAAAAGTTTGTGACTTACCGCGAGCTCACCCTTGAGTTCCTCAGCTCCTTAGTTTACCTACCCGGACGCGGTTTTGGATTCAGGAAAGGATTTATCAGTTTCCGCCTTTTAGGAATAGAATATGACTTTAACCATAGAGAACTAGCTGACTTATTAGGATTCCCTAGTGGACCCTTTGCTTTTACTACCACACAGGTAGAATTGATGGACATTAAGCTGGATTTCTTTTGGGGAACCTTAACCGGAAATTACCATCCTGAACCAAATAACATGAACAATGATGAGATACATAACCCTGCTATCCGTTACTTCCATAAGATCCTTGCCCACACCTTCTTTGGAAAAGAATAAAACCTTACTGGAGTATCTAAAGATGAGATATTCATTATGTCATGTGTGACTAATGGACAGCCAGTCAATGGTGTGCCTTTCATGATGCAAACCTTCACCCGAATCCAAGAAGAACCTGATCTACCCATATTAGTAGGAGGTCTTGTCACCATGATTGCTGATGCCTTAGGACTTAGATACCAATTACACATGTGTAACCGTTTAGGTACCATCCGTCCTATGAATCTTAACTTTTGCTTTAACCGCCATATCATAAGGAATTTAGGACAACCACCTTTCGAGTACCTAATCAGGAATGAAGTAGTAACCCTGTTCACACTACCAAACCATGCTAGAGTCAGTGTTCACAATAAGGATAATTGGCTTTATGAGCTTACCCCTCCTGACTATCCATCTACTCCTGAAACACCTCAATCTTACAAGATAAAGGATGATATAATGACCGATGTAGAAAGTGACCCTGAGACACCTCCTGGTTACCATGACATTGACCACACTGACGAAGTGATTGAAACTCCTGAAGTGAATCAAGTAGAATATGCTGACAACTTAAAGAAAATCATGAACACTCTTGAAGCTTACCAAGCCGATATAAATATTGTTAAGGATGAGATTAAGAGCATGCGATTGGACATTATAGGTTTAACTGACATAACATGTGAGCAATTCTACCACCTGAACTCTGCAATCGAAGATTTGAAGAAGCACTTTTGAAAATGTTGTAGTGATCTAGCTTATTTTAGTTATTGTTTTCGTTTCTAGTTAGTTTAACATTTCGCAAACATTTTCGTACCGTATTTTTATTAATGTAATTTCCCTTCAATTATCAAAAGCAAAGCACTTCTAGTTTTACAAACTTTTCCAATTTAATCAATTTCTATGCTTTCAATTCATTTACTGTTATATTTAAATTGATTAATGTTTTATATAATCTCTCGTGTGATGAAATTTACAAGTATTATATTGGTATTATATATTATATATTGTTTGTGTTTAAAATAAAGTGAGAAGTGATCATAAAAAAATATTATATAAATTATATTGAACGTGAGAGAGATAATGCATTCTGGAAAATATTCTAAGTTTTAATCCCTCACGGTCGTCATCACCTTCTAACGATCGTGACAAGCTACTAAGCGCGTCACGACCGTCATTCCCCCATCACGACCGTGATGACCCCAGTTATAGGAATTCTGAGAAACATAACTGTTCTTCTTCGAAACCTCTTCCTTTTTCAACTTCCATAACATTCACAAACCCCCATTATCTCTTCCAACTCCCGTAACCTCCCATTACCCAAATTAAACTCCATTAACCTTTCCATTTACTCCACACCTATCACATTCTCATCTTGCATTATAATCCGAACCAATTTCCTCTCATTTTACACTTTTCTCACAAACCTCAAAAACCTCTTATCTCCCACTCTTGTACTTGCATGCAATGGAAGAAATTCAGTTTAGAGATGGTGAGCATGGAGATAATCAGAGACAGAGGTTCATCAGATTCCAGAACCGTGGTGTTCAACCCACGCGATATGTCGACACTGAATGTTTGAGAGAGTTGGGAATGCTCAACAGTGTCAAGAACCTGCTTCAGAAGGTTGGTTTGTGGGATCTATGCAGTCATCCCCAGCCCACATTCGAGCTTCTGACATTGGAATTTCTAAGCTCATTTCATTACATCACTCCTACCGGTTCACAAAGTCAACTCACCGGCGTTGCTAAGTTCAGATTGCTCGGCCGGGAGTTCGAAGTTACACAAACAAGGATCGCCGAGCTGCTAGGCTTCGATCACGGGAATGATGCTCACCTCCGCGTGCCAGACAACTTCAGTGAAACCGCTTTCACCTTATGGCACGACATCACCAACACCCGTGCCTCAGCCTTTCAGAGCCTGAATGCTACGCATATCCACAACTCGGTGATCAGATACTTTCATCGCATCATCTGCAACACCATCTTTGCAAGAGAGAGCAACCACAAGCTTAACTCCAAGGAGCTCTTGTTCTTGCACTGCGCCTTAAATGACGAGCGCATCAATGCTGCCCCATTCATGCTGTCCCATATCCAGTCCATAGCGCAAAGAGGCGCAACCCCCTTCTACATAGGCGGCATTGTCACTACCCTCGCCATTCAGCTGGAGCTTGGTGACTTGGTCATCAATTTGCCTCGCAGAGCCGCAGAGTTCCTAACGAAGAATTATTGCAGGTCCGCCCACTTGATTGCTCAGAGAGAGGATGGCAGGTTTAGCCCTGTTATCCAAGGCACTGTTTATCACCACATCATCTTGCCGTCCCGTGACCGCATCGATCCGTCCAGCCGAGCCAACTGGCTATTTGCTTTACCGGATGCTGCCGGCCACGCCCCCATTATTGATGAGTAGGACGATCCACCAGTGGACGAGATGCAAGACACCATGGATGCAGCTGAGCATGTCCAGGACATTCCTGAGTTATCCACCCGACAGCCTCCTACACAAGAATTCACACTTGAAGACGTCCTCCGTGCGATTCATCAGCAGAACCAGATGAGTGCCACATTGGAGCGAAGGCAAAAAGAGCAACATGATACATTACTTTCAGCTGTTGCCGCTAACCAGAGGACTACTGATGAGAAGCTCGGAGAGATCTTTAGCGAGCTAGAGGCTTTACGCATTGATATCACTGCTATCACCGGTACCGGTTCTGATCCTGAAGCGACTCCGACCAGACGCTCCCGCACCAGAAGCCGAGGCCGTGGTCATCAGCAGCCTTAGTTTTAGTTTTTGTTTCTTTTTTTCCATTTCCGTTGTTTGTATTGTACTTTAACCGCTATTATATCACAACATTGGGGACAATGTCTGATATAGTGTGGGAGAGGTACCTTTCATTTTCCGCATTTTCCCTTTCCGCACTTTTCCATTCCGTTGTATTTCCTTTTCGTAAGTTAATGAAACAGAGCAATATTTGTGCTATTTTCTTTATTTTCGAACTTTCCCCGTTTCTTTATCCATACCGGAAAAAAAATCTTTAATTTATTCTTCGCATTACCCGACTTACCTACGAAATCATAATCAGGAAGCTGAGAACGATTCAACAAGATCAATACAGTCTTGACACCTTAGACTTCCCACTTAAGCAATTCCGTTCCGATAATTGTTACGACTACACCTTAAGTTTTAGTTCAAAAGTAACCTCTAGTAGTTTATACTGGCAGTCAGCACCGTCTGAACACAAACCACGTGGGGAGCCGATGAATATAAGTGTTTGATGCCTAATCTATAATGATCCTTCATATCTCGATGCAAATGAAAAGAAACTGCACCAAAGTACACGGTCGCATATAAGAAACGAGAAATATGAGAAGGAGTCCATTGCGGGTTAGTTCAGAGGTACTGGTTCTGAACTTGGTAGGGTGTGCTACAACTTTATCCCCCACAACCTCCAAATTGGATAATGTATGTAGGGTTACCACATTCGTGTACCAGACCCCGTGCTTATAAAGGATCAAAGTCGCTAACCGGCTACTCCACTACGTGCATGCTAAGGCAAAGGGCTTAATGTGATTGCGCTAGAATGAAACCGGGCGAAATAAGATCAAAAGACTCTAGGTGGAATCGTAACGCAATTACCGAATGTTTCGTTTAACGGGAAGTCGATGACTTAGCTTGTTGCTTGTGTCATTAGTGTATCGTTAGTGTTTTATCAAAGTATCGGTTTATCTGACAAAACGATCCTTCGTACGGTTTTGTTATGTGTGTGCGTCGATGAAAACATGTCCGACAATTTTCAACCGACTATTTGCTTGAGGACAAGCAAAGGTTTAAGTTTGGGGAAGTTTGATAACGAGAAAAAGTATCGTTTATATTGCTATGTTTCAATGTCATTTTATCGCATATTTGTCGTTTTAACACCCGATTCCTCGAGTTTTCTTTGCCATTTTGCAGGTATATCAATTACAGAGCTAAATCATGAGCCACAAGTGAAATGAGCAAAATCAACCATTAAAAGATGAAGAAAAGAGGAATTCTGCATAATCTGCATTTTTTGTAACAGGCACGATCGTCACCTAGGAGTCACGACCGTGACACGCTAAAAGGAGGAGTCACGGTCGTCACAAGTCCCTCACGACCGTGACGCGCATCAAACACGGAAGACGAACGTGACACCCTTGTCACGAACGTGACAAAGGGGAAATTAGGGTATTATGCTGAGACTTGGTCATGAACGTGTACGCTACGTGAATTCAACTTGCCTATCTTCCCGCAGACCAAGTATTCCAACGTTTCCCTGGATTCTCTCAACACCTACGAGGCCCATGCACCAATTCCAACTGCCAAGCCCAAATTGCATTCTATAAATAGATTAGCTTCAATGAACAATACACAGAGTTTTGATTTTAATTTTCTTGCGGAAGCTCTGCCGTTTTTATTTGCACCCTTTATTTTTCCAGCATTAATTTTCTTGCTTTAATTTTCTGTATCCCAACCAACCATATAACGATTTCCAACATTAGGAAATTGTTATAATTTAATTTGTTTCAAAGCCTTCAGAATTCTTTTAGAAAATTTATTTCCGATTCCGGTCAGTACTCCGAGCTTTCCAGCCTGTGGAAGAAGGAGTCTACTATTTTTATTGTTATCCAGGTTTTTATTTAAATTGCATTTATATTAATGTTAAGTATTTACTTTTCTGTTATGCATATTTTATTTTGTGTTTCTCTGCCTCTGTCTGGTTCAACAATAATGAGTAGCTAAACACCTTAGGGCGGTATGTAATTAAAATAAACTAAATCGGTAAAATCAACTCTAGGCTTAAAATAATTAAGAGCTTAAAATTCTGGCTGAGACTTTTTATTATAAAATCAACCTTTTTGTTACGAGAGTAAGGAAAGTGTATTAGGTTAGGTCAAGACCACGAGAGTGTGAGATTTTAACCAGATAGCTAAAGTTAGGCATTTAATTTAAACACAGCGAGAGCGCTTTAAAATGAATTAGAATTACTAAGTTTCCAAAAATTATTTCTAAACACTTATGGGCTAGCGAGAGCAGGCATAGGGCTTTAGGGGTAAGATCTGAGATAAGACCACGAGAGTGTGAGTTAAAGATATTTAAACTGGTAACCTCTACAGAATAGATTAAGTGAACCATCTTTATAAGCCTAGGTTAGATTGACCCGCCTAAGTTAACATAATTACATACCGACTGCCTTAGTATTATTTTATTAAACTTAAATTTAATTCCCGCCTTTAATCTTTAAAAACAACCAAAAATCGTGACAACCCTTCACCTTAGCTAAACTAGTAAATTCTCTAGCACTAAGTAATCATAAAGTCCCTGTGGATCGATAATCTTAAATATTACTTCGATAGGTTGTGCACTTGCAGTTAAGATACCGCTAGACACATATTAGAGTACGTCTTTAGCCCATCAGCTTATCAGACAAACAAGATAACTTGTGGTTGAATACCCAAGACAGTCCAAAATTTGCACTCACTGAATGAAGAAGAAAAGGGATATAGATTATAAAAGAAAATATAATATGATTATAAAGTGCGGGTGATGGAGGACGACCATCGAGCAGAGGACGACTATTGGGGATAAAGCAATGACGGGGACGACCGACATGCTGGGGAAATAAAGGATCATGATGGGGACGGCCATCAAGCAAAGAAATAAGACTCTCCGGGGATTAAAGATAGAGGCAATGATGGGGACGACCATCAGGTTGAGAAAAATGATGAGGGACGGTCATCAGAGGTGAAGGACGATCACCTAGCAGGGGACGGCTGCTCTGTTGGGGATAAGATGAGGGACGGTCATCTATTGGTGAAGGACGATCACCGGGCAAGGTACGGTTGCCAACAGTATCACGACATAGGACGAATTCCGGATAGAAAAGGTCTACGACGGGGAAGACCATCGGATAAGCATGATGAAAGACGATCATCGAGAGGTGAAGGACGATCACCTAGCAGGGTACGGCTGCTCAAGTATCACGACATAGGACGAATGTCGGATAGGAAGGGGTTCTAATAAATAGAGACTCCGCTGGGGACGATGAAGGACGATCATCCAGAGGTGAAGGACGATCACCTGGCAGGGTGCGGCTGCCGGAAATATCATGACATAGGACGAATGTCAGAAGGGGATAATTTACTGGGGAATGGTAAACACGGACGAGTGATTACATCCAGGAAATAAAAGGTATAAGTGTTTTGACACTGTGTATAGATTAAAGATGCGGACGAGCATCCTTAAAAACTAAGATACGGACGAGTATCGGTAGAAACAAACACTGACGTATGTTCAGAGGTGATGATACGGACGAGTATTAACTGGTTAACAAAGAACACGGACAAAGGTCGATTTTGAGGGGAAACAAACGTGCATACAAGATACGGACGAGTATCTATAAGATCGAGAAGGTATGAGTGTCATAGACGGGTGCTCAACCTGCTGGGGAGGGTATGATACAGACGAGTATCATAAGAGGAAGTGTATAAGTTTAAGAGTGCAAAAGATATTCTGAAGATCTGTGGGGGATAAGATGACACGGACGGGTGTCGGAGGAAGTATAATAAGAAAAGGTTTAGGAAACTGTGTCGGGGATAGGTGACACGGACGGGTGTCAGGAGAGTGTATTAATAGGTATCTTTTATATGACACGAACGAGTGTCGAGTGGGTAAATGAACATGTATTTGTGAGTGCAAAGGGGATGCTTTGGCTTTCTGCTGGGGATATGACACATACGAGTGTCAAGATGTATCCGTTGTGTGTAAACATCTGTTCGTAGAAAACGTCCTGGCGACTTTCTGGGGAGAGATGACATGGACGAGTGCCAAAAGGAGCATGCATCGATCCGGGATTCGGATCTCGTTGCAGTAGAGATTTCTGGCTGATCTGCTTGAAGTGATATCCCAGCTGGGGATGAGATCATTGGTAGATCTGATATGACTTCGCTTGGGGAAACATGTAACTGATAGACCTATCTTGATGATGAGGAGCCCAGCTGGGGTTTGCGGAAGCTTTCGTTACTTTGTTGTGAGATCTTCAACATTGCTCTTCTGGATAAAGGTCGAGACTTTGTGGGGAGATGGCTCCCTGTTTAACACTCGGCTGGGGAAGAGAAAGATCACTGAACGATCTTCCTATAGACTTATGTATGGATCTTTGCTGAGGATGATAATATTTGACAACCCAGCCGGGGAAATGAGCACCTTCTGATGGGGAGAGAGAGCTTCTCCGGTGCTGTTTGGAAGATGTGCTGAGGAAATAATGATTTGGCAGTTTGCTGGGGAGAAGCTTCCGTGCCCCATGTTGCACTTTGACTACCTGCAATCACGTTATGATAAAGAAACGTACAAGTATCCCGAGGTATCCCCTACTAGATTCCCTCATAGGAGTTTAGACACCCCCGGGGGCAAATATATTTCCTGTAAGCATGTAATTTAGAAAAGACGCATCTATATTTACGCAATCAATAATTTAAGGATATCGGACATTTTTGCAAATGAAAATAAAATGTACGAGACGAAATGTGACTAGAAATCTGATTTTATTTATTTGCGTGCCCTGAATTGGCAAAATGCAGTCAAAGAAACAGATCCCCTGAAATGAGGAGATTGTTACAAATTGAGAAACAAAAAGGTGCTGGCAATGTTGATGACGCCTCAGTGTGCTTCCCTTTTGCTATGACTCGTATGACATTGACGTTCTTCTCATCTTGCTTTTGAAGAAGGCTGATTCTGACCGATGCTTGAATCCTTCAACGCTTGCCATGTCGCAAGTGATACAGACGAATTCAGAATGCAGTTGTTCGCTTATTCCCTGATTTTGCGTGGATCGCCCTTTTCAGGTTTTCAATCCTCCGGGATACCCATTTTTGCCTGAGTTGTCCAATGCGGCTTTTCAACTCAGCGGGTGTACATTTTTTATTTATTTTCCCTTATTTTTGCCCGAGTCTTTTATTCTGTTTTTGACTCGCCGGGATGCCCTATTTTTGCTTGGACTTACATTCTGTTTGTATGTCCAGCGGGTCATTTTTATGCGAAGTATTTTTTAACTGCATCCGAATTCACAGGGGACGGGAAGTCTTCACCATCCATAGTACTGAGCATTAGTGCTCCACCAGAGAAAACTTTCTTTACTATGAACGGACCATCGTAATTCGGAGTCCACTTGCCCCTGTGGTCTGTATGAGGAGGAATGAGTCTTTTCAGCACAAGATCCCCTACTTGGTATTCTCGAAGCCCGACTTTCTGATCGAAGGCTTTCTTCATTCTCTTCTGATACAGCTGCCCATGACAAATTGCAGCCAATCTCTTTTCTTCAATCAAACTCAGTTGTTCGTATCGGGATCAGACCCATTCTGCTTCGTTCAACTTAACATCCATCAAGACCCGTAAAGAGGGTAATTCAACTTCAACAGGTAGGACTGCCTCCATACCATAAACAAGTTGATACAGTGTTGCCCTAGTGGATGTTCTGATTGACGTACGGTACCCATGCAAGGTGAATGGTAGCATTTCATGCCAGTCTTTGTAGGTGACTACCATTTTTTGCACAATCTTCTTGATATTCTTGTTAGCTGCCTCTACAGAGACATTCATCTTTGGCCTGTAAGGAGAAGAATTGTGGTGTTGGATCTTGAAGTCCCGACACAGTTCTGCCATCATTTTGTTGTTTAAGTTGGAACCATTATCAGTAATGATTCACTCGGGCACTCCATACCGACAGATGATGTCTCTCTTCAGGAATCGGGCTACCACTTGCCTGGTGACATTCGCATACGAAGCTGCTTCGACCCACTTGGTAAAATAGTCAATGGCTCCCAAGATGAATCTGTGGCCATTTGAAGCAGTCGGTTCGATCTTTCCAATCATATCAATGCCCCACATGGCGAAGGGCCAGGGTGAAGACATCACATTCAAAGGATTCAGAGGAACATGCACCTTATCTGCATAAATCTGGCATTTATGGCATTTCCTGGCATAAGCACAACAATCTGCATACATTATGATCCAGTAATAACCTGATCTTAGCAACTTTTTAGCCATAGCATGCCCTCCGGCATGGGTACCAAAAGATCCTTCGTGCACCTCGTGCATCAACAAGTCCGCTTCTGTCTTATCAACGCACCTGAGAAGTACCATATCAAAGTTCCGCTTGTACAAGGAACCATCAGCATTCAGGAAGAAGCTGCCAGCCAGCCTTCTTAATGTCTTCTTATCATTGGAAGATGCCCCAGGTGGGTATGTTTGATCCTCCAAGAAGCATTTGACGTCATAGAACCAAGGCTTATCATCTTTAGCAAGGTCTGCTGAGAATACATATGCTGGTCTGTCAAGTCTAGATACTGATATTCGAGGCACAAAGTTGGCAGCTTGAACTTTGATCATGGACGAAATGGTAGCCAGAGCATCTGCAAACTGATTTTCATCTCGAGGGATATACTCAAGTTTGACTGTTGTGAAGAAAGTCAACAACCTCCTTGTATAATATCGATAAGGTATCAGATGATCTTGGTGGGTGTACCATTTGCCGTTGGTTTGATTAATTACCAGAGTTGAATCTCCGAACACAGTCAACGTCTTGATCCTGAGGTCAATGGCTTCCTCAAGACCCATAATACAAGCTTCGTATTCAGCTTTGTTGTTAGTGCAGTTAAAGGTGAGTTTTGCCGAGAAAGGCATGTGAACTCCCTTAGGCGTGATGAGTACTGCACCAACACCCCGACCATTCATATTAACAGCCCCATCAAACATCATAGTCCATTCTTCTTCTGGGTCAGGCCCTTCAGTGTGAACAGGCTCTTCATGATCTTTTGCTTTTATGAACATGATGTCTTCATCGGGAAAGTCAAATCTCATCGGCTGGTAATCATCAATGGGTTGCTCAGCGAGATAATCCGACAATACACTGCCTTTGATGGCCTTTTGAGATGTGTATTGAATGTCATATTCTGTGAGAATCATTTGCCATCTTGCAACCCGTCCGGTAAGCGCCGGCTTCTCAAAAATGTACTTAACTGGATCCATCTTGGAGATCAATAAGGTAGTGTGGGTCAACATATACTGCCTTAGTCGGCGAGAAACCCACGCTAAAGCACATCAAGTTTTCTCGAGCAGTGAATAATGTTGTTCACAGTCGGTAAACTTTTTGCTTAGGTAGTAAATTGCATACTCTTTTCGACCAGACTCGTCATGCTGGCCCAGCACACACCCCATTGACTCTTCTAATACTGTTAAGTACATGATTAGAGGTCTTCCTTCCACTGGAGGCATAAGGATTGGAGGCTCTTGTAAGTATTCCTTGACTTTGTCAAAAGCCTTCTGGCAGTCTTCATTCCACCTGACCGTTTGTTCTTTTCTCAACAACTTGAACAAAGGTTCACAGGTTGCAGTAAGGTGAGATATGAACCGTGAAATGTAGTTCAATCTACCTAAGAACCCCCGAACTTCTTTTTCTGTCTTCGGTGCAGGCATTTCTTGAATGGCTTTAACTTTGTCAGGGTCAACTTCAATTCCCTTCTCACTTACAATAAATCCCAGCAGCTTACCGGATCGCACCCCGAATGTGCATTTGTTGGGGTTTAACTTCAATTGGTACTTCCTCAAACGCTTGAATAACTTCAACAGATTCACCAGGTGGTCTTCTTCTGTAAGGGACTTGGCAATCATGTCATCCACATAACATTCAATTTCTTTATGGATCATGTCGTGGAATAATGTTACCATAGCTCGTTGATAAGTGGCACCAACATTCTTCAATCCAAATGGCATCACCTTATAACAGAATGTGCCCCAGGGCGTGATGAAAGTTGTCTTCTCCATGTCTTCAGGTGACATTTTGATCTGATTGTATCCTGAAAATCCATCCATGAAGGAGAACACTGAGAACTGATCCGTATTATCAACCAATACATCAATGTGAGGTAATGGGAAGTCTCTTTCGGGCTAGCTCTGTTCAGATCCCGATAATCCACACACATCCTCACTTTGCCATCCTTCTTAGGCACAGGTACAATGTTAGCAACCCACGGCGGGTAACTGGTCACAATAAGGAAACCGGTGTCCCACTGTTTTTGTACATCTTCCTTTATCTTCATTGCCATATCTGGGGGAGTACGGCGCAACTTCTGTTTTACTGGCGGACAGTCTTCTTTTAGCGGCAGCTTATGCATAACAATGTCGGTGTCCAACCCTGGCATATCCTGATAAGACCAAGCAAAAACATCCACATACTCCCGAAGCATGTCAATCAGTTGCTCTTTCACTGAATCTTGCAGGCAGGCCCCGATCTTAACTTCCTTCAAGTTTTCTTCTGTACCAAGATTAACCGTTTCAACTTCCTCCTGATGAGGAGTGATAACCTTCTCCTCTTGTATCAACAACCTGGCTAGCTCTTCAGGTAGCTCATAATCTTCTTCAACCCCTTCATCAGCTTGATTAATCGGATTGTCAAAGTCATACGAAGTCATAGCGGTGTCGTTGTCGGTGCAGTCTGGAGGGCACTCTCTTCAAGGGTTTAGATTTGTTCGTTTTAGTGATCAATTTTATCTTGTTTAGGAAAAGTGAAAATGAAGTTATCGTTTTGAAAAACATTGCCATTTTATTTTTGTACAAAAAATGAAAAATGAAAAACAGTGAGCGGAAAAGAAAAAGACTCATTTGCAAAAGATGTCCTGATATTCATTAATTGATCTTTGCACAAAATACAAGATGGCCCGATTACAAAATGAGTCCTGACATCTTGGGCAAGATGTAGGACTTGATGCATGCTTTAAAACACAGGAAATAATAATTACTCTGCAGGAGTGACTCTTATAATTTCCTGGGAAGACAAGTTTGAGACATGGTTCCCCGAGATCCTTGGACGTATCCAGCTTTCCAGGTTGCGCTCGTCTTCTGACTCATCTTCCAAACTATTCACAGCATCCGGGGTGAGCATCCCCCCGCTAACAAACTTGGGCTCCATCGCAGCCTCTGGTTGATCTTGTCGAGCTGGTCTGTAACCCAACCCGAATCGGTCTCCTTTCTTCTCAACTGGCAGCAGCTTGACCCAGCCTTGAGCAGTACCCTCCTCAACAACCTTTCGGGCTTGTTGATATGAGGTGATGGAAGTCCCCACTATAGCAGATGCTTCATTGATATTCAAGGCCTCGAACCCCTGACTCATGGTTTCATGGATCTCCCCATCCATTTCAATGTATTTGAAAGTGGCCAGCTGGCTAACAAAAATGTCCTCCTCCCCGCAAATAGTAATGACTTGGCCTTCCCACTCGAATTTTAACTTCTGGTGAAGGGTTGATGTCACGGCGCCAGCGGCGTGTATCCATGGTCTACCCAATAGACAGCTGTAGGCAGGCTGTATATCCATCACAAAGAAGGTCGTTTTGAAAACTTGTGGGCCAATCATTATTGGTAACTCTATCTCTCCCAGAACTGATCTTTTAGAACCCTCAAAAGCTCTTACTACCAAGTTACTTGGGCGTAGTGCCAATCCGTCATACTCCAGCTTCACAAGGGCTTTCTTGGGCAGGACATTGAGGGATGACCCTGTGTCTACCAGTACGTGAGAAAGAACTGCACCCTTACACTCCAAGGTAATGTGCAAAGCCTTGTTGTGATTGTGACCTTCCACCGTCAAATCAGTGTTGGTAAAACCTAGTCCATGACTAGCGTTGACATTTCCCACCACAGCTTCTAACTGATTGACGGTAATCTCCTCCGGCACATAAGCTGCGTGCAAGACCTTTAATAGTGCATTCCAGTGAGCCTCGGAGCACATTAGCAATGATAGTATGGAGATCTTGGAAGGCGTTTGGTGAAGCTGGTCTACCACCTTGCAATCACTCTTCTTGATGATTCTCATGAATTCATCAACCTCTTGATCAAAAGGAGTCTTCACAGTTTCTTTGACAACTTGCTCTTCTTGCACCATGCTCTTCCCTTTTGCCTTTGCAACAGCTTCTGCTTCAGCATTAGGTCTTTGTATTTGCGAGGCAAAGAGACGTCCGCTTCTAGTGAAGCCTCCGCCTCCCCCCACATTGTCTATCTGAGGTGAAGAAGTTGACGATTCCAAAGTGATTTTCTGCCCCTCGCAGTATAGATCTGAGCCATAATGCCAAGGGATGGCATTATTGCTTTCGTAAGGAACTGGCCCAGGCACTGTGATAGTAACTGGACTGATAGCAGCTGCAGAGGGGACCACAATGGTGTGTGGATCATAGTATATGGTAACTGGTGCTCTGACAGGAGTAGCATATTGTTGTGAATTGTTGGAAGGAACATTTGCGGGATCATAGTAAATTGTAACCGTTGAGACGCTTTCATTAACTGTTGCTGATGTTGTAGAAGGTACCGTTGACTAAATGGGTGTTGCAGTTGTAGCAGGGATAGTAACTGAACTTGCATCCGTTGAAGTGATTGATTGAGCAGTTGTTGGAGTTGTAGTAGAATCTGTTGGAACAATGGTTGCTGACGTTGTAGGAGTATCTGGGATTGTTGATGAAAGAATTGTTGGAGTTGTAGGCGCTGTTGTCGTAATCTGAAGGATACCATCCTTAATAAGACCATTTATGCCGTTTCTCAGCCTTTCACACCCATTGACTGCAATATTGCAATACCCACAGCCGAGCTCACACCCGGGGAACACTTGGCATTCTAAAAGATGAGCTTTGATTTCAACCAAAGGTGTTCGAATTTGTGCAACACTGGTGATTAAGGTGGATGGTTTGCCTTCCTCAATAGCATTAATCCTAGGCCCGTTGTGACTAGGCATTGGATTCCTTGTAACATTTGGAGGAGGTGCGAAGTTGAGAGCTTTTGAGTCCACCAGATCTTGGACTTTCATCTGTAGGGCCCTGCATTTTTCAGTATTATGCCCCGGTGCGTTCGAATGAAATGCACACCTGGCATTTGTATCATAATTCTTTGGCATATTGGCGGGATCTGGAGGTGCCAATGTCCTTAATTCAACTAGGTTGAGTTTCAGGAGTTGTGGCAAGAGTGCAGCATACGACATTGGGATTGGGTCAATCACCCTGTTTGCCTGTGATGGTCTTTGTTGGAAAGGACGCTGTTGTTGGTTGTTGTTGTTGTAGGTTCTCTGTTGCGGATAATGAACTTGTTGTTGATACTGTGGTTGTTGTTGTTGAGGATATGCTGATTGTTGAGGAATCAGAGCTGGAATGGTAACTGCTGCTACTGACCGGTGCACATACTGAGGCCTGCCCCTGCTTGCATGAATGGAATTTGTTTTACCGGCCCTTCGGGGTCCCACAAAAGGCTTTCTGGGATTGCTGGCTGAACTTGCACCACTGTCGGAAATTTTGCCCATCTTTAAGAGGCTTTCAATCCTCTCACCGGCTATGACCACATCAGCAAAACTGGTAGAGGAAAAAGCAGACAGTCTATCAATGTAGGTCCCTTGCAATGTATTCATGAACATGTCAGCCCTTTCCCTCTCTGACATGGGTGGTTGGACGGCAGCAGCAAGTTGTCTCCACCTCTGGGCATATTCTCTAAAGCTTTGTCTAGAAGACTGGGACATTCCCATTAGGAGGGTCCTGTTGGGAGCCATGTCCAGGTTGTATTGATATTGCCTGATGAAAGCTTCGGCCAAATCCTTCCAGCATCTTATGGTAGCTCTGGTCAAGTGTGAATACCACTCTCTTGAAGCCCCAGTCAGACTATCTTCAAAGTAGAACATCCACAATTTTTCATCCATAGTATACGCTTTGAGTCTTCCCAGGAAAGACTGCAGGTGAGTGCGAGGACAGGAGGTGCCATTGTATTTTTCAAAGCATGGAGGTTTGAATTTGTGAGGAATTCTCACCCCATCCACTAGGCCCATGTCCATCACATCGAAGCCCAAAGAATTCTGAGACTCCAAAGATCTTAACTTCTCAGCAATTTCGTCCAATCTCCGGTCATATACTTCATCTCCAGCCCCCATAACAGTAAACTGCTCTTCTTGGGGATCCTCTTGTAAGATTCTCCCACCAGCAGTATTACCTTGCACATTTCTTGGGATGTTAACTTCTGGATCCAGATGAGGCCCAAATACTGGTGGGTCAATACGAGGCTGGCCCCGTTCATTGTTACTAGTTCCTCCTGTTCCAAGGTGAGGCTCCTCAGGAGTTTGTCTTTCCACCAGCTCTCTTAACCTTTCTTGACTCTGGGCTAAGCCAGTCATCACTGCCATGAATTGAGACATCTGATTTCTCATCTCCAATCTCTCATTGGTCATCTGATTCCTGACCTCAGTCAGATCCTACTGTACTTGTTCCATTTGAATACCAGGAAGGTTGTTGCGAGTCGGGTACCGATGCGTGCGGTTGACAGGGAACACTCGGCGACGAGCAATGTTTCCTGAAGTCACAACAAAGTTAGAAACAAAGATAATAACAAAACCTACAAAAAAAACACAAAGGTTAGTATGCAATGCAGTATGTTTATTTGTTTTCTAAGGTATCCGGTTTGGTTCTTGGTTTTGACATTTCCAGACCTCTAGGAAGATGCTTGATGTTGTTGAGAGAAAAGCCCAAATGGAAACAAACTAGAATATATTACAAATGGTGATCAATACATAGTTTGTTTTACAACACATGCCCCTGGAGGGTCAAAATATAATAAAAGGAAAAGTACATCAAATGGAAATAACAACAAACAAAGAATCAGACATCCAGTCCAAACTCATCCTCTTTGACCTCCTTCAGTAGTGCCTCAGTCACTGGACCAGCTGAGTGCTTAGTAATGGTCCTGATAAGGAGGTTCCTAGTGGCAATAGCAGTGGTCAGTTTCTTATAACTGTCCTGGTCCTTTGATCTCTTCAATCCTTCTCTAAGCTTCAACTCTGAAATCTCCTTCTGGGCTGCCAGCAAAGCTTTCTGCTGCTTCTTCTCATTGGCCTCTAGTTGTTCAATCTTGGCCTGAGTCTTCTGGTCTTATTGTGTACGGGCTTCGGTGATCTTGACCCACCTAGCCTGACTCTCTTGCAGGTAGAGCTCAGTCCTAGCCTTCTGAATTTTGGCCTCCTTGCAGGCATTCTTCAATATTTGTTCCCTAGCTCTTGCTTTCCAAATATAGTCCTCTGTCTTCTCAATTTTGGTGAGATTCTCCACCTTAAGCTTCTCCAACCTCTCAATATCCAGACGACCATCACTTCTCTCCCAGAGAGTTTTCTTCAAAGCCTGAGATAGGTTCTCATTCCTCTCCTTCAGCTTCTCAAATTCTTCTAGGCTGACAGTTGCTGCTGGTTGTACTGTAGATGGTCCAGGTATGTCCTCCAAGATAAAAGGCATTCCAGTCATTTGAGCTCTAGTATGGGACCAATCATAATATTGAGCTGAAGCAACATTATTACACCTTCCAAGAATAGCCATCCCTTTTGTCTGGATGTTGTCCCAAGCCCAGGATGCCTGTCTGACAACAACTGAATTAGGTTTCACTTCACAATACAAGGTCTCAGCTAAATCTTGCCCTCTGGGAGGGTGAACCAAAGCATAGCCCAGTTGTCTCTTAAACAACAAAGGATTGTAATTGATGCAACCCTTTACTCCTATCAGAGGCACATTTGGGTATTGTCCACAACTGGTGATAATCTCTTTGCCTTTGGTGCTTTGGGTGCACCATCTAATCTCATCTGAAGTCAAGGCAATGAACCTCTTGGCCCAGTTCTTCTGCTGGTGTG
This sequence comes from Lathyrus aphaca, assembly GCA_963966055.1. Taxonomy (NCBI): domain Eukaryota; kingdom Viridiplantae; phylum Streptophyta; class Magnoliopsida; order Fabales; family Fabaceae; genus Lathyrus; species Lathyrus aphaca. The sequence goes on from OZ014521.1 coordinate 279,255,250, forward strand.
GGTTTAAGAAGGAATCTGACTTAGGCAGGTGTCTGAGCAGCCAGGTGTAAAACAAAGGGGCACAACATCTCACCAACTTCCCCCTTTGTTTCTCATTCCTCTGATGAATGGAGTAGTAAAAGTCTCCCAGTAATGTAGGTACTGGGTTCTTCAGGAGAAACAGATGGATGGCATTCTTGCTGACAAATTTGGGCTCATCTGCAAACAATATAGCCCCATATATGCTGAGGGCTAACAATGCACAGACTGCCCTCCACTCTCCCAATGAGGCCTTCAGGATGGCCTGAGAAATCAAGAAGTCCAAATGCAAACCAGGGATCCCAGCTTTTGTTGTCATATTTTGCTCAATCAAGGTAGGCTCCAGGTATAATGCCTTTGCTATTTCTTCATTTCTGGGAGCTGGCATTTCTGGGTTGAAAGGAATTCCACCTCTGATAGGTACTCCAATCAATAAAGAAAACTCTTCTAGTAGAGGCCCTAACTGGAAGTCTAGAAATGTGAAGCATCTCAAAGGAGGGTCATAAAACTGCAAGCATGTGTGGATCATGCTCCTCTGAGAAGGATCAAGGTCCATAACCATGTCCAGGATACCTCCATAGTGCTCCCTGAACAACGGGATGTGGTTAGGTGTGATAAGTGACTGGACCTGCCTGATACCAGTCAACACAGGCTCAAAGAAATGGTAGGATATGTTGCTCTTCCTGGGAGTAGTCATGAATGCTGCTGAAGAAGCTAAAGATAAGTACTGATGAAGATCACAGACTGAGATGCTGAAGGTAAGTCTCTGGCAGACTGATGCAGGTGGTGATGGAGATAACTGAAGCAGATACTGATGAAGACAACTGAAGCAGAGGTCTATGCAGAAGAAGGGGTCAAAACCAAAACCAAGATACAGTGAAATAGATACCCTGAAAAGCAAATAAACAAATGTTAAATGATGCAATGATGAATATGCAAATGATATGCAAGGGTTTGTGAGTAAGCTGGATCTGATTATCTGTCTTGACATAAGTCCATGTATGTTCAAAGGTCCAGATGAAGGCTTAGAAATCCAGTAACCAGGGTGGGGGACTCAAATAAAGAGTCACATGTCCAGGGTTAATCACAAGAACTGTCCAAAATGAGGTACTCTTAAACAAAATAGTAACAAGGTATGATGTGGCCAAGGATACTTGCAAACCTGTAAACATCCCAACCCCATCACAGGTATTGTTCTAGAACAAGGGTCCTCGGACTTGGATCAGTTATGAGAAGTGTAAACACTTCTAACCCGGAGGTACAATGTTTACATTAACCATAAAAGATCCTCCTCTAATTCACCTCAGCTTCTGAAGGTCATAATAAAGGTCATTCAGACTTAGCAGGCTTCCCAGATAGCCCTAGCACTACAGGATATCTGTAACACAGAGTTCTCAAGAAGAAACCCACATCTGAACCGTGTTTCATATTCCCACACCAGACCGAAATGGAATGGGAAAGAACATGAACCACTCTATCCTAGGTGTCACTCAGGTCCCAGGTATAGGACCTTAAACTCTCAATGGGACCCCACCCACCAAAACAGAAAACCAGATCCAGCAATGATAATGACAGTATGAAATATGAAAGTTGTAAAGGAAAGCAATAAATAAAGCTGTACATAAAGCAGTAAATAAAGCAAAATAAAATAAACACACATAGCACATAACACCCCAGTAAACACAAATCAAACAAACGCTAGGAGGAATCCACTAAAAGAACCAGAAGCCCTGGTTACAGTATAAGGGTCCCCAGCAAAGTCGCCAAGCTGTCGCTCCCACCAAATGACACCTGGTTAAGAGGGCTACAGACGCGAACGGCCGGCGAAAGGAGAGAACACACAAGGGTGAACTGAAAAGAAAAGAGTCGCCAGCTAGGCATTTTTATCCCGAAGGAAAGGTAATGCTGCATAAACCTAAGAAAAGATGGATAAGACGGTCGCGAACCAGAGAAACTGAGAAAGGGGGTTGGTTACAACCTGGGAAGGTATTAGCACCCAGATAGTCCGCCGTACTCGACTGGATCCACGCTTGAAAGTTTGTGCTTAAAGGGGTAGTGTCAGTGCAATCTGTGTATCAAAGCTAGAAAGAATGCAAGTGTCAGTGCTGAAAGAAAGTGAAGTGAAATATATGAAGTGTCAGTGCAAGAACAGGAGTGCAAAGCTCAAGATAATGAGGCTTAAAGAATGATGCTAGAAGAGGGGGGAATATACAGAGACTTTTGTTCGATAACTGTTAAGTTATGCCTACGTATCCTCTCGTGCAATGAGGAAGTCAGAACACCGTAGTTCGACTCAAAGAGACTGAAAGATAAATTGACTGATGAACTGCTTACTTGTCTATGCTCAAGTGTATGACCTGTCTGGCTCAGCTGCAAACTGTCTTGCATTAGACGGAAGAAGCGAGTTCTCGTTTGTGAGTGAATGAGATGAGAGAAGAATCCCAGAGGAGACGATTATTGTTTTTTTATGTTTTCAATCTTTTATTGATTTTGGAGTTGTCATAAGAGAATGAGCTTAAGCCTAAACCAAGGGTTAGTAAACTCATCACATCTTCCCTCTGATTAGGGGTAATGAGAATACCTTGTGTGAAGTAAGCGCCTCACACTTAATCACAATGATGTAGGATTAAGATCATTAACATACTTGCATTTATTTAGATGTTTTTGGTATTTTTGTTTAGTGTTAAGTAATGAGTTTAAGCCATAATCAAGGATTTAATGGACTCATTACACCATCCTAATAGAAGGATAATAGATGAGAACATTTAAGCTGAGGAAGGCTCCTCAACTTAATCCATGATTAGGGATTAACCTCATGACAAAACAAAGCCTTTATTAGAGTGGATTTTAGTTAATGGTAAGATTAAGAAGTGAGTTTTATGGTTTATAAGACAAACTTGAGGGGGACTTGTCCATTAACACTAGGGTTAGTCCTTCTTAACCAATTAAGGAAGAATTAGAACCCTAATGCAAGGCCCAAGTTACAAGTTTGATGTCTTAGTGATTATTAAATGGATTTATTAAAGGATTTAAACACATTAAGGGTTTAACACTTAGGATTAAAGTTATGCACTCCATCCTAATAGAAGGATACAGGCATAACCCTAATCACAAAGCCTTAAAACCTTTAAGGTTGAGTCCTTGATTAAGAGATGAGAAGAGAAGACTCAAAGATGACACAAAGGTAAAACTAAATGGGGGACTAATCAAACCCTAATTGTTATCATGCTTGGGTATTCCTAGGGTTTATGAGGCTTGCAAGAGATCTTCAAAGAAAAGCCACCAAGAAAGAAGCAGATGAAAGGAGGAGAAGCAGAAGAAGCAAGACAACTTACTTCACTTAAGAAGATAAGTTGCTTGAAGAAAGAAAGTGAAGGGGGGACATGAATGAGCAAGCTCACTCTAATACAAATACAAAATTCAGCCATGATGCATAAGAGAGATGAGAAGAGATTATGAGAAGTGAAGGCAAATTCACTTCTCAATGACTTACCACCTGAAAAGTTAGCAACAAGGAATGAAATGAAAATGAGATGAAATGCTAAGATGAAAACCAAAACCAGAAGCATAAACATGATGTTAATGATGCTAATAGATAATGCAAACACAAGACAAGAGTTGTGGATGATCATACAAGGATGAAGATGCAAATGAAGCATGTTTTGAACCATAAAAGTTCATGAAAATTTATGAAATGAAATGAATGCACAACATGGAAAATGAATGATGCAATGATCAAACATGATTCTAACATGTCCTATGATGTCTTACATGTCATGTGGATTCACAAAATGTCATGGCAAGTTCATGTATGCAAGCATATGAGAGATGAATGCAAATGAAGGCAAAAATTAGGGTTTATACATAACATGCAATACAAAAATCAAAATCAGAAGCAAATGACATGATAAAAATTTGAAAAAATGGGATCAAAGGAACCCTAACCCTACACAAGTTCACTGACCAAAGGAGGGGACCTAACTCTTAACCTAATGGGGGTTATGATTTTCTCAAGTTAGCTAGGGTTTTAAGGCACTTCAAAAGGGAAAATGCACAACAAATTGAAAATGAGAGATAAATTCAAACCAATTTTACCCTAGAAACTACATGATATGAAGAATACAATGCAAAAAGAACCATCATCAAACTCTTCAAGGTTAAGCAGAATGAATTTTTCTAAGTTAAGACAAAAATATTGACTTTTAAGAACTTTAATTCCAAAGAAAAATGTCAAAATAGGTCAAGAACCAAAAAGAAATTTGATTGAAGAGTTTGATAATGTTTCTAAATGTATTAAAATGCAATGTGAATTTTTTGGTGATTTTTAGAAACTTAAATGCTATTTTAATTAATTAATTCTCATTAACTAATTAAAATAAACATTTAAATATTTTTAAAATACGAAAATTATGCAAAAAATAAAAATAAAATATTTTCAGAAAGAGAAAAATATTTTAAGGTATGATGCAAAAAATGAGATTTTTTAGAAATGATTTGCTATTTTAAATAAAATGTGCAAGAAAAATGAATAAAAATGAAAATAAAATTGAATTAAGAGGAAAGTAATCAGATCCAAAGGCTATGGTTCAAACCAGGGAGGCGGGAGTTGACTGGCGCGTGTTTGGAGGGTGAGGATTGATTCTGGCAAATTCAAATTTTAATCCTAATTAATTAATGTTAATGACTGGATTAGGGCTAAATCACAAAATCTAGGTCGTTCATAGCGCGCGGGAAAGCCAGATCAAGGATCCAAATTCAAACTTGACTTAATTACAGGATTAGGGCATAACCACCTTCAGGCGACCAGAACAGTGTTCCGGTCGTCTTCTCCGACGAACACAAACCCTAACTTCTCTCTCAGGCCATCAATCTTCAAATTTCTTGCACAAAAATGATCCTCTAACAATCCTAAACCTAAATCCCCAACCAAAACTCATTTATTTTGCATCATAAACACGCATCGAACCAAAACGTAAAAACTGGCAAAAGTTTCAGAGCTTGCATACATGGTGGTTTCTCAACCATTTTCAAAAATAATCATATCCCCATGATCAGGGGAACATACATAACCATAAAAGAACTTAAAAGCAAGCTTCTGGAAAAAAAGTTCACAAGTTGTACCTGAGATGGAACCTCCTGATGTTGGGCTTTCTGGATCCCTCTTTGATGCAAATCCTCTCCTATGAAACTCCTGATGATGGAATAAAACTTAGAACAAGCTTATGTGGCCTAGTTTGAAGGTTTTGGTTCTGGTGTAGCAGATTTGGAAGGTTATGTATGTGGTGCTTTAGGCTGTTTCAGTGCTTGGTTCTTGATCCATGGGTGATTTGTGACTTATTGGTGAAGAAAAGTTTGAGGTTTGATGGTTGTGGGCAGAGATGCGAAGAGATGAAGGAATTTGAAGTTTTTCTCAATCCTGGCTTATGGGAGGCTGCTGGCTTGTATGAGTGTGTCTTTCAAGTCCTTGAGGTCCACATATGAGGTTCTGATTGGGCAGAGGGTTGGTGATGGCACAGTTTGATTGGTATGGGCAAAATGCAAGAAAGTCATGACTTTGTGTACTTGAGGTATGGCTCGGGTCAGAGGGAGATTAGGGGCATGGCTAGGCTCAGCATGGATCAAGGAAGGCCCTTAGATTGCTTTTGTGCAGCTGTAATGGCTAGGGCAAGTGGTAGCATAGCTCTTGCAACTTTCCCTCTTTGGAAATCTTTGTGAATCAAGGCCAAGAAACTTATAAATTCTTGGGCAAGTTGCAGCCAAATGGGCCATATGAAGTTGTCATGATGTCTTGAGATCACTTAGCAACTAATTCAAGCATTAAAAGTTCCTTTTGCAAAAATTCCATTCTTGAAGATTCATGAGAAATGCCTTATGTGACTTGTAATTCAAGGCATGAAAAATGGGAAATCTCTTAGGCAATTCTGAATTATGGACCATGAATGATGGTTGTGTGATGGTTAGAAGTTAATTAGAGGTCACATTTGGCTTTGGCAAGTGTTTTTGCAAGTTTCCTCTTTGGCACAAAAGTGAAAATTAAGTGATTTTTCCCAACTTTGCAAAGCCATAACTTGAGTTCTATAATGAATTAGATCAAGTTCTTGTACTTTTTAAAAATGGGAGGATCCAATCTACAACTTTGATGACCAAGAATTTTTCATTTGGAGCATTTTTGAATCAAAAAGAGGAGGTTGAAAAACTTTCCCAAAATGGCAAGTTTACATTATAAGTCACTTTCCCAAAATGGCAATTTTGCAAATGACTTGAAATTCTTCAATTTTGTGAACTTCTAACTTCTTCTAAGATCAAATAAAGATCAAACACATTCAAAATGATGGAGAAGACCCTTTGGTTGGGTGATTGGGGGCCTCAGATGCCCTGATTTTGCACTGACTTGCTCAAGAAGTCATCTATTGATCAAATGCCTTCCCCATTGAATTTCTTCATGAAAATTGGTATGCATGATCCTCTCATCATATAGAGACCAATAGAAACAAGAATGACCAAAAAATTTGGAGTTATGGCCTCTGAAACAAAAACCCTAATTTTCGGTCATCTGTGCAGTTAAGCTTGGCTCTGCTTCCATGCCCTTCTCAGTTCTTGTGATTCTTTGACTTTCTTGATATTTGGAGGATGTAATATGATGTTTGAAAATACATGAGATGCTATGATTGAATCTATGCAAATGAAAAGATCACAAGCCATGGTGAAATGAGTGAGGGCAAATTTGGGGTGTTTACAAAACCGTTATTGAAATCCAGTACGCGTGGTAAATATCACAGCGGTTAGACTTATGAACCATTGTGATATATACACTTAGGTACTGTGTTTGAAACCTATTAGCAGCAAATTAGCCAAAAACAGAAATTTCCTTTAATCTCACTTACAATAGATAATCGTTGTTGAAAGTCCCCAGAGTTTATTATATTATATATAGATTGCTTGTTTTACATACACCTCACTAAAGAAATACAAGGATTTAAATTGATGAAGAAGTCTATAATCTGAAAATTAAACTATTCTTGAAAACCAATTTAATCAAACCATTGTTGTTTTCTGATTGCAATTGTCTCATTATGGTATATTGTTGTTATGGAAATTTAACTATAATTGAATTCCGTGATGAATCTAAGGAGCCAGATCATTATTCCTTACATATGTAAATAACATGAGATAAACGATGAGATGCATGCAATTCAAAAACAACAATAACTTTTTTAAGTTGGTTTTCAAATACAACTTAATTTGAAGATTATAAATATCTATATCAATATAAATGAATGTACTTTAAGTGAGGATTAATGAAATAAACAATCTACATAAAATATAATAAACTCAAACAACATCATACACTAGAACCAAATATTATAAATTAATCAACAAAACCAAAACCACATATAATATGAAAAAATATGTTAAACTGTTTCAAGAATGCACCTTTTATTGAGAATTATCACCGCTTGAGTTTGAGTTTAATCTAGTTTGTGAAGCAATGAAAAAGAAACACAAGGTGGATGAAGTTTCTACAATGACTTCATACTTCTTGTATTTTTTTCCATTGTTACACAAACCATATGAACCTTATCATCTCATATTATACGCTTCCTACCACTGCTTGCTATCACCATGTATCTATCCCCTTAATCTGCAAATTTCAACAATGGGCATCTTTAGTTAAAACCAAAGCCTAAAACCATAATCCAGTGAAGAGTAAAGAGAGATCAAAAGAGAGAGCAGGAGAACATACCATATTCATCTTCGTGGTAGTGTGGGATGTACCATGACTTTCCAAACTATGAATTTCATCTAGTTTGTGAAGCAATGAAAAAGAAATACAAGGTGGAAGAAGCTTACACAAAAGCTTCATACTTCTTATATTTCTTTTCATTGTTTCTAAAACTAGATGAAGTTTGTTGTCACAGTTGTGTCTTTATTTACTAACATCTTGTTTGTGAAGCTATGAAGAAGAAGTACAAGGTGGATGAAGTTTCCATAATAGCTTCATGCTTCTTGTACCTTTTTCCATAGTTACACAAACATTATGTACCATAGATAAAGTATGGTCTTTGCTAAGGTAGTAAAGACGAATCTGAAAAAATAAGAATAATCAATAAAAACAACATGCAACAAACGAGATAACGGGAAATATCTAACAATAGATGGAAGAAGAAGAATACATTAATGTATGAAGCAAAAGATTCAGGGTTAATGGTGAAGAAAAAGAGAAAAAGTGGATTCTAGGGTTTCTCTATGAAGGAAACAACGCTACTGTCAATAAGTGGAAGTTAATTCGCTTATATATGGTTAAACGATTTCACAACGGTTAAAAATAAGGACCTTAATGATAAGTATTAATTTATAATAAATATATCACAACAATTTTTTCTATAACCGTTGTTATATACAAATAATTTTTAAATATATCACAACGGTTATCCATATGAACCTTGTGATGCCCCATTTAATTGGTACAAGGTTCGAATCCTGGAAACAACGTTTTTTTCATTTTACATAATTATTTAATCACAGTTATAATAAGCAATTGTTGTAATATTACAACATTTGCTCTTCTCGAAAGAGGGAAACACTTATCCAAAGTATAATAGTGATTTAAAATTTTCTCCTTTTTTCAAAAATATCGTTTGAAAATATCAAACATTACAAGTTATCATCATTGCAATCATTAAACTATCAAACTTTTCATCTTCAACTTCATCTATAAATAGTCAGTTTTACATTTCTTCATAATATGCGATAACAATGAGTTCTACATATGAGAATACTAACAGACGCATCACTGAGGTTACAAATGAATAATGTCAGCAGCCAAATGAGGAGGTCCAACCATCTGGATCATTGTCTGTCAGATACATGTCAAGGGTGAGGAGGAAGAAGAAGAAGAAGAAGAAGAAGAAGAAGAAGACGATGAAGAAGAAGCCGATGAAGAAAAATAAAAAGAAGAGGAGGAGGACATTTTATTATGAATCTGATGAGGGTAGTGAGAAAAAAGTCATAGATTATGAAGATGCATTTGTTGCTTTGGGCTCGGGCATTTGAAAAATATATGTACTCCTCTTTTTTAAATATTAATGAAGTTATCTATTATATATACTCTTGTCTTCACTCTTTTTTTTATCAAATTCTTCTCATTCACTTAAAAATAGAAAAAAAATATGAATTTGAGTTTTGATGGTAAATTCCCGTAACGCTAAAAAATGAAATAAAATAGATGTTTAAAATGGAAAAAAATGAAAAAAAAAATGTAGTTGATGGGAATCGAAGCTTGTTACACATCACTTATTACTACGGATTTTAATACAACCATCATTAAATTACTGGTATTGATGGTAAAGTTCTGTTACACTATAAAAATAAAATAAAATATATGCTTAAAATGGAAAAAAAAATGTAGTTGATGGGAATCAAAGCTTGTTACACATCAATTATTACTATGGTTGTTAATATAACTGTCGTTAAATGACTAGAGATAAATCCAACTGCGAAAATTTTAACGTATTACAACAGTGTATAAGAATCTGTTGTAAACATGGCGTTGTTGCTAACGTGTTTTGTAGTAGTGCACATTAGTTATCACAATATAATATAGGTGGATTACTACATTGGACTTCTAGATCCTGTAACCAATAGATAAGTCATTGAAATTTACAGTTTGCAAAGATAAAGCATGATATGCAGCTTCAGAAAAGCTACAGGAAACAAATTGTTGTTTCTTAGCCCTCCAAGAAATTAAGGAAGAACCAATGAAGAAATAATAGCCCGACGTACGTCTCATAGTATCCAAAAATCCAACCCAATCAGTATCTATAAATCCAAGAATCCGTAGATTTGAATATTTTCTAAATAATAACCCTCTCCAAAGTGAACCTTTCAAGTATCTCACAACTCTACAAGTTGTTTCATAGTGTGTAATGGTTTGTGATGCAAGGAATTGACTCATCTGTTGTATCACGAAAGCATTACATGTCTGGTGGTTGTGAGATAGAGCAATTTCCCAAAAAATACTCTATAAGTGAGTATATCTTCAAAAGATGCACTTGAGTCTTGATGTAATTTAGTAGATGGATCAAAAGGAGTTTTGGTAGGCATGGAGCCAAGATGACATATGTCTTTTAACAAATCCAAATTTATTTGACATATGCTAATTCCAACTTTAGAATGTGAAACTTATATGCATAAAAAATATTCCAGTTTTCCAAGATCTTTGATTTTAAATTTAGTGTTAAATGTGATCTTCACCCTATTGATTTCATCCATAGAATTATCAGCTTGGATGATATCATCCATATACACTAGCAAGACAGTGAAATGTGAATTTGGGTGAAGAGTGAAAAGATAATGGTCAAAATTTTATTGTTTGTAGCCTTACGTAATAAAAAAATAAATCAGCTTCAACAAACATGTTTATTAGGCATAACTAAACCCTTTTATTAAAACTAGTAGAAAAGGTGCAACTAAAAGCTTTGAATTTTTAAAAAATGTCCATATTGATATTAGAGAATTTTTAATCCCACCCCTGGGTTTCTCAGGCACCATGTGTGCTTCCAAAGCTTCCATATATATATCTTCGGACGCATATTTTTTTTTGTTTTTTTATTATTAATTTTGTAGTTGTATCTATGGAAGTTTTCCATAAGTATAAATGCGGAAGACCTAGAGACATAAACTTCATAAATTCAACATAGCAAACTTAAATTCAACATTCATAAAATAGAATAGACACTACATTTATGATTTCGACATAAAATTAAATGCTACACTTTAATAACCTGGTGGACATTGGAAAATCTTATAGATTTCATCGGCCGTTCTTCCAACAATCGCCTCTAATTCGAGCGGAAATTTCTCTTCGAAACTAAAATATGTTCGCCACATCGCCCTAACATCGTGTCCATTCTTGAGCTCAAATTTGTTGAACACAATATTCCCTTCATTGTCAACCGAAGGAGAACGGTTTTCTAGCTTCTTAACCTTCCTTCAGTCATTGTAAGGTAAGAGATAGTCAATTTCGTTGATAATATCATCGAGCGAGGTGAAATTGGTGAGTTTGAAAATCCGCTCGTGTGTTTTACCATTAGTGTAGGAGACACTTGCGACATACCAACGGATCTTGATATCATATAATTAAGACATTTTTGTGTTTGTGTTTGTGTGAAAGATAAATATTGAAGCACCAATTTTAATAGAAAACCTATATGTGTAGATGTCTTGAATTGGCAGAATTTTTGACCAACAAGAAATATTGAATTCAGTTCAGAATGTCCTATCAAATGTTGGGACATTATCAAACAGAGTATATGAACTTATTTCAGGATGTCTCACCAGATGTTGGGACATTGTGTAAATGACTAAAGTTCAGTTTTCAGGATGTCCCAACAGATGTTGAGACATCTCAAACCTGCTACCAGAATTACTTAATGTCTAACTGATCAGAGATATTTAAGGAGAGTTATCTGGAATTGATTATTGATTGATAAAAACAGAACAAGGCGCATCTGTAGGGAATGTTATATTGAGGATTCAGATTAAAAACAGAAGACCTAATTCACCTAGAATCTAGGAAGTAACAAACCCTAATTCAAGGTGGAAGCTGCATGCGCATTAGGGCTGGATCATTCTACAGAAAGCCCAAAATTACAGATACCTATTTAATGAACAGAAACTCACAGAATTGAGTAAGAATTTCAGAAGACTAAATAGGGTGTCCAGTGTTTTAATAGCAGGTGTTTTAGATTGTACCACTTTATGAGCTTTTAAGCAAAAGTGCATTTGTGACTTGATTGAAATTGTGAAGTAAGATCAAGCTGTTTTTGTTTGAAGAATGTCTTCAATTTCATTAAACTTGTAAACAAAATCACTGTGTGATTGAGGGGGAGTGAGTAGGGTACTCTTATCTAAGTTGTGTCTTAGGTAGAAATTGCATTGGGTAGTTATTAAGTGATATATTAAACAGGGTGGTTTAAGTCTAGAATTAATATTACTTATAGTGGATTTCCTCCTGGCTTGGTAGCCTCCAGATGTAAGTGTGGTTATACACTGAACTGGGTTAACAAACTTATGTGTTGTTTATTTTCTTGCTATTTAAGTTTTGGTTAAGTCTGTCAAGTGTTGGGACATCTCTTAGGACATCTCATACCTGACCACAGAATTTCAATTGGCATCAGAGCAGGCACCCTGCCTGTTTATACTGGGTGAGATCTAGGGAATACAAATTTTGTAACATGGACAGAGATATAGGGTCAGTAAATAGACCACCTATTCTGGATGGATCTAATTATGACTACTGGAAGCCAAGAATGATTGCATTCTTAAGGTCACTTGACAACAGGGCATGGAGAGCAGTCAACATTGGATGGGATTATCCTGTCCAAGATACCAAAGATGGATCAAAAATGCTGAAACCTGAAGAAGAATGTAGTAAGGAAGAAGAAGATTCAGCACTAGGCAACTCAAAGGCCTTAAATGCTTTATTCAATGGCATTGATAGGAACATCTTCAGACTTGTACATCATTGTGAGCTAGCCAAAGATGTGTGGGATACTCTCAAAACAACTCATGAAGGAACATCAAAAGTAAAGATGTCAAGACTTCAACTTCTCACCACCAAGTCTGAAAACTTGAGAATGAAGGAAGATGAGACAGTTTATGAATTCTACATGAACATATTAGAAGTAGCTAATACTTCTGGAGCCTTGGGAGAAAAGATGACTGATGAAAAGCTTGTAAGAAAAATCCTCAGATCTTTGCCAAAAAGATTTGACATGAAAGTCACAGCAATAGAAGAAGCTCAAGACATATGCTCTATGAAAGTTGAAGAACTCATTGGTTCCCTTCAAACTTTTGAGATGGGAATGAATGACACAAATGTTAAGAAGAACAAAAGCATAGCCTTGGTGACAAATACTGATGAAGTAGAAGATGATGAATCAGAAAATAATAAAAGCTTATCAGACAATCTTGCTATGCTTGGAAGACAATTCAAACAAATTCTCAGAGGAATGGAAGGCAAATCCAAACCCAGTGGAAGATACACAAACTCTTCTGAGAACAGAAGACCTTATGATGCTAACAGAAGGTCAAATTATGCTGAAAAGACCAGTCAAGAAAAAGGAGTCAAATGCCATGGATGTGAAGGATATGGACACCTCAGGAATGAATGTCCTACCTACTTAAAAAGGCAAAAGAAAGGACTCTCTGTGACCTGGTCTGATGAAGACTCAGGAGGTGATTCAGAAGAAGAATCAGCTAAGCATATCACTGCTTTAGCTGGATTATGTGAGTCTGAAAGTGAATCCAGTGATGGAGAACTTACTTATGAAGAACTTGAGCAAGCATTCAAAGATCTATACAAAAGAAGCTCTGAAATATGCAGTGAGGTTATAAAGCTAAAGAAGCAGAATGAGGCATTAGAAGATGAAAAAGCAAGTGATCAAGAGATCATTGACACCTTGAAAAGTGAAGTAAGTCTTCTCAACTCCAAGTTGGAACATATGTCCAAATCTGTTAGAATGTTGAACAGCAGCTCAAATACACTGGATGTTATTCTCAACAACAATATGCACTCAGGGGATAAAAGTGGACTAGGATTTAACAGAGTACATAAAGATGAAGCTAGCTCTAGCAGAACAACTTCAAAATCCATACAGTCAAACAAGATGTCCCAACAGATGCTTCAACATCAGGAAAAGAACACAAAGTCAAACATAATGTTCCAACAGATGTCTCAACATTCTGAAAAGAACAAAATGAAGAAGAAGTATCAAAGATGGAGATGCCATCACTGTGGAAGATTTGGGCATATCAAACCTCATTGTTATAAGCTGCATGGATATCCAAATCAGATGTATCAGCAACCTTCCAAGAATAAAATAGAAGTTAACAAGAAAGTGCTGCATAAACATCAAAGAAATCAGCAACCTCCTAAGCAGAAGACAGAAGTCATCAAGAAGGTATGGAAACCAAAAGCTAGCACTGAGGCTGATCAAAGCTACAAGAACAAGATCAACAATCAAGCTTGGAGATCTGCTGATGAACAACACACAGGGCAGAGGCATCAAAAGAAATCTCAACTCAAATGGTCAAAGAAAAGTACTGCATATATAGCACATACATCACTAAGAGTATCAGCTAAAGAAGACTGGTACTTTGACAGTGGATGTTCAAGACACATGACTGGATTGAAGAATCTGCTAGTAAACTTAAAGTCACATTCATCCAGGTATGTAACCTTTGGAGATGGAGCTAAAGGAGAAATCAAGGGAGTTGGGAACTTGGATTGTCAAGATGTTCCAAGACTAGATGATGTGCTGCTAGTTAAAGGTTTAACTGCTAACCTGATCAGCATAAGTCAACTATGTGATCAAGGGTACAGTGTAAACTTTACCAAAACTGAATTCATAGTGACTAACAAAGAACAAGAGGTTGTCATGAGAGGAGCCAGATCTAAAGACAACTGTTACATGTGGGAATCCCAAAACCTCAGTCTCACTTCAACTTGTTCTTTAGCTAAAGAAGAAGAAGTGAAACTATGGCACCAAAGACTAGGTCATCTTCATTTCAAAGGCATAAAGAAGATAATATCTATGGATGCTGTAAGAGGTATTCCTAAACTGAAGATTGATGATGGCAAAATATGTGGTGAATGTCAAATAGGCAAGCAAACCAAGATGTCCCATCCAAAGTTCCAACATCTGACAACTTCCAAAGTTTTGGAACTTTTGCATATGGATCTGATGGGACCTATGCAGGTTGAAAGCCTTGGTGGTAAGAGGTATGCCTATGTTGTGGTTGATGACTTTTCAAGATATACATGGATAAATTTCATCAAAGAAAAGTCTGATGTATTTGATGTATTCAAAGAATTATGTCAAAGATTACAAAGGGAAAAATCCAGCTGTGTGATCAGAATAAGAAGTGATCATGGAAAAGAATTTGAGAACCAAAAGTTCTTAGATTTCTGCTCTTCAGAAGGAATCAATCATGAATATTCTTCACCAATCACTCCTCAACAGAATGGGATTGTTGAAAGGAAGAATAGAACTATTCAAGAATCAGCAAGAGCTATGATTCATGCTAAAAAGTTACCTTTGTACTTCTGGGCTGAAGCTATGAACACTGCTTGTTACATCCATAACAGAGTTACTTTAAGGAAAGGAACTTTGTCCACAATATATGAAGTCTGGAAGGGCAGAAAACCTACAGTTAAGTACTTTCATGTGTTTGGAAGCAAATGTTATATTCTGGCAGATAGGGAGCAAAGGAGAAAAATGGATCCTAAAAGTGATGAAGGGATTTTCCTTGGATACTCTATAAACAGCAGAGCATATAGAGTATTTAATTCTAGAACCAAGGTTATCATGGAATCCATAAATGTGATAATTGATGATGCTCCTACAGATGTCCCAGAAGATGTTGGAACATCTGCTGATATCAAGATTGAAGCTGAAGAAAAGAATGATCATGATAACTTCACTCAAAATGATACAAGGACAGAAGAATCCAGCAAACCTCCCTCCATCAGAATACAGAAGGATCATCCCAAAGATTTGATAATTGGTGATCCCAACAGAGGTGTAAGCACTAGATCAAGAGAAGTGATGTCAGGTTCTTGTTTTGTTTCCAAAATAGAACCTAAAAACATCAAGGAAGCTCTTACTGATGAATACTGGATTTGTGCTATGCAAGAGGAATTAGGTCAATTCACAAGGAATGAAGTGTGGAATCTTGTTCCTAGACCTGATGACATAAATGTGATTGGAACAAAATGGGTGTATAAGAACAAGTCAAATGAACAAGGAGTTGTTACAAAGAACAAAGCTAGACTTGTAGCTCAAGGATACACTCAAATTGAAGGAGTAGACTTTGATGAAACCTTTGCACCAGTAGCAAGGCTTGAATCAATCAGACTACTTTTAGGAATTGCTTCTATCTTAAAGTTCAAGCTATTTCAAATGGATGTGAAAAGTGCATTTTTAAATGGCTATCTTAATGAAGAGGTATATGTAGAACAGCCTAAAGGATTTGTTGATCCAAGCTGTCCAAATCATGTATAAAAACTAAAGAAGGAACTCTATGGTTTGAAGCAAGCTCCAAGGGCATGGTATGAAAGACTGACCACATTTCTTATCAAGCAAGGGTACAGAAAAGGTGGAATTGACAAAACCCTGTTTGTTAAAGATGAAGAAGGAAATGTCATGATTGCTCAAATATATGTTGATGACATTGTCTTTGGTGGGATGTCTGACAGGATGGTCAAACATTTTGTCAAGCAGATGGAATCTGAATTTGAAATGAGCCTAGTAGGAGAGTTAACCTACTTTCTTGGTCTGCAAATAAAGCAAATGGAAGACTCAATGTTCATTTCCCAAAGCAAATATACCAAGAACATAGTAAAGAAATTTGGAATGGAAAATGCCACTCATAAGAGAACTCCTGCCCCCACACATTTAAAGCTGACTAAAGATGAAAAGGGTGAGAATGTAGATCAAAGCTTATACAGAAGCATGATTGGAAGCTTGTTATACTTGACTGCTAGCAGACCAGACATAGCATTTGCAGTAGGTGTATGTGCAAGATATCAAGCTAATCCAAAAGTCAGTCATCTCAATCAAGTCAAGAGAATTCTTAAATATGTTAATGGTACTTGTGACTATGGCATAATGTACTTTCATGGTTGCAAACCAATTCTTACTGGCTTCTGTGATGCTGATTGGGCTGGAAGTGCTGATGACAGAAAAAGCACTTCAGGAGGATGCTTCTTTCTAGGAAACAATTTGATTTCTTGGTTCAGTAAGAAACAAAATTGTGTATCCTTATCTACAGCTGAAGCTGAATATATAGCAGCTGGCAGCAGTTGTTCTCAGTTGGTTTGGATGAAGCAAATGCTCACTGAGTACAATGTCCCACAGGATGTCATGACATTGTACTGTGACAACTTAAGTGCAATCAACATATCAAAGAATCCTATCCAACATAGCAGGACCAAGCATATTGATATCAGACATCATTTCATCAGAGATCTTGTAGAAGAAAAGGTGATTTCATTGGAACATATAGCTACAAATTTGCAGTTAGCTGATATCTTTACCAAAGCATTGGATGCTACACAATTTGAGAACTTAAGGGGCAAACTGGGAATCTGTTTATGTGATATTTAGCAGTTGATGAGATGTGCCAACATGTCATATGACATTGTATGGCATAAGTTCCAGATGGCAAAACCAGTCTGGACAAGAACCTTGGGAATTCCATTCCTAATAATTTGCAATGTAACAGCTACTTATTTAGTAACTGCTTATAATCAGCTATCAAGATTCTCATCATACTATCACAAGCGAATCACATTAACAAGCTGTACTTCAGAAATCATCAACCCTAAAGCTCTTCATACATCTTCCTTAACAATGTCTCAAAACCCTAACACTCCTGAAGAAGTTCTCAACAAAGAAGACGTAGTCCATGCAACTCCCATCTCTGTGGTACCAATGAAATCAACCCCATTGGACGAACTCAGAGGAAGTGCTTCTCATGCTAAAAATCCAAGAACCCCTAAAAGAGCTAAAGATCAAGTCTGCAGCAAATCCAAAGGAGGCATTCCTTCTCCAGCAAACATGCCTCCAAAATCTTCTGACTATGTGGATGCTTCCATCAAGGAGATAGTCAACAAGATTCTTTTTGAACAGAGAGTTGTTAGTGGGATTTCTATTCCTCTGAACACCATGCCTGCACCTCAAGAAGAACAAGCTCAAGCTGCAGAGGA
The DNA here is from genome assembly GCA_963966055.1 of Lathyrus aphaca. Taxonomy (NCBI): domain Eukaryota; kingdom Viridiplantae; phylum Streptophyta; class Magnoliopsida; order Fabales; family Fabaceae; genus Lathyrus; species Lathyrus aphaca. The sequence goes on from OZ014521.1 coordinate 279,273,041, forward strand.
CACTCCTGTTCAACAGGATGTCCCAATAGATGTTGGAACATCTGAAGATGAGAAAAAGAACTCAGCTGATGCTGATTTTGAACAAACTGAGGACCAGAAAAAGGCCTCAAATGAAAGTAATGAAGAAGTCTCTGAGGATCAGACCAAAGCCTCAAATGAAGATCAAATCTCTGCTGATCAACCAGCTGAAGAGGAGACTGCTCAATCTCCTCCAGTGGTGAACCTGGAACAGGACTCTGATACAGAGATCATAGCCTCTGTTAGACCCAGCATAGCCAAAAGGCTCAGGTCCAGGAAAGGAAAGATGCAAGCTGAACCTGAAATTCCTGAGAAGAAGAAAGCTACACCAAAGAAAGGCAAAGCTAAAGCTGCCTTTGGTCCAAAAAAACAATGGAGTAAAGTCCAAACCCAGAAGAGGAAAGTTGTTACCCCATCAGACTCAGATGTTGAATCAGATGTCCCAACATCTCCTCCCAAGAAGAAACCAACACCATCTAGGGCTTCAACTGCTGTTCCAGAAGCTCCCTTGGACAACATCTCATTCCATCTTGTATCCAGTGTTAACAGATGGAAGTTTGTGTACCAAAGAAGGGTTGCCCTTGAAAGAGAACTGAGCAGTAATGCACTTGAGTGCACTGAACTGATTGATCTCATCTCTGCTACAGACCTCTTCAAAACAGTCTCAGATCTCTCTCCCTGCTATGAACTTCTTGTCAAAGAATTCATTGTTAATCTTCAGGAGGATTGTGCCAATGGTAAGTCCTCTGAATTTAGAAAAGTCTTTGTTAGAGGTAGGTGTGTTGAGTTCTCTCCTCAGATCATCAACCAATACCTAGGAAGAGAAACAGATGGACCAAATGAACTAGGTAAGACAGATAACCAAGTCTGCAAGGTGATCACTGCAAACCAGGTCAAGGCATGGCCTGTTAAAGGAAAGCTCTCAGTGAGCATGCTTACAAGAAAATATGCCATGCTGAACAGGATTGGTACAGCAAACTGGGTGCCTACCAACCACACATCTTCAATCTCCACTGGCCTGGCCAGGTTTATCTATGTTGTGGGAACTCAGACTAAGCTGGACTATGGTGCCTACATTTTTGATCAGACCTTGAAGCATGCCAGCTCTTCTGCAACAAAGCTGCCAATAGCTTTTCCCTCCTTGTTGTGTGGTATTGTTCTAAGTCAATACCCTGGGATTCTAACTGAGAAGGACACAGTCTGCAAGAGAGAAAGCCCCCTGGCATTTCACTACAAACTGTTCCTCAGTCATCATGCAGCAGATGTTGAAGCACCTTCTGGGACATCTGCAGGTCCTTCAATTGCTAAGACTCCAATCTCCAAGAAGGCATTAATTGCTGAGCTAAAGAGCACATGCAAAGAACTTGAAGCAAGGAAGCTGAAACTTGAAGAAATCATCCAAAGGCTGGAGAGTGAAGGAGATCAGAAAGCTGCCTCTGATGAAGAAAGTGAAGCTGATGAAGAAACTGAAGTTGAGGAAGAAACTGAGAGTGATGAATCTGAGTGATCATTGTATGTAAGGACAAATGTAATGACAGCTGCATTGTAATTTAGATTTAGTCTCTTTGGCCCCAAATTTGTGTCTAACAAGGGGGAGAACAACACCATCAACAATGTAATGCTGTTTGAATTGAATGAAAAATCTGTTTGCTTCTGAACTGAATAAGTTTTTTTCTGTTGCAACAAGACTGGACACATATATGTTTGAGGGGGAGTAATCTCAAATATGAATCAACAGAAAAGTAATGTTATACTCTTATAAAAAGAACTTCTGCTGCACTCTGAAAACCAGAAAAGATGTTAGCCAAAAATTAGCCAAAGGGGGAGTTTGTAGATGTCTTGAATTGGCAGAATTTTTGACCAACAAGAAATATTGAATTCAGTTCAGAATGTCCTATCAAATGTTGGGACATTATCAAACAGAGTATATGAACTTATTTCAGGATGTCTCACCAGATGTTGGGACATTGTGTAAATAACTAAAGTTCAGTTTTCAGGATGTCCCAACAGATGTTGAGACATCTCAAACCTGCTACCAGAATTACTTAATGTCTAATTGATCAGAGATATTTAAGGAGAGTTATCTGGAATTGATTATTGATTGATAAAAACAGAACAAGGCGCATCTGTAGGGAATGTTATATTGAGGATTCAGATTAAAAACAGAAGACCTAATTCACCTAGAATCTAGGAAGTAACAAACCCTAATTCAAGGTGGAAGCTGCATGCGCATTAGGGCTGGATCATTCTACAGAAAGCCCAAAATTACAAATACCTATTTAATGAACAGAAACTCACAGAATTGAGTAAGAATTTCAGAAGACTAAATAGGGTGTCCAGTGTTTTAATAGCAGGTGTTTTAGATTGTACCACTTTATGAGCTTTTAAGCAAAAGTGCATTTGTGACATGATTGAAACTGTGAAGTAAGATCAAGCTGTTTTTGTTTGAAGAATGTCTTCAATTTCATTAAACTTGTAAACAAAATCACTGTGTGATTGAGGGGGAGTGAGTAGGGTACTCTTATCTAAGTTGTGTCTTAGGTAGAAATTGCATTGGGTAGTTATTAAGTGATAGATTAAACAGGGTGGTTTAAGTCTAGAATTAATATTACTTATAGTGGATTTCCTCCTGGCTTGGTAGCCTCCAGATGTAAGTGTGGTTATACACTGAACTGGGTTAACAAACTTCTGTGTTGTTTATTTTCTTGCTATTTAAGTTTTGGTTAAGTCTGTCAAGTGTTGGGACATCTCTTAGAACATCTCATACCTGACCACTGAATTTCAATATGAGTATGGACAAAGCATTTTTTGGTTACCTTCTTCTAGAGATATATATGTGGAACGAGCCTAAATGAGGTGATTCCGTAGATGTATTTGTGGAACTTATCAACATTAGATTCTTTTGTTGGTTTATCAACGGAATTTTTGCTTATACATTTAAAACTCATCCCAGCAGCATTTTAAGTGCAGTAGTGTTTGTGCATTTCAATATATATAAGTGCATAGAAGATGCGTAAACATTAGATATAAACCAAAATTGACTATTATATGTCACTTCAAAAATTTACATTGAATTGTTCGATTATACAATAATTCAAAACATATCAAAACAAGAATCGCAAGATAAATCTATTGGTGACAACCCTTTGGACTTTTCTGCATTTGATGTCTTTTCAATGTCGTTCAATCTTTGAAATTCTTACATTCTTTCTATAAAATGATCTGGCCACGTCTCCGCATTTGTAGTTGAATGACTCGTCCATTCCGGTGATGTCGGTGGTATTGGGCATCCTGGTTTCAAGTACACTTAAATGAAATGATTGGATTTAGAATTTCATCCAATGCGCTTATTTGGATCTATGGGTGGTGTGGTGCGGAGTGGAAAAAAATTTTCCAAAAAACCAGAGTGTGTCAAGTCAATGCACACCCTATCATATGCGCATGAGATTATATTACCCATGTCAGAGAAAGCCTTCCATTTCGACACTAGTTCTAGGCCGCTCAAACAAGGAACGAGATATTCATAGACCGTGTAACACCCCAAATTTGCCCTCTTCTTGTTTAGCATCGTTATCATATCATAATCATCATGAGCATACCATATCCTTATCATTTAGCATAGAAAAATGAGGCATAACACTCGCATGTTCCAGCATAAGGCATATGATCGGTCATCTGGGAAAATCCGAACCTGCAAGTCAAAATCAAGAGCATGGTGATCTAGCAAGAATCTCACAGGATCATTTTGCACAAGCCTGGTATCATGTTCAGAGCCCTAGAAAGAGAAGATGGATCAAAATTTGCTTGAAACGGTTGGTGCAGGTCTATTTTTGAGGTTTCCCACCAAAGGGAGGGAAATTCAAATTTTCCATGCGTTAACCGGTTAACGCATATGGTTAACCGGTTAACGGCTGCGAAATTTGAATTCCCAGCAGCAATTTCAACATGTGTGTTTTGGCTCCATTTTTCAATTTTCTGACTTTTATTCATTTGAATTAAATTTGAATTTGAGAGAAGGATCTAGAGCATTTATCCAAGCCTCATTCCAACCCTAAATCCAAATCACTTTCTAAGCTAATGCCAAGCCATATTTTTGGATCCCAAACCAAAATTTTGGGCCCCAAACCTAAATCATATTTATTCCATTTCCCTCCAAACCAAAGGGGCTCCCTCTCATTTTTTCACTCTCATTTCTGAATTTTCATTCCTCTCACTCACAATTCTCTCACTTTTCTCTCCCAATTTTCCAAATCACTCAAAGTTCCTCTTTGAAGATCACACAACCTTGCCTTGAGGTGTGTAGATCTTGGAACTAAACCTCCTTTCATAGCTTCTTTGCATCTCTTTGCTGGTTTTATTGGAGATTCAGATCTGGTTTGAGATCTAGAAGTGCTTTTGGATCCAAAATTCTGCATCAAGGGCTTGTTCTTGCATTTATTTTGCATGGAGTGTGGAGCTTAGCATCGGATCTTTAAAGTTTTGCGCGAGATCTACCGTTTTCAGCTCAATCAACAATTACCAAAGCATACCTCAGCTTTGTAGGTTGGTTAATTTCAGATCTAGCTCTGTTTTTAGCTTATTTGCATGCTTGTGCTTTAGATCCACCATGTGCTTGTGTATTTGCTTGTGTTGTTTGATTTGATTGGTTGATTTGTATCCGGATCCGAATGTTATTGTTCATGAGCTTAATGATATGGATTAATGTGAATTGATCTAATTTTTCCATGTGTAATTGATTGCTGGTCTGGTGCAAGCTTATTTGAATAAGCTGTTTTGAGATGCTGTTTTCTGCAGGATTTGTTGCTGTTTTATCAGTGTTAACCGGTTAACGTATATGGTTAACCGGTTAACGCCCCTGTTTTGTGCGTATTTTGTGCAGGTTTGAGCTGGTTAACCGGTTAACGCATTTGGTTAACCGGTTAACACTGAAGCAGAATGACTTTTTAGTGTTGTTTTGAGCTTGTTTGATCCCTTTGCTTGTTCTAATTGCCATGGATCATTGCATGATCATTAAACATGAGATTTTAGAGTGATTTGCTTGCTGGTTGATGTATGTTTTCATGTTTTCGACACGTAAGTCGTGTACTTGCAATGTTTGGCATGATGTTTGATTCTTGTTCACAAGAACCTTTGAGCATGACTAATTCCATGATTGTGTTGGTCACTTTGCTGGATTTTTTTGTGCATACTAACCTTGCAGGGGCTATGGTAAGTGAGAGATGTGGGAATTGAGTTCCACATCTCCAATTCTCATCTTCCTCTTATGTTTATGTTACTAACCCTTTGTTGTTGGGCTTAGGCCTTTCTCATCCCTTCTTCTATCTTCTTCTTTTTTCCTTCATTAGGATAGAAACCTCACTAACCTTTAGGACTTCCGTACATGTGAATACTTAGGATTATTTTAGTCCCCCTTTAGAATTTTTCCTTTAAGATCCTTTGGTGCTCTCTCTTCTCATCTTCAAACTTAATTCTAATTCATTTAATAAAGGTTGAGTACTTTCATGTGACATGAGACTTTGCTATGAGATGCTCACATGCGTTCCATTTCGGGGCGAGGTGTGAGTCATCACTCGTGGTGGATAGGTCTTAACATGAGTACCTCACAAAGAAAAGCTAAAAAACACTTCTTAATCAAAACCACAAAAACACTTAATAATGATAATAGGTTAGTGTGCTTGAGCCTTCACTTGTGGGACTAGCTTTGGGGATTTCCTCCATAGATAGGTGTGCCTCTTGCGCATTCCATTTCGGGATGATGTGAGATGTACACATCCCATTGAGTAAGACTTGGGTACACTTACCTATGCAAACTTTCACTCATAAAAGCTTCTAAAAAACACCAAACAAACAATAAGCGTCTTTCCTTCGGGAATTCTTTTCTCATCTCCTTCGCTCCGTACGCGAACTTGCTCCTACTTGTCATTTTGCAAGACGGTTACGCACTCGTCGTCCGAGCCTGCAACACCTGAGCAATGGCATAGGCAGTTCAAGCCTTAATCCACAAGCAATTTCTTTTCTACCCCTAGTTAGGGGAACTACGGCGTCTCTGATCCTCATTATCCTGATGAGGTACGTAGGCAGCGGGGTAGGGCCCGTTCGAGCACAATCTTTATTTTCCCTACATTTTTCTCTTTGTTTTCTTGTTCAGTTCTTTTCCAGTTCCAGTTTCTTTTCATTTTCTTTTCTTTTGCTGCAGCTTTCATACCCTCACCTTTTGAAACAGTATTCTTTGCAAGCGTGGATCCCGTCGGGTACGGCGGACGATCTGGGTGCTAATACCTTCCCAGGTCGTAACCGACTCCCGAACTTAGTCTCTTTGGTTCGCAGGACCTGTGTCCTTCCTCTTTTTTTTTCTTCTGGTTTGTGCAGCATCACCATTCCCTCTATTCGGGATAAAAATGCATGGCTGGCGACTCTACCTTTTTCCGCGCCACTTTCGCGTTTGTACCAGGATGGAAATCCCGGGAGCGACAGCTGGCGACTCTGCTGGGGAGATGACACCAGAGATCTCTGGTTCCCCTGTGAGTCTCTCCTAGCGCTTGTGTGTTGCTGTTTCATTGGGTGATGTTTGTTTGTTGTGGCTTGTTGTATTTTATTGTTGTTTGTTTACAGCTTTATTTACAGCTTTATTTACAGTTTTCAGTATTTATTTTCCGCATCATTTATATCATACTGGACTGTCTGGACTGGTTTTCTGTTTGGTGGGATGGGTGATACTGTTTCTGAGAGATAAGCCAAGTACCCGGCTTGAGTGCACCCTAGGATTAGAGTGGACATATTGTACTCGCATGTGGCATGATGAGTGGCGATGTGTTTCACGCCCAGATTGCGACTGTCTTGGAAATATCTTGTGTGGGGATTTCCTCCACTTCGAGATAGGACCTTGATGGTTATGTGCATCTGGGGACCGATCATTGAGAACCTTTGTGGAAACAACCCTCTCCAGTGGTGACAGTGGCAGACCACATTTTGTGGCAAACCCATTCGCACCCGAGGGTCCACTGGGAACTCGCATAGGATGGCCTGGTTCTCTTATAGGAACTCAGTCAAAGCATCTGGTCGTATGGCATTAGTACTGTATCCTACGGGCTGAATGTACTATTGTTTCTCGATTTCAGCGCTTGAAGCTGGGAACCTGTAAGGGATGCTTGTTTTTCCCGGACTCAGCTGAGGCCTCCCTGCGTAGTATATAATGCCTAACCGATTCCCTGACTTGGTCATGAGCCACTTCTCGGAAATGGTGAAAGTATTATTGCTATTCGGCTTTGAGAGTCCGTGATGTTTGACCCGGAGCACACCCGTGAGATTTGGGATGGGTTTACAGGTTTGCAGGAACACTTGACCTCATCATACCCTTGTTATCAGTGCAGTTCATGTTATGATGCAGTTACTTTGGTTCCGGAGTTCTGGTTTTCTGGTTCTGGTATTCGTGATACTATGGTCCTGAGATTTTCTTCAGAGGGTTGTGGTTATCAGAGAGGGTGACTCAGTGAACTTTTGGTTTGTCAGAGGGATCTTGTCAGTGGCCAGATTCCAGACAGTCTCAGATGACCATATGTCTTTGCATTTGCATCTGCATTGCATCATTGCATCATTAATCATTGTTTTGTTTTCATTCACAAGTTCATATTTCTGCTTCCGGTTCCGGTATTCTCTTCAAAGATGGAAGATCCTCGCAAGCAGAATATTCACTTCAAGTTCTTTGATGTCAAGATTGGTTTGCTGAAGAAGATGGTAAAGCTGATTACGCCCAACCAGGTAGAGAGATTCAGAAAAGCTTATGGGAGTATTCTTGATGTGGTGATAGAGCTAAATCCTTCAGAGAGGAGTGCCATTCATACATTGCTTCAGTATTATGATCCTCAGCTCCGTTGCTTCACCTTTCCTGATTTCCAGTTGGGCCCTATGCTGGAGGAGTATGCTTTGATCCTGGGTGTGCCAGTTCAAGATCAGGTTCCTTTCAACTCTGAGATGAGTAGACCAGCACCGGAGGCTATTGCTAAGGCTCTTTATTTGAGTCCTTCTACTGTGAAGTCTTTGACCATTATCAAAGGAGGTGTGTCTGGGTTTTCTTTGGAGGTTCTGGTAAAGAAGGCGGAAGAATTGGCTGTTGAAGAAGAATGGGATGCGGTCTGTGCTATCTTGGCTCTTTCTATCTATGGCACCATTTTGTTTGCTGATATGGAGAAGTTCATAGATATAAACGCCATACATCTCTTTTTGCTGAAGAATCCTGTGCCTACCTTACTCGGGGATTTGTATTACTCGGTTCATTACAAGACTGAAAAGAAGAGGGGAGGTTTGGTTCGTTGCTGTGCTCCATTATTTCACATGTGGTTCATGAGGCATTTGCCTAGTACGGGAGTGTTTAGTGACCATAGTCTGATATGGGCTCAGAAGCTGGAAAAGTTGCTTGCCAAGGATGTTAGGTGGTTCACTCAGAGGCTGCAAGGTGCACGTTTCATTACCAGCTGCGGAAGTTATCATAGTGTGCCTTTGTTAGGAATAACTGGAGGGATTAATTACAATCCAATCTTGTTAAGAAGACAATTAGGATACGCTTTGAGAGATGTGCCTGAAGATTTGAAGCTGACCCCCATTTTCTACTTTTCCGTGAAAGATAATATGCCCTTAGTGAGGAAGGTTGCGGGGGCTTGGAAAAGCATCAAAGGAGAAGGAATAGCTAGTTTCGGGAAGTGCAACAATCAGACGTTCCCAGGGTACGAAGCTTGGTTGAAAGACAGAGCCAGAAGAGTTTTGTTACCATTTTCAGCACCAGTTGCTGAGTCCATTGATACTGTGCCTTTAGAGGAATTCGAGAAGTTAGAAGCCCAGTTACATGCAGTTAGAGTTGAAAATACCGAGATGGTAAGCTTGTATTACCAAGCTAACAGGGCCAAGAAGGAAGCTGAGGAGAAGTTGCTGAAGATACAGACGACTTTGGAGGCTAAGGAGAAAGACTTTGCAGGAAAAGAAGCGCATTTCCGCAGGTTGGGGATGATGGAAGCCCAAAGAGAAGTTGAGCGCAAGAAGAAGTCAAAGACCCTTAGAGATGCTCGTCAGTCTATTGTCTGGTTGAAGGGACAAAGAGAGCAAGAGTTGAAGCAATATAAGGAAAAAGAGGAGTTCTTTGAGACTCAGATGGCTTACAAGAAAGAAGAGGTGGAGCAGGCCCACAAGATTCGCAGAGAGAAGACCCAACAGCTTGCAGACAGTCAACAAGCCCTCGAAGAAGCACTCAAAGAGATTGAAGACCTCAAGTTGATGGCAGGAGTCAAGAAGGTCAGGTCTGATGATGGAGTTTCAGGATCCTCAGGCGGCGGTTATGCTTCTTAGTTTGTTTTCTTTGTATTTGGATTACCTACGGGCATGTTGTAGGAGTCCTAGTTGTTTGTTTATACTCTGTAAGAACTCGTACTCTATGAGGTATTCTGTTTTTATTGTGCCTAATGGGCTGATCTATGTTAAGATGTTTCTCACTATTTCTTGGTTTGCTTGCTATTATGGTTTGAATGTGGTTTCCCGCAAAGGTTTCTGAAAGTCGAGGATCGGTACCCATCTGGTTTTCTTTGCTAAATACCGGAGCCGGGGCATAAGTGACTTGTGATTGGAAACATAAACAACTGCATTGCATCCATATAACCTGTTTGTTGTTTTGCAGGTAGTGTCTCGGTTACTAACGTATTTTGTGTTTCAGGCACTATAGCTCCTCGAAAAGCTCGGGGGCAGCCAACAGTACACAGGTACCCAACCAAGGTTAACAGAGAGATAGCCATGGATCAAATGCAGGCAGATTTGGCAGACCTAAGACAGAGAATGGATAATTTCATGACGTTAATGACCGGCATGGGGCAGAATCAAGAACGGCTGCGAGAGTTGGTTGAGAATCAGAACAGAAACGCTGCTGCTGCTGCAAATGTTGGTAATCATACCGGTGCGGGCGCACGTCAGGGTGGACCTCATGTTATACAACCAGGGGCGACCGTAGTCAATGACGGGATGCATAACATTCATGTGGACCACCAGGATGACCAGTTCACTTTACTTGATGAGACCGAGGGTCAAGGGGTCGAAATGAATAAGAGATTCGAAGAGATGGCCGAGCAAATCAAGGCTATTCAGTCCCAGAGTTCTTTGGGATTCGATATAACAGACTTGGGTTTGGTTCCGGGAGTCAGAATCCCGTACAAATTCAAGGTTCCTACTTTTGAGAAGTATAACGGCACTGCTTGCCCAAAAACTCATCTGCAATCATATGTGGGGAGAATTGCCGCGCATACAGACGATGAAAAGCTATGGATGTATTACTTTCAGGACAGCTTGGTGGGAGCTTCCCTTGAGTGGTACATGAAGCTCAGCAGGGTCAATGTTAAGAGCTGGAAGGATCTCGCTGAGGCCTTCGTGAAGCAGTACCAGTACAACATGGATATGGCTCCGAATCGCACCCAGTTGCAACATATGGCTCAGACAGCAAAAGAAGGCTTTAAAGAATACGCCCAGAGGTGGCGTCAGCTAGCTGCTAGGGTGCAGCCACCCTTGTTAGAGAATGAGATGGCCGATATGTTTATGGGTACCCTCCAGGGGGTATTTCTTGAGAGATTGGCATCAAGTTCTGCTACAAAGTTCAACGATATTGTCATTGCGGGAGAAAGGGTCGAAACGCTGTTGAAAATGGGGAAGATACAAGACCCAGGTGCTAGTAGCTCAAATGGAGCGAGGAAAGCTTTTAGCGGACCTCCAAGAAGGCGAGAAGGAGAGACCAATGCTGTATTCGGCCGAAGCCAGGGCCGTGGTTACAGAAGACCTTATGAACATGTGGCTGCTGTCACTATTCCTGCAGCTCCCGTACAACAGATACCACCTCCACCACAACAACAACAACAACCTAGAGCCAACTACCAGCAAAGACCTTATCAGCCGAGGCAGGCTCGTCCTGCTAACAGGGTGATTGAAGCTATTCCGATGACATATGCTGCCTTGTTGCCGAGACTACTAGACTTGAACCTTATTCAATTAAGGACTTTGGCACCACCACCTCCTGGAGAGCTTCCAGCTGGTTACGACGTCAACGCGCGATGCGCTTTTCATTCAGGGGCACCCGGGCACTCAACCGAGAAGTGCAGGGCGCTACATCACAAAGTTCAAGATCTCGTGGATTCAAAGGCAATCAACTTTGCGCCACCACCGAATATCAACTCGAACCCTATACCTAATCATGGAGGGGCAAGAGTTAATGTTGTTGAGCGTGATGACAAGTTGAGTTTGGTACTGAGAATTGATGAAGTCAAGACGCCGTTGAAGGTGGTGAAAGAGAGACTGTTGAAAGGTCAAGTATTTCCTGGTTGTTCTCTCGATTGTGAAGACTGTATAAGTGTTGTGAATGGCTGCGAGAAATTGAAGACGGGTTTGCAAGAGTTGATTGATGTTGGGTCCCTACAATTTAGCAAGATTAGTAATGAAAAGGCTGATGATGTGTCAACCATTACTATCTTCTACAATGAGGCTGACATGCCCGTTCGACAAGAGCCTGTTACTGTTTACGCTCCTCAGATTAGTCCCGTGACTATAACTGTACCTGGGCCAGTACCATATACCGATGATAGGGCCATTCCGTGGCATTATGGTTCTGACGTCTATGTGGCGGGACAGAAGATGGAAAGTAGACCTGTTGCTGACTTGACTATTGAAAATGTGGGAGGTGTTGGAGGTTTTACTCGAAGTGGCCGTTTGTTTGCTCCACCTGCACTGAGAAAGGATCCTGAGGCCGAAGCTTCGTCCAAAGACAAAGGGAAGCAGATTGCGAATGACGAGTTAACTACTCCTGTGGCGGGGCAGGGGACGTTTGAAAAGGAGGTAGAGGAGTTTATGAAGATCATCAAAAGGAGTGACTACAAGGTGGTTGACCAACTGAATCAGACGCCTTCAAAGATTTCTATCTTGTCACTGTTGATGTGCTCGCCCGCGCACAGAGAAGCTTTACTGAAAGTACTTCAAATGGCCTATGTTCCTCAAGAAATCACTGTTAATCAACTCGAAGCTGTTGTTGGAAGTGTTAATGCCAGCCATGGTTTAGGCTTCACTGACCGAGACCTTACTTCGGAGGGAAGGAATCACAATAAAGCACTGCATATCACGATGGAATGCAAGGGCGCTGTGTTGTCTCATGTCCTTGTAGACACAGGCTCTTCTTTGAATGTGCTCCCGAAGAAGGCGTTGATGAAGCTTAACATTGATGGGATTGTCCTAACGCCGAGTGATTTGGTGGTTAAAGCTTTCGATGGTTCAAGAAGATCAGTTTTCGGAGAGGTTGAGTTGCCTGTCAAGATAGGCTCTCAAGTCTTCAAGAGTGTCTTCTATGTCATGGATATCCAGCCTGCGTATAGTTGCTTGTTGGGCAGACCGTGGATACACGCAGCTGGAGCCGTCACTTCAACCCTGCACCAAAAGCTTAAATATGTGGTGGATGGCCAGGTCATCACAGTTTGCGGGGAAGAAGATATTTTCGTCAGCCACCTGTCGACATTTAAATATGTAGAAATGGACGGGGAAATTCACGAGACTTTGTGCCAAGCTTTTGAGGCAGATGTCAGTATCCTGACTCCGGTGAAGAAAAACAACGAAGGCACGTCAATTCATTCCTACCGGGAAGCAAAAGAGGCCGTCCAATCAGGCAATGCCCAGGGCTGGGGCAAGCTACTGGAGGTGGAAAAGAAGGGTGATAAATTCGGCTTAGGGTATCAGCCTGGGGGGTCTACTCGGAGTGGTAAAGCTATCTCATTCACAAGTGCTGGGTCGATTGACCGCGATCAAATCTGTATGGCAAGCCAAGACGGGGATAGTGACAGAGACTGGGACAACAATTGGATCCGCCCGTGTGCACCCGGCGAGGAGCTAGGAAATTGGTCTGCTGAGGACATTGTTCAAGTCACCTGGCTCTCAAAGTAATTGTTTTGTTTCCTTTTATTAGCATACTGCATTGTCAAATCCAGCATTCTGCCCAAGATGTTTGGATCCATTGTATTGGGCCACCATGTTTTGTATTGCATCGTTATTTTTGCCATGAAATAAAAGGACGTTTTCAGACAAATTGTGCTCTCATTCTTTGTTTTTAAACTTTTTCACAAAAAACAATATAAAAATGGCAATGTGTTTTTTCATTTTTTGCTTTGTGTTAGCGTCTCTTTTCAAAATAAGCAGATTCTGAATAAGCACATCATTTGTGCAGTATTGATCATCCGGATTCCACGGATAACGTTCCTGCTATGACTATGCATGACTTTGATAATCCAGTCTACCAAGCTGATGAAGGGGTTGAGGAAGACTGTGACCTCCCTGAAGAGTTGGTCAGATTGTTGAAACAAGAGGAACGAGTTATTCAGCCTCATCAAGAAGAGATTGAGACCATCAATATTGGCAGTGAAGATGCAAAGAAAGAAATCAAGATAGGAGCCAATCTGCAGGCCGACGTCAAACAAGAGCTGATCAGTATGCTGAGAGAGTATGTAGATATCTTTGCTTGGTCATATCAAGATATGCCAGGGTTGGATACCGACATCGTGATGCATAAGCTACCTCTGAGAGAAGACTGTCCTCCTGTGAAGCAAAAGTTGAGAAGAACTCGCCCAGATATGGCGATGAAGATTAAAGAGGAGGTGCAGAAACAGTGGGATGCCGGGTTCCTTGCCGTGACTAGTTACCCACCTTGGGTAGCTAACATCGTACCAGTGCCTAAAAAGGACGGCAAGGTCCGGATGTGCGTTGACTATCGAGATTTGAACAGAGCAAGCCCAAAGGATGATTTTCCGTTGCCACACATTGACGTGTTGGTCGACAGTACTGCTCAATTCTCAGTATTCTCCTTCATGGATGGATTCTCCGGTTATAATCAGATAAAAATGGCGCCGGAAGACATGGAGAAGACAACGTTCATTACCCCGTGGGGAACGTTCTGCTATAAGGTCATGCCTTTCGGTCTGAAGAACGCAGGGGCAACTTATCAACGGGCAATGGTCACGTTGTTCCATGACATGATCCACAAGGAGATCGAATGTTATGTGGATGATATGATTGCAAAGTCCAAGGACGAAGAGGAGCATTTGGTTAACCTAAAGAAGTTGTTTGACAGATTGATCAAGTACAAGTTGAGGTTGAATCCGAACAAGTGCACTTTCGGAGTGCGTTCTGGAAAGTTGCTGGGTTTCATTGTAAGTCAAAGAGGAATTGAGGTAGATCCTGCTAAAGTGAAAGCTATTCAAGATATGCCTGCACCAAAGACAGAAAAAGAAGTGCGCGGGTTCTTAGGTAGATTGAACTACATTTCTCGGTTCATATCTCACCTAACTGCCACGTGCGAACCGATATTCAAACTGCTAAGAAAAGAGCAAACAGTCAGGTGGAATGATGATTGCCAAAGGGCTTTCGACAAAATAAAGGAATATTTGCAGGAGCCTCCAATTCTGATGCCTCCAGTGGAGGGGAGACCGTTAATCATGTACTTGACCGTACTAGAAGGGTCGATGGGGTGTGTGCTCGGCCAACATGATGAGTCTGGTCGAAAAGAGTACGCCATTTATTACCTTAGCAAAAAGTTTACCGACTGTGAATCCCGATACTCACTGCTCGAGAAAACTTGCTGCGCTTTGGTATGGGCTGCTCGCCGACTGAGGCAGTACATGTTGACCCATACTACACTTCTCATTTCCAAGATGGATCCTGTCAAGTACATCTTTGAGAAACCAGCATTGACCGGAAGGGTTGCTAGATGGCAGATGATTTTAACTGAATACGACATCCAGTACACTTCTCAGAAAGCCATCAAAGGAAGTGTATTGTCGGAATACCTTGCTCAGCAACCTCTTGAGGATGACTATCAGCCGATGAGATTTGATTTCCCTGATGAGGACATCATGTGCCTCAAAACAAACGATTATGAGGAACCACTTCTGGAGGAGGGGCCTGACCCTGAATCCAAATGGAAGTTGATGTTTGATGGGGCTGTCAATATCAATGGTCGTGGAGTTGGTGCCGTACTCATTACTCCTGAAGGTGTTCATTTACCCTTCGCTGCCAAAATTACTTTTGGCTGCACCAACAATGAAGCGGAATACGAGGCGTGTATAATGGGAATAGAGGAGGCAATTGATCTTCGGATTAAGAACCTCGACATATTCGGAGATTCAGCCCTCGTCATTAACCAAATTACCGGCAAGTGGTATACACATCAAGAGCATCTAGTTCCGTACAGGGATTATGCTAGAAAACTGTTGACATTCTTCACGACAGTTGAGCTCAAATACATACCACGGGACGAAAATCAATTTGCCGATGCTTTGGCCACTCTCTCTTCGTCAATTAAAGTCCTATGTTGGAACTTTGTGCCCAGAATTGACATCTCCAGGCTTGACTCTCCGGCTTATGCTTTCTCTGTAGACGCCGTGTCTGACGAGAAACCTTGGTATTTTGATATCAAGTTGTTCCTGGAGAAGCAAGAATACCCAACAGGGGCATCTTCCAAAGACAAGAAGACCTTGAGACGACTTGCTGCTAGTTTCTTCTTGAACACAGACGGGGTTTTGTACAAGAGGAACTTCGACATGGTCTTGCTCAGATGCGTGGATAGACACGAAGCAAGCCTGTTGATGCAGGAAGTCCATGAAGGATCTTTTGGTACCCATGCAGGAGGGCATGTTATGGCAAAGAAACTGTTGAGATCAGGGTATTACTGGATGACAATGGATGCAGATTGTTGTTCGTTCGCTCGTAAATGCCACAAGTGCCAAATATATGCAGATAAAGTGCATGTTCCTCCTAACCCGCTCAACATCATGTCATCTCCTTGGCCTTTCTCTATGTGGGGCATTGACATGATCGGGAAGATCGATCCAACTGCTTCGAATGGTCATCGCTTCATCCTGGTCGCGATTGATTACTTTACCAAGTGGGTAGAAGCAGTGTCTTATGCCAATGTCACTCGTCAAGTGGTGGCAAGATTTCTGAAAAGAGATATCATATGCAGATATGGAGTGCCCGAAAGGATCATTACTGATAATGGTTCTAATCTCAACAACAAGATGATGGCAGACTTATGTCGGGACTTCAAAATACAGCATCACAATTCTTCTCCTTACCGACCAAAGATGAATGGTGCGGTAGAGGCAGCTAACAAGAATATCAAGAAGATTGTGCAGAAAATGGTTGTCACCTACAAGGATTGGCATGAGATGTTACCGTTTGCTTTGCATGGGTACCGAACGTCGGTCAGGACGTCAACAGGGGCAACTCCCTTCTCTCTAGTGTATGGCATGGAAGCAGTCCTGCCTGTTGAAGTAGAGATTCCTTCACTGCGTGTGATGATGGACGTCAAACTGGATGAGGCTGAATGGGTGCGTGCTCGTTACAACCAGCTATGTCTAATTGAGGAAAAGAGATTAGCGGCTATCTGTCATGGTCAGCTTTATCAGAGGAGAATGAAGCGGGCATTCGATCAACGAGTACGTACTCGAGAGTATCGAGTGGGAGAGCTTGTATTGAAGAGGATCGTTCCTCCAGGTTCAGATAACAGGGGCAAGTGGACCCCAAACTACGAAGGACCATTCATAGTGAAGAAAGTATTCTCAGGAGGGGCACTGATGCTCACCACTATGGATGGAGAAGACTTCCCATCCCCTGTTAACTCGGACGCAGTTAAAAAATACTTCGCATAAAGAGACCCGCTGGACACAAAAACAGAATGTAAGTCCAGGCAAGAAAAGGGCATCCCGGCGAGCTAAAAACAGAATAAAAAGCTCGGGCAAAAATTAGGGAAAATAAACAAAAAAAAATGTACACCCGCTGAGTTGAAAAGCCACATTGGACAGCTCAGGCAAAAAAGGGTATCCCGGTGGATTGAAAACCCGAGAGGGCGATCCACGCAAAATAAGGGAATAAGCGAACAACTGTGATCCAAGTTATCTGAACCACGTCATCGTTTCATACGGTTTGACAATATCGGAAAGATAGGAAACAGTCCCCTTGTCTTCTCAGAAAGCCAAAGCAGAATGGAGAGTCTTGAAGACATGCAGGTCATAGCAGAAATGGAACTCCTTGGAATGCCGTGTACATTGCCATTAGGATAGTTTCTTTTCTCAATTTTTAGTGGTTACCTCTTTCCAGGTGGTTGCTTCCTGATGTAAATCTTTGCCTATTTAGAGGCCATTCAATAAAAATAATATTCAGTCAAAAAGCTGTGTGTGTTTATTTTTGTTTGCAAAATGTCCTGAATTTTTGGCAAAAATAGCATTGCATCTAAACATGGTGATAATCTTGAGAAGAAAACTGACATGCAGGGAAACTGTAACCCTCTTTGAGTGTCGGGTGATAATGGATGAACAGATCACGCCATGCAAATCCCCGGGACACACGTGTGTTTTCTGTTGTTGCAGGTTGCAGGATGGCGTCACATCAAGCAATTTACTCTCCCCCAGTAGAGTATCTCCCCAAGCAGAGATTTTTCTTCTCCAGCAGGTAGCTGAAAGCCTGACTTGTCTAAATAGATATTTTCCTCCAACTAAGTCTTGGCAGCAGCCCAAGCAGGTTCTTCTTCCCAAGTGAAGTAGTAGTCCATTCTTCCCCAGCGGAGTGTGCCTAACAAGTACCTGAGAGCATGTCATCATCAGAGGTGGAATTAACAGTATTTTATCATCAGCAAGAGTCCTTCCCAGTAGGCGTGATTGAGGGCCTGATATCCCCTCAGAGTCTTGAATCATCGGATGCTCTCCCCAGCCAGAGTATTTGCCCAGGAAGCTTCCCCAGCCAAGTCTGAAGATGATCTGTCCCCCCACAGAGTTCATATTTGATTTTCACCTCCGTCCGTGAAATATTCCCCAGCCAAGTCTGAAGATGATCTGTCCCCCCACAGAGTTCATATTTGATTTTCACCTCCGTCCGTGAAATATTCCCCAGCAAAGTTGCCCTATGGTTGGTTCATATGGTGATGCGGCCAGGTATTCATCACCTCAGTCGGAGTGGGTATCCAGACCTCTTGACTTTTTCTCCCCTGCAGAGTTGTATCTCTTGTTGCCGATCAGGCATTCGTTTATTGCTCGTCTGCAATCTTCAACACTCGTATGTGTTATCCCTAAGCAAGTTTCCCCAGCGAGGACATATCACTGCTTTATGGCTGCTCGTCTGCAATTTCCAACACTCGTCTGTGTCATGATGCCTCCGTTGTTGCTCGTCCGCAACTCCTCAACACTCGTCTGTGTTCTGAGATGATATTTGCTGTTGCTCGTCTGCAACCTTCCAACACTCGTCTGTGTTTGGTATGGGGTCCTTCGTTGCACTCGTCTGTGCCTTGACATGTATTCTCTGTTGTTGCTCGTCTGCAATTTTCGGCACTCGTCTGTGTGTGTTTGAAGCTCGTCTGCTTTTATCTCCCAGAAGTCGTTTGTGTTCTGAAGCTCGTCTGCTTTGCCTGGATACTCGTCTGTATCATCCTCAGCACGCGTCTGTGCTAGCTCGCACCTGAATGTGAAGATTTGTCGTTCATCCTGATATTGCTGTTGCTACTTCAAATGCTCGTCTGTGTTTGAACTTCTGGTATTCGTCTATACCAGTGGCTGATACTCGTCTGTATCATCGCCTGAAGCACTCGTCTGTGTTTCTCAGATCATCGTCCGATACTCGTCTGTATCTTTGACTATTGACACTCGTCTGTGTTCTCTTGATGATCATCCAATACTCGTCTGTATTGAAGAGGTTTAAAATCCTGACAGTGGGAATTAAATGTCGAAATGGTTACCGGGCCTGGCGTAACAGGTAAATCCGAGGGAGGCTCGTCCGTCTCAAGCACCAATTATTATGGTTGCTGCACCTGGCGTAACAGGTTTGCTCAGAAGACTCGTCTGTCTTATGCCATATATCCGCGGATAATATATGAAGAAGGTTCGTCTACCTTGATTGCATGTCTATCCCACAGACTTATATGCATTCCCGGAGCCTGCGTAAGGGTTATCCGAAGAAGACTCGTCCGTCTTATTCCACTTATTTGCGTAAGGATTAGTGAAGGAGATTCGTCCATCTCAGGTCACTTTGAAGATCCTTAAGGGCTCGTCCGCTCTCTGCACCTGGCGTCACAGGTCATGCGAAGACTCGTCTGTCAGCATGATAGTATTCCAGATATCAGTTTCAACTTGGAAGAAGCTCGTCTGCTTTTTCTCTCCTTCTTATCCCCAGAGCGTCATCTGGTTGGGTTTATTTCCCAGTGTTGCATTCTTCGTCAGAGTGCAAATTTCAGGTCTTTTTGGTATTCAATCACAGTTTATCTCGAATGTCTGATAGCCGTTGCTCTTATCCTTTTCAGATTAACAGTTGATTGAATAGGGGCAGCTGTAACACCCCAAATTTGCCCTCTTCTTGTTTAGCATCGTTATCATATCATAATCATCATGAGCATACCATATCCTTATCATTTAGCATAGAAAAATGAGGCATAACACTCGCATGTTCCAGCATAAGGCATATGATCGGTCATCTGGGAAAATCCGGACCTGCAAGTCAAAATCAAGAGCATGGTGATCTAGCAAGAATCTCACAGGATCATTTTGCACAAGCCTGGTATCATGTTCAGAGCCCTAGAAAGAGAAGATGGATCAAAATTTGCTTGAAACGGTTGGTGCAGGTCTATTTTTGAGGTTTCCCACCAAAGGGAGGGAAATTCAAATTTTCCATGCGTTAACCGGTTAACGCATATGGTTAACCGGTTAACGGCTGCGAAATTTGAATTCCCAGCAGCAATTTCAACATGTGTGTTTTGGCTCCATTTTTCAATTTTCTGATTTTTATTCATTTGAATTAAATTTGAATTTGAGAGAAGGATCTAGAGCATTTATCCAAGCCTCATTCCAACCCTAAATCCAAATCACTTTCTAAGCTAATGCCAAGCCATATTTTTGGATCCCAAACCAAAATTTTGGGCCCCAAACCTAAATCATATTTATTCCATTTCCCTCCAAACCAAAGGGGCTCCCTCTCATTTTTTCACTCTCATTTCTGAATTTTCATTCCTCTCACTCACAATTCTCTCACTTTTCTCTCCCAATTTTCCAAATCACTCAAAGTTCCTCTTTGAAGATCACACAACCTTGCCTTGAGGTGTGTAGATCTTGGAACTAAACCTCCTTTCATAGCTTCTTTGCATCTCTTTGCTGGTTTTATTGGAGATTCAGATCTGGTTTGAGATCTAGAAGTGCTTTTGGATCCAAAATTCTGCATCAAGGGCTTGTTCTTGCATTTATTTTGCATGGAGTGTGGAGCTTAGCATCGGATCTTTAAAGTTTTGCGCGAGATCTACCGTTTTCAGCTCAATCAACAATTACCAAAGCATACCTCAGCTTTGTAGGTTGGTTAATTTCAGATCTAGCTCTGTTTTTAGCTTATTTGCATGCTTGTGCTTTAGATCCACCATGTGCTTGTGTATTTGCTTGTGTTGTTTGATTTGATTGGTTGATTTGTATCCGGATCCGAATGTTATTGTTCATGAGCTTAATGATATGGATTAATGTGAATTGATCTAATTTTTCCATGTGTAATTGATTGCTGGTCTGGTGCAAGCTTATTTGAATAAGCTGTTTTGAGATGCTGTTTTCTGCAGGATTTGTTGCTGTTTTATCAGTGTTAACCGGTTAACGTATATGGTTAACCGGTTAACGCCCCTGTTTTGTGCGTATTTTGTGCAGGTTTGAGCTGGTTAACCGGTTAACGCATTTGGTTAACCGGTTAACACTGAAGCAGAATGACTTTTTAGTGTTGTTTTGAGCTTGTTTGATCCCTTTGCTTGTTCTAATTGCCATGGATCATTGCATGATCATTAAACATGAGATTTTAGAGTGATTTGCTTGCTGGTTGATGTATGTTTTCATGTTTTCGACACGTAAGTCGTGTACTTGCAATGTTTGGCATGATGTTTGATTCTTGTTCACAAGAACCTTTGAGCATGACTAATTCCATGATTGTGTTGGTCACTTTGCTGGATTTTTTTGTGCATACTAACCTTGCAGGGGCTATGGTAAGTGAGAGATGTGGGAATTGAGTTCCACATCTCCAATTCTCATCTTCCTCTTATGTTTATGTTACTAACCCTTTGTTGTTGGGCTTAGGCCTTTCTCATCCCTTCTTCTATCTTCTTCTTTTTTCCTTCATTAGGATAGAAACCTCACTAACCTTTAGGACTTCCGTACATGTGAATACTTAGGATTATTTTAGTCCCCCTTTAGAATTTTTCCTTTAAGATCCTTTGGTGCTCTCTCTTCTCATCTTCAAACTTAATTCTAATTCATTTAATAAAGGTTGAGTACTTTCATGTGACATGAGACTTTGCTATGAGATGCTCACATGCGTTCCATTTCGGGGCGAGGTGTGAGTCATCACTCGTGGTGGATAGGTCTTAACATGAGTACCTCACAAAGAAAAGCTAAAAAACACTTCTTAATCAAAACCACAAAAACACTTAATAATGATAATAGGTTAGTGTGCTTGAGCCTTCACTTGTGGGACTAGCTTTGGGGATTTCCTCCATAGATAGGTGTGCCTCTTGCGCATTCCATTTCGGGATGATGTGAGATGTACACATCCCATTGAGTAAGACTTGGGTACACTTACCTATGCAAACTTTCACTCATAAAAGCTTCTAAAAAACACCAAACAAACAATAAGCGTCTTTCCTTCGGGAATTCTTTTCTCATCTCCTTCGCTCCGTACGCGAACTTGCTCCTACTTGTCATTTTGCAAGACGGTTACGCACTCGTCGTCCGAGCCTGCAACACCTGAGCAATGGCATAGGCAGTTCAAGCCTTAATCCACAAGCAATTTCTTTTCTACCCCTAGTTAGGGGAACTACGGCGTCTCTGATCCTCATTATCCTGATGAGGTACGTAGGCAGCGGGGTAGGGCCCGTTCGAGCACAATCTTTATTTTCCCTACATTTTTCTCTTTGTTTTCTTGTTCAGTTCTTTTCCAGTTCCAGTTTCTTTTCATTTTCTTTTCTTTTGCTGCAGCTTTCATACCCTCACCTTTTGAAACAGTATTCTTTGCAAGCGTGGATCCCGTCGGGTACGGCGGACGATCTGGGTGCTAATACCTTCCCAGGTCGTAACCGACTCCCGAACTTAGTCTCTTTGGTTCGCAGGACCTGTGTCCTTCCTCTTTTTTTTTCTTCTGGTTTGTGCAGCATCACCATTCCCTCTATTCGGGATAAAAATGCATGGCTGGCGACTCTACCTTTTTCCGCGCCACTTTCGCGTTTGTACCAGGATGGAAATCCCGGGAGCGACAGACCGCATCAAATTTTTCTTTCTTTCCGTACAGCCATGTGTATGATTCTTTATCCGTCTTCAAATCTTGGATAAATTTATGTTGGAGAAGCGTATGATTATCTTGTCCTTTACCGAGTAATGCTAAAACGGCCCGGTAGCCGTAATTACCATCCCCATCAACATTGATGATCTGGTCGATGTATTTATGCATAAAAATTAGAATCTCGTAGATAAATGGAATTTTATGAGGAATTGGGGTCGGAGGAAGTTTGCTTATGCAGGCTCCTTTCATGACACTTCTTTGAGATTTTGGAGTCAGTGAGTCGGGAATAAGTTTGTCTACGTGCTCACAATATGAGGGAGACCGGGTAGTTGAGTTATCATTTGGTGTAGGATTTACTTTCTTTGGAGCGCCTTTTGTCTTTACCGGTTGAGAAAGGGACTTCATATCAGTTGCCTCCGGAAAGGCAGTCTTCCTCAATTGTTCTTTGATGTGCAGTTTCATGTTGTCATTGGCCTTTGCAAATCTCTCTTGTATCGGTTCCCATTTGGCCAAAATGGAGATATTTGATTTACCTCCTTCCATGCAACCATCATCATCAAACTTTAGTCTTTTCCATTGAGAGCAAACTTCATTAATCTTTATCGGTTCACCTAATTCATCATTTTTTGCAATAACACAAGCACATGGGAGACCATTTGTTTTCACTATAGTACTACCACACTTTGTGCTATCTGAGCAAACATCTTCGGCTTGTTTAGCCTTTTGAAATATGTAGTTCAACCCGGCCCGAGAAAC
Source organism: Lathyrus aphaca (assembly GCA_963966055.1). Taxonomy (NCBI): domain Eukaryota; kingdom Viridiplantae; phylum Streptophyta; class Magnoliopsida; order Fabales; family Fabaceae; genus Lathyrus; species Lathyrus aphaca. Next base: position 279,296,147 of record OZ014521.1, read on the forward strand.
ATTGCCTACCAACTGAGAATAAAGCATATTGTCTTTAAACTGATGCTCCAATATCGTAATGCTCCGACCAAAAAGTTGTTTGAATTTCATTATGTTGATTGTTAATCATGCGATTCACCAAGTCTCAATCTCGACACAAATCTCCATTGATAGTGCCCAACCAATTTTTCAATGTTGCATGTGCCGACTCAACTCTATGTAAGAACAAGAGTTGTCTTTGCATTCCATCTCTATGTTCTGATGATAGCAATGGAGTATTTATGAAAGAACCATTTTATGTTCTGATGTTTGTTAAAGTGAATATCATGGATATTTTATATATTAAGATCAAACAAACATTATAAATGAGTACTCAAATGCTAATATGCAGAGTTACTATGTGTAACATTATTTGCAAGCGTGCTGAAGAAGCAAGTGTGCTTCTAAATCTGAACACAATCAGAAAGCTCCAAGGATGTTGATGTTGCGTTGGAAATGCTCTTATGGATGTTGTTCTGAACGTGGTTCTAATCAGATAGCAAAGTGAAGCTTCTAAAATTAATCTTCTGAAGAACTAAGTTCTGAAGACTCTGATGACATGAAGTTCTAAAGACTTAAAGTCTGAAGACCAAGTGCCTGAAAGATTCTGAAGACTTACAAGTTCAGAAGATTAAGATTCTGAAGAACTAAGTTCTGAAGACTCTGAAGACAATGTTCTATGTGAACAAAATTTTGAAGACTCTAAGACTTAAAGTTCTGAGAAACCAAGTGCTAAAGACTCTGAAGACAATTTTCTATGTGAACAAAGTTTTGAAGACCATGGGTTTCAAGCTAAGTGATGAAGTCTTGAAGAATGTAGTTCTATGTGAACAAGTTTTGAAGACTAAAGACTTAGGTTCTCTGAATACCCAAGTATCATTGTCCCTAACTCATGCTTCATTCATTTATTTATATTCATAAGCTTCTGAAGTTTAGATGACAATGTTAATGTTGGCAATGATAATACACAATACGATAATGCTTTATCCCACCACCTCTCCACTATCTTTTAATTGTGGAAAAGGACAATATGTGGTTACACTATTTGATTCCTTGTGTAACGGATTCCTTATTAGCCAAATTGGGTTGTAACGACTCTTTTGTGTTTGGCTATTGTCGATCCCGGGATTTTCATCCTAGTACAAACGCGAAAGTGGCGCGGAAAAGGTAGAGTCGCCAGCCAGACATTTTTATCCCGAAGGAATGGGAAAGGTAATGTTGCACAAACCTTAAGGAAGAAGGAAAAGGACGAGGCCTTGCGAACCAAAGATCTGGGTCCGGAAGTCGGTTACAAATTGGGAAGGTATTAGCACCCCAATCCGTCCGCCGTACCCGACGGGATCCACGCTTATAAGTCTGTTTCAAAGGGTGAAAAAATAATATGTTGTTTGAATAAAAGAATGGCTATCTGGAATGGAATTTAAAATGAGAAAAGATTTGGAAAGAAAAATGGAAAGAAAGGGGGAAAATGTAGGGAAAAAGAATGATTGTGCTCGAATGGGCCCTACCCCACTGCCTATGTACCTCATTGGGAAAATGAGGATAAGAGTTGTCGTAGTTCGTCTAACTAAGGCTGGAACTATTTATTTGTGATTTTTAGGATGACGTTGCCATAGCTCTAGCTCGGGTGTTACCGGCTCTGACTCGAGGGTGTTTACCGTATCGCTGTTTGAACTGTCGAGACAAGTCACATTCGTCCACAAGGAGTATTAGATGAGAGGAGAAGACGTGATGTCTTGGTTTATTGTCTTTTAGAAGAAGTGTTTTGAATTTGTGTTTATCGTATGTACAACACTAAAGACTATGATACAGGAGCGAATACTTTCCAAGATCGCCCCCAATGGAACGTTTGTAAAGCATCCTAGAAGAGTGGAGGAGATCTCCACTAGTCATTTCCCGTATAGCTTAAGGGTCGTGGCACATTGTACACATTTTCCTTTATTAAGTGTTTTGATTTTTCTTTAAGATGAGAAGTGAGACTCAAGTTGCAAAAGGAAAAAAAACTCTAAGGGAAACTAGACTTACCCTAAGTTAGTTGAGTTTAATGGTAACTTATGGTTAGTGAGGTTTGAAAGATTAAATCTACCTAAGGATATTAGACTAGAAATACGAGCACAAAAAGTAATAATGAACAGTATGGTCCTCCTAAGTCATGGTGGGTATAAACGTGTATGAAATGTAAATGGGATGAAACGATGGATCGGGTGGGTCGATTGCGTGGTGCTGAGACGCACGACTTATGGTGTGCAACATACAAGGCTTGCTTTTGGTGTAATGGAATGGAACGATGGTAATCGAGGAATCCTAAAGTCACATGAAACTTTATTTATTTATTTGAAAATTTACTCGACGTTGGATCGAGTCTTTATTTTATTTTTGAGATTTGGTTTTCTATCGATTCGTTTTATCTTTTCTACCCTAATTATGAAAACTATACAAGCATACAAGTTCTAGGCTATTGCATCACAAAGTACAAATCACAAAAATATAATTGAGACATAATAAACATAATCCAAGTCCATACGCGAATCCTCGAAAGATACCTTGCACAAAAAGAGAATGTTAGTAAATGAAATGAACATGAATATGCAACAATACGATGGAAATGAATTAAGATAACAAAAATATCAAAAGTCCTGGAAAAAATATGAAATTAATTCCCTAGGGTCTCTAACCTGATTATAACATTGTGTTAAAAAATCTCCTAAAAATTCAAAGTCTAACTATGTCAAATGGTCACTTAAATTTATCTAAGATTCAATCACAATTTTATACAAACAACACTATCAAAACAGTGGATAAAATGGCCTAAAAAATACACCAAAAATATTTCCAGGTACTATTATTTGTCTTCTAATCATAGCAAACTGAATGGGTCAAAAATATTATAGGAAGTGGGAGAAATAAAATGTACAAAATTATGTGTTTATGAGAGAATTCAATCTAAAATCAATTAAAAGGAAAATCGAAAATAAATGGAAAAATGACAAAATTTAGAAATTAAAAATGTAGAAAGTTTCTAAAATGAGTTATAAACCTCCTATAATTTTTGTGGAATTTAATTATGCTTTTTAATATTTTTTATGGATTTAAATTGAAATAGTATATAAAAAAAGAAAATTAAAAATAAAGGAAATAGGAGGGGTGAGAATAGAAATAATTAGTTAAAAGAAAACAAATGGGCCTGCTTTGAGGGGTGCAAATAGCAGCAAGAATGGGACCAAGGCGCTGGACTTAAAGGGTGTATATTATGGACTTCAGTCAACCTTTGTTGACTTGCTCTGGGACGTTGGATTTAAAGACCTTCAAAGTAAACTCATCTGAACGCCATTAATGAAAGGTGCATGGCAACACCGCAGGGAGACATGCACGGGATCACCCTGGAAGCCACCTACTGGACGGTGACAAGTGTCACCGCCGGAGTGGACCCTAAGGAGAAGAATCTTATCCTAATTTCGAATTAACGGTGGAAATTAAATGGGTATTAATTTGTTTTTATGAGCTTAAATTTTCTTTATTATCCTTAATCTCTATTAAACATAACATAAGTTTTGTATTATAATTAAAACAACATAAAGAGTGAAATCTGAAGAAAAAAACTAAAACCCTAAACTCTTCTTCTTTCTCGCCGACCCCCCTCTCATCCCTCCATCTTCTTCATTCAACAAACCTAATTTCGCCGCCGCCGCAAGACTGCTTCACCAATGAAGCTTCATCCTCCACACAACCTCATCCTAATTCTCCTTTTCACCTCCTTCGCTAACATAACCCTAACACCGTATCACAAACCGAAAACCTCGCCTTCTAACAAGAACGCCTAATCTAAACACCAGCTGCCGTCATAAACCTTTAATCGGCACAATCAACAAGACCCGAAGATCGCTACATCTGAATCATAGCAAACAAATCGTACCTTGCGCTTTCAACGTCGGCGAAGGTTCCGATGGATAACTTCAGCTTGTTGACGAGGAATCTTCGAAGAAGAACGCAACACGGATGCTAATGGATGAGCGAAGACGCTTTCGAGTGATTCAGGGTTCAGGTACGATTCGATCTCTCTCCTCCTTCTTCCACCCTTGCTCGTGATTTGAATTCACTGTTCAATGTACTGACTCTTGTTGTTGACCGTATTCTTGATTCCAAACCGCAATGATGATTTCATAACCCTCTTCAGATCGAAGATTAAGATGGTGAGGCCGATGAACTTTTGATGATGCTTTGGCCTCTCTGTTTGCAGAATGTGAAGATTAGTGATGATTAGAAGATGGTGATTGAATAATGGATTGAAGGTTAGTGATGTAGATTCGAAAATCCGAGCTTTGAAGATTGTAGAGAGATTAAAGAATGGAGGAGGAAGAAGAGGTTTCAAAGATTTGGCCTGCGACGTGAAATCGTCGAAACCTCTCGGGAATCGAGGTATGCCAAAGGTATGTTTCTTGCTCCGTTTTTTTTTTCGATCCCTTCTTCTATTTCCTGACTGCGAATTTTCCATTATTGCTTCAGTTTTGATGATGCGCGAATGGGAATTATTGATGTTTCTTGCATGTATTAGACAAAGATGGTTGTTGATGATGAAAAGTGTGATGCGGAAGTGGTTTTTTATTGAAGATTAAATAAGATTGAAGTTGATGAAGTTGAAGTTGGAGAATGAAGGTGTTAGAGAATTGGAGAAGAAAGAACAGGATAAGATGAAGAAGGATTCAAAAATGAAATTGAGGGAGAAGATGAAGTTGAAGCTGAGCAAAATCCGAAAAGATGAGAGACTGAAGGAAGAGTGAAGTTTCTGATTTATAGAGGATCAATGGGGATTTCTTAGGTAAAAATCGGTTACCTTTCTGTTTGAGTTTGTTAGAGTTTCTTATAACTGAAATTTTTGGCAATTCTCTTCCTCTTTTTCTGAGTTTTCTCAGTTATTTCTTTATTCGGAAGTTGAATTGTTCTGTTAAATTTTTTTGTGTGAATGGTATCCTGATTTCTCTCTTTCGCCTTTTCTCTTTTGGTGTGCCCTGATTTCAGTTTTGTGATCATGGTATGGAGTATAAAGATTCGGAGATGATATGAGGAGAGTATATCGGTTTGAAGACGATTTCTTAGGAGGTTTGAAGATGATAGGAGGAGCTCATGAATTATGCAGGTGGATGTAACACGCTGGGAGAACTGACTTTAGTTAAATGTTGCGGATAGCAAGAGTCGCCACCGACTTTTATTTTATCCAAAGGAAATGGCATAAAAGAACAGGAAAGACCTTAAAAGATTTTTGGGTTCGGGGGGTAGGTTATGTAAAGGGAAGGTGTTAGCACCCTTTACATCCATGGTTATCCATGGGCTCTTAGTTACTTAGCTCACTTTAAACTGTTTTGAGAAGTGTAGTGTGTGATTAAAAATTTTCTTAAGTACTTTATAATGATCCTTGTACGGATATATATAAAGACTTTGTTTTGAAAATTTGTTTGAAATGTAAAGTGTAATGAAGTATTTTTGAAGGAAAGTGAGCAAGTACTTAAGAGGAACCTACCCTATGCTAAGTCTTTACTGTTCTTATATGTTCTTTCAATGGTAAGACTATCCCTATTATTAAGGAATAGGTAGTCATTACCTTGGATGTTAAGGGACAAACATAGGGTCATCGTATGGTCATAGAAAGCAACTTTGAGGGGTGTCTTTAGCAATTCGTAGGGACTATCATCATTTATTCGAAGGGACAAGATCATTATTCCGTAGGCAACCTCGAAGGGACTTGATCTTTTAAACTGTAGGGACTTGATGATTTTTATGAAGGGACTTTGCTTAAGACACCCCTATATTCGAGGGACTTGACCATGTTTAAGGCAACTGAGAGGGGTAACTTAGGAAGTGCAAGATGGCGATCAAAGATCGACTTACATGTGTGAGTGTTTATATTCAGTTATTTATCTTATTTTAATTATCTAAGTTCAATTTAATTATATATAAGTTATACACACCCTAAGGTTACTAACCATATAGTAAAATATTTACAAAGAAAATAAAGACGGAAAAATAGATCTATAAGTTATTACAAGGCTTTGGCAGATACATAATAGTAGGATAAAAATAAATTATAAAGCAAGAATAATAGATATATAAAATAATAAATAAGCAATAATAATAATAATGAAGCAAAAATAATAAAGCAATATTAACAATAAAGCAATAATAATAATAAAGTAATTATAGTAATAATAAAGTTAAAATAAATTAAAGGAATAACAATTAAACATTTAATTTAAAAAGAAAAAGTTTAAGTTAGACAAGTTAGATTTTTTAGAAGTTATTAGAATTAGTATAAAAAAAAGAAGTTAAGTTTAGAGAAAAATAATTAAAGATTATTAAGAAAACTTTTAATTATTTACATTATATGATTATTACTATTATAGTACAATTAAGAAAATAATATTATTAATATACAAAACATAAAGTAAAAGAATTATTAAAATTAAAATAATATTTACAAATTAAATAAATATTATAGAAAACTATTAAATTATTAAGTTAGTAGGTTATTTATAAATTATATACAATATTTTAGAATCATAATTATTTAATTATAAAAAAAAAAGAAGTCAATTAGATTTTATTTACAATTGTATAAAAGAATGACAAAAATTTTAGAAATTAAAAGAAGAATTAGAAAATTTGATTATTTGATTATTTACTTACAAAATATAATTATGATAAAAATTATATACAAAATACTATTATTATTATAAGAAAAAGTTTATTGATTAATTAGTCTTTTTTTTTAATTAATGATTTAAGTCCATATTGATTTTCATTCAGTTCTTGGCACGCCCTAAATTACTAACCACGTAGGGAATAATAAAAATAAATAAGGGCAGAAATTTAAAGGCAGAAAATAAAAATTCCTACACTATTACATGGCTGAGGCAGTTACATAATTATATGGCAAAAAGTAAAAATGAAAATATTACAAGTTAAAACTTAAAATATTACAAGGATGAAGCAATTACAGTGTATGAATAACATAAACATGAGTAAAAATAAGAAATAATAACAGGGTTGTTAAGGTTTGTGGAAATGTTTATGGTTTAAAGGAAATAACGGTTAAAGTTTTAGATTTGAAATTTAGAGTTTGTGGCGGAATTATCAAGGTTTAGGAAAAAAATCAAGGTAGTTAGTTATCTGTACAGATCTAAATATATAACATAAAAGAAAATGGAAAAAACGAAAACGACGTTGCTAACGCAAAAAATGCGATCATCGCAATTGGATCGGATCAACATAAGTGTCACGCCTCATACACATAAAATGTGCGAACAGCATATCGACACGATCTGATCTGAACAATCTAAATAATAACTTAGAATTATATATATATATATATATATATATATATATATATATATATATATATATATATATATATATATATATATATATATATATATATATATATATATATATAAACAAGACGCTACAAATATATATATTCACCTTCCCACGGAAGAATTTTCCATGCAAGAATCTCATGTCTGTTTCCTAAAAATAATTTTGTACTTTGTAGGAAGAATCCCTTTTCAAGATCATTTCATGTATAAAGAAAAAAAAAACAATCCTGAGAAAAAAACGTATGTATATAGAAACAAGCATATATAATATAAGAATCTCACCCTTAGTTTTCTAATGCAGCAACCAATAAATCCAAATCATGTATATCACACTACCAGTACCGCATTGCCTTTTGCCTCCTCTTTTTATTTTTATCTTTTTTTCCGGTTTCTTCTAGCAGCACACAACATGAATATATATAGAGGTCAATTAGGGTTAGTGATAATGGGCCTAAATATTTATTTTGGAACCCAATAAAATATTAATATAAATAATTAAATAAAGTTAAATAAAAATAGTTAAAATTAAAATAAAAAACTAATTAATCTATTTATTTATTCTAGACCCAATAAAATATTAATTTAAAAAACAAATAAAGTTTTAATAATTAAATTAGTTAAAATAAAATAAAAAACTAATAATCCTATTTATTTATTCTAGACCCAATAAAATATTAATTTAAAAAACAAATAAAGTTTTAATAATTAAATTAGTTAAAATAAAATAAAAACTAATAATCCTATTTATTTATTCTAGACCCAATATAAAAATAAATAGACTCAAAAAAATAAAATTCGGGCACCAAAATGCTCGAAAAAATAAAATGAATACGTCAAAATAATCAGCGCGAAATAAATGACTCGGAAAAATACAGCGTTTGGTCGGATTTTGAAATAAAAATTATGACCGTTTAAACTGCTCAGACTGATCAACATATGACCAAAAATAGTCGTAAAAATATTTTTAGCATGTCAAATTAAACCACGTGAACCGCAGATTAATGTTACCGACATTTGCAAACTTAAACTTGACATTTTTTCGTCGACTAATTTTAGGCATAGTTAAAAAGTTAATTTGACCAGTCTGTTTGTAAATTCTGAGAAATTATTCCGGCTAATATTAAGATAGAAAAAAAATGTTATGCTATGATGATGATGCAAATGAATGTGAAACAAAAAAATTGGTTAGAGTTAAAAAATAGAGGGCAAATTTTGGGGTGCAACAGCTGCCCCTGTTTAATTTTCTGAAACCTGAGGGGTTAGATTGGTATATGTGCCAGTCGTGACCTGGAAGGTTGAAGGGGATTGAACACAAAAGCCCAAAAATTTGCACTCGCCGGTGCGTAGAGTAACACTGATGATTAGTTGTATATGCTCGAGTGGGCTTAAAGATGCCACTTGGAAGAATTGGAGATGGGCTTAGAGATGCCATTCGGAGAAAAGTTCTTCAGGTATATTTCTTTGAGAGGAAAGCAATGCCAAATATGAAGATATAGCCTTTGGGTGGATAAACAACGGCCCCAGGTAACAATACGGCTTTTGAGAAGATAAACGACGTCTCAAGATAGCCCTCGGGAAGATAAACGACGTCCCAAGATAATGAGATAACCTTTGGGTAGATAAACAACGGCCCAAGGTAACAGTATGGCTTTTGAGAAGATAAACGACGTCTCAAGATAGCCTTTGGGAAGATAAACGACGTCCCAAGATAATGAGATAACCTTTGGGAAGATAAACAACGACCCAAGGTAACAATATGGCTTTTGAGAAGATAAACGACGTCTCAAGATAGCCTTCGGGAAGATAAACGACGTCCCAAGATAATGAGATAACCTTTGGGAAGATAAACAACGGCCCAAGGTAACAATATGGCTTTTGAGAAGATAAACGACGTCTCAAGACAGCCTTCGGGAAGATAAACGACGTCCCAAGATAATGAGATAACCTTTGGGAAGATAAACAACGGCCCAAGGTACCAATATGGCTTTTGAGAAGATAAACGACGTCTCAATATAGCCTTCGGGAAGACAAACGACGTCCCAAGATAATGAGATAACCTTTGGGTAGATAAACAACGGCCCAAGGTAACAAGTTGTTGATGAAGTTTGTCTGCTGGAGAGTTAATCTGAAAAACAAGATTAGTTCGATGCAAATATCATGATGTATATAACATTCTGCAAGATAATATTAGTTTATGCATTATGTATGCATGTATAGTATGATGCACTTAAGTAATGTATTATGTACTTATGGATATATATGTTATGGTATGATGTAAATGATGTATGTATGCATCATGTAGCTTGAAGCGTCTGGATATCTTCGTATAACAACTGCTGGCCAGGAAAAATAAATCCCGATTTGTAGCTGAAGAATATGAGGAACTCGTTCCCGCCTCGTTTGATAATATAATGAAGAATATGAGGAACTCGTTCCTGTCTCGTTTGGTAGTATAGTATTCATAACCTCTCGTTTTCGTTCGTCGTACTCCTATTGAAAGAATAAATTCCCGACTATCCGTCTGAGGATAAAAGAGATGGATATAAATTCTAGGGGAGATGTGACTCGAAGTATTTATGAAGATGGATTTGTCCTACTGGGGGACTTGTAGCTGTCTGGTGGGGATGAACCGGCGAAGCTTCGTTGAATTCCTTCCCTTGTTCGTCCTTAGTAAATACTATTACTGCATTTTCATGCATTTCTGGTAAACATCAATCATATTAAGCATTTATGCATTTCTGGTAAACATCAATCATATTCAAAAGCATACATACATTCAAACACAACCAATGGACGTTCCGCTTATATAAATAGGGTAAAAGTAAATATGGATTCAGAGGGAAAAGTAAAGCTGAACTTGAAAACAGAATCGTTTCAACTTCGAGAGTGTATAACCAATTGGATTTAGAGCTCCTGAGATTCTTAATTCTCATGAATACCTTCCCAGAAATCCTCATAGCTGGATCTGAAGACATGATACTGACACCATCTGATACTACTGGCGTAGTCAATTAATTTCCATCATGGCTTCTGCTGAGAATCCAATATCAAGGTAACACAATGAGAGGAATGTGTCTTCAAATTGTGATGGACCATATACGCTCCAGGTATTAGATTTGAAAAGAAAGCATTGCCCCATGGTTGAGGATGAATTGTCCCATGATGGAAATATCTGAATGTAGTTACCTCAAGAGAAATAAGCAGAATGCCCCACAATAATATGCCCCTGACATCATGAACTTTATAATGTTACCCTTGGTAATTCAAATATATGAGGAGAGCTGCCCCTGGCTATTAAGCATTGTTGAATCTGGACCTGATTGCCCCGAATGAATTGAACAGTAAGTTGGTATGCCCCTTGATTGGGAAACAGTGACTATGCCCCTTTGTATACATGGACTTTGATCCAGGAAGTAACTTTGTTTATCGGAAGGACTTTGGTTTATTGAACATTCATCCTGTAAGTTTCTCTGTTTATCAAACACTCAGGTATATGCAAACAAATATATTCAAAAATGCAATGCTTATGTCTGTCTTGAAGTTTTGAAAAAAGAGTTATTTTAGAAAAACAGTTTTTGTGAAAACTGTGATATTAACTCAAGTTTTATAATAAGCCCTAAAGGAGTAAGGATACCTTTTTGTAGCAGTACGCTTTCGAACTAACCATGCTTCAGTTAGGACTTTTAAAGGGTTGTAACGTGGCCTGGTTCACGGTTTAAGAAACAAAGGATAAAGGCTCAAATTTTATTTGTACCCAACCCAATCTCCATGATGTTCTTCAGTCCTATACTCAGTTAACTTATGCATTGAGGCTCAAATGAGTTTGGAATTGTAACACTGACATTTGTGATGGTTCAGAAACCCAAAATTTATTTGAATATTCAGTCATCTTTCTTTGTTGAGGATTCATAGTGACCTCTTTTTTCTTTTGACTTTGTTATATCTTCTTTTTGCCTGAACTGTTTATTTCAAGGTTATAGTCAGCGGGATGTCTTAATTTTTTATTAAGTCTCCTTCATAGGTTTTGACTTAGTGAGCTTTTCTTTTGCTGGATATTGACTGTCAGGTTTAATGATTACAGAGAACCATCATTAGTTGTGTACAACACAAATAATTGGCATAGTTGAGTTAACCGAGTAACTACCCTGCCCCAGGTTATGAATAAGGGTTTTAATTTGTGCGAGAATGAAAAAACTCCTACTTCATAAGCTCAAAAGGGTTGACTAGGGATTAACTTCCTTATATCTCCACTGTTTAGGAATTGAAACAATGCCTGTACATCGTCAACATAGTCTGTTCAAAAGCATACTGCATAATATTATGGTATTGTTTTCATCATCCTCCCTCTACAGGCTTATAGCTTTATCAGGAGTTAAATATCACAAAATAGAGATATGAAGCATAGTTCAAAATATAGTGAAACGAATGGATTAATTCAAGACAAACATATGCAATGCATTAATGAAAACAAAAGTTTAACATAATAGTAAGTGTTTAAACAAACAAAAGAAATTACAAATGAAAATTCAAATGTTGTCCCATCCAGTTGGCTGAATGTCTTCAATTGCAATCTGTGAACTTTCAGGAGCAGTATATTTCACCATGAAATCAAATTTACCATTTGGATGTCCCAAGGTGCCCCATATCTCAACAGGGATAGGTAGGCTTTCTTTCTTGCTACTTTGGGTAATTTGTCTGGCAGCTTTGACGTTTGATGGACGATAGTAGAATTCAATTTGACCTTCTGGTGTAACCTCGAGGATTCCTTCGTCAGTTAGGTCTTGAATCTTATTCTTCAGTGCCCAAAAGTTATTAGTGTCGTGTCCGGGACTGTCGGAGTGATACTCACACCTTGCTTTGGGATTATAGTGAGGAGAGGAAGTATTAGGATTTTGAGGAGGACTTTTCCAAGAAATTAGCTTCATCTCCAACAAGCATTGCAGAACTTGTGACATTGGAGTGCTGAATTTGATAAACTGCCTTCTACATTCCTTGTATCGACGTGGATTAACCTTCCAAGGTCTTCTTTCTTCAATTGAAGGATGATCAGGAGTAGCCTGTCTCTTTCCTTCTTTTATCATTATCTTCCTTTCAACTAAGTCGGCTTGTTTCAACGGAGGTTGATTGATGATTAGATTCCCAACTCCGTTATGTCGAAGCTTATTGACAAAGCTTCTCAACTCTTCTTGACCCTGGGCCAAACTCTGGATAAGAGTCATTTGGCCATTCATCTGAATCCTCATCTCTGTTATTGCAGCTTGTAGTTGTTTCAGCTGATCATCTTTGTTGTCCTCAGGATTCTTCTTCTTCATGTCCTTAGAGAGGAGTGCTTTCAACTCTTCTTGCCCCTTGGACAAATTCAGAATCACTTCTTGAAACTGAGCATTCTGAGCTTGAAGATCTTTGACATATTGTTCGAGAGCCATTTCTGTTGAAATAAACAACGAGAAGATAAGATATTTGTTCATAAGAAACCTGTGATGCAATGACATGGTATGTAAATGCATATGCAATGTTTTCAAGGACCGCAGGATTTAAATTTGTTTAAAAAACCAGAAAGTAAACTTTTATTAGTTAATGTTAAAATTATTTTGCCCCTTGGGCTTACAATGAAGGGAAATAAGTACGAAAATGGGGTTTTAAGTCTCCCATGGACGTTTCCTCTTTGTAAGGAGGTATGTGTTGAGGTTCCGCTCCTCGTGAAGTTGCTTGGTCAGCTCCAACACTTTTTCTTGGCTAATACTGAATTGAGCTTTGAAGGTATTTCTTTGTTCCTTCAGTTGGATCTAGGATTTCTACAATTCTTCCAGGTTAGTGGGCATGTCTGGATGAAGGATGGTATAAGGAGTATCTCCTTCTGCAACAGGTTCCATAGTAACCGGTAGAATAGAAGGATATGGCATCATAAGAGTCTGAGCACGAGATCGCACCCATATGAGGTAAGGTTCCATAGGAATGGAGTACTTTGGTTCCAGAGTCTTCCTGTCAACCTTGTTCACTTTACCCCAAGCTCGTATGAACCTTTGACGGTAACCTTGCAGATCGTTGTCGTAGTCGAACACAATTCCTTGAATAAGCATGTCATGAGGATCATTGCTCCGAGCATAACCAAACTGACGTAGAGCTAAAGAAGGATTGTAGGTAATGCCCCCTCTTATGCCAAGGAGTGGCACATTGGGGAATTCACCACAACGGTCAATGATAGTAACATTCTCCATAGATCTAAAACACCAATGAATATCTGAATGAGAAACTGACATGATCCTTTTAGACCATCTTAACCCTTGTTCATTCTTCATCACTGATCAAGGAAGGTGAGAAATAAACCACCTAGACAATAGAGGTATTAAACACATCAGAGTTCCTCGTGCCTTCATAGTACGGGTATGAAGAGAGTGTAAGATGTCTCCAAGTAATGTAGGCACTGGATTGCGAGTCAGAAATATGTTGATGGCGTGAACGTCTATGAACTGATCTGGATTGGGAAACAACACTAAGCCATAAATCAACGAGGCTAAGATCTCCTCAAAAGCATCATAACTCATAGCCTTTAGGAACACTTGAGCTTTCTCTATCAACACCTTAGCAAGAATACCCTTAACTCCGCTTCTCGTTTCTAGAACAATGTCTGACTTCTTCAGATGTAGAGCTGCAGCAATAACCTCAGGTTTAAGCTCTTTTTCCAAACCTGTGAATGGTTTCTGATCAAGGACAGGTATACCCAGAAGTTTGGAGAACTCTTCCATTGTAGGAACCAGTTGATAGTCAGGGAATGTAAAGCAGTGATGCTTAGGATCAAAGAACTGAAACAGGACACTCATCATGTCTTCATTGAACCCTGAAGTGACTAGATCCAGTAGGTGACCATGCCTCTTGATGAATTGGGAGTTTTCAGAAACTTGAGAGACCAATTCTTTAAGCTTAGGAGGTATTCCTACAAAGTTGATCCGGATAGTATTCCTACGAGCAGAAGCCATGACCTGCAACAAAGAACAAAGATAAATCCTTTGGTCCTTGAAATGGTTAGTGAAAATGTTGTGCTTATGATGTATGATGATGTTATGATGTTATGTTCAATCACAAACATGTGGCACACACAAACAAGTCACACAATAGCCCTAGGTTTGAAGGCTTGCATGAGGTTTAAAGGTAAATACCCTCCCCTGAAGTTTAGTTGGTTCATCCTGTCCTATGAAGTAACCAGGTTCTAAGGGATCTCAATATCATTGATCCTTCACAAGGGTGGTTGTTCAGTAGGCAACTTATTTGCCAACCAAAACCCTCCAAGTTTAGGATCTCAATGAGTGTAGCATCGAGTATCAACCAACTACTTTCTAAAGGCCAAGATGGGATGACTAGGGTTCTAAAAGTTAGTTAGTGTATTGACAACATATGGCAGCCTCATATTATCCTCAACTTGCTTAAGGAACATAAGCACCAACCAAGAAGTCACACTAACTATGGCCACCAGATCAACCATATCGGTATACGCCGTACAGTTTCCTTGGTCTATTGCCATTTACCTAAGGTACACTAGATCTGGGTTAGGATCTTTCACACATAAGAGCACCCAACAAGTAAAGTAAAGCAAACAAAGCAAACAAATTTAAAGTGATCTAATTCCTAAGGGTACCCCTCTTTTATTAAGTCCCCAGCAGAGTCGCTAGTTCTGTAACACGGTGGGAGAACTGACTTTAGTTAAATGTTGCGGATAGCAAGAGTTGCCACCGACTTTTATTTTATCCAAAGGAAAGGGAATAAAAGACCAGGAAAGACCTTAAAAGATTTTTGGGTTCGGGGGTAGGTTATGTAAAGGGAAGGTGTTAGCACCCTTTACATCCATGGTTATCCATGGGCTCTTAGTTACTTAGCTCACTTTAAACTGTTTTGAGAAGTGTAGTGTGTGATTAAAAATTTTCTTAAGTACTTTATAATGATCCTTGTACGGATATATATAAAGACTTTGTTTTGAAAATTTGTTTGAAATGTAAAGTGTAATGAAGTATTTTTGAAGGAAAGTGAGCAAGTACTTAAGAGGAACCTACCCTATGCTAAGTCTTTATTGTTCTTATATGTTCTTTCAATGGTAAGACTATCCCTATTATTAAGGAATAGGTAGTCATTACCTTGGATGTTAAGGGACAAACATAGGGTCATCGTATGGTCATAGAAAGCAACTTTGAGGGGTGTCTTTAGCAATTCGTAGGGACTATCATCATTTATTCGAAGGGACAAGATCATTATTCCGTAGGCAACCTCGAAGGGACTTGATCTTTTAAACTGTAGGGACTTGATGATTTTTATGAAGGGACTTTGCTTAAGACACCCCTATATTCGAGGGACTTGACCATGTTTAAGGCAACTGAGAGGGGTAACTTAGGAAGTGCAAGATGGCGATCAAAGATCGACTTACATGTGTGAGTGTTTATATTCAGTTATTTATCTTATTTTAATTATCTAAGTTCAATTTAATTATATATAAGTTATACACACCCTAAGGTTACTAACCATATAGTAAAATATTTACAAAGAAAATAAAGACGGAAAAATAGATCTATAAGTTATTACAAGGCTTTGGCAGATACATAATAGTAGGATAAAAATAAATTATAAAGCAAGAATAATAGATATAATAAAATAATAAATAAGCAATAATAATAATAATAATGAAGCAAAAAT
Organism: Lathyrus aphaca; assembly: GCA_963966055.1. Classification (NCBI taxonomy): domain Eukaryota; kingdom Viridiplantae; phylum Streptophyta; class Magnoliopsida; order Fabales; family Fabaceae; genus Lathyrus; species Lathyrus aphaca. The sequence continues at coordinate 279,312,211 of OZ014521.1, forward strand.
AATAAAGCAATATTAACAATAAAGCAATAATAATAATAAAGTAATTATAATAATAATAAAGTTAAAATAAATTAAAGGAATCACAATTAAACATTTAATTAAAAAAGAAAAAGTTTAAGTTTGACAAGTTAGATTTTTTAGAAGTTATTAGAATTAGTATAAAAAAAAGAAGTTAAGTTTAGAGAAAAACAATTAAAGATTATTAAAAAAACTTTTAATTATTTACATTATATGATTATTACTATTATAGTACAATTAAGAAAATAATATTATTAATATACAAAACATAAAGTAAAAGAATTATTAAAATTAAAATAATATTTACAAATTAAATAAATATTATAGAAAACTATTAAATTATTAAGTTAGTAGGTTATTTATAAATTATATACAATATTTTAGAATCATAATTATTTAATTATAAAAAAAAAGAAGTCAATTAGATTTTATTTACAATTGTATAAAAGAATGACAAAAATTTTAGAAGTTAAAAGAAGAATTAGAAAATTTGATTATTTGATTATTTACTTACAAAATATAATTATGATAAAAATTATATACAAAATACTATTATTATTATAAGATAAAGTTTATTGATTAATTAGTCTTTTTTTTAATTAATGATTTAAGTCCATATTGATTTTCATTCAGTTCTTGGCACGCCCTAAATTACTAACCACGCAGGGAATAATAAAAATAAATAAGGGCAAAAATTTAAAGGCAGAAAATAAAAATTCCTACACTATTACATGGCTGAGGCAGTTACATAATTATATGGCGAAAAGTAAAAATGAAAATATTACAAGTTAAAACTTAAAATATTACAAGGATGAAGCAATTACAGTGTATGAATAACATAAACATGAGTAAAAATAAGAAATAATAACAGAGTTGTTAAGGTTTGTGGAAATGTTTATGGTTTAAAGGAAATAACACGGTTAAAGTTTTAGATTTGAAATTTAGAGTTTGTGGCGGAATTGTCAAGGTTTAGGAAAAAAATCAAGGTAGTTAGTTATTTGTACAGATCTAAATATATAACATAAAAGAAAATGGAAAAAATGAAAACGACGTTGCTAACGCAAAAAATGCGATCATCGCAAATACACATAAAATGTGCGAACAGCGTATCGACACGATCCGATCTGAACAATCTAAATAATAACTTAGAATTATATATATATACATATATATATATATATATATATATATATATATATACATATATATATATATATATATATATATATATATATATATATATATATATATATATATAAACAAGACGCTACAAATATATATTCACCTTCCCACGGAAGAATTTTGCATGCAAGAATCTCATGTCTGTTTCATAAAAATAATTTTGTACTTTGTAGGAAGAATCCCTTTTCAAGATCATTTCATGTATAAAGAAAAAAAAACAATCCTGGGAAAAAAACGTAAGTATATAGAAACAAGCATATATAATATAAGAATCACACCCTTAGTTTTCTAATGCAGCAACCAATAAATCCAAATCATGTATATCACACTACCAGTACCGCGTTGCCTTTTGTCTCCTCTTTTTATTTTTATCTTTTTTCCGGTTTCTTCTAGCAGCACACAACATGAATATATATAGAGGTCAATTAGGGTTAGTGATAATGGACGTAAATATTTATTTAGGAACCCAATAAAATATTAATATAAATAATTAAATAAAGTTAAATAAAAATAGTTAAAATTAAAATAAAAAACTAATTAATCTATTTATTTATTCTAGACCCAATAAAATATTAATTTAAAAAACAAATAAAGTTTTAATAATTAAATTAGTTAAAATAAAATAAAAAAACTAATAATCCTATTTATTTATTCAAGACCCAATAAAATATTAATTTAAAAAACAAATAAAGTTTTAATAATGAAATTAGTTAAAATAAAATAAAAACTAATAATCCTATTTATTTATTCTAGACCCAATATAAAAATAAATAGACTCAAAAAAATAAAATTCGGGCACCAAAATGCTCTAAAAAATAAAATGAATACGTCAAAATAATCAGCGCGAAATAAATGACTCGGAAAAATACAGCGTTTGGTCGGATTTTGAAATAAAAATTATGACCGTTTAAACTGCTCAGACTGATCAACATATGACCAAAAATAGTCGTAAAAATATTTTTAGCATGTCAAATTAAACCACGTGAACCGCAGATTAATGTTACCGACATTTGCAAACTTAAACTTGACATTTTTTCGTCGACTAATTTTAGGCATAGTTAAAAAGTTAATTTGACCAGTCAGTTTGTAAATTCCGAGAAATTATTTCGGCTAATATTAAGACAGAAAAAAAATGTTATGCTATGATGATGATGCAAATGAATGTGAAACAAAAAAATTGGTTAGAGTTAAAAAATAGAGGGCAAATTTTGGGGTGCAACAGTGGAGTATCAAAAATGCAGAAGATCTTTGAGGGAGATTCAAAGGGGAATACAAGAAGTCCATCGAGAGTGTCGTGTGAACGGTCGAGATAAAGAGCCTCCCGAATGTTTCTTCCGTTTTCAAATGACGATTTTCGGTTATTGTACTTTTCTGATATAAGTTTTCTGCAGCCTGTGTTAATAGAAACTTCCTGTTATTAACTTTGTATTAAATGTGCACTTCCGAATTCAGGGAGTCTCCTTTTTGTAAAATATATTAATAATTCATAGTTGAGTAACAAACTCTTTCTACTTTCTGAATTTTTTGAGACTGAATTTGATAGAACCATTTCCTATCTTAGCAACCCTTTTTTTGTAGAGTGGGATTTTTAATGTAACAAAATGATAAATGGGATGGATTGGTCTTGACGATAATTTAGTGGCATAGATTGCGATTTGGGCTTGAGTACATGAATAAAAACCTGAAATAAATAACTGTTTTAATTTGTGAAATGAATCTAACAAAATGCTTGGACATGTGAATGAAAATTAGAATATGATAAAAAGAATGAATGCTACAAAAGACTAATTTTGGTTTAATAGATTTGGTTAGAAACATGGACTTTGGAAAAATGAAAGAATCAACGTTAGGAAAGATGTTTTGAGAGAGAAAAAAAAATGGGATTAGCGATTACATACGAATTGAGAAAAATGGAATTAGAAATTAAATGTGGATTGGAATTAAAATAAATTTTATAGAAAATGTAAATTAACGACAAAATATATGGTTGGGACTCAAATTGACAATTGGATTTAGTTTATGACTTTAATGACTAAGATAATCATTGGGCTTAACCAAAAAAGGATTTGAACTGAATTTATGATATGCATCCTCTTTTTTAGGCTTTTGGTGATAGATAACGAGACTAAATATGAATTAGAGACCAAAAATGGACTTCAAATTCTTGATGCGAAGATTGGCTTGACAAATGGACATCCAAACTAAATTTGTATCCTTAATAAATTCTCGTTTTTCAACCCGATTTCCCCGTCAAACCTCATTAACTTGTATTACGGGCAATGAATTATTAAGAGGGTCCCAATACCTTGATTATCACATGAATGTACAATCAGATCCCTTGTACCATAACCTAATGCCTTGCCACTTGATACCCATATATCTTCATCTGACGACCAACAGTCTTAACAAAACCTTGAGGAAACCTTGACGGTGTAGATGAGATCCGTAATATAGAAAGAAACATCATCACCAGGACATTTTAGATCCAAAACCCTAATTCCTTACCTCCTGAGGGAACAGATTAGAACAATCTCCAGTGGAGTGAAAACTATGACTCAGAAGTAAACCTTGAATCTCAGAGAGTCCCGATCCCATGTTTTAGTTGCTTCATATAAATAAGTGATTTGTTAATTATGACCTAATGAGAAAATGCGAAGAAAAATCCAGTCGAGATGAAAAATATGATGGCAAATTTTGGGGTGTTACAGCTGCCCCTATTCAATCACTGTAGACCTGAATGGATGATAGCAGTTGCTTTCAGACATTTGAGGTGTACAGGGATTGAATACCAGAAACAACCAGAAAATTTGCACTCTGTGGAAGAAGAACAGGGAAATAAACTCAACCAAATAAATTCTTCTTGGATACAATTATGATGGAAAAAATCATAAACGAGGGATGCCTTTTGAATGATACCATAGAACTACTGGCTTGCCACACTGCGGGTGGACTTTTATCAATTTACGGTTGAACTTCAAGATACTTTCCCACCCTGAGGATGGACTTTCGCCAATCTGCGGTTGGACTTCAGATACTTCACCCCACCGCAGGTGGACTTTAGAGATTTGCCACTCTGCGGGTGGACTTATGCTCACTACGGGAGACTTCTGAAACTTGCCACCCGAAGATGGACTTTGGCCAGTATGTGGATGGACTTTTGCTCACTGTGGGAGACTTTTTCCCACTGCGTGGGACTTTAGAAATTTGCCACACTACGGGTGGACTTCTGCTCACTGCGGGGGACTTTTGAGATTTGCCACCCGAAGATGGACTTTGGCCAGTCTGTGGATGGAATTTTGCTCACTATGGGAGACTTTTGCCCACTGCGGGGGACTTTAGAAATTTTCCACACTGTGGGTGGACTTCTGCTCACTGCGAGAGACTTTTGAGATTCGCCACCCGAAGATGGACTTTGGCCAGTCTGTGGCTGGACCTTTGCAGATATCAAACTTGGATTATGTTGGGTAGCATATGTTGAATGGCATGATGCCCCATGACATTGGGAATGTTATGTCTTGAACATGTCAATGAAATGACGTAAGTGCGAAAGGAGTTCCTGATGCGGAAACAATAAGTCCTTGTTGACTCTGTGGGGAAACACAATGATCGCGAATTCGATCTCAAGAAGCCCTGTGGGGATAACATCCCTGTCGGAAAAGAGCGTGAATAATTCATCTGTCTCGAATTATCACCTTTGCCAAAAATAAATTGGACTTTAGATTTGAGGACAATGCCAGGGGATACCTTGACCATTGGGGATTATCCACTCTTATGGATCTGCTGGGGAAAAGAATGATTTATCTGAAATCTGCTAGAGGAATATAAGTTACCTTAGATCTGTTGAGGAACCGAGATCAAGGAAACCAGCTGAAGGAAAAACTTTGGTGACTTTACTGGGGATATCTTCCATTCGTCTATTAGGGATGACAAAACCGAGACACGTCCCGCTGGGGAGGAAAAGAATTCAAGTTGTCTCGTGCTGGGGGATCATTTGCTTCTGTATGGATTTTACCTCAAGAGGATTTTACAAAAGACTTGGTGTCTTTAAAATCTTAGGTAACGTAACGACTACATGAATAAGCGTAATAACCTTGCTGGGGAGGTAACCATTGCTCATGCAGATGAGCTTAGAGATATAAGAAACGATGAACGAGATAATTGATTTGACGAGCGACCGCTAGATGGATAATGGACTCAATTAGTAAGAATTATGACAAGAGGGTGCCATAGGAACTTTTCAGGAGCATAACTGTCTTGGTACTCTGAATTCTGGATAGGTGCTTCCAAATGTCTGTCTTCGGGAAAGAATGAATTCTCGTGCTTTTGGGGTGGCCTGCCCCTAGTACGAGTACTTGAATAGTTTTGCACTTGACTGACTAATCTTCACTCTTGGAGAGATTTGAATCTCGAGGTGATTTCCCCAGTTTGACTGAAATTTGAAGAGATTGCTCAACGTAACTGCCCCAGATTGGCTAGCTCTTACCATGACTAGTTGGGAAAGTCCTTACTCAATGGAGCTTTTCTCGGCAAAGTGCACCTCGACATGACCATCTTTCAGAAGTTTTAGACTTCTCAACTTGGCAAGCTTAAGCTTCTGGATTGAATATCCGCATGTGAACCATTTATGATGCCAAACAAATGTATGCAAGCAAGAAATGTTTATTCTTAGAATGAAAATTCTAATGCAACACACATGTTAATCTTGATGTTTTGAAAAGGGATCGCAAACCTTAGTGAGCGAATCACTGGTTAAGATACGACATTATTTTGAATGAAAGTATGTACATGCAATACCAACAAATGTGTTTTAGCATAACTCATAGGAGTCAGGGACGCGGTCTCGTAGTAGTACGCTCTCAAATTAACCCTGTTTCAGTTAGGACTTTTGAGGGTTGTATCATGGCCTGGTTCACGGTTACAGAAACAAAGGATATAGGCTCGAAGTTTATTTGTGTCCACCCACTCTTCGTGATGTTCTCCATTCCTACGTTCAACTAGTTTTCACAAGCATTCACCTTTCATAAGGGTTTCATGTTGATTGAGGAACCATTGCTGCTATCGGTTCAAGCACCAATCAGGTTATTGTTAAGAGTCAGTCATCCCTTTACCTTTCGTGTCCGTGCCACACGACTTTGTTCTCATTTGAGGATCTTTCTTGCGTAATCCTTTCCGTCTTTCGCTTTTGCGTTATTTTGTTTATCCCTAACTTTTGCCTGGACGGATTCTTGTGAATCTTTGATTGTAAAGTCCAGCAGGATGCCCTAACTTTTTCCTAAGTCGCTTGTTTTCAAGTTTCGGCTTAGCGGGCGTTTCATTTCTCTTCTTTTTTTTTGAACAAGTTGTGTGACACTGTTTGTCTTGATTGATTTGCGAGGGTTGTGACTGCTTCTTTCTTTTGGTCGACGAGGGATAACCATTGTGGTTTTCAATCTTTGGACCTTTTAACTTGGATAACCATTGTGGTTTCTGGTCTTTGGACCTCTTGATTAGCATAGTGGAATGTAATGGATCTTCAAAAACACTCCTTTATGAAAGCCTGAACGCTTGGTCCAACTAGCTGACATCTACCCAGCCCCTGGGTTACATGTGAGGGATTTTTTTTATGCGAAAAGAAACTCCTGCTTCAAGGCTCAAAGGGGTTAGCAAGGGTCTATCTTCCTTATATCTCCAGTGTTTAGGGATTTGAAACAAAGCCTATACATCGTCAACATGGCCTTACTCGAGAGCACACAATTAGAGATTTTGCATTTTTGTTTCGTCATTCTCTTTCATAGAATTTAAGCATGACAATTGGTATTGCGATGTACACATGCAAAATTATAAGTGAATGCGAATGAATTACTTCAAGAAAAACATGTGAGTTTTATTATTGTTAACATTCAAAAGCAAACAAATTTCATACATGTAGATAAATGTTTAGCATATAAAAGAAACTACAAATGGGAATGCAGTAAAGAGACTGAATATTGTCGTAGTTGAGGAGGCTTGGCTCCGTCTAGACCTGTCAGTCTTGGATACTTTCAGTGATCAATAGCTCTTTCACGGACTTGTAATCTTCTAGTTGCAGCTGTATACCCAACCATGGCAGTCATACTTCTTCTTCTAGCTATTCTGACTCTGACACGAGACATATGAAGGAAAAAGTGAAGCTGGGGAGTAAAGTTGCCCCATAAGGTTGCTCGGAAAGACCTGATGATCTTCTGCCTACGTATCTCCATTGATCAAAGACCAATGAAGAATCAGAGCGACGTAGTTCCCCTCAATAGGGATGAAAATGAACAATGAAGAAAGGCAAACACACAAATGCCATCACTGAGAGTATTTGAATACTGATGGCTTTATTTACTTCATGAATACCCCGACATCCTGGGTGATTAACTCGAAGACTTCAACTTAACGTGGTCCATCTGGTAGAACAACCGTGACACCGGTTCCATTGTGACTAGGTATTGGATTCTGGATTACATTTGGGAGAGGAGCAAAATTGATCGCCTTGGAGTCAACTAGGTCCTGTACCTTGTTCTGAAAAGCCCAACATTTCTCAATACTGTGCCCCTGGGCACCTGAATGGAATTCACACCTGGCATTAGCATCAAAATTTGGAGGTAGATTGTCTGGAGGAGGAGGTCTCATGGTAGGAAGCTCGACCATGTTCAACTTTAGCAGCTCTAGGAGTAATACAGCATATGGACATGGGACAAGATCAATCTTACGGTCCCTTGCTCTCGCTCTTTGCTGAAACGGTCTCTGTACCTGTTGTTGCTGACCCTGTGGTCATTGTTGAACCTGTGGAGTAATAGTCACTGCAGCTGCTTGGTAGTAACCTTGAGAATGACCTCTGTCTCGGCCTCTATACACAACATTTGTCTCGCCTTCTCTTCTTCTTTGGCCATTTCCAAAAGGCTTTCTCACACCAGAAGAACTAGCACTGCTTGCATCCTGAATCTTTCCCAATTTCAGAAAATTCTCTATTCTTTCTCCAGCAATGACGATATCAGAAAAACCAATGGACGGGCAGGCGGCCAGACGATCCAAGTAAACACCTTGAAAAGTTCCCATAAACATGTCGGCCATTTCCCGATCGAGCAATGGAGTTTGAACCTGTGCGGCCAGCTCACGCCACCTCTGAGCATACTGCTTAAAATTCTCCTTAGGTCCTTGAGACAAGTTCTGCAACTAAGTGAGATTCGGAGCCATATCAATGTTATATTGATATTGCTTGAGAAATGCTTCAGCTAGATCTTTCCAGCTTCGGATAGAGACCCTGCTCAGCTTCATGTACCAGCTCAACGAAGCTCTAGATAAACTATCTTAGAAGAAGTGCATCCAAAGTTTCTCGTCATCAGTGTGAGCCGAGATTCTTCCAAAGTACGCGTGAATGTGATTCCTAGGGCACGTGCTCCTGTTGTATTTGTAAAACGATGGTGCCTTGAACTTAGGAGGGATTCTGACTCCTGGTACTAACCCGAGACTGGTTACATCGATGCCTAGGGAATTCTGACATTCCATGGCCTTGATCTTCTCTGCCAGCTCTTCATACCTGCGATAGTTGATCTCATTCATGTTTCCCATATCAGCATCCAGTAGAGTGAACTGGTCCTCTTGATTGTCTTCTAAACCTGCATTACGTGCTGCGGTCCTATTTGGATTAGGCTCTCTGTTACGAGCAGCATTAGAATCCACATTCTCAATCGGTATTCCAGTATTAACATTCCCATGGGGTTGCTCAACCATCATCCTGAGACGCTCCTGGTTCTGGGCCATGCCAGTCATCATTTCCATGAACTGATCCATCCTTTGTCGGAGCTCATTGAGATCAGTCTGCATTCGTTCAGACATCCTTACTCGATTTCTCTTAGTCGGATATCGGTGAACACGTTGACCAGCTATATTGCCTGCAGTTGAACAAGTTAGAAATTCTGGGTAACCTACAGAAACACAAGAATATGATATGCAGAAAATGAATGCTTATGGCATGTCGATTCAATCTTAGGGCATTCCATCCCCTGATTCCAGTTTTTTTGTGGGTTTGATGAAAACAGAAGCTCTTTTTGCTGCAAATAACAAGCAGTGTTGATAATTAAGGTGTGTGTGTAGCAGACGTGTCAAACAATTCTGAGAATACGAAGACCAACGTGTTTTGCAAGCGTGTCAGATGTGTCAGTGATCATAAAGAGGGAGCACACAGAATGATAGTAAAGAGATCTTTTTATGATAAGAACTTGTTGATATAGTCAAAACACCCAAAGCATGGATTCAAACAGAAGTGCAATAAAAGGATTCCATCAACAGTCCTGATGGTAATCCCACAACATACAAGCAAACAGAAAGATGTTTTTGTCAATGCGATCCTCTATCTAAATATGAGTACACAATCGGTCCTGCCTTTGGAACTTCTGCCAACTCCTTCGTCTGCGCCTGGTTGTCCTCAACCCTCTTCAGCTTCTTCTGATAGTTGATCATCATTCGCTTGTAATAAGAAGCTTCCTCTCGGGCTTTAGCAAGTTCTTCATCCTTTTCTCTCAACTTATCGGCCATCTCTTCATCTTTCTCTTTTAGCTTACTCACGATCTCCTCAGCTTGAATTTTATCTTGTTCCTCTCTTTTGATCCTGTAAGCAGCATGCCTCTTTTTCATGTTCTCGAACATCAAGGTCTTTTGATCTAGTTTCCTTCTAGTGTCAATGTGTTCCTTGGAAGAACTCCTAGTAGCAAACTCGAACCTCGCATACCGAGCTAACTCGACTTCACACTGTTTCCTTGCAATAACATGCTTCTCAACATCTTCTTGAGCTTTCCACGCAATCTCAAGTCTGGCGTGATTAGCCTTAGCAAGCTCTCGACTCAACTGTGCATTCTCCTTTGACAAGCTGTCTCTTTTCGTCTTCACCTTGTTGAACTCTTCAATGCTAACTGTGGTAGGCTTTTCAATGACCGTGGGATATAGAAGATGCGTAGGCCCAAATGGTAATAGTAACACTTTAACCCTTTCTCTTAGCCATTCTGCAAACGGTGGATACATTCGACAATTCCCTACTCCCAAAGTCTTCTTCCCTCTTGTCTTTCGACTATGCCAAGCATTAGAAGCTTTCTGAGCAATCTCGAATCCATCGGTTGATTGGAAGTACAAGGACTCTGTGATGTCCATAGCGGCTGGTGGTTCCTTTAAGGCGTACCCGAACTGTCTAACCGTGAGGGAAGGGTTATAATTAATTCCCCCTTTCCTCCCGATCAATGGAACATTAGGGAATCCTCCGCAACTATGAAGAATGTCAATGCATCGCAATCCCTGATTAACCTAGACAATGTCCTTTGCTTGCAAGCCCATCAATCTTTCCGACCATTCAAGAGTGTTCTTCGTCCTCTCAAAAAGCTCCTGATTGTGGAAGAAAGCGTGTGAACCACTTATAGAATACAGTCGCGCAACAATTCAACATTCCACCCCTTCGCTTCTCATTCTTATAATGCACAGAATGGTAGAGATCACCTAAGAGAGTAGGAACATGATTCTTTGCTATGAAAATGCGAATAGTATCGACATCCACGAAGTTCGGCATGTTCGGGAACAAAGTGATTCCATAGATACACAAATCTAGGATCGCATTGAAGGTACTCCAACTTTTTTCCTCAGCTGCTTTAGTAGCCTCATCTAACAAAAAACTCAAATGATATCCTCGGAAGCCTCCTTTGCTATCAATCCGGTCTTCCAATAATGACTTGCTCAAATAAAGAGCAATTGCTACATCTTTGAAGTCGGGGTCAATCTTGGACCCAAAGAATGGTGCATAGTCCTTCACGGAAACTCTCAGGATGCTCGAGTACTCCTCTAATGTAGGTGCCAATACGAAATCAGAAAGTACGAAACATCTAAGTTGTGGATCATAAAACTGTAGCAACATGTGCATCCCTTTGAAGGCGTAGTCACTGATAGGCTCTATGAAATACAAAATCCACCCGTAATCCTGCTTGAAGATATTGAGAACTTATGGAGGAGCTAAGGCTTTCACCTTGAGGATTTCTTTCACAATAGGCTGATGAACCTTGTAGGAGATAATACACTTGGTCTTTTTCTTGGATTCCATGCTCATAGATCAATACCCACAACTAGAATCAAGGATGTGATATGTAGCCCTGCAAATGAATAAACATGCGTTAGGAATGCAAGTATGCGGATGATGTGATGCAATGCAATGGCATGTGATCACTGTTGCATATACTGCGCATTGTTGTACTGCCTTCTGATTTTCCTGAATACCAATTGTCAAGAATACCAGATCATAAGTATGTGTCAAAAGAAAACCCAAGTATCAAGAACAAGGTAGGTTGAAGGTTAGTTTTCCTGCAATCCTGTAAACCCCTCCCAATCTCACGGGTGTGCTACTACGGGTCAACATCACGGACTCTCAAAGCCGAGTAGCAATAATACGTTCACCATTTCCGAAAAATGGTTCATGACCAAATCAAGGAATTGGTTTGGCATTATGTACTACCCAGGGAGGCCTCAGCTGAGTCCGGAAAAACAAGCATCCCTCATAAGCTCCCGGCTTCAAGCACTGAAGTCGAGAAACAATAATACATTCATCCTGAAGGGCACAATACTACCGTCATACAACCAGTTACTTTAACTAGGTTCCTATGAGAGAACAAGGTCATCCTATGCGATTTCCTAGTGGGCCCTCGGGTGCGAATGGGTTTGCCACAAAATGTGGTCTGCCACAGTCACCACTGGAGAGGGTTGTTTCCACTAAGGTCCTCGATGATCGGTTACCAGTGTTAGCAACTCAGGTAGGAACATTCTATGGTCTGCCTAGGCAGTATAGAACATATCCCAAGAGAGCCTGATCTGGGTGTGGGACTCGTGAAAACTACGCGTGCTCAAGACCACGCAAGCCACACGACTGCCCACTCTAAATCCTATGTGTATACTCAAGCCGGGTATTTGGCTTATCTCACAATATTCCCATCCCGCTAAGGAAAACCAGAACAGCCAGTACAGTACATGCCAGCATATGCAACAATAAGGTAAAGTGCAAAAAGCTGTAAATAAAACTGTAAAGTAAAGCGATAAACTGTAAACAAAACAGTAAAGCTAAACTAAAGCATAACAACAAATGAATAAACACCCAAAGAAAACAGAAACAGACAAGCGCTAGGATTGACTCTCAAAGGAGAAACCAGAGATTCCGGGTCCCCAGCAGAGTCGTCAGCTGTCGCTCCCGGGATTTTCATCCTAGTACAAACGCGAAAGTGGCGCAGAAAAGGTAGAGTCGCCAGCCAGACATTTTTATCCCGAAGGAATGGGAAAGGTAATGTTGCACAAACCTAAGGAAGAAGGAAAAGGACGAGGCCTTGCGAACCAAAGATCTGGGTCCGGAAGTCGGTTACGAATTGGGAAGGTATTAACACCCCAATCCGTCTGTCGTACCCGACGGGATCCACGCTTATAAGTCTGTTTCAAAGGGTGAAAAAATAATATGTTGTTTGAATAAAAGAATGGCTATCTGGAATGGAATGTAAAATGAGAAAAGATTTGGAAAGAAAAATGGAAAGAAATAGGGAAAATGTAGGGAAAATGAATGATTGTGCGCGAATGGGCCCTACCCCACTGCCTACGTACCTCATTGGGAAAATGAGGATCAGAGTCGTCGTAGTTCGTCTAACTAAGGCGGTAACTATTTATTTGTGATTTTTAGGATGACGTTGCCATAGCTCTAGCTCGGGTGTTACTGGCTCTGACTCGAGGGTGTTTACCGTATCGCTGTTTGAACTGTCGAGACAAGTAATATTCGTCCGCAAGGAGTATGAGATGAGAGGAGAAGACGTGACGTCTTGGTTTATTGTCTTTTAGAAGAAGTGTTTTGAATTTGTGTTTATCGTATGTACAACACTAAAGACTATGATACAGGAGCGAATTCTTTCCAAGATCGCCCCCAATGGAATGTTTGTAAAGCATCCTAGAAGACTGGAGGAGACCTCCACTACTCATTTCCCGTATAGCTTAAGGCTCGTGGCGCATTGTACACATTTTCCTTTATTAAGTGTTTTGATTTTTCTTTAAGATGAGAAGTGAGACTCAAGTTGCAAAAGGAAAAAAAACTCTAAGGGAAACTAGACTTACCCTAAGTTAGTTGAGTTTAATGGTGACTTATGGTTAGTGAGGTTTGAAAGATTAAATCTACCTAAGGATATTAGACTAGAAATACGAGCACAAAAAGTAATAATGAACAGTATGGTCCTCCTAAGTCATGGTGGGTAAAAACGTGTATGAAATGTAAATGGGATGAAACGATGGATCAGGTGGGTCGATTGCATGGTGCTGAGATGCACGACTTATGGTGTGCAACATACAAGGCTTGATTTTGGTGTAATGGAATGGAACGATGGTAATCAAGGAATCCTAAAGTCACATGAAACTTTATTTATTTATTTGAAAATTTACTCGACGTTGGATCGAGTCTTTATTTTATTTTTGAGATTTGGTTTTCTATCGATTCGTTTTATCTTTTCTACCCTAATTATGAAAACTATACAAGCATACAAGTTCTAGGCTATTGCATCACAAAGTACAAATCACAAAAATATAATCGAGACATAATAAACATAATCCAAGTCCATATGCGAATCCTCAAAAGATACCTTACACAAAAAGAGAATGTTAGTAAATGAAATGAACATGAATATGCAACAATACGATGGAAATGAATTAAGATAACAAAAATATCAAAATTCCTGGAAAAAATATGAAATTAATTCCCTAGGGTCTCTAACCTGATTATAACATTGTGTTAAAAAATCTCCTAAAAATTCAAAGTCTAACTATGTCAAATGGTCACTTAAATTTATCTAAGATTCAATCACAATTTTATGCAAACAACACTACCAAAACAGTGGATAAAATGGCCTAAAAAATACACCAAAAATATTTCCAGGTACTATTATTTGTCTTCTAATCATAGCAAAATGAATGGGTCAAAAATATTACAGGAAGTGGGAGAAATAAAATGTACAAAATTATGTGTTTATGAGAGAATTCAATCTAAAATCAATTAAATGGAAAATTGAAATTAAATGGAAAAATGACAAAATTTAGAAAGTAAAAATGTAGAAAGTTTCTAAAATGAGTTATAAACCTCCTATAACTTTTGTGGAATTTAATTATGATTTTTAATATTTTTTATGGATTTAAATTGAAATAGTATATAAAAAAAGAAAATTAAAAATAAAGGAAATAGGAGGGGTGAGAATAGAAATAATTAGTTAAAAGAAAACAAATGGGTCTGCTTTGAGGGGTGCAAATAGCAGCAAGAATGGGACCAAGGCGCTGGACTTAAAGGGTGTATATTATGGACTTCAGTCAACCTTTGTTGACTTTCTCTGGGACGTTGGATTTCAAGACCTTCAAAGTAAACTCATCTGAACGCCATTAATGAAAGGTGCATGGCAACACCGCAGGGAGACACGCACGGGATCACCCTGGAAGCCACCTAACGGACGGTGACAAGTGTCACCGTCGGAGTGGACCCTAAGGAGAAGAATCTTATCCTAATTTCGAATTAACGGTGGAAATTAAATGGGTATTAATTTGTTTTTATGAGCTTAAATTTTCTTTATTATCCTTAATCTCTATTAAACATAACATAAGTTTTGTATTCTAATTAAAACAACATAAAGAGTGAAATCTGAAGAAAAAACTAAAACCCTAAACTCTTCTTCTTTCTCGCCGACCCATATCTCATCCCTCCATCTTCTTCATTCAACAAACCTAATTTCGCCGCCGCCGCAAGACTGCTTCACCAACGAAGCTTCACCCTCCACACAACCTCATCCTAATTCTCCTTTTCACCTCCTTCGCTAACCTAACCCTAACACCGTATCACAAACCGAAAAACCTCGCCTTCTAACAAGAACGCCTAATCTAAACACCTTTAATCGGCACAATCAACAAGACCCAAAGATCGCTACATCTGAATCATAGCAAACAAATAATACCTTGCGCTTTCGACGTCGGCGAAGGTTCCGATGGATAACTTCAGCTTGTTGACGAGGAATCTTCGAAGAAGAACGCAACACGGATGCTAATCGATGAGCGAAGACGCTTTCAAGTGATTCGGGGTTCAGGTACGATTTGATCTCTCTCCTCCTTCTTCCACCCTTGCTCGTGATTTGAATTCACTGTTCAATGTGCTGACTCTTGTTGTTGACCGTATTCTTGATTCCAAACCGCAATGATGATTTCATAACCCTCTTCAGGTCGAAGATTAAGATGGTGAGGCCGATGAACTTTTGATGATGCTTTGGCCTCTCTGTTTGCAGAATGTGAAGATTAGTGGTGATTAGAAGATGGTGATTGAATAATGGATTGAAGGTTAGTGATGTAGATTCGAAAATACGAGCTTTGAAGATTGTAGAGAGATTAAAGAATGGAGGAGGAAGAAGAAGTTTCAAAGATTATGCCAAAGGTGTGTTTCTTGCTCCGTTTTTTTCTTCCGATCCCTTCTTCTATTTCCTGACTGCGAATTTTCCATTATTGCTTCAGTTTTAATGATGCGCGATTGAGAATTATTGATGTTTCTTGCAGGTATTAGACAAAGCTGGTTGTTGATGATGAAAAGTGTGATGCGGAAGTGGTTTTTTATTGAAGATTAAAGAAGATTGAAGTTGATGAAGTTGAAGTTGGAGAATGAAGGTGTTAGAGAATTGGAGAAGAAAGAACAGGATAAGATGAAGAAGGATTCAAAAATGAAATTGAGGGAGAAGATGAAGTTGAAGCTGAGCAAAATCCGAAAAATATGAGAGACTAAAGAAAGAGTGAAGTTTATGATTTATAGAGGATCAATGGGGATTTCTCAGGTAAAAATCGGTTACCTTTCTGTTTGAGTTTGTTAGAGTTTGTTATAACTGAAATTTTTGGCAATTCTCTTCCTCTTTTTCTGAGTTTTCTCAGTTATTTCTTTATTCTGAAGTTGTATTGTTCTGTTAAAGTTTTTTTGTGTGAATGGTATCCTGATTTCTCTCTTTCGCCTTTTCTCTTTTGGTGTGCCCTGATTTCAGTTTTGTGATCATGGTATGGAGTATAAAGATTCGGAGATGATAGGAGGAGAGTATATCGGTTTGAAGACGATTTATTAGGAGGTTTGAAGATGATAGGAGGAGCTCATGAATTATGCAGGGGGAGTATCAAAAATGCAGAAGATCTTTGAGGGAGATTCAAAGGGGAATACAAGAAGTCCATCGAGAGTGTCGTGTGAACGGTTGAGATTAAGAGCCTCCCGAATGTTTCTTCCCTTTTCAAATGACGATTTTCGGTTATTGTACTTTTCTGATATAAGTTTTCTGCAGCCTGTGTTAATAGAAACTTCCTGTTATTAACTTTGTATTAAATGTGCACTTCCGAATTCAGGGAGTCTCCTTTTTGTAAAATATATTAATAATTCATAGTTGAGTAACAAACTCTTTCTACTTTATGAATTTGATAGAACCATTTCCTGTAATCTTGGCAACCTTTTTTTGTAGAGTGGGATTTCTAATGTAACAAAATGATAAATGGGATGGATTGGTCTTGACGATAGTTTAGTGGCATAGATTGCGATTTGGGCTTGATTACATGAATAAAAACCTGAAATAAACAACTGTTTCAACTTGTGAAATGAATCTAACAAAATGCTTGGACATGTGAATGAAAATTAGAATATGATAAAAAGAATGAATGCTACAAAAGACTAATTTTGGTTTAATAGATTTGGTTAGAAACATGGACTTTGGAAAAATGAAAGAATCAATGTTAGGAAAGATGTTTAGAGAGAGAAAAAAAATGGGATTAGCGATTACATACGAATTGCGAAAAATGGAATTAGAAATTAAATGTGGATTGGAATTAAAATAAATTTTATAGAAAATGTAAATTAATGACAAAATATATGGTTGGGACTCAAATT
Source organism: Lathyrus aphaca (assembly GCA_963966055.1). Classification (NCBI taxonomy): domain Eukaryota; kingdom Viridiplantae; phylum Streptophyta; class Magnoliopsida; order Fabales; family Fabaceae; genus Lathyrus; species Lathyrus aphaca. Next base: position 279,329,345 of record OZ014521.1, read on the forward strand.
GACAATTGGATTTAGTTTATGACTTTAATGACTAAGATAATCATTGGGCTTAACCAAAAAAGGATTTGAACTGAATTTATGATATGCATCCTCTTTTTTAGGCTTTTGGTGATAGATAACGAGACTAAATATGAATTAGAGACCAAAAATGGACTTCAAAGTCTTGATGCGAAGAATGGTGAAGATTGGCTTGACAAATGGACATCCAAACTAAATTTGTATCCTTAATAAATTCTCGTTTTTCAACCCGATTTCCCCGTCAAACCTCATTAACTTGTATTACGGGAAATGAATTATTAAGAGGGTCCCAATACCTTGATTATCACATGAATGTACAATCAGATCCCTTGTACCATAACCTAATGCCTTGCCACTTGATACCCATATATCTTCATCTGACGACCAACAGTCTTAACAAAACCTTGAGGAAACCTTGACGGTGTAGATGAGATCCGTAATATAGAAAGAAACATCATCACCATGACATTTTAGATCCAAAACCCTAATTCCTTACTTCCTAAGGGAACAGAATAGAACAATCTCCAGTGGAGTGAAAACTATGACTCAGAAGTAAACCCTGAATCTCAAAGAGTCCTGATCCCATGTTTTAGTTGCTTCATATAAATAAGTGATTTGTTAGTTATGACCTAATGAGAAAATGCGAAGAAAAATCCAGTCGAGGTGAAAAATATGAGGGCAAATTTTGGGGTGTTACAGCTGCCCCTATTCAATCACTGTAGACCTGAATGGATGATAGCAGTTGCTTTCATACATTTGAGGTGTACAAGGATTGTGTCGCTCCCGATGATTTGCATCCCGGTACAAGCGTGAACGGTCGACGAAGAGAGAAGATGAAGATGAACTGAATAGAGTCTCCAGCTAGGCATTTTTATCCCGAAGGAAAGGTAATGCTGCATAAACCTGGAAAGATATGGATAAGACGGTCGCGAACCAGAGAAACTCAGAAAGGGGGTTGGTTACAACCTGGGAAGGTATTAGCACCCAGATTGTCCGTCGTACTTGACAGGATCCACGCTTGAAATTTTGTGTTTAAAGGGGTAGTGTCTGTGCTATCTGTATGCAAAAGCTGGAAAAGGATATACAAGTGTCAATGCAAGAAAGTGAAGTGAGGTGCTCAGGAATGAGGCTTAAAGGATAATGCTGAAAGAGGGGGAAAACACATAGACTTTTGTTCGATAACAGTTAAGTTATGCCTACGTATCCTCTCGTGAAATGAGGAAGTCAGAACACCGTAGTTCGACTCAAAGAGACTGAAAGAATTGACTGTGAACTGCTTACTTGTCTATGCTCAAGTGTATGACTCGTCTGGCTCGAGTGCTAATTGTCTTGCATTAGACGGAAGAAGCAAGTTATCGTTTGTGAGTAAAGATGATGAGAAAAGAATCCCGGAGGAGACGATTATTGTTTGTTTTTGTGTTTTCAATCTTTTATTGCTTTTTTTTTTGTCATAAGTTAATGAGCTTAAGCCTAAACCAAGGGTTAGTAAACTCATCATATCCTCCCTTTGATTAGGGATAATGAGAATACCTTAAGTATGAGATAAACACCTCAAACTTAATTACCATGATGTAGGATTAAGATTATTAACCTACTTGTGATTATTTAGATGTTTTTTGTGTTTTTGTTTAGTGTTAAGTAATGAGTTTAAGCCATAATCAAGGATTTAGTGGACCCATTACACCATCCTAATAGAAGGATAATAGATGAGCACACTTAAGCTGAGGAAGATACCTCAACTTAATCCATGATTAGGGATTAACCTCATGACAAAACAAACCTTTGTTAAAGTGGATTTTAAATAATGGTAAGATCAAGAAGTGAATTTTATGGTTGGTAAGACAACTTGAGGGGGACTTGTCCATTAACACTGGGATTAGTCCTTCTTAACCAATTAAGGAAGAATTAGAACCCTAATGCAAGGCCCAAGTTACAAGTTAATGTCTTAGTGATTATTAAGATGGATTGATTAAGAGGTTTAAACAAATTATGGATTTAACACTTAGGATTAAAGTTATACACTCCATCCTAAGAGAAGGATGCAGGCATAACCCTAATCACAAAGTCTTAAAGCCTTAAAGGTTTAGTCTCTGATTATGAGATGAGAAAAGAGACACAAAGAAGAAACAACGGTAAAAACTAAAGGGGAACTAATAAAAACCCTAATTATTGTCATGCTTGGATGTTCCTATGGTTTGTAAGGCTTGCAAGAGATCTTCAGAGAAGCCACCAATGGAAGAAGCAGATTAAAGGAGGAGAAGCAGAAGAAACAAGTTACTTACTTCATTGAAGAAGATAAGTAACTTGGAGAAAGAAAGTGAATGATGAACATGAACGCGCAAGCTCACTCTAAAGCAAAGAAAAATGCAGCAATGATGCATAAGAAGAATGAGAAGAGAGATGAGAAGTGAAGGCAAATTCACTTCTCAAATTACTTACCACCTGAAATGTTAGCATAAAGAAAGGAATGAAATGAAAATGAAATGTATGCAAGGATGCAAACCAAAACCAGAAGCATATACATGATGTAAATGATGCCATGAGATGATGCAAAGACATGTCAAGTGCAATGGATGATCATACAAGGGATGGAATGCAAAGGATGCATGCTTTGAAGTTTGAAAGTTCATGAAAGTTCATGGAATGAAATGAATGCACATCATGGAAAATGAATGAAGAAATGATCAAGCATGATTCTAATGTGTCCTATGATGTCTTATATGTTATGTGAATGCAAGAAATGTCATGGCAAGTTCATGTATGGATGCATATGCAAGATGTATGTAAATGAACATGAGAAATTAGGGTTTTAATGCAACATGAGATGCAAAAGTCAAAAACAGAAGCAAATCATAAGATAAAAAATTTCAACTGAACTCAAAGGAACCCTAACCCCATATGATATCACACCCCAAAGGAGGAGGTCTAATTCTTAACCTAAAGAAAGTTGTGATTTTTCTAATTTATCTAGGGTTTTAAGGTACCTTAAGAGGAAAAATGCAAATCAAATGGAAAATGAAAGATATATTTGTGACAAAAATATGCTAGACACTACATGCTATATGAAGATCAATGCAAAAAGAACCAATGTCAAACCCTTCATGGTTAGGCAGAAAAGAATTCTTGAAGTTAGGGTTCAAAAATGGGATTTTTATGAACCCTAAATTCAAGAAAAATGTCAAGATTGAAACAAAACCAAAAAGATATTGGTATGAATGTTTTGACAATGTTTCTAAATGTCCTAAGATGCAATGTGGATTTTTTTGGAATTTTTAGAAACCTAAATGATATTTTAATTAATTAATTTCCATTAATTAATTAAAATAAACATTTAAATATTTTTAAAATGGTTTTTTAATGTAAAAATTAAAAATTAAAATGATTTTGGGTGAAGAAAGATATTTGAATTAAAAATGCAGAAGGAAAATATTTTTAGAATTTTCTAAGTATTTTAAATTAATTATGCAAGAAAAATGATAAAAAATGAAATAAAAATTGAATTAAGTGAAAGTATGTTGATCTGATGGACAGGATTGAACCTGGGGTATTTCCTTTGACCACGCGCGCTATCCAATGGCTATAATTCAAACTGAGTTAATTTTAATTAATTAATTAATTAATCATAATTAAACCTAAGTGAACGCATCTGAGCCTTTCATTACACACGGGAAACATTGATCAAAGGGCTGAGATTCAAAGTTCCCTAATTACGCAGCTTAACCCTAATCTGAACCCTAAACACTTTCAGGTGACCGGAACAGTGTTTCGGTCATCTTCTCCGGTGAACTCAAAATCAAACTTCTTCCCTAGGTCATTTCTGGAGCTCTAAAGCTCCAGATCAACTCCTCTCGCCTTCCTAAACCTAAATCTACCCTCAAAACAAATTTATTCTTCATCAATCATGTGAATCAAACAAAAACATATTTCACGGGCAAAGTTTCAGAGGTTCAATACAAGCTTATTTCTCACTCTTTTCGAAAGTAAATACATCATGATGATCAGCAAAGCACAAGGAACAATCTAAGAACTTAAAATAGCATTTCTGGAAAATTTGTTCTTGAGGTTACCTGAAGTGAAGCTTTCTCAGTTTGGAGCTTTTGGACCTCCTCTTTTGTGAAAACTCACTCCAATGATCCCTCTGATGAAGCTTTGATGCTTGGAAGGAGTTTGTAATGGCTGAAATGAAAGCTTACACTCTTGCTGGCCAGAAATCGTGTTTCAGTTTTGGGGGGTTTTTGGTTACAATGAAGGGTGGGAAATGATCCTTTGATGAAGCTGAGTTGATTGATGAAAAGAGTTTGAAGTTTGAGTGAGTGTGTTGTGAGTTTCGAAAGCTTTTGCAAATGGGGTGATTTTTGTGAGCTTGGGCAATCTGAAGTGTTAGGCTTGTGTAATGTGTGTTATGAGCTGTGTTTGATCCACATAACAAGCATTGATAGGTCAGAGAAGTTGTTGTGGCCTATGGTGATTGGTATAGGCTTTCTTGCACAAAGTCAACAAAACTTGTACTTGAGGTATGGGCTCTCTTGAAGCTAGCTTTTTGGCTTGTCCTGGCTCAGCAAGGATCAAGGAGAGCCATGGAATTGAAATTGTGGTGATTCAGCAAGTGGAAGCATGGTTATGTATCATTTTGCAATTTTCATGAAGTTTGACCCTTTTGTGATTTCTTTATGGGCAAGGCATGAAAACTTGAGATTTTTGGGCCAATTCTGACTTTTAGGCAATGCACTATGTTGGTATGATGCATATAAGTGTATTAGAGGTCACAAAATGGCTTGGCAAGTGGTTTTGCAAAAAATCCTCTTTGGTGTATTCTTGAAAATTATAGGATTTTTGCCAACTTTGCAAGGCCATAACTTGAGTTCAATAATGAATTAGAACTTGTTCTTGTACTTTTTGAAAAGGGAATGATCCAATCTACAACTTTCATGACCAACAATTTTTATTTTGAAGTATTTTTGGTTGAGAAAGAGGAGGTTGAAATACTTTCCCAAAATGGAAAGTTTACATTACAAGTCATTTCCATTTTTGGCAACTTTTTGTTTAGCTCAATTTTCTTCAATTTTGTGAACTTCCAAGAACTTCAATGATTAAATAAAGATCATATAACTTCAATTTGATGAAAAATCCCCTTGGTTTCCATTGTTGGGGGCCTCAGATGCCCTGATTTTGCTCTGACTTGCTCAAGAAGTTACCCAGTGAACAGATGACTTCCACAATGAATTTCTTCATCAAACTTGGTACACATGATCCTTACAACATATTGAGACCATTAGAAACAAGAATGATAAAAAAAATTGGAGTTATGGCCTCTGAAACCAAAACCCTAATTTTAGGTCATCTGTGTAGTGAAACCCTAGCTCTGGTTCCATGCTTTGCAAGTTCTTGTGATTGTTTGAATTCCTTGATCTTTGAGGGCTATAATATGATGATTGAACATACATGGACCCTCTTGGAATGATTGGAAGCCTTTGGAGTGGCTCAGATGAATCTTTGGATTGCTCAAATCACAAACCCTAGATGCAGATGAACTTGAACTAATGCAGTAAAACAAAAATGCAATATGAGATGGTATGTTTAAACTAATGCAAATATGAAAGATCACAAGCCATGGTGTGAACTTAGTGAGGGAAAATTTGGGGTGTTTACAGCTGCCCCTACTCAAACATGAGTTAGCTGTGCAGGATGTAAGCGTCTGGCTTAACAGACAAACAAGATAACTTGTGGTTGAATACCAAAGACAATCCGAAATTTGCACACACTGGGGAGAAGAAGAAAAGGGATATAAATTGTAAAAAGGCAGTACAATATGATTATAAAGGGCGGGCGATGGAGGACGACCATCGAGCAAAGGACGACTGCTGGGGATAAAGCAATGACGGGGAAGGCCGACATGCTGGGGTAATAAAGAGATCATGATGGGGACGGCCATCAAGTTAAGAAACATGGTTTTCTGGGATTATAGTAAAGGCAATGATGGGGGACGGCCATCGGATTTGCAAAGTAAGGTAAACAATGATGGGGACGGCCATCGGTTCAAAGAATAAATGAAATATTGATGAGGGACGATCATCAAAAGGTGAAGGACGATCACCTAGCAGGAGATGGCTGCTCTTCATCACGACATAGGACGAATGTTGGATAGAAAAAGGTCGACGATGGGGACGGCCATCGGATAAGCATGATAAAGGACGATCATCAAGAGGTGAAGGACGATCACCTAGCAGGGGGCGGCTGCTACATATCACGACATAGGACGAATGCCGGATAGGAAAGGGGTTCCAATAATGGAGACTCCGTTGGGGAAAGGGATGAGGGACGGTCATCCAAAGGTGAAGGACGATCACCTGGCAGGGTACAGCTGCCGGAAGTATCATGACATAGGACGAATGTCAGATAGAAGAAAAGTTGCTTCGCTGGGGAATGGTAAACACGGACGAGTGCTTACACTTAAGAAATAAAAGGTATAAGTGCTTTGACGCTGTGTATAGATTAAAGATGCGGACGAGCATCCTTAAGACTATGATACGGACGAGTATCGATAGAAACAAACGCTGACGCGTGTTCAGAGATGATGGTACGGGCGAGTACCAAATGGTTAACAAAGAACACGGACGAGTGTCGAATCTGTGGGGAATAACTGTATACAAGATACGGACGAGTATCTGTATAAGTATGAGCAAGTATTTTGGAGTATGAGCAAGACACAAACGAGTGTTCGACTTGCTGGGGAAAAGTGACACGGACGGGTGTCAGAAGAGAAAATGTATAAGTTATGGACTTATGAGTGTATGAGGGTGTAAAAGGTGTTTCAGCGACCGGCGGGGATAAGGTGACACGGACGGGTGTCAACAAGAGTGTATTATAAACGAGTGTTTGGTTTGCGACAAGTGTTTGGCAACCATGTTGGGGAAAGGTGACACGGACGAGTGTCAAAAGAGAATGTATTTGTATTCAAAAAGGAGGTTTATGGCTTATATCTACAGGGGATGATATGACACGGACGAGTGTCGGAAGAGCGTATATAAACATGTATCTGTGTCGGAGAGTGCAAAGGGGACGCTTTGGCTTTCTGTGGGGAGATTGAGATGACACGGACGAGTGTCGAGATGAACATGTTATGGACAAGTATTCGTGCTTGAGAGTGCAAAGGGGACGCTTTGGCTTTTATGTGCAAGGGATGTATTTTGTATATTGCTGATGAGGTATTGTTGGTATTTACAGGTGACTGGTTCGAACCTGACTTGTGATCATGCAAATGTTTGATTTTTTCCGTAATGCTCCGTATTAGACGGAATGCTAAGCTTTATGGGGAAAGATGATGTAAATGCTATGATTATGCAAAAGAAACCGATCCGGGATTCGGATCCCGCTGCTATGAAGATCTCTGACTGATCTGCTTGGAAGGATATCCCAGTTGGGGATGAGATCATTGGTAGATCTGATAAAACATATAGTTCTTCTTGGGGGACCAGATCACTGATAGATAAATCCTGGTAAGGAGAAGACCTAGCTGGGGATGAGGATACTTCTTGTCACTTTGTTGTGTGAGAATTTCAGGCATTGCTCTTTTGGGGAGAGGCTGGAACTCTGCGGGGAGCTGGTTCCCTTGTGTTTGGGAGACCTGACATTCTGTTTGAGAGAGGAAAGATCACTAAAAGATCCTCCTAGAAACATATGTGGGGATCCCGGCTGGGGATGAGGAGGCTTTGACAACTCTGTTGGGGGAAAAGCATTTCAGATGCTGCTTGGAGAGGATGTGCTGGGGAAAAGTGCTTGGCTTGCCCTACGTTGCGTATTTGAATACCTGCAACCTGTTAAGACAAAGAAACGCACGAGTATCCCGAGGTATACCTTATCGGATTTCGTCATAGGAGTTAGGTATTCCTGAGAGTAAATACATTTCCTGCAAGCATCTAATTAGAAAGGCACATCTGTTTTATGCAAATATTATATCATGGATATTGGACATTTTGCAAACGAAACAAAAATGTACGGAACGAGGTGTGACTGAAAATCTGATTTTATTAATCTGGGTGCCCTGAATTGGCAAATACAGTCAAAGAAACAGATCCCCTGGAATGAGGAGATTGTTACAAATTGAAAAAGTAAAAGTGTTGGCAACGTTGACGACGCTCCATTGAGCTCCCTTTGCTATGACCTGTATGACCTTGACGTTCTTCATATCTTGCTTTCTGAAGAAGGTTGATACTGACTAACACTTTGACCTTTCGAAGTTTGCCATGTTGTAAGTGATACAGACGAATTCAGAATGCAGTTGTTCGCTTATTCCCTTATTTTGCGTGGATCGCCCTTTCGGGTTTTCAATCCACCGGGATACCCATTTTTGCATGAGCTGTCCAATGCGGCTTTTCAACTCAGCGGGTGTACACATTTTTTTTCAATTTTCCCTTATTTTTGCCCGAGTCTTTTATTCTGTTTTTGACTCGCTGGGATGCCCTATTTTTGCCTGGACTTACATTCTGTTTTTATGTCCAGCGGGTATTTTATGCGAAGTATTTTTTAACTGCATCTGAATTCACAGGTGTCGCTCCCCGGATTTCCATCCTGGTACAAACGCAAAAGTGGCGCGAAAAAAGAATAGAGTCGCCAGTCAGGAGTTTTTATCCCGAAGGAACGGGAATGGTAATGCTGAACAAACCAGAAGAAAAGAAAAGGAAGGACACGGGTCCTGCGAACCAAAGAGACTGAGTTCGGGAGTCGGTTACGACCTGGGAAGGTATTAGCACCCAGATCGTCCGCCGTACCCGACGGGATCCACGCTTGCAAAGGAACTGTTTCAAAAGGGTGAAGGTATGAAAACTGCTGCAAAGAAAATAAAATGAACTGGATAAAACTGAGAAAGAAACTGGATAAAAAAACAAAGAGAAAAATGTAGGGAAAATAAAGATTGTGCTCGAACGGGCCCTACCCCGCTGCCTACCTACCTCATCAGGACAATGAGGATCAGAGACGTTGTAGTTCCCCTAACTAGGGGTGGAAAGGATTTCTTGTGTCTTAAGGCTTGAACTGCCTATGCCATTGCTCAGGTGTTGCAGACTCGGACAACGAGTGCGTAACCGTCTTGCAAAGTGACAAGTGGGAGCAAGTTCGCATACGGAGCGAAGGAGATGAGAAAAGAATTCCCGAAGGAAAGACTCTTATTGTTTGTTAGCGTTTTTTATGAAGCTTTTATGAGTGAAGTTTGCATAGGTAAGTGTACCTAAGTCTTACTCACTGGGATGTATACGTCTCACATCATCCCGAAATGGAATGCGCAAGAGGCACACCTATCTATGGAGGAAATCCCCAAAGCTAGTCCCACAAGTGAAGGCTCAGACACACTGACATATTAACATTTATTAAGTGTTTTTGTGATTTTAGGTTAAGAAGTGTTTTTTTAGCTTTTCTTTGTGAGGTAATCTCATGCTAAGACCTATCCACCACGAGGGATAACTTACACCTCGCCCCGAAACAGAACGCGTGCAAGTATCTCATAGCAAAGTCTCATGTCACATGGAAATACTCAACATTTATTAAGTGAATTAGAATTAAGTTTGAAGATGAGAAGAGAAAGCACCAAAGGATCTAAAGGCAAAGCATCTAATGGGGGACTAAGAATCCTAAATGTTGTCATGCATGGATATCCTAAGGTTAGTGTGGTTTTCTATCCTAAAGAAGAGAGAAAGAAGAAGAGAAGAAGAAAAAGAAGAGGGGGATGAGTAAGAATAATAAGAGAAGAGATGAGATTTGGAGATGTGGGAATCACTTCCACACCTCTCACTTACCATAGCCCCTGAAAAGGTTAGTGACATAAGCATACAAGTGAAATAAAATGAGCTAGATGACATGCCAACATCATACAAAAAGAAATGAAGTCATATATACAAATGCTCAATGGGTATGCAAGTTACAAGAATGAAGAAAGAAGCATGCAAGTCAATTAAGAGGCAACATGAATCACATGGCAAACAAATGCAAACTTAATGAGATGCAAAGAAAAAATGCACAAACATGAACTCATGGCACACAACCAGAACCAAAACAAGTCAAGGAAGAGCTTAAGAAGCAAGAGAGATGAAGAGAAGAGAGGTACAAGGTCAAACAATCAACTTGTGGAAGGAAAGAAGTAAGGAGATGAGATGAAAGCACATAAGAAATGGAAGAACTTAAAGGATAAGCAAAACACAAAATTCCCAAGGCACAAACCCTAAGCTAAGATCAGAATGGAACCCAAACCCCAAAGAGACCCCAAATGAGAAGAAGAAGTTGGCACAAGTGCCCTTCTAAGCTAATAAGAGAGCTTATGATCACAAAGAAGCAAAATGGGACAAGGTATGAACCAAAATTCAAATCAAATCAACAATGCAACTAAAGATTCCACAACTTAGGAAAAATGATCCTCAAACATGATATAACAATGAGCCAAAAGGATTAGGAGAAATTACGAGGCTAGATAGGTCAAATGAGGGCAAGAACATGAACTAGGGTTAAGAAACTTCACTTACAAGGCAAGGAACAAAACCCAACGAATAAGTTTCTAAAAATCAGGGGAAACATCACACATGAAGTACATCATCTTAGGAATCCAGAGCAAAAAGAATCAACACCAAACTCAAAAAGATGAACCCTAGGGAAATTAGACAAGGCAGGGTACTCAAAAAGGACTTAAAATGAATTAATTAGAAAGCACAATTAAATGATACGTGGATAATGAAAATAAATGGGAAATAAAAATATGGAAAAATAAAGAAAACTCAAATGAACATTCATGAATTAATTTGGAATTTTTTGATGCTTGGAAGTATTTTTAATAATTGAAAACCAAAATGGATTAAAAGAAATAAAAGGAAAAGAAAATTAAAATAAGAAATGAGGCTGGGGGTGTGGATAGAAAGGATTTACATTCAAATGAATTGGGCTTATGGCTGTGGGGGGTGCGAAAAGCAGATTAGGCCCAGCAATCTGCGCAGGTATACATGAAATAAGGTGGAAATTCAAGGAAATAAAAGGAAAATAAACTGGCCGTGAGATCAAAGCAACGCATCTGGTGAAGGGCCTCATTAATTGACGTGGCTGGTTGATTGGTTATGAGATGAGGACGCATGAGACTTATAGTGAGGTGAGACACATGTTGAATTAAAACAGAAACAAAAGCCACGTGAGAGAGGGGTTGTGTTCATTAAAACGTGGCATGATCTGGGCGCGTGTGAGGAAAGATCCAAGGGCTCAGGGACTGTCTTCAAGCTTAGAAAACCCTAAAAAACAATTTGCAGATTCCGGTGACCGGAGCTAGGGCTCCGGCACCGGAAATCACACCAGATGAACAAATCTCAACAATAATTAATAAGAAACTCCAGATCGACTAAATGATGTGCCCTGATTTCAAAAATGGTGATGAAAAGTTCATTGGATCAATGGATTCTACGGATCGAAGAGAAACAGTTGTGTCCATGAAACTTTGAACTCAAATATCTAACTCATTTATGCACCAAATTCGAAACCACAAACAGCAGAATAACCAGCAAACATCACAGATCAAGATGCACACAAACAATTTCAATTTCAGATCTGAAGATTCAGAGCCATACCTGAGCTTGCTGATCTTGAAAATGCTTGCTAGAAGTCCAGATGATGAAGCAAAATCACTCCAAATGCTCTCTAATTGCAAAATAAATGCAACTAGAGCCTTGAATATGGCTGGATCTTGAGCTTTGCAAGCACCTGCCCTGAAATGGCAAGGTTGTGATTCTTGAGAGAAAGCTTGAACAAGTGTGTGATTAATGATCCTGAGCTTCCAAGGATCAATGATCTACAATTGGTTTTTGGAGAGAGCTCGTGTATGAGGAGATTCAAGAGAAAATGTAATTTGTGCAAGAAGGTGAAAACTGAGAAATGAGAGAGAACTGAGGCTTCACAAAACCCTAATTTGTTTTATATCACCTCATGAGCAAATGCTGAAGAAATGGTGTGATTTGCACGTGGGAATGAAAAGAATTTGTGATTTTGCAATTTGAGCAAGTTTGGTGTGATATCATGTAATCCTCATGATTTTCTTGGCCTTCAGCCCCATGTGCACTCTAAATCCAGCCCTTAGTCATAATCCAAAAGATCTTGGCCCTTAGATTAAGTTGTCACACTTTTCTCATGAATATGCAAAATTTGCATTTTTGAAGCAACATTCTCACTTGGCACGAATTTGGTGCATTCTATTAAGAAAAGTAATCCATTTGCAATGAATTTTAACTTTGTAACCTCACTTGATCCATTCCAACACTTGAAATTGAGTTTTGAGACTTTTGGCCCTTGGTGCATGCATGAAATTTTGCATTTTGCCCTAATTTGAAGGAATTTTCGAGGGGCCTATATTCCAAACCATGAGGGCTATGAAAAAGTACTTGTACTTTTTGAAAATGGGAGGTATTAATATCCAACTTTCATGTTTGACTTTGGTCCATTTGAAGAATTTTTGATTAAGTTAAGGTCTCTTGAATTTTAAGGCAAAAGTTGCCAAAAATGGAATTTCCTTAAAACCAACTTTGCACCAATTTTGCAAAACCCCTCAAAACTTCATGATTCTTGATATTTGAACTTGCCAAACCTCTTATAACATTATAATAACATCCCTTGGCTAGAAAAAATGGGGTTGGACCCCTTGAAATCTCACAGTTGACTTTTCTAAGGCACAGTTGACCAGTTTCTTCATTTGCAAGCAACTGAAGAAATGCTTGACTTCCACAAGGAATTTTCTCACCAAATTTCATCCCTAGGATCCTCTTAACATGTGAAATACTTTGCCCAAATGAAATGGCCAAATTCTTGAGGTTTTCATGCTTGAAACTCAAACCCTAATTTGGGATCATTGTGTAGGAGCTTTGCCCTAGCCTGGATTCCCTGATGATCCTCCAACCTTCTGAGCTTTTGTAAATGAAATTGAACTTGTAAATGTAATGTAGACCCCTCATAGGACTTTTACAAATCCATTGGGCCCCTTGTCAAAGCTTGTGATGCTTCAAGAACCTCCACAGATGATCATATGCCTAATGCTAGGTCATGAGAAATGTTATGCCTCATCTTTCCATGCTAGGATGCTAAGAATATGATATGTTCATGATGAATATGATATGATATGATGCTTAAAAAGAAGAGGGCAAATTTGGGGTATTACATCTGCCCCTATTCAAACAACTGTTAATCTGAAAAGGACGGTAGCACGGGCTATCGACCGTTCAAGATAAATTATGGTTAAATACCAAGAAGACCTGAAATTTGCACTCGCTGGGGAGAAGAAGAAAACTGGGAAATAAACCCAACCAAATGACGCTTTGGTGACTGTAGGGGAGAAAAAGAAGCAGACGAACTTCTTCCAAGTTGAAACTATTATCTGGAATAAAAATGCTTTGACAGACGAGTCTTCTTCAAACAATCCTGTTTCGCCAGGAATTGGACATACGAGCCCTCACACTTTGCAAGAACATGTAACTTGAGACAGACGAGTCTCCTCTGGATATACCTGTTACGCCAGGACTGTTGATGCACTTAAGTCTGTGGGATAGACATGCATAAACAAGGTAGACGAACCTTTTTCATATATTATCCGCGAATATATGGTATAAGACAGACGAGTCTTCTTCGAGCAAACCTATTACGCCAGGTGCAACAATAATAACCGGTACTTGAGACAGACGAGCCTCCTTCGGATATACCTGTTACACCAGGACCGGTAACCATTTTGACATTTATTCCCACAGTCAGGATTTTAAACCTCTTCAATACAGACGAGTATTGGATGATCATCTAGATAACACAGACGAGTGCCATAAGTCAATGATACAGACGAGTATCAGACAATGATCTGAGAAACACAGAAGAGCGCTTCAGGCAATGATACAGACGATTATCAGCCACTGGTACAGACGAATACTAGAAATTCAAACATAGACGAGCATTTTGAGTAGCAATACAGACAAGCACCAGGATAATCAGCAAATCAACGTACAAATATAAGCTAACACAGACGAGCTTCAAACAGGCAACAAACACAGACGACTGCCGGGAACTGTATACGAGTAACCACAAATATTACAGATCAAACATAGACGAGTGTTGAGAAGTGCAGACGAGCAACAACAAGGTATTATATATCAAACACAGACGAGTGTTGGAAGGTGCAGACGAGCAATAACAAAGTGATAACATAAACCAGTGTTGGGGATTTTCAGACGAGAAATAATATGATATCAAACACAGACGAGTGTTGGAAATTGCAGACGAGCAACAGTAAAGTGATAACACAGACGAGTGCTGGAATTTGCAGACGAGCAATAATATGATATCAAACACAGACGAGTGTTGGAAATTGCAGACGAGCAACAACAAAGTGATAACACAGACGAGTGTTGAGAAATTGCGGATGAGCGACAACAAAGTGATAACACAAACGAGTGTTAGGAGATGCGTATGAGCAACAGTAAAGTAATTATAGGCCACTGCTGGGGAAACTCTGCTTAGGGATAACACAGACGAGTGTTGAAAAACGCAGACGAGCAGCAACAAAGTACGAACATAGACGAGTGCTGGGAGAATGCAGACGAGCAATAACAATCACAGCCATGGGCAACTGCTGGGGAAAGTAAACAAGCAATACCAAAGCATGAACACATGCAAGTGTTGAGAATACGAGCAACAATAAGGTAAGAACACAGACGAGTGTTGAAAAGTGCGGACGAGCAACAACAACGTGCCCTGATTGGCAAAAAAGGTTCACAACTCTGCAGGGGATAACCAGGTTAAGAGCTTTGGACGATGCTCAACTCTGATTGGGGATATGAATAACTGTTTGTGTCATCATACTGGCCAAAAATAAATTGGCAACTTCTCTGGGGAATATCTCACTAACGGGAGTGAAAATCAAACGTGAACTCTGTGGGGAAGGATCATCTTCAGACTTGGCTGGGAAAGATGCTTCAATAATGCTCTAGATGGGGAGAGAATTTTGCCAATTCTGAGCTCTATGGGGACATCAGGCTTTCAGCTTCTTGCTGGGCATACTCCACTGGGGAAATAAGAAACTGCTTGGGCTGCCTGCCAAGATTTAGCTAGGGAATAATCCTACTTGGGGAGAATGTGATGCCATCCTGCAACCTGCAACAACAGAAAACACAAGTGTGCCCCAGGGACTTGCATGGTATGATCTGTTCATCCATTGTCACCCGACACTCAAAGAGGGATTCAAATGTTTCCCTGCAATGTCATTTTCTTTCAAATTATCACCATGTTTTAAATGCAATGCTATTTTTGCCAAAAATTCAGGACATTTCGCAAACAAAAATAAACACAACACGATTTTTTGACTGAATATTCTTTTTATTGAAAGGCCTCTGAATAGGCAAAGATTTTACATCAGGAAACAACCACCTGGAAAGAGGTAGTCACCATAAAATTGAGAAAATAAACTATCCTAATGGCAATGGACACGGCATCCCAATGACTTCCATTTCTGCAATGACCAGCATGTCTTCAAAACGTTCCATTCTTGCCTTTGCTTTCTGAGAAGATGAGGGACTGATTCCTATCCTTCTGATATTGTCAGGTTGTACGAAACGATGATGTGGTTCAGATTACTCGGATCGCAGTTGTTTGCTTATTCCCTTGTTTTGTGTGGATCGCCCTTTCGGGTTTTCAATCCACCGGTATACCCTTTTTTGCCTGAGTTGTCCAATGTGGCTTCTCAACTCAGCAGGTGTACATTTTATTTATTTATTTTCCCTAACTTTTTCCCGAGCTTTTTATTCTGTTTTTAGCTCGCTGGGATGCCCTTTTTTTTGCCTGGACTTTAATTCTGTTTTTGTGTCCAGCGGGTCTCTTTATGCGAAGTATTTTTTAACTGCGTCTGAGTTAACAGGGGACTGGAAGTCATCTCCATCCATAGTGGTGAGCATCAGTGCTCCTCCTGAAAAGACTTTCTTCACTATGAATGGTCCTTCGTAATTTGGGGTCCATTTGCCCCTGTGATCTGAACCTGGAGGAATGATCCTCTTGAGCACAAGCTCTCCTACTTGATACTCCCGAGTACGTACTCGTTGGTCGAATGCTTGCTTCATTCTCCTCTGATAAAGCTGACCATGACAGATAGCCGCTAATCTCTTTTCCTCAATTAGACATAGCTGATTGTAACGAGCACGCACCCATTCCGCCTCATCAAGCTTCACATCCATCATCACACGCAATGAAGGAATCTCTACTTCAATAGGCAAGACTGCCTCCATACCATATACCAGAGAGAAGGGAGTTGCCCCAGTTGACGTCCTGACTGACGTTCGGTACCCATGCAGCGCAAATGGTAACATCTCATGCTAGTCTTTGTAAGTGACAACCATTTTTTGCACAATCTTCTTGATATTCTTATTTGCTGCCTCTACCGCACCATTCATCTTTGGTCGGTAAGGAGAAGAATTGTGATGCTGAATCTTGAAGTCCCGACACAACTCTGCCATCATCTTGTTGTTGAGATTAGAACCATTGTCAGTAATGATCCTTTCGGGCACTCCGTATCTGCAAATGATATCCCTTTTCAAAAATCTTGCCACCACTTGACGAGTGACATTGGCATAAGATGCTGCTTCCACCCATTTTGTGAAGTAATCAATCACGACCAAGATGAAGCGATGACCATTTGAAGCAGTAGGCTCTATCTTCCCGATCATGTCGATGCCCCACATAGAGAAGGGCCAAGGAGATGACATGACGTTGAGCGGGCTTGGAGGAACATGCACTTTGTCTGCATAAATATGGTACTTGTGGCATTTACGAGCGAATGAACAACAGTTTGCATCCATTGTCATCCAGTAATACCCCGATCTCAGCAATTTCTTAGCCATAGCATGCCCTCCTGCATGGGTACCGAAAGATCCTTCGTGGACTTCCTGCATTAACAGGCTCGCTTCGTGTCTATCCACGTATCTGAGCAAGACCATGTCAAAGTTTCTCTTGTACAAAACCCCGTCTGTATTCAAGAAGAAGCTAGCAGCAAGTCGTCTTAAGGTCTTCTTGTCATTGGAAGATGCCCCAGCTGGGTATTCTTGCTTTTCCAGGAATAGCTTGATATCAAAATACCAAGGTTTCTCGTCAGACACGGCGTCTACAGAGAAAGCATGATCTGGAGCGTCAAGCCTGGAAATGTCGATTCTGGGCCCATAATTCCAACACAAGACTTTGATAGACGAAGAAAGAGTGGCCAATGCGTCGGCAAACTTATTTTCATCACGTGGTATGTACTGAAGCTTAACTGTCGTGAAGAACGTCAACAGTTTTCTAGCATAATCCTTGTAAGGAATTAGATGCTCTTGATGCGTATACCACTTGCCGGTAATTTGGTTGATGACGCGGGCTGAATCTCCGAATATATCGAGGTTCTTAATCTGAAGATTAATAGCCTCCTCTATTCCCATTATGCATGCCTCGTATTCCGCTTCATTGTTGGTGCAGCCAAAAGTAATTCTGGCAGCGAAGGGAAAGTGAACACCTTCAGGAGTAATAAGAACAACACCAACTCCACGTCCATTGATATTGACTGCCCCATCAAACATCAACTTCCATTTGGATTCAGGGTCTGGCCCCTCCTCCGGAAGTGGTTCCTCGCAATCGTTTGCCTTGAGGTACATGATGTCCTCATCAGGGAAATCAAACTTCATTGGTTGATAATCATCTTCAAGAGGTTGCTGTGCAAGGTAATCTAACAATACACTTCCCTTGATGGCTTTCGGAGAAGTATACTGGATGTCATATTCTGTTAAAATCATTTTCCACCTAGCAACACTTCCGGTTAACGCTGGTTTCTCAAAGATGTACTTGACAGGATCCATTTTGGAGATTAGCAGTGTGGTATGAGTCAACATGTACTGTCTCAGTCGGCGAGCAGCCCATACCAAAGCGCAACAAGTTTTCTCGAGCAGTGAGTAACGGGATTCACAGTCGGTAAACTTTTTGCTAAGGTAATAAATAGCGTACTCTTTTCGACCAGACTCGTCATGCTGGCCTAGAACACACCCCATTGACCCTTCTAGCACAGTCAAGTACATGATTAAAGGTCTTCCGTCCACTGGAGGCATTAGAATTGGAGGCTCCTGCAAATATTCGTTTATCTTGTCGAAAGCTCTTTGGCAGTCTTCATTCCACCTGACCGTTTGCTCTTTTCTTAGAAATTTGAATATTGGTTCGCACGTGGAAGTTAGATGAGATATGAACCGAGAAATGTAGTTCAACCTCCCTAAAAACCCGCGCACTTCTTTTTCTGTTCTTGGTGCAGGCATATCTTGAATTGCTTTTACCTTTGCAGGATCTACCTCAATTCCTTTCTGACTAACAATGAAACCCAACAATTTTCCGGAATGCACTCCGAAAGTGCACTTGTTTAGATTCAACCTCAGCTTGTATTTTATCAGTCTGTCAAATAGCTTCTTGAGATTGACCAAATGTTCTTCCTCGTCTCGGGACTTAGCAATCATATCGTCCACGTAACACTCTATCTCCTTGTGTATCATGTCGTGTGTAACACGGTGGGAGAACTGACTTTAGTTATGTTGCGGATAGCAAGAGTCTCCACCGACTTTTATTTTATCCAAAGGAAAGGCATAAAAGAACAGGAAAGACCTTTTAAAAGATTTTTGGGTCCGGGGGGTAGGTTATGTAAAGGGAAGGTATTAGCACCCTTTACATCCATGGTTATCCATGGGCTCTTAGTTACTTAGCTCACTTTAAAAATGTTTTGAAATGTGAAGTGTGTGAATAAAAATTTTCTTAAGAGTTTTATAATGATCCATGTACGGATGCGTAAAAAACCTTTGTTTTGTAAAATTGTTTGAAATGTGTGAAGTGTTTGAAATTGTTTTGAAGAGTGA
The DNA here is from genome assembly GCA_963966055.1 of Lathyrus aphaca. NCBI lineage: Eukaryota > Viridiplantae > Streptophyta > Magnoliopsida > Fabales > Fabaceae > Lathyrus > Lathyrus aphaca. The sequence continues at coordinate 279,348,262 of OZ014521.1, forward strand.
GCAAGTATCTAAGAGGAACCTACCCTAAGTTTTAAGTCTTTTCAGTTCTTGAATCCTTTAAATGGTAAGACTATCCCTATTATTAAGGAATAGGTAGTCATTACCTTGGATGTGAGGGACAAGTGAAGGGTCGTCTGTTTACCTAGGCAACTGTGGGGTGTATAAGCAATTTGAAGGGACTATCATCTTTATTCGAAAGGGACAAGATCATTACGAAGGCAACATTCGAAGGGACTTGATCTTTTTAAAACTGTAGGGACTAGATGATGTGAAATTGAGGGACTTTGCTTTATACACCCTACTTGACCTTTTGTAATAGGCAACATGAGAGGTATCCCTAAGGAAGTGAGATGGCGATCAAAGATCGACTTACGTGTGTGAGTGTACAATTTTAATATTTATCTTTTAAATTAGTGATCTAAATTAATTTTTATATACAAACATGTTACACTCCCTATTTACTAACCATAGCATAAACGTAAATATTTAAACATTACTACTAAATATTACATCAAAGGAACAATTACATGATAATAATAAAAGCAAATTAAATAAATAAGCATAAATAATAATAATAATAATAATATAATTGGGTTGGTGAAATAATAATAATAATAATAAATCACAATGGGGTTAGTAATAATGAAATAAATATAAAAATAAACATAGTTAATAATATAAGCAAAAAATATTAAAAGATCAATGAACAATTATTTTTTAAGATTAAGAATAAAATATAAACAATTATATACTAATTATTATGAAGTTTTAAATTATTTACAAATTAAAAATTAAGTTAATTATAAACCTATTATGAAAAATAAAATTGTAATTACAAAATTAAATTAACAATTTTTAACTATTTTTAAACACATATTAAAATTATTTATATACAAAAATTGAATTATAAACAATTTATCATATTATCAAAATTAAATTAAGAATTTTAATTTTAAACATATTTATATACAAGATTTAAATTTAAAAAAAAATGTACATGATTAAATAAAATAGGATTAAGTTTAAATAGGAGAAAATTAGGGTTTTGATTAAAAAAATATTAAGACTTATAAAAATTAATTAGATTTTACATATAACAATTTTATTAATAAAGTTTGAATTATTTTTAAAACTATAAGTTTTTGAATTATAAGAAAATAATATAACTATCTTATTTTAAACATTTATTTAAATTAATTAACTATAATATAAACAAAAACCATATAAATGAAAAAAAAGAGAAAAAAGAAACATACCTGGGGCTGGGATCGAACCCACGCCCTAGGCTCTCCTTCTTGGACCAATACCAGCACCACTGGGCTATGCGCGCCTTTGTGATTATGAATGGATAATGAAGCATTATATTTTAAACCTGAAGAATAAATGGAATTTTAACTAAAAAAATGACTGAGGACAGGTTCGAACCCACGTCCTTGACATATCTCATGTGCGTACTAACCACCAGGCCATCTATCATCCTGTGAAATAATATACAAACAATGCAATAAATATATAAATAAAAATTCAAAAATCTGAAGCGCGCGAAGATCTTCATCTTCAACCTTGGATTCGTAGGTTTTCCTGCGAATTTACCTACAACTTTTCCTGCGATTATTCCTGCCAATATATCCTGCGAACCTCATACACCATACAAACAGTACAATTTCACCAAATTAATAATACCAATGGGTTCCTTATGACCTATACGATTCAAATATAACAATCAAAGTCATTTATATGTTCTTAATCAAGAAACCCTAAAAGCTTGACCAAAACCCTAACTATGGCATATGCGGATTCATTCCATGAAACTCCAATTCGATTGTCCAGAAAGCTTCAGTACAATGAAACAAACAAGATTAATCAATCAAAATCAATTAAGAAACAACAAAACCATGAAATCGAAAAAAACCAAATACGGCATGAACATCCATTCGGTTTATGTGATTTAGGATGTTTTTGATGTTGTTTATGATCCAGACATGTTAAATGATCATCATAGAATGCATTGCAATCCTTAGAACACCTTGAAATAACCTCTACCTTAAAATCCGAAAGTGAGTTTTTGAATGAAATTTGGAAACTTGAATGTGCACTTGGAGGCAGAATTTTCGTGTCCAATGCTTGTCTTCATGTTGTATATATACCACTTGATGAAATTAGGTCAAAACTTTAACAAATTTGTGGATATTTGGACTTTGGGAGATTGAAAAAGATGTGATCTTAAATTTTGAATATTCTTGATCTAGCCTTGCCATGTTTGGATTATCTGAATTTAAATGGTATTAATCAAGTTTAAATGTGTTAAAACTTTCTAGAACCAAAAAATCAAATCAAATATATGACTTTTATATTTTATTTCAATTTAATTTGTATTTTAATGAATAAAATTCAAATAAATATGAAATAAAAAATAAAAAATCAGAAAATGAGTGAGTTGGGTCGTGCTTGATGAGTTTGTAAGGTTTGAATGGCAATTAGGTGGGCTCATTTAGCAAAAATTGACTTTAAGGCCTTATTTGCTTCATAAAATTCCCAAAACTTTCCCAACTTTGCAAGGGCAAAAATCCTTCAATTTTAATGCTATGAAGGTGTTCTTGGACATTTTGGAAAGCTTGAAGAGTCCTCTAACCAACCCCACTAGTTTCATGTCCATATCAATTACCATTCTCAAGTTATGCCCTTTTGAAGTTGTTGACTTTTTGTTGACTTTCAACAGGACCTATAATGTCTTAGCTCATACCTTCCAAATGAAGCATTTTTGGGCTTGGCTTGTGAGACACAAAGTTGTAGAGAATTCAATTTCCTTAAAAATGAGCTTTGGATGGAATATTGGTGATGAAGCATGTGAAAGTTATGGCTGGTCAAAGTTCAGTTGACTTTTCCTGAGGAAACCCTAATTTAGAAACCCTTGATTCTTGATGATCTGAAATATCCTTGATGAATCATGATCAACCCTTGATCAAATGATGAATTTTACTTCATATACTTGATGTTGGCAAAAAATCATGAAGTTTGACTTTGGTTTGACCACAGTTGACCTCTGTTTGACTTTTTAATTGCTTTGACTAGTTTTGACTTATCTGATCATCTGACTGAGCAAACTTTTGAGAAAAGTCTTGAAACTTGACATGGGGATTCTTGAACACATATAGGATGCTATGAAGCTCACTTTAAGTCTTGGAAATCCATTTAGCCTGATTAAAGTCAAAACCCTAGTTTTGGATGCACTGCCTAGGAGGATGCATTGCCTGAGGGAGTTGTCAAACTTTCTGACTAATTGTGAACTTTGTGAACCTTGTGAACCTCATAAGATGTCTTGTGAACCTTGAAAGATGTCTTGTGAACCTTGTAAGATGTCTTGTGAACCTTTTGAACCTCATAAAGTGTCTTGTAAACTTCATGAACCTCATGAAAGGTCTTGTGAACCTTGTGAACCTTCTTAGCCCACAAAGTCGTGTATTGTGAGGGAAAATTTTGGGGTGCAACAGCTGCCCCTGTTCAATTTTCTGAAACCTGAGGGGTTAGATTGGTATATGTGTCAGTCGTGACCTGGAAGGTTGAAGGGGATTGAACACAAAAGCTCAAAAATTTGCACTCACCGGTGCGTAGAGTGATACTGATGACTAGTTGAATATGCTTGAGTGGGATTAAAGATGCCACTTGGAGAAAAGTTCTTCAAATATGTCTCTTGGAGGATAAAGCAGTCCAAAAAATATGAAGATAAAATGATAGCTTTCAGGAGGATAAACAATGTCCTGAGGTAATGGTGTAACCTTTGGGAAGATAAACAACGGCCCAAGGTCATGATATGCTTTCAGGAGGATAAAAAACGTCCTGAGGAAATGGGGTAACCTTTGGGAAGATAAACAACGGCCCAAGGCAATAATATGCTTTCAGGAGGATAAACAACATCCTGAGGTGATGATATGATTTCAGAAGGATGAACAACGTTCTGAGGAAATAATGTAACCTTTGGGAAGATAAATAACGGCCCAAGGCAATAATATGCTTTCAGGAGGATAAACAACATCCTGAGGGAATGATAGCTTTCAGGAGGATAACAACGTCCCGAGGAAATGATATGCTTTCAGGAAGATAAACAACGTCCCGAGGAAATGATATGCTTTCAGGAGGATAAACAACGTCCTGAGGTAATGGTGATAGCTTTCAGGAAGATAAACAACGGCCCGAGGAAATGATATGCTTTCAGGAGGATAAACAACGTCCTGAGGTAATGGTGTAACCTTTAGGAAGATAAACAACGGCCCAAGGTAATAATATGCTTTCAGGAGGATAAACAACATCCTGAGGGAATGATAGCTTTCAGGAGGATAACAACGTCCTGAGGAAATAATGTAACCTTTGGGAAGATAAACAACGGCCCAAGGTCAAGATATGCTTTCAGGAGGATAAACAACGTCCTGAGGTAGTGATATGCTTTCAGAAGGATAAACAATGTTCTGAGGTATAAGTGTAACTTTTGGGACGATAAACAACGGCCCAATAGTAATGATATGCTTTCAGGAGGATAAACAACGTCCTGAGGGAATGATATGCTTTTGGGAAGATAAACAACGGCCCAAAATTATAAGTTGTTGATGAAGTTTGTCTGTTGGAGAATTAACCTGAAAAACAAGATTATAACATTCTGTATGATAATATTAGCTTATGCATTATGTATGCATGTATGATATGATGCACTTAAGTGATGTATTATGTATCTATGTATATGTATGTTATGATGTAAATGATGTATGTATGCATCATATAGCTTGACGTGTCTGGATATCTTCGTATAACAACTGCTGGCCAGGGAAAATAAATCCCGATTTGTTGCTGAAGAATATGAGGAACTCATTCCCGTCTTGTCTGATAATATAGTATATATAACCTCTCGTCTTCGTTTGATAGTAGGATATACATACCCTCCCGTCTTCGTTCGATAGTAGGGTATACACAACCTCCCGTCTTCGTTCGTTGTACTCCTATTGGAAGAGTAAATTCCCGACTATCCGTATGAGGATAAAAGAGATGGATATAAATTCCAGGGGAGATGTGACTTTATGAAGATGGATTTGTCCTACTGGGGATTTGTAGCTGTCTTGTAGGGATAAACCGGTGAAGCTTCGTTGAAATACTTCCCTCGTTCGTCCTTAGTAAATACTATTACTGCATTTTCATGCATTTCTGGTAAACATCAATCATATTAAGCATCTATGCATTTCTGGTAAACATCAATCATATTCAAAAGCATAATACATTCAAACACAACCAATGGACGTTTCGCTTATGTAAATAGGGTAAAAGTAAATCTGGATTCAAAGATAAAACTTTATTTATATCAACAAGTGACCCATACATGGGTGAGTTTGTACAAGGAGACAGAAATCCTAGTAAGAGGAATTCGTCGTAAAAAATTTTTTTACAAAACAAAGAAAATCAGCTATGTGGGAAATAATCCTTATTGAGTTCCAACTCTACTATTGCCATTATCTTCAAGTATCTCATCTTCTACTGTCGAGATGGAAACGATTGAATTGAGCTTTATCTGTTCGAGCTTGAGTAAGTAGTACCACTGGTTGCAGTTTTATGGGTGATCCAAACGAGACATAGTCATACGCTTTAATCCCTAACTTTTGCCTGGATTGCCCTTTCAGGTTTTCAATCCACCGGGATACCCTTTTTTGCCCAAGCCGCCTTTCCAGGTTTTCGACTTACCGGGTGTACATTTTTTTATATATATATCCCTATTTTTTGCCCGAACCCTTTTGGTTCGCCGGGATGCCCTTATTTTTGCCTAGGCCAGTCAACCTAGCGGGTCTCTTTTTATGCGTAGTATTTTTTAACTATGTCTGCGTTTACAGGCTGTGGGAAATTTTCACCATCCATAGTAGCAAGTATCATGGCACCTCCTGAAAATACTGTTTTGACCACAAATGGTCCTTCATATGTTGGAGTCTACTTGCCCCTAGGATCACCCTGTGGTAATATGATACGCTTGATTACCAAGTCACCAGCCTGATATACCTTTGGCTTAACCTTCTTGTTAAAAGCTTTGATCATTCGTTTCTGGTACATCTGGCCATGACAAACTGCTGCTAGCCTCTTCTCATCAATCAAATTTATCTGGTCAAGTTGAGTCTGAATCCACTCATCTTCATCCAAGCCTGCATCCTTCATAATTCTTAAGGAGGGAATCTGAACTTCAATGGGCAGGACTGCTTCCATACCATAGACTAAGGAGAATGGGGTTGCCCCTGTTGAAGTACGTATTGTAGTATGATAACCATGAAGAGCAAATGGTAACATCTCATGCCAATCCTTGTAAGTAACAGTCATCTTCTGTATAATCTTCTTAATGTTCTTATTAGCAGCTTCAACTGCCCCATTCATCTTTGGATGATACGGAGAAGAGTTGTGATGCTTAATCTTGAACTGCGTGCAGAGATCAGTAATCATAGTGTTGTTCAGATTAGAGCCATTGTCAGTAATAATCCTTTCAGGGACGCCATACCTACATATGAGATTATTCTTAATGAATCGAGCCACCACATTCTTAGTAACAGATGCAAATGAAGCTGCCTCCACCCACTTCGTGAAATAATCAATAGCAACCAGGATGAAACGATGTCCATTAGAAGCAGTAGGCTTGATTTCACCAATCATATCAATGCCCCACATGGCAAAAGGCCAAGGAGCAGTCAACACATTTAATGGTGATGGAGGTATATGTACTTTATCAGCATAGATTTGACACTTGTGACATGTCCTGGAGTGTTGATAGCAATCAGCTTCCATAGTAGACCAATAGTAACCTGCTCTCAAAATCTTCTTTGCCATAGTATGACCACTAGAATGAGTGCCAAAGGTCCCATCATGCATATCTTCCATAATCTCATTTGCTTCCTTTTTATCCACACAACGAAGCATAGTTGAATCATGATTGCGCTTGTACAAAATGCCATTACTCAAAAAGAACTTAGCAGAAAACCTTCTCAGAAATTTCCTATCTTTGACAGATGCCCCTTCAGGGAACTCCTGAGCTTCAAGATATCTTTTTACTTCATAGAACCAAGGTTTCTCCTCTGCTTCTTCAGTGCCAATCTCATTGCAGTATGCAGGCCTTTCAAATCTATCAATAGTAATCTTGGGAGCTTCATCATCCCAACCGATCTCAAACATGGATGCCATGGTGGCTAAGGCATCTTCCAACTGATTCTCTCTCCGTGGAATATGTCCAAAGGTAATCTCTTTGAAATGTGGGATCAAAGACAACACATGATCTCTGTAAGGAATGAGATTATCATGCTTGGTATCCCAATCTCCTTTAATCTGACTCACTACCAGGGCTGAATCTCCATATACGTCAAGGAACTGAATCTTCATATCAATAGCAGATTTAATACCCAGGATACATGCCTCATATTCAGCCATATTATTGGTACAATAGAAACAAAGTCTGGCAGTAATCGGGGTATGACAACCTTCAGGGGAACTGATCACAACACCAACACCATTACCAAGTGCATTAGAGGCACCATCAAAAACCATAGTCCATCGGGATCCTTGTTCAGGTCCGTCATATTGTCCAGGTTCTTTGGTAATAATCATAATGTCTTCATCAGGGAACTCAAAACTCATTGACTGATAATCATCTACTGCGTGGTGAGCCAAATGATCAGCCACAACACTTCCTTTAATAGCCTTCTGAGTAGTATACTGTATGTCATATTCTGTCAAGATCATTTGCCATCTTGCAATTCTTCCGGAGAGAGCAGGTTTCTCGAATATATACTTGATTGGATCCATCTTTGAAATCAATAAGGTAGTATGAGTCAACATATACTGTCTTAGTCGGCGAGCAGCCCATGCCAAAGCGCAGCAAGTTTTCTCGAGCAGTGAGTATCTTGTTTCACAGTCGGTAAACTTTTTGCTAAGGTAGTATATTGCCTGCTCTTTTCGACCAGACTCGTCATGTTGCCCCAATACACACCCCATTGAGTTGTCTAATACTGTTAAGTACATAATCAAGGGTCTTCCATCAACTGGTGGCATCAAAATTGGAGGTTCTAGCAGATATCTCTTGATTTCATCAAAGGCAGTCTGGCACTCATCATTCCATTCCATCACCTGGTCTTTCTTCAACAACTTGAAGATTGGCTCACAGATGGCAGTTAATTGGGAAATAAATCTTGCAATGTAATTCAATCGTCCCAAGAAACCTCTAACCTCCTTCTCAGTACGGGGAGCTGGCATCTCTCGTATAGCTTTCACTTTTGCAGGATCCACTTCAATACCTTTTCCACTGACAATGAAACCCAAGAGTTTACCATATCTAACTCCAAAAGTACACTTGTTTGGGTTCAATCTCAACTTTTATTTCTTCAACCTCTTAAACAATTTATGCAAATGATCAAGATGTTGCTCTTCATTCTGGGACCTGGCTATCATATCATCCACATATACCTCTATCTCATGATGAATCATATCATGAAACAAAGCCACCATAGCACGCTGATATGTTGCCCCTGCATTCTTCAAACCAAATGGCATCACTTTATAGCAAAAGGTGCCCCACTGTGTAACAAATGTTGTCTTCTCCATATCTTCAGGAGCCATCTTGATTTGATTGTAACCAGAGAAACCATCCATAAAAGAGAATACCTTATGTTGGGCAGTGTTGTCTACCAGAACATCAATATGAGGAAGTGGAAAGTCATCTTTGGGGCTGGCCTTGTTCAAATCCCTGTAGTCTACACACATACGTACCTTACCATCTTTCTTTGGTACCGGCACCACATTTGCAACCCATTGAGGATAAGAAGTCACAGCTAAGAACCCTGCATCAAACTGTTTCATCACCTCTGCTTTAATCTTCTCTGACATTTCAGGACGCATACGACGAACCTTCTGCTTCTTTGGACGACAATCTTCTTTCACTGGTAAACGGTGAACCACAATGTCTGTATCCAACCCTGGCATATCTTCATAGGACCAAGCAAAGATCTCCACATAATCACGTAGCATCTGAATCAATCTGCTCTTGACACTATCTTCTAATTCAGCCCCTATCTTGACTTCTTTCCTGTTTTCTTCAGTTCCCAGATTCACAATTTCGACTGGCTCTTCATGTGGCTGTATAGCTTTCTCTTCTTGTTGTAACAACCTAGCAAGCTCTACAGGTACTTCACAATCGTCCTCATTTCCGTCTTCAGTTTGATAGATCGAATTCTCGAAATTATAATTGGCAATAGTAGAACTGTTATCAACAGGATCCAGAGTGGATGAGGATCTGCATTTTAGGGATGTGGGTGTGTGTGTAAGAACACATAGCTGATAAAACAAAAAGAAAAGAAAAGAAAGACAAGGAACACAATATTTACGAAAACGAAACGTCCACTGATTTTTATTGCATGAAGTATGCAAATGAAATGACATCCTGTAACAAGCACACCATTGTGCCCCGGGTGAGGCACAAGGCTTAAGAGTTCAATTGTTCAAGAAATTACAAACTTTAAAAGTAACAACACAGTAATAGTATTTACTCCTGACTAAAGGAGATAGGAATAACATATTCAGCCTTCCAGTTATTGAGTCCAGCACCCACAGTAGGAAAAATCCAAGCATCCAAGTTGTAGTCTTCATCATAGTCACCCACAACATTGATCTGGTCTTTCATAATCCCTTGATTGGTGATACGAACAGCACGAGCACGACGAACAGCCTTCTGGGACTCTGCAGTGAAACCCAAACCAAATTTGTCAGACTTGTATGGAATATCAGGAAGCTGACCCCAAATAGTACAACCACCTTCATCCACCACAGCTCTAGCATCTTTAAGGGAGGCCATTGTTGGAGGTACTCTGGTGACCACAGGAACTTTATTGACAACGGGAGGAGCTTCATAATCATTAACAATCCAAGGAACCACTTCAAATGTCTGACACGGAGTTTCAACATATTCACCTTCCACTTCAAGATACTTAAAGGTGTTCACATGGCTAATCATATACCCTTCCTCTCCGTAGACAGTAACAACTTTCCCTTCTACTGGATATCTCAGCTTCTGATGCAATGTAGAGGTTACAGCACCTGCCCCATGGATCCAGGGACGCCCAAGCAAACAAGAATATGACGGACGAATATCCATGACATAAAAGGTAGCATTAAAAACCTGAGAACCAACTTTGATTGGGAGATCAATTTCTCCATGCACCACTCTTCTCGAACCATCAAAGGCCTTCACCAATATACTACTGGGTTTCAGCACAGCATCTTCAGGACTCAGCTTATTCAGAACTTCTTTGGGCAACACATTCAGAGAGGAACCATTGTCTATCAATACATGTGACAGGGTAGTGCCCCTACATTCAATAGAGATATGTAGAGCCCTATTATGATCCCTCTTAGCAGGAGTCAAATCAGCATCAGAGAAACCTAACCCATTATCATAGGTCAAGTGTGCAACACAATTTTCAAACTGGTCAACAGAAATTTCATTTGGTACATGAGCAGTCTTCAAAAATTTAATCAGGGCCTTGGCATGAGCTTCAGAGCATAATAGCAAAGACAACATAGAAATCTTGGAGGGAGTATGCCCCAACTGATCAACAATGTCATAATCACTCTTGCGAATGATTTTCAATACTTCCTCCATCTGCTTAGAGAGATCATCAGCAGCTGGCACATCAGTAGGTATAGGTTCAATAACAGGACCTTTGCCCCGAGCATCAGTGGTGGAGGTAGCAGCTGGAGTAACTGCATTCTAGGAGGTGACTGGAGGAGAGAAAACTCTTCCGCTTCGTGTGATCTTACTAGATCCAGCAATATTATCAATATCAACAGGCATATCAGCTAAGGGTTCCTGCTTAACACCATGGATATAAACATCAGACCCATAATGCCAAGGCACAGCTTTATCAGAAGTATACGGAATAGGACCAGGAGTGGTGATGACCATAGGAGCCACTCTAGCTTCAGCAATAATCTTCACAGGGCCTTCAGCAGTAATCTTAATTGGACCCTTATGAGTGATTTTAACGGGTCCCTTGGAAGTGATCCTTACCGGTACTTTATCAACCATATCCACCTCTTCAATCTTCGCACGTTGGGTTATATGATCAACCATACTCTCTACGGAAGGTGGAGTCCTCTCAAACACTATGGTATATTTATCCATGAGACATTGAATTCCATCTCTCAACCTCCAGCAGCTATCTGGCTTATAGGTACAATACAAACAATCTTCACGACAACCTGGAAAGAACCCAGCTTGTACTAGCTTCTTCTTAATGACAGACAAAGGTGTGGTCAACTCTGCAACTGAATAAATATGTGAATCTTCATCAATTGCATTGACAGTCTTCTCATGATTTGGCATGGGCGCAGTAATCACATTTGGAGTACCCGGAGGGTCAAACTCAATTTCTCCAGCCTCAATCATATCTTGAATTTTGTTCTTCAATACCCAGCAGCTATTGGTATCATGTCCCTGACAGTTCGAATGATATGCACACCGTGCATTAGGATTGTACCTGGGAGAGGTAACATTGGGATTCTGAGGAGCATCTTTCAGAGTGATAAGTTCAGCCTTCAACAAGTGTTGCAATGCTTGGGCCATGGACATGTTGATCTTAGTGAACTGCCTTCTAGCCATCTGTTGATTTCCCTGTGGCTGCTCTGGTGTTGTAGTAGTTGGATTGGAGATATGGACTGCACTCACAGACTGATGCCTTCTATTACGATCAGGTTGACCATAAACAGCATTTGATTCTTTCTTCCCACTGGGAGGCTTCTTTGCAGCACCTGATGAAGAAGTACCCACTTGAATCTTGCCACTCCTGTTATTATCAACTCAGTGAAGCCAGATGATGAGCTTCCAATGAGATGACTGTAAAAAGGACCATTTAACGTACACATGAACATATCAACCAACTCCCTGTCAGTTAAAGGGGGTTGTACTCTTCCAGCTAAATCTCTCCACTTCTGAGCATACTCCTTGAAGCTTTCTTTAGTACCCATAGACATACTTTGCAGCTGCATGCGAGTGGGAGCTAAATCAGCATTGTATTGATACTGCTTATAGAAGGCTTCGGCAAGATCATTCCAATCCCGGATGTTGACACTCTCCAACTGATAGTACCATTCCAATTGAGCTCCAGATAAGCTCTCTTGGAAGAAATGGATCCACAACTTCTTATTAGCAGTATGAGGTTGGATTCTCCTGACATAAGACCTCAGATGTAGCTTGGGACAAGAGACCCCATCATAAACAACAAAAGTAGGAACCTTGAAACCAATGGGTATGACTACCCCAGATATCAGACTCAAATCTTCAAAATCCAGCCCAGAAGACTTCTGCAACTCCATAGCATCCATTCTATCCACCAGCATTTTGAACTTATCTTCATTAGGCTCATGATAGTAGTTGGCTTCAGAATCAGAGTCCCCCATAGTGTTGTGGAGACTGCCTCCTTCTTTCTCAGACTCTTCAGACTCATAATCTTCAACTGGTTCTTTGGTCTTGGCAAGACCTTTGAACCTTCTTCCTATGTTGATCAGGCCACCTGACCTTCTAGTCTTCTTAGTCTTCTTGGCCAGCAGTGTCTTCAATTCATCCTGCCCCTTGGACAAGTTCAGGATCAGCTCTTGGAACTGTGCATTTTGTGCCTGGAGATCCTTAACTGTTTGTTCAAGAGCCATTGCTGAAATAAACAGCGAGAAGATAAGAAACTTGTGCACAATAAACCTGTGATGCAATGATATGATATGTGAATGTATATGCAATGTTTTCAATGACCGCAGGATTTAAATTTTCTTAAACAAACAAGAAGGTAAACTTTTATTAGTAATAAATTTGTTTAGCCTCTTGGGCTTACAGAAAATGAAATACAGTAAATACAAGAGATGGGGTTTTAAGTCTCCCATGGACGTTTCCTCTTTGTGTTGAGGTATGAGTTGAGATTCCGCTCCTCGTGAAGTTGCTTTGTTAGTTCTAGGATTCTTTCTTGGCTTGCTTTGTAATGAGCCTCGAAGGTATCCCTTTGCTCCTTCAATTGGATCCAGGACCTCTGTAAATCTTCCATGTCAGTAGGCATGTCTGGGTGAAGGATGGTATAAGAAGTATCTCCTTCAGCAACAGGTTCCATGGTAACTGGCAGGATAGCAGGATATGGCATCATGAGAGTCTGAGCACGAGATCGCACCCATTTGAGATAAGCTTCCATAGGAATAGTGTACTTAGGTTCCAGAGTCTTGCTGTCAACCTTGTTCACTTTTCCCCATGCTCGTATGAATCTCTGACGGTAACCTTGAAGATTGTTGTCATAGTCAAACACAATACCCTGAATCAACATGTCATGTGGGCCATCACTCCGAGCGTAACCAAATTGTCGTAAAGCTAGAGAGGGGTTGTAGGTGATGCCTCCTCTTATGCCTAGAAGTGGCACATTAGGAAACTCCCCACAACGGTCAATGATAGTGACATTCTCATAGATCTGGAGCACCAATGAATATCTGAATGAGAGAGTGACATAATTCTTTTGGACCACCTGAACCCTTGCTCATTCTTCATTACTGAGCGAGGAAGGTGAGAAATAAACCACCTAGAAAGCAAAGGTATGCAGCACATCAAAGTTCCTTTTGCCCTTGTAGTACGGGTATGAAGAGAATGTAGGATGTCTCCAAGCAATGTAGGTACTGGATTGTGACTCAGGAATATGTTGATGGCATGAACGTCTATGAACTGATCTGGATTGGGGAACAATATTAAGCCATAAATCAGCAAGGCTAAGATCTCCTCAAAAGCATAATAGCTCATGGCCTTCAAGAACACTTGAGCTTTATCCATTAATACCTTAGCAAGAATACCATTAACTCCGCTTCTCGTTTCTAGAACAATGTCAGACTTCTTCAGATGTAGAGTTGCAGCAATAACCTCTGGCTTAGGCTCCTTTTCCAAACCTGTGAATGGCTTCTGATCAAGGATAGGTATACCCAGAAGTTTGGAGAACTCTTCCATCGTAGGAACCAGCTGATAATCAGGGAATGTGAAGCAATGGTGCTTAGGATCAAAGAACTGAAATAGGACACTCATCATGTCTTCAGTGAATCCTGAGGTGACCAGATCCAATAGGTGACCATGTCTCTTGATGAACTGGGAATGATCAGACACTTGAGAAACCAACTCTTTAAGCTTAGCAGGTACCCCTACAAAGTTGATCCTGATAGTGTTTCTACGAGCAGAAGCCATGACCTGCAACAAAGAACAAAGATAAATCCTTTGGTCCTTGAAATGGTTAGTGAAAATGATATGCTTATGATGCATGATGATGTCATGATGTTATGATCAATCACAAACATGTGGCACACACAAACAAGTCACACAATAGCCCTAGGTTTGAAAGCTTGCATGAGGTTTAAAGGTAAGTACCCTCCCCTGAAGTTAGTTGGTTCATCCTGTCCTACAAAAGTAACCAGGTTCTAAGGGATCTCAATATCATTGATCCTTCACAAGGGTGGTTGTTCAGTAGGCAACTTACTTGCCAACCAAAACCCTCCAAGTTTAGAATCTCAATGAGCGTAGTATCGAGTATCAACCAACTTTAGCCTGCACCAAAGCCGGTTATCTCACTACTTTCTAAAGGCCAAGATGGGATAACTAGGGTTCTAAGAGTTAGTTAGTGCATTGACAACATATGGCAGCCTCATATTATCCTCAACTTGACTTAAGGAACATAAGCACCAACCAAGAAGTAACACTAACTATGGCCACCAGATCAACCATATCGGTATACGATGTACAGTTTCCTTGGTCTATTGCCATTTACCTAAGGCACACTAGATCCGGGTTAGGATCTTTCACACATGAGAGCACCCCAATAGATAAGTATAAAGCAAACAAGGCAAACAAATTTAAAGTGATCTAATTCCTAAGGGTACCCCTCTTTTATTAAATCCCCATCAGAGTCTCCAGTTCTGTAACACGGTGGGAGAACTGACTTTAGTTATGTTGCGGATAGCAAGAGTCGCCACCGACTTTTATTTTATCCAAAGGAAAGGCATAAAAGAACAGGAAAGACCTTTTAAAAGATTTTTGGGTCCGGGGGGTAGGTTATGTAAAGGGAAGGTGTTAGCACCCTTTACATCCATGGTTATCCATGGGCTCTTAGTTACTTAGCTCACTTTAAAAATGTTTTGAAATGTGAAGTGTGTGAATAAAAATTTTCTTAAGAGTTTTATAATGATCCATGTACGGATGCGTAAAAAACCTTTGTTTTTGAAAATTGTTTGAAATGTGTGAAGTGTTTGAAATTGTTTTGAAGAGTGAGCAAGTATCTAAGAGGAACCTACCCTAAGTTTTAAGTCTTTTCAGTTCTTGAATCCTTTAAATGGTAAGACTATCCCTATTATTAAGGAATAGGTAGTCATTACCTTGGATGTGAGGGACAAGTGAAGGGTCATCTGTTTACCTAGGCAACTGTGGGGTGTATAAGCAATTCGAAGGGACTATCATCTTTATTCGAAAGGGACAAGATCATTACGAAGGCAACATTCGAAGGGACTTGATCTTTTTAAAACTGTAGGGACTAGATGATGTGAAATTGAGGGACTTTGCTTTATACACCCTACTTGACCTTTTGTAATAGGCAACATGAGAGGTATCCCTAAGGAAGTGAGATGGCGATCAAAGATCGACTTACGTGTGTGAGTGTACAATTTTAATATTTATCTTTTAAATTAGTGATCTAAATTAATTTTTACATACAAACATGTTACACTCCCTATTTACTAACCATAGCATAAACGTAAATATTTAAACATTACTACTAAATATTACATCAAAGGAACAATTACATGATAATAATAAAAGCAAATTAAATAAATAAGCATAAATAATAATAATAATAATAATATAATTGGGTTGGTGAAATAATAATAATAATAATAAATCACAATGGGGTTAGTAATAATGAAATAAATATAAAAATAAACATAGTTAATAATATAAGCAAAAAATATTAAAAGATCAATGAACAATTATTTTTTAAGATTAAGAATAAAATATAAACAATTATATACTAATTATTATGAAGTTTTAAATTATTTACAAATTAAAAATTAAGTTAATTATAAACCTATTATGAAAAATAAAATTGTAATTACAAAATTAAATTAACAATTTTTAACTATTTTTAAACACATATTAAAATTATTTATATACAAAAATTGAATTATAAACAATTTATCATATTATCAAAATTAAATTAAGAATTTTAATTTTAAACATATTTATATACAAGATTTAAATTTAAAAAAAAATGTACATGATTAAATAAAATAGGATTAAGTTTAAATAGGAGAAAATTAGGGTTTTGATTAAAAAAATATTAAGACTTATAAAAATTAATTAGATTTTACATATAACAATTTTATTAATAAAGTTTGAATTATTTTTAAAACTATAAGTTTTTGAATTATAAGAAAATAATATAACTATCTTATTTTAAACATTTATTTAAATTAATTAACTATAATATAAACAAAAACCATATAAATGAAAAAAAAGAGAAAAAAGAAACATACCTGGGGCTGGGATCGAACCCACGCCCTAGGCTCTCCTTCTTGGACCAATACCAGCACCACTGGGCTATGCGCGCCTTTGTGATTATGAATGGATAATGAAGCATTATATTTTAAACCTGAAGAATAAATGGAATTTTAACTAAAAAAATGACTGAGGACAGGTTCGAACCCACGTCCTTGACATATCTCATGTGCGTACTAACCACCAGGCCATCTATCATCCTGTGAAATAATATACAAACAATGCAATAAATATATAAATAAAAATTCAAAAATCTGAAGCGCGCGAAGATCTTCATCTTCAACCTTGGATTCGCAGGTTTTCCTGCGAATTTACCTACAACTTTTCCTGCGATTATTCCTGCCAATATATCCTGCGAACCTCATACACCATACAAACAGTACAATTTCACCAAATTAATAATACCAATGGGTTCCTTATGACCTATACGATTCAAATATAACAATCAAAGTCATTTATATGTTCTTAATCAAGAAACCCTAAAAGCTTGACCAAAACCCTAACTATGGCATATGCGGATTCAGTCCATGAAACTCCAATTCGATTGTCCAGAAAGCTTCAGTACAATGAAACAAACAAGATTAATCAATCAAAATCAATTAAGAAACAACAAAACCATGAAATCGAAAAAAACCAAATACGGCATGAACATCCATTCGGTTTATGTGATTTAGGATGTTTTTGATGTTGTTTATGATCCAGACATGTTAAATGATCATCATAGAATGCATTGCAATCCTTAGAACACCTTGAAATCACCTCTACCTTAAAATCCGAAAGTGAGTTTTTGAATGAAATTTGGAAACTTGAATGTGCACTTGGAGGCAGAATTTTCGTGTCCAATGCTTGTCTTCATGTTGTATATATACCACTTGATGAAATTAGGTCAAGACTTTAACAAATTTGTGGATATTTGGACTTTGGGAGATTGAAAAAGATGTGATCTTAAATTTTGAATATTCTTGATCTAACCTTGCCATGTTTGGATGATCTGAATTTAAATGGTATTAATCAAGTTTAAATGAGTGTTAAAACTTTCTAGAACCAAAAAATCAAATCAAATATATGACTTTTATATTTTATTTCAATTTAATTTATATTTTAATGAATAAAATTCAAATAAATATGAAATAAAAAATAAAAAATCATAAAATGAGTGGGTTGGGTCGTGCTTGATCAGTTTGTAAGGTTTGAATGGCAATTAGGTGGGCTCATTTAGCAAAAATTGACTTTAAGGCCTTATTTGCTTCATAAAATTCCCAAAAATTTCCCAAATTTGCAAGGGCACAAATCCTTCAATTTTAATGATATGAAGGTGTTCTTGGACATTTTGGAAAGCTTGAAGAGTCCTCTAACCAACCCCACTGGTTTCATGTCCATATCATTTACCATTCTCAAGTTATTCCCTTTTGAAGTTGTTGACTTTTTGTTGACTTTCAACAGGACCTATAATGTCTTAGCTCATACCTTCCAAATGAAGCATTTTTGGGCTTGGCTTGTGAGACACAAAGTTGTAGAGAATTCAATTTCCTTCAAAATGAACTTTGGATGGAATATTGGTGGTGAAGCATGTGAAAGTTACGGTTGGTCAAAGTTCAGTTGACTTTTCCTAAGGAAACCCTAATTTAGAAACCCTTGATTCTTGATGATCTGAAATATCCTTGATGAATCATGATCAACCCTTGATCAAATGATGAATTTTACTTAATATACTTGATGTTTGCAAAAAATCATGAAGTTTGACTTTGGTTTGACCACAGTTGACCTCTGTTTGACTTTTTAATTGCTTTGACTAGTTTTGACTTATCTGATCATCTGACTGAGCAAACTTTTGAGAAAAGTCTTGAAACTTGACATGGGGATTCTTGATCACATATAGGATGCTATGAAGCTCACTTTAAGTCTTGGAAATCCATTTAGCCTGATTAAAGTCAAAACCCTAGTTTTGGATGCACTGCCTAGGAGGATGCATTGTCTGAGGGAGTTGTCAAACTTTCTGACTAATTGTGAACTTTGTGAACCTTGTGAACCTCATAAGATGTCTTGTGAACCTTGAAAGATGTCTTGTGAACCTTTTAAGATGTCTTGTGAACCTTGTGAACCTCATAAAGTGTCTTGTAAACTTCATGAACCTCATGAAAGGTCTTGTGAACCTTGTGAACCTTCTTAGCCCACAAAGTCTTTTATTGTGAGGGCAAATTTTGGGGTGCAACATCGTGGAACAAAGTGACCATTTCCCGCTGATAAGTTGCCCCGGCGTTCTTCAAGCCTAAGGGCATGACCTTATAGCAGAATGTACCCCACGGGGTAATGAACGTTGTCTTCTCCATGTCTTCCGGTGCCATCTTAATCTGATTATATCCGGAGAAGCCATCCATGAAGGAAAATACCGAGAATTGAGCAGTATTGTCTACCAGCACATCAATGTGAGGTAATGGAAAGTCATCTTTTGGGCTTGCTCTATTCAAATCCCGGTAGTCAACGCACATTCGGACCTTGCCGTCCTTCTTTGGTACAGGTACGATATTAGCTACCCAAGGTGGGTAACTAGTGACAGTAAGGAAACCGGCATCCCATTGCTTCTGAACCTCCTCTTTGATCTTCATCGCCATGTCAGGACGAGTTCTTCTCAATTTCTGTTTCACAGGAGGACAGTCTTCTCTCAGTGGTAGCTTATGCATCACGATGTCGGTATCCAACCCTGGCATGTCTTGATACGACCAGGCAAAGATATCCACATACTCTCGCAGCATACCAATCAACTCTTTCTTGACTTCGGCCTGCAGACTGGCCCCGATTTTCATCTCCTTCTTCACATCTTCCGTGCCGATGTTGATGATCTCAATCTCTTCCTGATGAGGCTGAATAACCCGTTCCTCCTATTTCAACAATCTGACCAATTCTTCAGGGAGTTCACAGTCTTCCTCAACCCCTTCATCAGCTTGGTAGATAGGATTGTCAAAGTCATGCGTGGTCATAGCAGGAACAGTATCAATGGAATCCAGATGATCAACACTGCACAGATGATGTGCTTATTTCAGAATCCGCTTATTTTGAAAAAGAGATGTAAACAAAAAAGGAAAAACACCTTGCCATTTTTTTATATTTTTTGTGAAAAATTTAAAACAAAGAAAGGGAACACAATTTGTCTGAAAATGTCTTTTTATTTCATGGTAAAAAATAAGTGCATAACAAACATGGTGGCCCAATACAATGGATCCTATCATCTTGGGAAGAATGCAGGATTTGACAATGCAGTATGATAAGAAAAAGGAAACAAATAAATTACTCTGAGTGCCAGGTAACTTGGACAATGTCTTCAGCAGACCAGTTCTTCAGCTCCTCTTCGGGCGCACACGGATGAATCCAGTTGTCCCAGTCACCATCACTGTCTCCCTCTTGGCTTATCACGCAAATTTGGTTGCGGTCGAGCATCCCAGCGCTTGTAAAGGTAATGGCCTTACCACTTGGAGTAGATCCACCGGGCTGGTAACCCAAACCAAACTTGTCGTCTTTCTTTTCTAGCTCCAGCAATTTCCCCCAGCCTTGGGCGCTTCCTGACTGAACCACCTCCTTTGCCTGCTTGTAGGAATGGATGGAGGTACCTTTTTTCTCACCGCTTCTCTCTATAGGAGTCAAGATGCTGACGTTAACTGCTTCTAAGGCTTGACATAGAGTCTCATGGATCTCTCCATCCATCTCCACATATTTGAATGTTGACAAGTGGATTACAAAGATGTCTTCCTCTCCGCACACCGTGATTACCTGGCCACCAACCACATATTTGAGCTTTTGATGCAGAGTGGAAGTTACGGCTCCGGAAGCATGAATCCATGGGCGTCCCAATAAGCAGTTGTACGCAGGCTGGATGTCCATGACATAGAAGGTGATTTTGAAAACCTGAAAACCTATTTTCACGGGTAACTCAACTTCTCCAAACACTGATCTTCTGGACCCGTCAAAAGCTTTGACAATCAGATCACTGGGTCTTAGGATGATACCATCAACATTGAGCTTCATTAATGCTTTCTTCGTAAGTACATTAAGAGAAGAGCCTGTGTCAACAAGGACATGCGACAACACAGCACTCTGACGTAAGGTCTCTGTCTGTGAAGCCCAGCCCGTGGCTTGCATTCACACTGCCCACTACTGCTTCCAGTTGGTTGACAGTTATTTCTTGAGGAACATAAGCCATCTGCAGCACTTTCAGCAAGGCTTCTCTATGTGCAGGAGAGCACATCAGCAGAGATAGAATGGATATCTTGGAAGGTGTCTAGTTCAACTGCTCGACCACCTTATAATCACTCTTTTTAATTATGCGCATAAATTCCTCGACCTCCTTCTCAAAGGTGCCCTGTCCAGCAGCGGGAGTTGTTGTCTCTTCAGTCACAGCTTGTTTTCCTTTAGCCTTAGCCGAAGCCTCAGCCTCAGGATCTCCTCTCAGAACTGGGGGAGCAAATAGACGACCACTTCTTGTGAAACCTCCAACTCCTCCGACGTTCACTACAGTCGGGTCAACAGTAACTGACTTGCTCTCAATCTTCTGTCCAGCCACGTAAACATCTGAGCCGTAATGCCATGGAATGGCTTTATCATCTGTATAAGGAACAGGCCCAGGAACGGTAATAGTCACAGGATTGACTTCAGGAACATGAATGGTCACCGTCTCTCTTCTAGCAGGCATCTCAGCTGGATCATAGAAAATGGTTATAGTGGACACATCATCAGCTTCATTATCAACTTTGTTAAACTGCAAAGATCCTTCATCAATCAAATTCTGCAATCCCATCTTCAGGTCTTCACAACCGTTCTCTGAATTCAAACATTTCTCACAATCAGAGCTGCATCCCGGAAACACATGTCCCTTCAACAGCCTCTCTTTCACTACCAACAGCAGAGTCTTCACTTCTTCTACGCTCAGAATAAGACTTAACTTCTCACCACCCTCAACAGCATTTATTCTAGCCCCTCCATGATTCGGAATAGGCTTTGAATTAACATTTGGCGGTGGTGCAAAGTTAATCGCCTTGGAGTCTATCAGATCTTGAACCTTTTGATGTAGCGCCCTGCATTTCTCAGTCGAGTGCCTGGGTGCCCCTGAATGGAAAGCGCATCTTGCATTGACATCGTACCCCACTGGAAGCTCTCCAGGTGGTGGTGGTGCCAAAGTCCTCAGTTGTATCAAATTCAGGTCCAGCAATCTTGGTAGCAATGTAGCATATGTCATGGGGATTGCCTCAAGCACCCTATTAGTCGGGCGAGTCTGCCTTGGCTGATACGGTCTTTGTTGGTAGTTGTTACGTTGCCGCTGTTGTTGTTGTTGTTGTTGAGGTGGTGCCTGCTGCACAGGACCGGAAGGAATTGTGACAGCTACCACATGCTCATATGGTCTTCTATATCCTCGGCCCCGTCCTCGGCCAAACACAGCATTGGTTTCACCTTCCCTCCTTCTCAGGGGTCCGCTGAAAGCTTTTCTTACTCCACCCGAGCTGCTTGCACTTGTATCCTGAATCTTCCCCATCTTTAACAGAGTCTCGACTCTCTCTCCAGCAATCACTATATCGTTGAACTTGGTAGCCGAACAAGACGCCAATCTTTCGATAAACACACCTTGCAATGTCCCCATGAACATGTCAGCCATCTCATTCTCCAGTAGTGGTGGTTGCACTCTGGCAGCGAGCTGACGCCACCTCTGAGCATATTCTTTGAATCCCTCCTTAGCAGTTTGAGACATGTGTTGCAATTGAGTGCGATTTGGAGCCATGTCCAAATTATACTGGTATTGCTTCACAAAAGCCTCTTCCAGGTCCTTCCAGCTCTTAATGTTGACTCTACTCAGCTTCATATACCATTCCAAAGAGGCCCCAACCAGGCTGTCCTGGAAATAGTACATCCATAGCTTTTCATCATCAGTGTGAGCAGCAATCCTCCCTACAAAGGACTGAAGATGTGTCTTGGGACACGCCGTGCCATTGAATTTCTCGAAAGTTGGAACCTTGAACTTGTAAGGGATTCTAACCCCTGGAACCAAGCCCAAGTCAGTAATGTCGAACCCCAAGGAGTTCTGAGATTGAATAGCCCTGATCTGCTCTGCCATTTCCTCAAACCTCTTGTTCATCTCAGCCCCTTGGCCTTCAGTTTCATCCAGCAGAGTGAACATTTCGTCTTGACCATCCATCTGGACATTATTCAGCCCATCATTGATTATGGTAACCCTTGGCTGTGTTACAGGGATTTCAACATGACGTGCGCCCGCACCGTTACGATTACCTCCCTAAGCAGTACCATTGTTCCTGGCTTGATTATTCTCAACCAACTCACGTAGACGTTCCTGATTCTGACCCATGCCTGCCATAAAGGTCATAAAGTTGTCCATCCTCAGCCTCAAGTCAGCTAAGTCAGCTTGCATCTGATCCATGACTCTTTCTCTGTTGACCTTTGTTGGATATCTATGTACGACTGGCTGTTCTCTGACCTTTCTAGGAGCTATAGTGCCTGAAACAGAAAAGACATTAGGAACCTGTGGCCATACCTGCAAAACAAGAAAACAGGTGATATGTATGCAATGCAATTGTTTATGTTTTCAATCTCAGGTCGTTCATGCCCCGGTTCCGGTATTTAGCAAAGAAAGCCAGATGGATACTGATCCTCGACTTTTAGAAACCTTCGCATAGAAACCACATTTGAACCATAACAACAGGAACAGAAAAAAGGTGAACTAAAAAACTGCATAACATAAATCAGCCTATTAGGCACAAACAACAGAATTCCCCGTAGGGTACAAGTTTCTAAGAAGAAAAGCAAACAAACAGGATTCCTACAACACGCCTGTAGGTAATCCAAATACAAGGAAAACAAACTAAGAAGCAAGACCACTGCCTGAGGACCCTGAACCTTCCTCACTAAGTCCCAACTCCGACCTAGCCTTCTTGACTCCAGCCATCAACTTGAGGTCTTCAATCTCTTTAAGTGCTGCTTCTAATGCTTGCTGACTATCTGCTAACTGCTGAGTCTTCTCCCTTCGAATCTGGTGGGATTGTTCCACATCTTCCTTCTTGAAAATCATTTGCACTTCGAAAAACTCTTCTTTTTCTTTATAGCTCTTCAACTCCTGCTCTCTTTGTCCCTGCAACCAGACAATAGACTGACGAGCTTCCTTGAGATTCTTCGCAGTCTTCTTGCGTTCAGCTTCTCTTTTTGCTTCCATCATACCCAACCTGTGAAAGTGAGCTTCCCTTCCAGCAAAGTCTTTCTCTTTAGCCTCCAAGGTGGTCTGCATCTTCAGCAATTTCTCTCCAGCTTCAATCTTGGCCCGGTTGTCAAGATGGTACAGATTAACCATTTCAGTGTTCTCCACCCTGACTTCATGCAGCTGGGCTTCCAACTTCTTGAACTCTTTTAAAGACACAGTAAGTAGACTCAGCAACTGGAGGAACTGGAGGTGAGAATGGCAGCAATACCCTTCTGGCTCTGTCTTTCAACCAAGCTTCATACTCTGGGAAAGTCTGATTGTTGCACTTTCCAAAACTAGCTATCCATTCTCCCTTAATTCACTTCTAAGCTCCAGCAGCTTTCCTCACTAAAGGCATATTGTCTTTTACCGGGAAGTAGAAAATAGGGGTCAACTTCAGCTCTTCTGGTACTTCTCTCAAGGTATATCCCAACTGTCTTCTCAACAAGATTTGATTGTAATTGATCCCTCCAGTCACTCCCAATAAAGGTACTCTAAGATAACTCCCATAGCTAGTGATGAAACGTGCACCCTGAAGCCTCTGAGTAATCCACCTGACATCCTTGGCAAGCAACTTTTCCAGCTTCTGCGCCCATACCAAGGTATGATCACTAAACACTCTAGTACTAGGCAGATGCCTCATGAACCACATATGAAATAAAGGAGCGCAACAACGAACTAAACCTCCCCTCTTCTTCTCAGTCTTGTAGTGCACCGAGTAATACAAATCTCCGAGCAACGTAGGCACAGGATTCTTCAGCAAGAAGAGATGTATGGCATTTATGTCTATGAACTTCTCCATATCTGCAAACAAAATAATGCCATAGATAGAAAGGGCCAAGATAGCACAGACAACATCCCATTCTTCCTCAACAGCCAACTCTTCCACCTTCTTTACCAAAGCCTCTAAAGAAAACCCAGGTACACCTCCCTTAATGATGGTCAAAGAATTCACAGCAAAAGTGCTCAAATAAAGAGCCTTAGCAATAGCCTCAGGTGCAGGTCTACTCATATCAGCATTGAACGGAATCTGGTCTCGAACAGGAACTCCCAAGATCAAAGCATACTCTTCCAGCAAAGGTCCTAACTGAAAATCAAGAAAAGTGAAGCAACGGAGCTGAGGATCATAATACTGAAGCAGGGTATGAATGGCACTTCTCTCAGAAGGATCTAACTGTACCACCACATCCAGAATACTCCCATAAGCCTTCTTGAACCTCTCTACATGATTGGGTGTGATCAGCTTCACCATCCTCTTTAACAGGCCAACCTTAGTGTCGAAAAACTTGAAATGAATATTCTGCTTGCGAGGATCTTCCATCTCTGAAGAGGATACCGGAACCGGAGGCAAAGATATGAACTTGTGAATGAAAACAAAACATGATTAATGATGAAATGATGCAATGCAAATGCAAATGCAAAGACATATGATCCATCTGGGGCTGTCTGGAATCTGGATGCCAAGGCCAAGTGATCAGAAACCCAAATCCTTTGGATAACAACCCACAAACACTCAGATAATCTCAGATATACCCAATCCAGAACCGGATAAACTCAAGAACTCCGGAACCAAAGTAATTGTATCTGAACATGAAACTGCACTGGTAACAAGGGTATAATGGAGTCAAGGGTTCCTGCAAACCTGTAAACCCCTCCCAATCTCACAGGCGTGCTCCGGGTCAAACATCACGGACTCTCAAAGCCGAATAGAAATAATACTTTCACCATTTCCGAGAAATGGTTCATGACCAAATCAGGGAATCGGTTAGGCATTATGTACTACGCAGGGAGGCCTCAGCTAAGTCCGGGAAAAAAAAGCATCCTTTATAAGACCTCAGCTTCAAGCGCTGAAATCGAGAAACAATAGTACATTCAGCCCGTAGGATACAGTACTAATGTCATACGACCAGATGCTTTGACTGAGTTACTATAAGAGAACCAGGCCATCCTATGCGAGTCCCCAGTGGACCCTCGGGTGCGAATGGGTTTGCCACAAAATGTGGTTTGCCACTGCCACCACTAGAGAGGGTTGTTTCCACAAAGGTGCTCAATGATCGGTCCCCAGATGCACATAACTATCAAGGTCCTATCCCGAAGTGGAGGAAATCCCCACACAAGATATTTCCAAGACGGTCGCAGTCTGGGTGTGAAACACATCGCCACTCATCATGTCACATGCGAGTACAACGTGTCCACGCTAATCCTAGGGTGCACTCAAGCCGGGTATTTGGCTTATCTCACAGTAACAGTATCACCCGAGCCCACCAAACAGAAAATCCAGTCTAGACAGTCCAGTATAATCTATGATGCACGAAAATAAATACTGAAAACTGTAAATAAAGCTGTAAATAAAACTGTAAATAAAGAACAGTAAAATAAACACGCAACAACAAACAAACAACACCCAAAGAAATGGAAACAAGCAAGCGCTAGGACAGACTTACAGGGGAACCAGAGATAATCTGGTTAGGAAGTCCCCAGCAGAGTCGCCAGCTGTCGCTCCCCATATTTCCATCCTGGTACAAACGCGAAAGTGGCGCGGAAAAAGAATAGAGTCGCCAGCCAGGCATTTTTATCCCGAAGGAACAGGAATGGTAATGCTGCACAAACCAGAAGAAAAGAAAAGGAAGGACACGGGTCCTGTGAACCAAAGAGACTGAGTTCGGGAGTTGGTTACGACCTGGGAAGGTATTAGCACCCAGATCGTCCGTCGTACCCGACGGGATCCACGCTTGCAAAGGAACTATTTCAAAAGGGTGAAGGTATGAAAACTGCTGCAAAGAAAATAAAATGAACTGGATAAAACTGAGAAAGAAACTGGATAAGAAAACAAAGAGAAAAATGTAGGGAAAATAAAGATTGTGCTCGAACGGGCCCTACCCCGCTGCCTACGTACCTCATCAGGACAATGAGGATCAGAGACGCTGTAGTTCCCCTAACTAGGGGTGGAAAGGATTTCTTGTGTCTTAAGGCTTGAACTGCCTATGCCATTGCTCAGGTGTTGCAGACTCGGACGACGAGTGCGTAACCGTCTTGCAAAGTGACAAGTGGGAGCAAGTTCGCGTACGGAGCGAAGGAGATGAGAAAAGAATTCCCGAAGGAAAGACGCTTATTGTTTGTTAGCGTTTTTTATGAAGCTTTTATGAGTGAAGTTTGCATAGGTAAGTGTACCTAAGTCTTACTCACTGGGATGTATACGTCTCACATCATCCCGAAATGGAATGCGCAAGAGGCACACCTATCTATGGAGGAAATCCCCAAAGCTAGTCCCACAAGTGAAGGCTCAGACACACTGACATATTAACATTTATTAAGTGTTTTTTTTTATTTTAGGTTAAGAAGTGTTTTTTTAGCTTTTCTTTGTGAGGTAATCTCATGCTAAGACCTATCCACCACGAGGGATAACTTACACCTCCCCCCAAAACGGAACGCGTGCAAGTATCTCATAGCAAAGTCTCATGTCACAAAGAAATACTCAACATTTATTAAGTGAATTAGAATTAAGTTTGAAGATGAGAAGAGAAAGCACCAAAGGATCTAAAGGCAAAGCATCTAATGGGGGACTAAGAATCCTAAATGTTGTCATGCATGGATATCCTAATGTTAGTGTGGTTTTCTATCCTAAAGAAGAGAGAAAGAAGAAGAGGGGGATGAGTAAGGCCTAAGCCCAACAAACAAAAGGTTATCACAAGTAATAATAATAAGAGAAGAGATGAGATTTGGAGATGTGGGAATCACTTCCACACCTCTCACTTACCATAGCCCCTGAAAAGGTTAGTGACATAAGCATACAAGTGAAATAAAATGAGCTAGATGGCATGCCAACATCATACAAACAGAAATGAAGTCATATATACAAATGCTCAATGGGTATGCAAGTTACTAGATTGAAGAAAGAAGCATGCAAGTTAATTAAGAGGCAACATGAATCACATGGCAAAAAAATGCAAACTTAATGAGATGCAAAGCAAAAATGCACAAACATGAACTCATGGCACACAACCAGAACCAAAACAAGTCAAGGAAGAGCTTAAGAAGCAAGAGAGATGAAGATAAGAGAGGTACAAGGTCAAACAATCAACTTGTGGAAGTAAAGAAGTAAGGAGATGAGATGAAAGCACATAAGAAATGGAAGAACTTAAAGGATAAGCAAAACACAAAATTCCCAAGGCACAAACCCTAAGCTAAGATTAGAATGGATCCAAAACCCCAAAGAGACCCCAAATGAGAAGAAGAAGTTGGCACAAGTGCCCTTCTAAGCTAATAAGAGAGCTTATGATCACAAAGAAGCAAAATGGGACAAGGTATGAACCAAAATTCAAATCAAATCAACAATGCAACTAAAAATTCCACAACTTAGGACAAATGATCCTCAAACATGATATAACAATGAGCCAAAAGGATTGGGAGAAATTCAGAGGCTAGATAGGTCAAATGAGGGCAAGAACATGAACTAGGGTTAAGAAACTTCACTTACAAGGCAAGGAACAAAATCCAATGAATAAGTTTCTAAAAATCAGGGGAAACATCACACATGAAGTACATCATCTTAGGAATCCAGAGCAAAAAGAATCAACTTCAAACTCAAAAAGATGAACCCTAGGGAAATTAGACAAGGCAGGGTACTCAAAAAGGACTTAAAATGAATTAATTAGAAAGCACAATTAAATGACACGTGGATAATGAAAATAAATGGGAAATAAAAATATGGAAAAATAAAGAAAACTCAAATGAACATTCATGAATTAATTTGGAATTTTTTGATGATTGGAAGTATTTTTAATAATTGAAAACCAAAATGGATTAAAAGAAATAAAAGGAAAAGAAAATTAAAATAAGAAATGAGGCTGGGGGTGTGGATAGAAAGGATTTACATTCAAATGAATTGGGCTTATGGCTGTGGGGGGTACGAAAAGCAGATTAGGCCCAGCAATCTACGCAGGTATACATGAAATAAGGTGGAAATTCAAGGAAATAAAAGGAAAATAAATTGGTCGTGAGATCAAAGCAACGCATCTTGTGAGGGGCCTCATTAATTGACGTGGCTGGTTGATTGGTTATGAGGTGAGGACGCATGAGACTTATAGTGAGGTGAGACACACGTTGAATTAAAACAGAAACAAAAGCCACGTGAGAGAGGGGTTGTGTTCATTAAAACGTGGCATGATCTGGGCACGTGTGAGGAAAGATCCAAGGGCTCAGGGACTGTCTTCAAGCTTAGAAAACCCTAAAAAACAATTTGCAGATTCCGGTGACCGGAGCTAGGGCTCCGGCACCGGAAATCACACCAGATGAACAAATCTCAACAATAATTAATAAGAAACTCTAGATCGACTAAATGATGTG
The DNA here is from genome assembly GCA_963966055.1 of Lathyrus aphaca. Lineage (NCBI taxonomy): Eukaryota > Viridiplantae > Streptophyta > Magnoliopsida > Fabales > Fabaceae > Lathyrus > Lathyrus aphaca. Next base: position 279,377,448 of record OZ014521.1, read on the forward strand.
CCCTGATTTCAAAAATGGTGATGAAAAGTTCATTGGATCAATGGATTCTACGGATCGAAGAGAAACAGTTGTGTCCATGAAACTTTGAACTCAAATATCTAACTCATTTATACACCAAATTCGAAACCACAAACAGAAGAATAACCAGCAAACATCACAGATCAAGATGCACACAAACAATTTCAATTTCAGATCTGAAGATTCAGAGCCATACCTGAGCTTGTTGATCTTGAAAATGCTTGCTAGAAGTCCAGATGATGAAGCAAAATCACTCCAAATGCTCTCTAGTTGCAAAATAAATGCAACTAGAGCCTTGAATATGGTTGGATCTTGAGCTTTGCAAGCACCTACCCTGAAATGGAAAGGTTGTGATTCTTGAGAGAAAGCTTGAACAAGTGTGTGATTAATGATCCTGAGCTTCCAAGGATCAAGGATCTACAATTGGTTTTTGGAGAGAGCTCATGTATGAGGAGATTCAAGAGAAAATGCAATTTGTGCAAGAAGGTGAAAACTGAGAAATGAGAGAGAACTGAGGCTTCACAAAACCCTAATTTGTTTTATATCACCTCTTGAGCAAATGCTGAAGAAATGGTGTGATTTGCACGTGGGAATGAAAAGAATTTGTGATTTTGCAATTTGAGCAAGTTTGGTGTGATATCATGTAATCCTCGTGATTTTCTTGGCCTTCAGCCCCATGTTCACTCTAAATCCAGCCCTTAGTCATAATCCAAAAGATCTTGGCCCTTAGATTAAGTTGTCACACTTTTCTCATGAATATGCAAAATTTGCATTTTTGAAGCAACATTCTCACTTGGAACGAATTTGGTGCATTCTCTTGAGAAAATTAATCCATTTGCAATGCATTTTAACTTTGTAACCTCACTTGATCCATTCCAACACTTGAAATTGAGTTTTGATACTTTTGGCCCTTGGTGCATGCATGAAATTTTGCATTTTGCCCTAATTTGAAGGAATTTTCGAGGGGCCTATATTCCAAACCATGAGGGCTATGAAAAAGTACTTGTACTTTTTGAAAATGGGAGGTCTTAATATCCATCTTTCATGTTTGACTTTGGTCCATTTGAAGAATTTTTGATTAAGTTAAGGTCTCTTGAATTTTAAGGCAAAAGTTGCCAAAAATGGAATTTCCTTAAAACCAACTTTGCACCAATTTTGCAAAACCCCTCAAAACTTCATGATTCTTGATCTTTGAACTTGCCAAACCTCTTATAACATTATAAGAACATCCTTTGGCTAGAAAAAATGGGGTTGGACCCCTTGAAATCTCACAGTTGACTTTTCTAAGGCATAGTTGACCAGTTTCTTCATTTGCAAGCAACTGAAGAAATGCTTGACTTCCACAAGGAATTTTCTCACAAAATTTCAACCCTAGGATCCTCTTAACATGTGAAAGACTTTGCCCAAATGAAATGGCCAAATTCTTGAGGTTTTCATGCTTGAAACTCAAACCCTAATTTGGGATCATTGTGTAGGAGCTTTGCCCTAGCCTGGATTCCCTGATGATCCTCCAACCTTATGAGCTTTTGTAAATGAACTTGAACTTGTAAATGCAATGTAGACCCCTCATAGGACTTGTACAAATCCATTGGGCCCCTTGTCAAAGCTTGTGATGCTTCAAGAACCTCCACAAATGATCATATGCCTAATGTTAGGTCATGAGAAATGTTATGCCTCATCTTTCCATGATAGGATGCTAAGAATATGATATGTTCATGATGAATATGATATGATATGATGCTTAAAAATAAGAGGGAAAATTTGGGGTGTTACAACAGGGGATAAGAAATCTTCACTGTCCATAGTAGTGAGCATCAGTGCTCTACCAGAGAAAACCTTCTTTACTATGAATGGGCCATCGTAATTCGGAGTCCACTTGCCCCTGTGGTCTGTATGAGGAGGAAGAAGTCTTTTCAGCATAAGATCTCCCACTTGTTATTCCCAAAGCCTGACTTTCTGATTAAAGGCTTTCTTCATCCTTTTCTAATATAGTTGCCCATGACAGATTGCAGCTAATCTCTTTTCTTTGATCAGATTCAGCTGATTGTACCGAGAATGGACCCATTCTGCCTCGTTCAGCTTTACATCCATCAATACCCGTAAGGAGGGTAATTCAACTTCAACAGGTAGGACTGCCTCCATACCATACACAAGCTGATACGGTGTTACCCCAGTGGATGTTCTGATTGAGGTTCGGTACCCATGCAAAACGAATGGTAGCATTTCATGCCAATCTTTTTATGTAACCACCATCTTCTGCACAATCTTCTTGATGTTCTTGTTAGCTTCCTCAACAGCGCCATTCATCTTTGGCCTGTAAGGAGAAGAGTTGTGATGTTAGATCTTGAAGTCCCGGCATAGTTCTGCCATTATTTTGTCGTTCAAATTGGAACCATTGTCGGTAATGATTCGCTCGGGTACTCCATATCGACAGATGATGTCTCATTTCAGGAATCTGGCTACCACTTGTCTGGTGACATTTGCATATGAAGCTGCTTCAACCCATTTGGTGAAGTAATCAATGGCTACCAGGATGAATCTGTGGACATTTGAAGCAGTTGGTTCAATCTTTCCAATCATGTCAATGCCCCACATGCCAAAGGGCCAAGGTGAAGACATTACGTTCAAAGGATTCGGAGGCACATGTACTCTGTCTGCGTAGATCTGACATTTGTGGCACTTTCTGGAATAGGCACAACAGTCTGCATCCATTGTGATCCAGTAGTAACCTGATCTTAACAACGTTTTAGCCATTGCATGCCCTCCAGCATAGGTACCAAAAGATCCTTCATGCACCTCGTGCATCAGTAAGTATGCTTCTTTCTTATCAACACATATGAGTAGCACCATATCGAAGTTTCTCTTGTATAATGAACCATCAGCATTAAGGAAGAAACTACTGGCCAGCCTTCTCAATGTCTTCTTATCATTGGATGATGCCCCAGGTGGGTATGTTTGATCCTTTAAGAAGCTTTTGATATCATGGAACCAAGGCTTTCCATATTTTTCAATGTCCACAGAGAATACGTATGCTGGTCGGTCTAGTCTGGATACTGAAATCCGAGGCACAAAGCTTGCAGTTTGAACCTTGATCATGGAGGAAATGGTAGCTAAAGCATCTGCGAATTGATTCTCGTCTCGAGGGACGTACTCAAGTTTGACTGTTGTAAAGAAAGTCAATAATCTCCTCGTATAGTCACGGTATGGAATCAGATGCTCTTGGTGGGTGTACCATTTGCCATTGGTTTGATTGATTACCAAAGCTGAATCTCCGAATACCGTTAATGTCTTGATCCTGAGGTCAATGGCTTCCTCAAGACCCATGATACAGGCTTCGTATTCAGCTTCGTTGTTAGTGCATGCAAAGGTGAGTTTTGCCGAGAAAGGCATATGAACCCCTTTAGGTGTAATGAGCACTGCACCAACTCCACGACCGTTCATATTAACAGCCTGTTCGCGGTGGTTTCTGGCGAACAACCTCTGGTTAACCAATTTCTTCAGGAAACTGGGTTACTTGCAGGACCAACCATACAAGTCCTGGGATACATGTGCATTTTTCTGTCGAAATACTCTTAGAATTGGTGATTGATTTGTGGTTTGTTTTATCAGTATTGTCAAAGTATTAAGAACTTTGATTTTGCAAGTAAAGTAAAGTTTGAACTTTAAAGACGAAATAAAGTTAAAATTTAAACAAGAACAAAGAAACTGTCGAAGGCTGTAAACTTGCAGAAAAAGTAAATAACATTTAAAATGACATGAACTTGAAGAATAAACAAGTAATTTAAAATGACTTTGAAATATAACTGGTGTTTTAAACGTACATTGTTCCAAATACTAAACTCATTTTCTCTCACACTGGGTACTTAGAGCTTTTACAGGAATTTTGTACAAATTTTTACACACCATTCTAACCACAAACTATCCTATTTATACATAAACAAAATAACTGCTTAGAACGGAAAAACTATAACTAAACGACAAGTGTCAGCCTGCATGTAAATTTCTTCTCTGAAACCTCCATGTGTCCAACTGCCAAAGGTTACAACCTTTTGAATTTGAATTCCTTCCTTAGGTGACGAAACCTTGTACCTCTTCAAACTGTCGAAACCTTTTAAGGAAGAAACAACTCTTCCAACATCTGCCAAACCATATCTTCTGCCAACAACTTCTTCTGTCGAAGCCTTCAATCACAAACTTTCCAAACTATTCCACCAGAACATTAAACCTATTTCTGTCGAAGCAATGAAACTTTAAAACCTTGTCAGCAATTCTTGGATTCTCCTCCTAATGCTATCCTTCGACAAGGATGACCTTGAACCCTAAATTTCAGCCTGTCGAAATTATGGGTTCACAAATTGCCCCCCAGCAAAGATATTTTCGACTAACAAAGGAGAAATGTCTTTTGCTGTCGAAGTGACCTTTGACTTCTAGTTGCATTTATTGTAAAGTGATTTTTGTTAAGTCCCAAGGAAACACCATGATTTTCACTTTATGAAACGTCACATCTAGCCCACGTTTCACACAATCTCCCATGACCCTATATTGTAGGTAAATCATGGCTCACTACCAACCGCCACTTTCAATCTCCACCAATGGATTAACATGCATGTTTCCCTTTTTCCAACTGAAAAAAGTCTCTTCATTTTCCTTTTTTTTATTATTATTCATTTATTCCACCCTCTATAAATACCATTGTCAACAACATTTCACACTTTTCACTGTCTCAGCTTTTCTCTTACCCAAACGTGAAAACTCCATTTCCAAATCTTTCAAAGCTCCTGTTTCTTTACCATCTTCATCAAATCAATGGCTCCTCCAAAGACTACCACTGGACAAAGTGCAAAGAAGACAAAGAAGACTACGGATCTTCCTCCTGCTCACGTGTTATCTGGGCCTACTCAAACACAGCACCAACAGTACTTCCCAGAACCCCCAAATGAAAGGGAAAAGGCAAGCATTTACAGGTCACAGGTAATGATCCCCCTTTCTGTTTCTGGAATTCACCATGCTATGTTAGGCCCTATTTTTGATCCCAATGCTGATTCTAAACGTTTGAAAGAGTTTTACCCCTGCTATTCTGCTTTAAAACCCATAGCTGCTAACAAGAACCCCAAACCTGTCGAAACCTCATCAAAGGAACCTGAAGTCCTTATGGCTTCGACAGAAATAGATCTGTCTTATCTAAACCAAAACAGGATTTTTAGGAGTCCCCCTCTGACGAAAGATCCCTCTGATTACCTAGCATGGCTTACTAGGGTCGAAAAGGCCAAAGAAAAGTTTTGGAAGAAAACTGGGATTTATGACTTAATCCAATTGTCGAAGGAGGGTCCCCGTTACTGTCAAAACATGCTGTTAGCCTCCTTGTATTTCTGGGACAGTACTTACAACACCTTCCACTTACCTTGTGGAATGGTAACCCCCACCCTATTCGACATAGCAGCCATAACTGGCCTTAGTCCTTTAGGGGAAATATTCAACCCTGAACACTTGAACAAGGACCCCATAAGCTTCGACACAAAGTATGCTGGGTATTCTGTTTTCATAGCCCATTACCAAGGTGAAAACAATGAAGAAGTCTCTGACATAGAACACATTGCCTTCCTTAGCCTGTGGTTATCCAAATTTGTATTCTGTACAAGATCCCTTCAGGTAGCCAGAAGTTTTATCATTATGGCGAATCAACTTCACAATGGAGTTGCATTTTGCCTGAGTGAACTACTTTTGGCCAACCTCTATGAATCCTTAAGTGAAGGTGTAAGCAACCTCAAAACCCTTAAGGACAAAGGTAACATAAGTCTCACAGGCCCTTTTTGGCTTCTACAACTATGGCTGAATGCCACTTTTGAAAACTTCATCCCCATAAAAATGCCAATTGTCGAAGAAGCAGTCAAAGAAAGACGCGTCGAATGGCCTAGGTTGGTTCAACTGACTCCTACTGATGAAAATACAAGCCTTCGACAAGCATTTACTGGCTACATCATGATGTTCGCCAAACGCTACAAATTTTCCCCTTCAATGGCACCATTCGCCAACAGGCAAGTAGGTCCAAGATGGTTTACTAGAAAACTACCAGTGGAGAACCAGAAAGATGAAGATTCCTACATCTCCATTTGGGAAGCTTTTCTCATGCCCAGACACTTCTTTTCTCATCATAGCCTCAACAACACAAAGGTATCTCTCATTGTTTACCAACCCAATCTGGTAGCTAGGCAGTTTGGATTAATTCAAACGAAGACGAAGCCTATCTACCACAAGAAAGGTGCCATTATCTTCTACAACTCATGTCACCATTTCGACAAATGTTTGGAACTGTACAACAAGTTTTTTGACCCTTCTCTTGAAGTTTATCCCACCATTTTCCTACCAAACTTCCTCTGTACTGAAGAATTCGACGTCTGGTGGAAAGAATACTATATCAACAGATTTTTCGACGTAGCAACCTTCACTACTCTTCTGACGAATGCTTTTACCTTTGTGCAGGACAGGAAGAAAAAAGGTACAGATCAGCATATCAAAGAAGTTCACAAGTTTCAAAAGTATTTTGAAACTATTTACAGGCCTGATGATCTTCGTCGAACCATAGCTGAAGCAGCAGTATCTTTAAAATTCAAATTCACAGAGAAATTAAATAAATTGTGGTTTCCCTCATCTCTTCCACCACATGCACACTACGATTTTGCTTTCACCACTTTTCCTCCAAAATTCCCTCCACTCCCTTCTGCAGAATTTGGAGTGGCCTTGAGTCCTCCATTTCCAGATTGGTTTGTATGTGGATCATATTTAAAACTGCTTCGTGAAAGCAACAAAAAACCTGCCGAACGCGTGGTTGCGACGAAGTATCATCTGCACAACTTCACTGGGCACCTTCATATTGGGATAGAACATGTTACTGTGGACGAACCCATTCTTGAAGGTGTCGAAGAAATTACATTCTTCTTTTTTGCTTCTAACTCTTTTATTATTATATCAATGTTCATGCAACTTTTCCTTTTCAGCTGTTAGGATTGTCAGGAAGACTACTGGCGAAGGAACTTCTTCAAAAACAGTCGAAAAGTCTCCTGCAACTGCCAAGAAGGTTTCGACACAAACAAAACATCCCTCCTTATTTATATACTTCATATTCTCATATACTGAACCCTTTTTTCTTTCTCTTATAGGTAACTCGTACCCCAGCAAAGAAAAGGAAAACAGAAGAAAAGGAAGCAAGCGTCGAAGAATCTGAGGACGAGTCCCCTGAACCCCAGCCTTTGAAAAGAAACAAAGGTCTAAGAATTAAAACAGTGGCGTCCCAAAGATCTCTGGTCCAAAGACGAACTCCACCTGCCAGTCCAGTCAACAAAGTTCCCTCAAGGAGCGAAAGAAGTGGGGACTCAAGTGCCCATACTGAAATCCCTCAGGTAATCATTTCGACAAACAACACTCCAGCCTTGACTGAGTGTAACTTTATCTTACAGTTCTTCTCTTATGTTTTTTTTTTTTTGCTTGTAGGTTGTTATTGACGTCGAAGAGACCTCTGCAAACCCAGAAGAGGAAGCTCCCTCTAATTCTGAGAGGACTCTGGCTGAAAGACTCCAGGATGATGCCACTCCAGATGCAGGAGTCCATGGGCCTCAAACCTTGGATGAATTCGACCTCAGTGATTCTGAGTCTTCTGACAACAACTCCCCCTTTCGACCAGACCCCACTGCAGAACAAATAATTCCAGATCAAGATGCACCACTTCCACCACCAGCTGCTATACCAGAAGTTAATGAAGATGTCTCTGCTCAGGATGTACCAACTCCAGACCCAACTGACAAAGAAAATGTCGAAGAGGAAGTCACTCTGTCGAATCAACCAGGAGTCAACCTGAGCGTTGGAGGAACTTCTCAAAACATTCCTTCTTCATCAAAGGCTCCTGTCGAAACCTCTTTGGGTACTGATTCGACAAGTTTATCACATGAAGAAATTGAGAGTTTGAAGGTTAGAAAACCCTTTGAGTATTTAAAAGCCTTGCTCGACACCAGGTATAACTTCCAAGATTCTTCTGCCAGTGGTTCGACAGCTTCAGGGGCCACTTCTGACCTTCAACCAATCAATGTCATCATGGATGAGATCAAGACAAGGATCCTTGGAGTTGACCTGTTTGAAGTCTTGGCTGAGAATACTTCTGCTCAATATGATCTGAAGAAGCTCCTAAAAAGTGCCAACTTGCTGGAAGCTTCGACTGAGGAAAGCCATTTGGTGATGGATTTGATATCTTTGATTGATTCTGTCAGCGCTGATCTGGTTCGACAAAAAGAATTTTCCCAAAAGATCACAGCCAAGTCTGAGGAGCAAGTTTCAGCATGGAACACAGTGGCTTCTTCGACAGAAAGGATTTCAGAGCTGAATAAGCTTTCTGATGAATACACCAAAGCTGCTGCTGATTGTGAAAACAATATTCAAACTTACCAAGCCCAGATTGCTGATCTCCAAAGAAAAATCCTCCAAGAAAAAGAACGCCAGGCCTCTCTCAAAAAACCAAATCAGGAAGCAATAGACAGTGAACTCCAGAAAGGGCTACAACATGCAGAAACAGCCCAGCAACTTCATAGGGAGCTTGACGAAATGACTGTCAGCAAGAGCCTTTGTGAGCGTCGAATCCAACTCCAAAAGAAAAAATTCGACGAGCTTAAAGCCACATTCCTTCGACAGTAATTTTGTAATAGAACTTAGGAATTTTATTTGTTTTAAGGATATTTCCTTTCTTAGCACTTTTATATGTAATGCTATTTTACGCCATTTGTTTGGCGAAGACAAGTTTCATTTACAATTTTAATTTGTTCTTATTTTTATTTCGTGCAGTGTTGGTTTATACTTTTTTAAGTACTTCCCATTTATTTTCATCATTCTTCTATCTTTTTCTATTTCTTCGACTTCGTATGCACCATTGGAAAAAACTCTTAGAATTTTAAAAGGTCCTTCCCACTTAGGGGACCATTTTCCCATCACTCTGTCTTTCTTCTCCATGGGCAAGATCACTTTCCAAACTAAATCATTTACTAAAAAGGCTTTGAATTTTACTTTTTTGTTATAAAACTTTTCAACTCTTTCTTTCTGCCTTCTTATTAGTTCTAAAGCACGCAACCTTTCTTCGTCTAAATCAACCAATTCATCCATCATCATACTCCAATAAATTTCAGATGGAATCTCATGATGTCTTTGAATTCGTATTGACTGTAAACAAATTTCGACAGGCAATACTGCATCATGTCCATAAGTTAATTTAAATGGGGTAGAATTAGTTGCTTCCTTAGGAGATGTTCGACAAGCCCAAAGGATTTGATCCAGGGTCTTATGCCAGTTTCTGGGTTTTTTACCCACATGCTTCTTTATCAGGTTTATTACTACTTTGTTAGCTGCTTCGACCTGGCCATTTGCTTGGGCATAATAGGGTGTCGAAGTCAACAACTTAAAACCTGTCTCTCTTGCAAATGCTTGCATATTTCTGCCAGTAAACACAGATCCTTGATCAGTGGTTATAGTCTCTGGTATTCCAAATCTATACATTATGTGTTTCTGAATGAAATCTATGACTGCTTCCTGATCTACATTCGTCAAAGGTATGGCTTCAATCCATTTAGTGAAATAGTCTACTCCCACCAATATGTACTTCTGCCCTTTTGAAGAGGCTGGTCGAATCTCACCAATTAAATCTAAAGCCCAACCTCTAAATGGCCAAGGCTTTACAATAGAATGTAGCTCACTTGCTGGCACATGAGGTATGCCTGCATGGATTTGACATTCCTGACAGCCTTTTGCAAATTCGACACAGTCTTTCAACATGGTTGGCCAATACATTCCTTGTCGAAATAATAGCCATCTCATTTTATGTCCTGCTTGGTGGGCACCACATGCACCACTGTGTACATTCGACAAAGCTATATAAGCTTCAGTCTCTCCAAGGCACTTTAGTAGAACTCCTTCTGCAGTCTTTTTAAACAGTTCATTTCCAAAAAGCACATAACTTATGGCTCTGTACTTTATCTTCCTTTCGACTGTCTGATTTGGATTTTGTAAATAATCTTTGATGGGTTTTCTCCAATCTCCAACTTCTAGATCACCTATATTAAAAATCTCAAAGTTTTCTTCATCACCATATCCCAATCTCATTGTCTCCAAATCAGATGGGGCCAACTTAGTAGATAAAACTTTACCTCTCACTTCGACAACCTTCAACAGATTTTCTTTCGATACTTTATACCCTGAAGCCAATTGAGCCAAGTCATTTGCTTCCTGATTTTCTAATCTGGGAATGTGTCTAAAAACCACACTGTCGAATCGCTTGAGGAGCCTGTTGGCTATCACAAAGTACATGATCAAATTTTCTTTGACACATTTGTACTCTTTCGTCAATTGTTTTATCACCAATTCGGAGTCACCCATTATTTCGACCTCTGTTGCCCCCAGTTCCAACAAGATTTCAAGTCCAGCTATTAAGGCTTCATATTCTGCCTCATTGTTTGAACAGAATCCTTCTATTTTGTACTTGAATTTTGTTGGAATTCTATTGGGAGAAATAATTAACACCCCAATACCTGTTCCATTTTTGTGGCTGGAACCGTCGAAATATAACCTCCAAGGCTCTTTTTCGACATAATTTGTTTCATCTCCAAGTATGGAGTGGTCAGCTATAAAATCAGCAACTACTTGCCCTTTAACAGCTTTTAGAGGCATATATTTTAAAGAGTATTCAGTCAAAGCTAAAGCCCATTTTCCAATTCGACTATGTAAAATAGATTTAGACAACATATGCTTTATTACGTCGAAATGAGAAGATATATGTACATCAATGGGTTTTATATAATGCTTCAATTTTGTACAAGAGAAATATACACATAAACATAATTTCTCTATCATACTATATCTAGTTTCAGCATTATTTAAAACTCTGCTAAGATAATAAATGGCTCTTTCGACGCCATGTTCATCTTCTTGACAAAGCATACTTCCTAATGTTCTGTCAGATGCTGATATATAGAGCCTCATGCTTCTTTTTCGACAAGGAGATATTAGGACTGGGGGATTTGCCAAATACTCCTTGATCTTGTCGAAAGCATCTTGCTGCTCTTGCCCCCAAGTGAAACCCTCCTTCTTCAGTTGAAGCAGAGGTGAGAAGGCCTGAGTCTTTCCACTAAGGTTGGAGATGAACCTTCTAAGAAAGTTGATTTTCCCTAGCAGAGACTGCAATTCCTTCTTTGTCGATGGCGCTTTTGCTTCCATTATTGCCTTAGCTTTGTTTTCATTAATTTCAATCCCTTTCTTGTGGACCAAAAAGCCTAAGAAATCCCCAGCCTGCACACCAAAAGCACATTTAAGAGGATTCATTTTCAAACCAAACTTCCTCATCCTTTCAAAGGACTGTCGAAGATGGTTGATATGGTCCAAGCCTGAAGCAGATTTAATCACAATGTCATCTATATAAATTTGCATAAATGTTTCGATGAAATCATGAAAAATAGAATTCATGGCCCTTTGGTAAGTAGCTCCAGCATTTTTCAAACCAAAGGGCATAACTACCCATTCATATGTTCCTATTGCTCCTGGACAACGAAAAGCTGTTTTTGGAACGTCTTCTTCAGCAATAAAAATCTGGTTATAACCAGAATATCCATCAAGCATACTTAAATACTCATGGCCTGCTGTAGAATCTACTAGCATTTCTGCTACTGGCATAGGATACTCATCCTTAGGGGTGGCTGAGTTTAGATCTCTAAAATCAATACACACCCTTAGTGTGCCATTTTTCTTAATCACAGGAACAATATTAGCAATCCATTCGACATACCTTGTTGTACGGATGAATTTGCATTTTAGAAGTCTTTCGACCTCTTCTTTGATTTTCGACAGAATCTCAGGTGCAAAACGTCTGGGGGTCTGCTTTATTGGCTTCTTCCCTTCTAGTATTGGCAACTTCAATTCCACCAAACTTCTGTCTAAACCAGGCATTTCGTCATAATCCCAGGCGAAGCAGTCTTTAAACTCATTCAGCAGTTGGATTATTTCGACTCTGAGTTGAGGATTCAACTTGGCACTGATGTAAGTGGGCCTTTTCTCTGCCCCCAGTCCCAGATCAATCTCCTCCAAAGGATCTTGTGCCACCATTTTCATATTGGTGGAGGTTGGATCCTTTTCGAACCCCAAAGGTTCGTCATCATAAATGGCATCAAGTCTTTGGTTCTGCCATTCACCACTTGAGTCTTCTTCAAAACTCTGATTTGCATGTTGCTCCTCAATGTTTTCTTGAGGATGTTGTTCTTTGACAATTTGAGTGCTGGCTTCGACAGCCATATTTCTAACTTCAGCCTCAAGGGCCGCTTTGAGTTGTTTTTCGGCTATATAAGCCGAAATCCTTTTCATGGCTGATGCTTCAGTCATCTTCACTAAATTCACTCCCCCATCCAGTTGGGTTGACATGGGTAGTTCCCCAGGTGTAATTTGTCTCCCCAATTATTTCTTTATCCCACTGGAAACCATGCGTAGGATGGAGGTACATGGAACAGTAAGCATTGTCGGAAGCTGTTAGGTCGAAAGCAGCAGGGTTGCATGGTGCTATATGGGCTAGGTTTTTGTCGAAATTACGACTAGTAACATTGTTCACATCAGTTGTGAAGTAACTCTGATCTGCTTCAATGTTTTCGACAATCCCATCTGGCCTCCAGATTGCTATCCTTTGATGCATGGAAGATGGCACAGCCCCAATCCCATGGATCCATTCCCTTCCCAACAGCAAATTGTAATTTGCCTTTGATGCTATCACCACAAACATGGTAGGCCTGGTGATAGATCCTACAGTCAAGTTCAGTTGTATTACCCCCAATGTTGTCCCTACTTTACCTTCATAGTTGGACAACACCATATTGTGAGGCTTAGTGTCGGAGTCATCTTTTCCAATCCTCTTTATCATATAATGAGGAATCAAATTCACAGCTGCTCCACCATCTATCAGAATTTTGTTGACACCCACATTTTCTACCTTCCCTTTTATGAAAAGAGGCTTTAAGTGAGCCTTCATTGAATCATCTGGTTTTTCGAAGAAAGCATTTTGCTCTTCGACACAGCCATTATTCATTATGTAGTAGCACACGGGCTTCAAGCCTATGCTGTCATCTACCATGTCATCTTCTTCGTCTTCGACTTCCATTGTCCTGTCATAATCTCTGGGCAGTACAGAGACCACATTGCAGGTTACGTCGAAAGAGGCATCTGATTCTGAACCAAATTCATCTGTGACTTCTTCGTCCACTGGAATTCTGTTGTTTGTCTTTTGCATCTCTGTGGTGTCACCAGATCTATTCTCCTGAAAGGTTTCTTTTCCTGCCAGAGGCATCCCCTTGTCTGTAATCTGCACACATTCGCTTGATTCAGCTCTCTTCTGCCCAACCCTTTGGTGTTCTACTGTTCCCTTTCCAATTTTCTTCTGCCTTTGGAATCTTCTCCATTGGGATCTGGACATAGGATTCTTCCCTTTGTAGTTTTCAGAGACATATTTTGGCCTTGCCTCCTTTTTAACTTCCATTGAAGGACCTCTGTTCACTTCAAAACTCTTCCATCTCTTCTGACCTTGGGCATCCCTTATAGGCTGAACCCATTTGTCATCATTTGGCCTGTTGGATGGTTTGTAGGTGTTGGAACGTCTTTCTCCCACTCCTTGACTGTGATGCTTCCCTCTTCTTGGGTCGAATCTTTCGTTTCTGGTTGGTGGGACTGTTCCCCAATTTCCTTTCCTCTGGGTCTTTTCTGCTGCTTCTAAGTCATCAGCTGCTTTCTTGTCGAACACAGCACTACATCTTGGGCAAAGCATGACTTCTGCATTCTTCCTTTGACATCTCTGGATGAATTCGACAAGACTTTCATTTTCTTCTGGGTAAACCAGCTTCTGATGCTTCTCTTGATGTCTCTTTCCCTTGTTTGTGTCTGGTCCCACCCTCTGAGTGACTTCCACCATGTGAATCCCAGCATTCTGTTCAGTTGTGATCTTCAATTTATTCATTTTTTCGACCAGCATGATTTCCTCTGGGATGTCCTCCTTTGACTGACTCACATTGCCTTTTGGGTGTAAACTCTTGTAGATGTAGTTGCAGCAGTGTGTAACCCTTTCGACAGGATGCCCTTCAGTTCTGATGGTACCAATGTTTATTGGTTCGACAGTGGGGGAATGGTCATCAGTCCCTGCTGTTTTGATCTCCTCTTGACCAAGGCCCTCAGTGGCCTCTTTCTGAACAATGGGGGTTTTGTCACCCTCCTCTTCGTCATCCTTTTTGAAGGAATCTCCCCACCCTGTGGGTTTGATTTTGTTGATATCTGCTTTGGAGCTTGGTGGTGCTGAATATTTCACCATGAAATCGAACTTCCCATTTGACTCTCCCAAAGTATCCCAGATCACCCCCTGCTCAGCATCTTTTTCGTAGTTTTTCTTGTCGAAGCTTCTTCCCACTTTGACTGCATTTCTTTCGTCGAAACCTTCAGTAGTTTCGCTAGCATTATCACTGTCGAAGTCTTCAGAAACTTTGACTTCTTTCTCTTCAGTCTGGTCAGCAAGATCATCACCTTCTTCCACCACATTTACATGGGTGTCGAAACCTTCAGCAGCTTCTATCATGGTGAAGTTGGTGTCGAAGCTTTCAGTAACTTCCACCATTTCAAAATTTTCTTCAGCCACGATCTCCATTTCGACCACATTTACCATTTCTGGTTCAGCATAATTGGCCTCTACCACCTGCATAGGATTAGAGTCAATCCTCATCTGCTGCTTGGCTTTGTCTCCAAACTTCAATCTTCCATTTTGGATTGCGTTCTGGACAAGATCCCTGAAAAGGTAACATTGAGAAGTTTTATGACCCAAGAAATTATGGTATTTACAAAAACCTCTCTTTTTCTGTTGGTCTACAGGAGGCTCTTTCGTGCCTGCTGGTTTTATTAACTGACCATCTTTGACTAATAAATCAAATATTTCATCACACTTAGTGATGTCGAATGTATAAGTTCTTTTAGGGAACCTGTCATTCTTTTCTACTTCGACTGGATTTTTTCCATTCGACGGGGCTAAAACTTTACAAGAATATGGAGGGCCTTGTTTTAATTCTGCCAGATCAATTTCTTGCTGGTCGAAGATGACTTGTTCGTTTTCGTCATAATCATCTTCATGAATTACTCCTACATAGGCCACTCTTTCCTTCTTGTTTTTGTTTGATCTGAATTTTTCATTTTTTAGTCTTTCTATTTGCCTCACTCTGTCTGCTAGTTGTGCCATATCTCTCAAGTACTGGGTATCCAGTTTCTTTCTTATGGAATAATCTAGACCCCCTGCAGCCATTTCGACTAGTTCTTGTTCCGGCACTTGCGTAAAGCATCTGGCTTTTAGTAATCTAAACCTATTCAAATAGTCATCTATAGGTTCAGAAAACTTTCTTTTGACACTTGCCAACTCCTTCAAACTTATCTTGGTTTGTCCCATATAAAATTGTTCATGGAACAATCTTTCTAATTGGGTCCAAGTAAAAATTGAAGTTGCAGGAAGTGATGTGAACCAAGTGAACGCATTTTTTGTTAAAGAACTTGGGAAATATTTCATCCTTAGGTTCTCATTATTCGCAATTTCTCCTGCTTCTATCAAGTAACGTGCCACGTGTTCTATGGTGGACTCACTAGTATCCCCTGAAAATTTTGTAAATTTGGGGACTTTCCACCTTGGTGGTAATTCTTGTTGTAAGACAAATTCAGACAAAGGGGAAGTATAACTAGGCCTTTGTAATCCTACGTTTACTCCATTTTGTGCCATTATTCTCTCAACCATGGTGGCAATATTGTTTTCGACAGGCATGTTATTGTAACGCATTCTCTGCTGTAACACTTCGTCAGCATTTTGATTTCTCTGGACTATTATCCTTCTTGGTTCCTGTCGAATAGGCTCTTCTACATTAGGCTGTTCGACTATTACCTCTTGCCTCCTGGGATTTTCATGAGGATTTCCTAAGGGCCTTTGGTTTATAGTAAGTTCTTCTTCGACAGCCCTATTGGCAGGGGCCTGATTTAATTGCATTCTTTGCTGTACTTGCAGGACTCCGAAAAAGTCAGCAATGCGTGCCATCTGTTCTGCCAATATTTGGTTTGTTTGGGTAGTGTTCTGTATTAAGGGATTGAACACTTCTCCCATTTGTTGTGTCAAAGCCTGCACCATATCATGATTGCTTTCATCCATCTGTTGACGAATTACTTGTGCAGAATGGTTCGTCATAGCGGGCATATGGAAACCTGGTGGAACTTGGTTTATCCTATTTCCATTTCCACCATATCCTGACCCCTGCAATGGTGATGACACTTGAACCATAGCATCAGAGAATAATGGTGACGAATTATGTAGGCTTGCCATCATTGAAGTTGGCATTCCATATGGTTGTTCCCTCCCAGTCAAAGGCTGAGAATAATTCAGATATGGCCTGAATGTATTTCCTCCAGGGGGAGGGGTTCCCAAGGGTCTAGCGTGTCCCATGGTGGAAGAACTAGGCGCATTCTGGGATCCTGAACCTGTTGGTATGGGATCCCCCAAAGGAGGCCTAATCTGTTCTAAAACAGGGCCAGACGCTGGTATTGCTCCTGACGAAGGGATAGGGTTGGAAACTGATATTGTTTCGTCAGGATTATTTGAAGTATTTGGCAAGTTAGCCATGTTTCTTCTTCTTGTTCTCTTTGGTCTCTCTACGTCGGTTACGGCTAGTTTACCGCTTCTAAGAATCATACAACGTAGCAAGGAACAATTTGTCTAAGAAATTATTTATCAGAATTTTATCAAATGCACTGGTCCCACTGGGCGTGCCAATTTGTTCGCGGTGGTTTCTGGCGAACAACCTCTGGTTAACCAATTTCTTCAGGAAACTGGGTTACTTGCAGGACCAACCATACAAGTCCTGGGATACATGTGCATTTTTCTGTCGAAATACTCTTAGAATTGGTGATTGATTTGTGGTTTGTTTTATCAGTATTGTCAAAGTATTAAGAACTTTGATTTTGCAAGTAAAGTAAAGTTTGAACTTTAAAGACGAAATAAAGTTAAAATTTAAACAAGAACAAAGAAACTGTCGAAGGCTGTAAACTTGCAGAAAAAGTAAATAACATTTAAAATGACATGAACTTGAAGAATAAACAAGTAATTTAAAATGACTTTGAAATATAACTGGTGTTTTAAACGTACATTGTTCCAAATACTAAACTCATTTTCTCTCACACTGGGTACTTAGAGCTTTTACAGGAATTTTGTACAAATTTTTACACACCATTCTAACCACAAACTATCCTATTTATACATAAACAAAATAACTGCTTAGAACGGAAAAACTATAACTAAACGACAAGTGTCAGCCTGCATGTAAATTTCTTCTCTGAAACCTCCATGTGTCCAACTGCCAAAGGTTACAACCTTTTGAATTTGAATTCCTTCCTTAGGTGACGAAACCTTGTACCTCTTCAAACTGTCGAAACCTTTTAAGGAAGAAACAACTCTTCCAACATCTGCCAAACCATATCTTCTGCCAACAACTTCTTCTGTCGAAGCCTTCAATCACAAACTTTCCAAACTATTCCACCAGAACATTAAACCTATTTCTGTCGAAGCAATGAAACTTTAAAACCTTGTCAGCAATTCTTGGATTCTCCTCCTAATGCTATCCTTCGACAAGGATGACCTTGAACCCTAAATTTCAGCCTGTCGAAATTATGGGTTCACACAGCCCCATCAAACATCATTGTCCATTCTTCTTCCGGGTCAGGCCCTTCAGTGTGAACAGGCTCTTCATGATCTTTTGCTTTTAGGAACATGATGTCTTCATCAGGGAAGTCAAATATAATTGGTTGGTAATCATCAATGGGTTGCTCAGCTAGATAGTCAGACAATACACTGCCCTTGATGGCCTTTTGAGAAGTGTACTGAATGTCATACTCTATCAGAATCATTTGCCATCTTGCAACCCTTCCGGTAAGTGCTGGCTTCTCAAATATGTACTTGACTGGATCCATCTTTGAGATTAACAAGGTAGTGTGAGTCAACATATACTGTCTTAGTCGGCGAGCAGCCCACGCTAAAGCACATCAAGTTTTCTCGAGCAGTGAATAACGTTGTTCACAGTCGGTAAACTTTTTGCTTAGGTAATATATTGCATACTCTTTTCGACCAGACTCGTCATGCTGGCCCAGCACACACCCCATTGATCCTTCTAATACTGTCAGGTACATTATTAGAGGTCTTCCTTCAACTGGAGGCATAAGAATTGGAGGTTCTTATAAGTACTCCTTGATTTTGTCAAAAGCTTTCTGACAATCTTCGTTCCACCTGACCATTTGTTCCTTTCTTAACAATTTGAACAGAGGCTCACAGGTTGCAGTAAGATAAGATATGAACCTTGATATGTAGTTCAATCTACCTAAGAAACCCCGAACTTCCTTTTCAGTCCTAGGTGCAGGCATCTCCTGAATGGCTTTGTCAGGATCAACTTCAATTCCTTTTTCACTTACGATGAATCCCAGCAGCTTACCGGAACGTACCCTGAATGTGCATTTGTTGGGATTTAACTTCAGCTGATACTTTCTCAGACGCTTGAACAACTTCAGCAGATTTACCAGATGGTCTTCTTCAGTGAGGGACTTGGCAATCATGTCATCCACGTAGCATTCAATTTCTTTGTGGATCATGTCATGGAATAAGGTTACCATAGCCCGTTGATAAGTCGCACCGGTATTTTTCAGTCCAAAAGGCATTACCTTGTAACAGAATGTGCCCCAAGGTGTGATGAAGGTAGTCTTCTCCATGTCTTCGGGTGACATCCTGATCTGATTATACCCCGAAAAACCATCCATGAAAGAGAATACCTAAAATTGAGCCGTGTTGTCGACCAATACATCAATGTGAGGTAATGGGAAGTCATCCTTCGGGCTAGCTCTGTTCAGATCCCGGTAAACCACACACATCCGTACTTTGCCATCCTTCTTAGGTATTGGTACAATGTTAGCAACCCACGGCGGGTAACTAGTCACATCAAGGAATCCGGCATCCCACTGTTTTTGTACTTCTTCTTTAATCTTCATGGCCATATCCGGGCGAATACGGCGTAGCTTCTGCTTTACTGGAGGACAATCTTCTTTCAAAGGCAGCTTGTGCGTAACAATGTCAGTATCGAGACCTGGCATGTCTTGATAGGACCAAGCAAAGACGTCAACGTACTCTCGAAGTATGTCAATAAGTTGTTCCTTCACTGAATCTTGCAGACTGGCCCCGATCTTCACTTCTTTCAAGTCTTCGGTACCAAGATTAACTGTTTCAACCTCCTCCTGATGAGGAGCGATCATTTTCTCTTCTTGCCTCAACAATCTGGCTAACTCTTCCGGTAACTCATAGTCTTCTTCAACCCCTTCATCAGCTTGATTAATCGGAGTGTCAAAATTATACAAGGTCATAGCAGTACGGTTGTCGGTGCAATCTGGAGGATAATCTCTGCAAGGGTTGAGATTGGTTCATTTTAGTGATCAATTTTAATCTTGTTTAGAAAACATTGCCATTTTATTGTTTTGTACAAAAGTGAAAAATAAAAAGATAGTGAGCAAAAAAGAGACTCGTTTGCAAAAGATGTCTGATATCCATTGATTAATCATTTGCACAAAATTACAATATGGCCCTATTATAAAATGAGTCCTGACACCTTGGGCAAGATGCAGGACTTGATGCATGCTAAAAAGACAGGAAATAATAATTACTCTGCAGGAGTAACCCTTATAATTTCCTGGGAAGACCAGTTAAGGACTTGGTTCCCCGGGGTCCTTGGACGTATCCATTTCTCCAAGTTACGGTCGCTTTCCTCCTCGTCTTCTAGATTGTTAACAGCATCCGGGGTGAGCATCCCCCCACTGACAAATTTGGGCTCTTTCGCAGCCTCTGATTGATCTTGTCGGGATGGTCTGTAACCCAAACCGAATCTATCTTCCTTCTTTTCCACTGGTAGCAGCTTGCCCCAGCCTTGAGCAGTACCTTCTTCAACAACCTTTCGGGCTTACTGATAAGAGATGATTGAAGTACCCATCTTGTTCTCCTGGGAGGCAGCCAATACTCTAGTAGCCTCATTAGCATTCAGGGCCTCAAACCCTTGGCTCATTGTCTCATGGATTTCACCATCCATCTCAATATACTTGTATGTAGCCAGATGGCTAACAAATATGTCTTCCTCACCACAGATGGTGATAATCTGTCCTTCCCATTCATACTTCAGTTTCTGGTGAAGGGTCGACGTTACTGCACCTGCGGCGTGAATCCAGGGTCGACCTAGCAAACAGTTGTATGTCGGCTGTATGTCCATCATATAGAAAACGGTCTTAAAAACTTGTGGACCGATTACCACTGGCAGCTCCACTTCTCCCAGAACAGATCTTTTAGAGCCATCAAAAGCCCGAACCACAAGATTACTTGGCCGGAGAGCTATCCCGTCATATTCTAGCTTGACAATGGTTTTCTTGGGTAAGACATTGAGTGAGGACCCAGTGTCTACGAGAACATGAGATAAGGTAGCTCCTTTGCACTCCAAGGTTATATGCAAAGCTTTGTTGTGGAGACGTCCTTCTGTTGTTAAATCAGCATCAGTAAAACCTAGCCCATGGCTAGTATTGACATTTGATACCACTGTTTCCAGCTGATTTACAGTGATCTCTTCTAACACGTAGGCAGCGTGCAGAACTTTGAGAAGTGCATCCCGATGAGCTTCGGAACACAACAGCAATGATAGGATTGAGATCTTTGAAGGAGTCTGGTGGAGCTGGTCCACAACTTTATAGTCACTTCTTTTAATAATTATCATGAACTCATCCACATCTTGATCGAAGGACGACTTCTGAGTTTCTTTCGGCGCATATTCTTCTAGTATCACACTCTTCCCCTTGGCTCTGGCAACAGCCTCTCCCTCGGTGTTGGTTCTAGGGACTTTTGATGCAAAGAGACATCCGCTTCGGGTGAAGCCTCCGCCTCCCCCAACATTATCCACTTGGGGAGTAAGAACTGGAGAATCAAGAAGGACTTTCTCTCCATTGCAGTATAGATCAGCACCATAATACCATGGTATAGCACTGTCTTTGTCGTATGGGATCGGCCCGGGCACCGTGATAGTGACTGGGCGTACTGCTGCAGTTGTTGGGACTACAATGGTCTGTGGATCATAAAAGATTGTTACAGGACTTCTGGTGGATGCAGGTGAAGGGGAATTGAAGCTTTGTTGAGACTGTTGTTGAGGTTGAAAGTTGTTGGAACTCGGGACCGTTTTCGGGTCGTAATAGATTGTGACAGTGGAAACATCATTGTTGGTTGTTGAAGTTGTAGTAACCGGTGCAAATTAATTGTTGTGTGTTGAAGTGAAAGATGGGATGATTGCTGAAGTTGTAGCTGAATCAGTTGGAACAATGGTTGTTGCAGTTGTAGAAGAATCAGCAGAAAAGAACGTTGTTGCATTTGTAGAAGAATTAGTTGTTGATAAAAGGGTTGTTGGTGTTGTAGAAGCTGTGGTTGTAATCTGCAGAATGCCTTCTCTGATCAAATCATTGATGCCTCTCCTCAAGCTAGCACACTCATTCTCAGAAAGTTTGCATGATTCGCAACATGCCTCACAACCTGGAAACACTTGGCACTTTAAAAGCTGGGCTTTAACCTCTGCCAGAGGTGTTTGAATACATGCAATGTCTTCTATCGAACTCAGGGGTGATCCCTCCTCTACAGCATTAATCTTGGCCCACTGTGGCTTGGCATAGGATTCTTCATCACATTTGGAGGAGGTGCAAAGTTCAGGGCCTTTGAATCTACCAGATCCTGAACCTTCATATGTAGAGCTCTACATTTTTCCGTAGAGTGACCAGGTGCGTTGGAATGAAAAGCATACCTAGCATTGACATCGTAATTTCTAGGAAGGTTTTGAGGATCAGGTGGAGACAATGTCCTCAACTCAACAAGATTGAGCTTTAGGAGTTGTGGCAGCAGTGTAGCATATGGCATTGGAATGGGATCAATTACTCGGTTGACCTGAGATGGCCGCTGTTGAAACGGGCGTTGTTGTTGATTGTTGTTGTTGTTATTGTATGATCTTTGTTGCGGAAATTGTTGTTGTTGCGGAAAGTGTTGTGGTTTGTTGAGTATACTGAGGAGGTGGAGTAGGGATAGTAACAGTTGCAACTGTTCTGGGCAAGTATTGGGGTCTCCCTCTTCCCAAATGTACAAAATTTGTCTCACCAGATCTACGGGGCCCAGCAAATGGTTTTCTTGTACTGCTGGAACTGGCACTGTTATCGGAGATCTTTCCCATCTTCAATAGGCTCTCTATTATTTCCCCAGCTATCACCACATCTGCAAAGCTAGTGGAAGAGAATGCAGCCAATCTGTCAATGTATGTTCCTTGAAGAGTATTCATGAACATGTCTGCCATTTCCCTTTCAGACATAGGGGGTTGAACTGCAGCAGCAAGTTTCCTCCATCTTTGGGCATATTCCCTGAAGCTTTCACAGGAAGATTGAGACATCCCCATTAGGAGGGTCCTGTTTGGAGCCATGTCCAAGTTATATTGATACTGACGGATAAAAGCTTCAGCCAAGTCTTTCAAGTTTCTTATTGTGGCTCTAGTCAAATGGGAATACCATTCTCGGGATGCCCCTGTTAGACTATCCTCGAAGTAAAACATCCACAGCTTTTCGTCCATGGTGTATGCTTTTAACCTTCCCAAGAATGATTGAAGGTGGGTGCGTGGGAAGGAGGTGCCATTATATCTTTCAAAACACGGGGGTTTGAACTTGTGAGGAATTCTCACCCCTTCCACCAGTCCCATGTCCATTACATCAAATCCTAGGGAATTCTGGGATTCAAGAGACCTCAGCTTCTCTGCAATTTCATCCAGCCTACGGTCGTAAACTTCATCCCCAGCTCCAACAACTATAAACTGCTCTTCTTGAGGATCCTCTTGCAAGATCCTACCTCCAGCAGTGTTACCTTGAGTATTCCTTATGGCACTAACTTCTGGGTTTAGATGAGGCCCAAACTCTGGTGGATCAGTGCGAGGTTGCACGTGATCGTTGTTACTGGTACCTCCTGTACCTGGATGGTGTTCTTCAGGAGTTTGTCTCTCCACTAACTCCCTCAGCCTTTCCTGGCTTTGAGCCAAGCCAGTCATCACAGTCATGAATTGGGTCATCTGATTCCTCATCTCAACCCTCTCATTTGCAATTTGGGCCCTTACTTCATTCAAGTCTTGCTGAACTTGATTCATCTGGAGTCCCGGAAGGTTGTTTCTTGTCGGGTATCGGTGTATTCTGTTAACAGGGAACACTCTTCTGCGAGCAATGTTTCCTGAAACCACAACAAAGTGAGAAACAGCAAATAAATAAGAACCTGAAAAACAAAGAGAAATGTTTGTATTCAATGCAATATGCTTATTTGTCTTCTGAGGGTATCCGGTTTGGTTCTTTGGTTTTGACCTTTCCAGACCTCGAGGAAATGTTGATGATGTTGAGAGATTAAGCCCACCATAATACAAACTGATATATTACAAAGTGGTGAAAATACATAGTTTGATTACAATACATCCCCATGGTGGGTCAAATACGACAACAAAAAGAAAAGTACAACAAAAGAAAGAAGTACAAGCAAAAGGATCAGACATCCAATCCAAAGTCATCCTCTTTGACTTACTTCAGGAGGGCCTCAGTCACTGGACCCACTGGGTGTTCTGTAATAGTCCTAATGAGGAGGTTCCTGGTAGCAATGGCACTGGTTAACTTCTTATGCTTATCCTGATCCTTTGACCTCTTCAACCCCGCCCGAAGTTTCAATTCAGGTATCTCCTTCTGAGCTGCCAACAAAGCCTCCTGATGCTTCTTCTCACTAGCCTCCAACTGATCTATCTTAGCCTGAGTCCTTTGGTCTTCTTGTGCACGAGCTTCAGTGATCCTGATCCACCTAGCCTGGCTTTTCTCCAGATAATGCTCTGCCCTAGCTTTCTGAGTCTTTGCTTCCTTGCAAGCATTCTTCAGTACTAACTCTCCTGCCCTTGCCTTCCTGATGTAGTCATCCATCTTCTTAATTTTGGTTAAGTGCTCAATCCTGAGCCTTTCTAATCTCTCATTATCTAGACGGCTATCATTTCTCTCCCATAGAGTCTTCTTCAAGGCTTCAGCTAGCTGAGTATTCCTTTCCTTTAGCTTTTAAAACTCTTCCAAACTGACAGTAGATGCAGGTTGTACTGTAGAAGGTCCAGGTATATCTTCTAAAGTGAATGGCATACAGGTGATCTGAGCTTTGGTACGGAACCAATCAGAATACTATGATGAAGCAATGTTGTTGCACTTGCCAAGGATGGTTGTTCCCTTGGTATGAATGTTATCCCAAGCCCAGGAAGCTTGTCTGACAACAGCAGAATTGGGCTGGATTTTACAGTAGAGGGTTTCAGCCACATCTTGTCCTCTGGGAGGGTGAACCAAAGCATATCCTAATTGTCTCTTAAACAGTAAAGGGTTGTAGTTGATGCAACCTTTCACTCCTATCAAAGGCGCATTAGGATATTGCCCACAACTAGCAATGATGTCCTTGCCTTTGGTGCTCCGAGTGCACCATCTAATGTCATATGATGTTAAGGCAATAAATCTCTTAGCCCGGTTCTTTTGTTGATGAGGGTTCAAGAAGGCATCTGATTTTGGCAAATGTCTTAGCAGCCAAGAGTAATAAAGAGGAGCATAGCATCTGACCAGTCTCCCTCTTTGCTTTTCATTCCTCTGGTGTACCGAGTAGTAGAAGTCTCCAAGCAAGGTAGGAACAGGGTTCCTCAATAAGAACAGGTGAATGGCATTCTTGCTCACAAACTTGGGCTCATCTGCAAACAAGATAACCCCATATATATTGAGGGCTAGAAGTGCACAGACAACCTTCCATTCTCCTACTGCAGCCTTCAGGGTAGCCTGGGAAATCAAGAAGTCTAGGTGGAGGCCTGGAACTCCAGCCTTGGTTGTCATGTTCTGATCAATGAGGGCAGGCTCCAAATGCAATTCCCTGGCTATGTCTTCATTTCTGGGAGCAACCATCTCTGGGTTGAAAGGAATCCCTCTCCTGATCGGAACTCCTAACAACAAGGAAAACTCTTCTAGCAAAGGTCCCAACTGGAAATCATGGAATGTGAAGCATCTGAGTGGAGGGTCATAAAACTACAAGCAAGTATGGATCATGCTTCTCTGAGATGCATCTAAATCCATAACCATGTCCAATATGCCTCCATAATGCTCTCTTAACAGTGGGACATGATCAGGGGTAATGAGGGACTGAATCTGCCTATTACCAGTCAGGGTGGGCTCAAAGAAGTGGTATGTGATGTTGCTATTTCTTGAAGTGTCCATGGGTGCTGGTGAAGAAGGTGAGAACAACTGCTGAGGAAGGTCACTGACTAAGAAGCTGGAGGTGAGTTTCTGACAAACTGATGAAGGTGCTGCAGAAGATAACTGAAGCAGTCTGAGTAGCAGAAGGGGTCAAAACCAAACCAAATATAACAAGATGGATACCTTGTAAAACAAATAAGCAAATGTTAAATGATGCAAGAATGATGTATGCAAATGATATGCAAAGGGTTTGTGATCAAGTGTTGGATCTGGTTATCTGCCTTGGTAAAAGTCCATGTAGGTTCATAAGTCCGGATGGAGGCTTAGAAATCCAGTAACCAGGTGGGGGACTCAAATAAAGAGTCACAAGTCCAGGGTAATCACAAGAACTGTCCAAAGTGATGTATTCTTAAAACAAAACTAGTAACAGGGTATGATGTGGCCAAGGGTTCCTGCAAACCTGTAAACATCCCAACCCCCTCACATGTAATGTTCTAGAAAAAGGATCCTCAGACTTGGATCAGTTATGAGAAGTGTAAACACTTCTAACCCGGAGGTACAGTTTTTACAATAATCATAAAAGATCCTCCTCTAATTCACCTCAGATGATGAAGGTCATAAAAAGGTCATCCAGACTTAGCAGGCTTCCTAGATAGCCCTAGTACTACAGGAAATCTGTAGCACAGAGATCTCAAGAAGAAACCCATGTCTGAACCGTGTTTCATATTCCCGCACCAGACCAAAATGGAATGGGAAAGAATATGAGGCCACTCTAGCCTATGTGTCACTCAGGTCCCTGGTATAGGACCTTAATCACTCAATGAAACCCCACCCACCAAAACAGACAAGAGATCCAACACATGATAATGACAGTATGAAAATGCATAAAGACTGTAAAAGAAAGCAATAAATAAAGTTGTACATAAAGCAAGTAAATAAGCACAAGTAGCACATAACACCCCCGTAAACACAAATCAAACAAGCGCTAGGAGGAACCTACCAAAAGAACCAGAAGCCCTGGTTGCAATACCATCTCCCCAGCAGAGTCGCCAAGCTGTCGCTCCCGGAGATTTGCATCCTGGTACAAGCGCGAACGGTCGGCAAAGAGAGAAGATGAAGATGAACTGAATAGAGTCGCCAGCTAGGCATTTTTATCCCGAAGGAAAGGTAATGCTGCATAAACCTGGAAAGATATGGATAAGACGATCACGAACCAGAGAAACTGAGAAAGGGGGTTGGTTACAACCTGGGAAGGTATTAGCACCCAGATTGTCCGTCGTACTCGACGTGATCCACGCTTGAAAGTTTGTGTTTAAAGGGGTAGTGTTTGTGCTATCTGTGTGCAAAAGCTGGAAAAGGATATACAAGTGTCAGTGCAAGAAAGTGAAGTGAGGTGCTCAGGAATGAGGCTTAAAGGATAATGCTGAAAGAGGGGGAAGACACAGAGACTTTTGTTCGATAATAGTTAAGTTATGCCTATGTATCCTCTCGTGCAATAAGGAAGTCAGAACACCGTAGTTCGACTCAAAGAGACTGAAAGAATTGACTGTGAACTGCTTACTTGTCTATGCTCAAGTGTATGACTCGTCTGGCTCGAGTGCTAACTGTCTTGCATTAGACGGAAGAAGCAAGTTCTCGTTTGTGAGTGAAGATGATGAGAAAAGAATCCCGGAGGAGACGATTATTGTTTGTTTTTGTGTTTTCAATCTTTTATTTCTTTTTTTTGTTTGTCATAAGTTAATGAGTTTAAGCCTAAACCAAGGGTTAGTAAACTCATCATATCCTCCCTTTGATTAGCGATAATGAGAATACCTTAAGTATGAGATAAACACCTCAAACTTAATTACCATGATGTAGGATTAAGATCATTAACCTACTTGTGATTATTTAGATGTTTTTTGTGTTTTTTTTAGTGTTAAGTAATGAGTTTAAGCCATAATCAAGGATTTAGTGGACCCATTACACCATCCTAATAGAAGGATAATAGATGAGCACACTTAAGCTGAGGAAGATACCTCAACTTAATCCATGATTAGGGATTAACCTCATGATAAAACAAACCTTTGTTAAAGTGGATTTTAAATAATGGTAAGATTAAGAAGTGAATTTTTTGGTAGGTAAGACAACTTGAGGGGGGACTTGTCCATTAACACTGGGGTTAGTCCTTCTTAACCAATTAAGGAAGAATTAGAACCCTAATGCAAGGCCCAAGTTACAAGTTAATGTCTTAGTGATTATTAAGATGGATTGATTAAGAGGTTTAAACAAATTAAGGGTTTAACACTTAGGATTAAAGTTATACACTCCATCCTAAGATAAGGATGCAGGCATAACCCTAATCACAAAGTCTTAAAGCCTTAAAGGTTTAGTCTCTGATTATGAGATGAGAAAAGAGACACAAAGAAGACACAAAGGTAAAAACTAAAGGGGAACTAATCAAAACCCTAATTATTGTCATGCTTGGATGTTCCTATGGTTTGTAAGGCTTGCAAGAGATCTTCAGAGAAGCCACCAATGGAAGAAGCAGATGAAAGGAGGAGAAGCAGAAGAAACAAGTTACTTACTTCACTGAAGAAGATAAGTAACTTGGAGAAAGAAAGTGAATGATGAACATGAATGAGAAAGCTCACTCTAAAGCAAAGAAAAATGCAGCAATGATGCATAAGAAGAATGAGAAGAGAGATGATAAGTGAAGGCAAATTCACTTCTCAAATTACTTACCACCTGAAATGTTAGTATAAAGAAAGGAATGAAATGAAAATGAAATGTATGCAAGGATGCAAACCAAAACTAGAAGAATAAACATGATGTAAATGATGCCATGAGATGATGCAAAGACATGTCAAGTGCAATGGATGATCATACAAGGGATGGAATGCAAAGGATACATGCTTTGAAGTTTGAAAGTTTATGAAAGTTCATGGAATGAAATGAATGCACATCATGGAAAATGAATGAAGAAATGATCAAGCATGATTCTAATGTGTCCTATGATGTCTTAGTTATTATGTGAATGCAAGAAATGTCATGGCAAGTTCATGTATGGATGCATATGCAAGATGTATGTAAATGAACATGAGAAATTAGGGTTTTAATGCAACATGAGATGCAAAAGTCAAAAACAGAAGCAAATCATAAGATAAAAAATTGCAACTGAACTCAAAGGAACCCTAACCCCATATGATATCACACCCCAAAGGAGGAGGTCTAATTCTTAACCTAAAGAAAGTTGTGATTTTTCTAAGTTATCTAGGGTTTTAAGGTACCTTAAGAGGAAAAATGAAAATCAAATGGAAAATGCAAGATAAATTTGTGACAAAAATATGCTAGACACTACATGATATATGATTATCAATGCAAAAAGAACCAATGTCAAACCCTTCATGGTTAGGCAGAAAAGAATTCTT
Source organism: Lathyrus aphaca (assembly GCA_963966055.1). Lineage (NCBI taxonomy): Eukaryota > Viridiplantae > Streptophyta > Magnoliopsida > Fabales > Fabaceae > Lathyrus > Lathyrus aphaca. Next base: position 279,406,265 of record OZ014521.1, read on the forward strand.
GAAGTTAGGGTTCAAAAATGGGATTTTTATGAACCCTAAATTCAAGAAAAATGTCAAGATTGAATCAAAACCAAAAAGAAATTGGTATGAATGGTTTGACAATGTTTCTAAATGTCCTAAGATGCAATGTGAATTTTTTTGGAATTTTCAGAAACCTAAATGATATTTTAATTAATTAATTTCCATTAATTAATTAAAATAAACATTTAAATATTTTTAAAATGGTTTTTTAATGCAAAAAATAAAAATAAAAATGTTTTTGGGTGAAGAAAAATATTTGAATTAAAAATGCAGAAGGAAAATATTTTTAGAATTTTCTAAGTATTTTAAATTAATTATGCAAGAAAAATGATAAAAAATGAAATAAAAATTGAATTAAGTGAAAGTATGCTGATCTGATGGACAGGATTGAACCTGGGGGTATTTCCTTTGACCACGCGCGCTATCCAATGGCTATAATTCAAACTGAGTTAATTTTAATTAATTAATTAATCATAATTAAACCTAAGTGAACGCATCTGAGCCTTTCATTACACGCGGGAAACATTTATCAAAGGGATGAGATTCAAAGTTCCCTAATTACGCAGCTTAACCCTAAACACTTTCAGGTGACCGGAACAGTGTTTCGGTCATCTTCTCCGGTGAACTCAAAATCAAACTTCTCCCCTATATCATTTCTGGAGCTCTAAAGCTCCAGATCAACTCCTCTCACCTTCCTAAACCTAAATCTACCCTTAAAACAAATTTATTCTTCATCAATCATGCGAATCAAACAAAAACATATTTCACGAGCAAAGTTTCAGAGGTTCAATACAAGCTTATTTCTCACTCATTTTCAAAAGTAAATACATCATGATGATAAGCAAAGCACAAGGAACAATCTAAGAACTTAAAATAGCATTTCTGGAAAATTTGTTCTTGCGGTTATCTGAAGTGAAGCTTTCTCAGTTTGGAGCTTTTGGACCTCCTTTTTTGTGCAAACTCACTCCAATGATCCCTCTGATGAAGCTTTGATGCTTGGAAGGAGTTTGTAATGGCTGAAATGAAAGCTTACACTCTTGCTTGCCAGAAATCGTGTTTCAGTTTTGGAGGGTTTTTTGGTTGCAATGAAGGGTGGGAAATGATCCTTTGATGAAGCTGAGTTGATTGATGAAAAGAGTTTGAAGTTTGAGTGAGTATGCTGTGAGTTTCGAAAGCTTTTGCAAATGGGGTGATTTTTGAGAGCTTGGGCAATCTGAAGTGTTAGGCTTGTGTAATGTGTGTTATGAGCTGTGTTTGATCCACATAACAAGCATTAATAGGTCAGAGAAGTTGTTGTGGCCTATGGTGATTGGTATGGGCTTTCTTGCACAAAGTCAACAAAACTTGTACTTGAGGTATGGGCTCTCTTGCAGCTGGCTTTTTGGCTTGTCCTAGCTCAGCAAGGATCAAGGAGAGCCATGGAATTGAAACTGTGGTGATTCAGCAACTGGAAGCATGGTTATGTATCATTTTGCAATTTTCATGAAGTTTGGCCCTTTTGTGATTTCTTGATGGGCAAGGCATGAAAACTTGAGATTTTTGGGCCAATTCTGACTTTTAGGCAATTCACTATGTTGGTATGATGCATAGAAGTGTATTAGAGGTCACAAAATGGCTTGGCAAGTGTTTTTGCAAAAAAATCCTCTTTGGTGTATTCTTGAAAATTATAGGATTTTTGCCAACTTTGAAAGGCCATAACTTGAGTTCCATAATGAATTAGAACTTGTTCTTGTACTTTTTGAAAAGGGAATGATACAATCTACAACTTTCATGACCAACAAGTTTTCTTTTGAATCATTTTTGGTTGAGAAAGATGAGGTTGAAATACTTTCCCAAAATGGAAAGTTTACATTACAAGTCATTTCCATTTTTGGCAACTTTTGGTTTAGCTCAATTTTCTTCAATTTTGTGAACTTCTAAGCACTTCAATGATCAAATAAAGATCATATAACTTCAATTTGATGAAAAAACCCCTTGGGTTCCATTGTTGGGGGCCTCAGATGCCCTGATTTTGCTCTGACTTGCTCAAGAAGTTACCCAGTGAACAAATGACTTCCACAATGAATTTCTTCATCAAACTTGGTACACATGATCCTTACAACATATTGAGACCATTAGAAACAAGAATGATCAAAAAAATTGGAGTTATGGCCTCTGAAACCAAAACCCTAATTTCAGGTCATATGTGTAGTGAAACCCTAGCTCTGCTTCCATGCTTTGCAAGTTCTTGTGATTTTTTTACTTCCTTGATCTTTGAGGGCTATAATATGATGATTGAACATAAATGGACCCTTTTGGAATGATTGGAAGCCTTTGGAGTGGCTCAGATGAATCTTTGGATTGCTCAAATCACAAACCCTAGATGCAGATGAACTTGAACTAATGTAGTGAAACAAAAATGCAATATGAGATGGTATGTTTAAACTAATGCAAATATGAAAGATCACAAGCCATGGTGTGAACTTAGTGAGGTCAAATTTGGGGTGTTTATAGATTGAATACCAGAAACAACCAAAAAATTTGCACTCCGTGGAAGAAGAACAGGGAAATAAACTCAACCAAATGAATTCTGCTTGGATATAATTATGATGGTAAGAATCATAAACGAGGGATGCCTTTTGAATGATACCATAGAACTACTGGCTTGCCACACTGCGGGTGGACTTTTATCAATTTACGGTTGAACTTCAAGATACTTTCCCACCTTGAGGATGGACTTTCGCCAATCTGCGGTTGGACTTCAGATACTTCACCCCACCGCGGGTGGACTTTAGAGATTTGCCACTCTGCGGGTGGACTTATGCTCACAGCGGGAGACTTATGAAACTTGCCACCTGAAGATGGATTTTGGCCAGTCTGTGGCTGGACTTTTGCTCACTGTGGGAGACTTTTGCCCACTGCGCGGGACTTTAGAAATTTGCCACACTGCGGGTGGACTTCTGCTCACTGCGGGAGACTTTTGAGATTCGCCACCCGAAGATGGACTTTGGCCAGTCTGTTGCTGGACTTTTGCTCATTGCGGGGGACTTTAGAAATTTGTCACACTGCGGGTGGACTTCTGCTCACTGAGGGAGACTTTTGAGATTCGCCACCCGAAGATGGACTTTGGTCAGTCTGTGGCTGGACTTTTGCTCATTGTGGGAGACTTTTTCCCACTGCGGGGGACTTTAGAAATTTGCCACACTGCGTGTGAGCTTCTGCTCACTACGGGAGACTTTTGAGATTCGCCACCCGAAGATGGACTTTGGCCAGTCTGTGGCTGGACTTTTGCAAGATATCAAACTTGGATTATGTTGGGTACGCATATGTTGAATGGCATCAGTTGATGATATTGAGATGATATTAAATTGTAGCCAGATGAATTACATTTGAGCAAGTCACTGATTTGGCAGAATTAGTTGACAAGATAGATTCTTCATATAAGGTTGTATATTTTATGTAATGCTTATCTTAAATATGATTGATTGATCAACATATTTTGCTCAAGAATCAAGTCATCATAAAACAAGAAATCTTGTTTGCTGGAGAGTATTTCTAAATGAGTATGAGATGTTTTCAAGAAATGGATTAGTCCACCCTTGACTTTCTCATATTAAGCTCATTGGAAGTTTTTCTAAAGTGAAAAGGATGATTGTTAGTATAATTTCGATTCATAAAGAACTTCATACTGAAGTGTACAGAAGAAGTCAAAAATCATAAACAGAGGATGTCAAACTCTGAAAATGATTTTTGACAGAATGTCCAATACCTAATTGCTTCAACAATTAGAAGATTCAATGCAGATTGAATGATATTTCCTTTGCCATGCTTCTAAATAATAATATGTGTATTCAAAAGAAGAAAGCTTAGTGGTTCCAAGAGAACTTCATTAATGGAAGTATTATGAGAACTTTATGGAAGTAACTCTAACAGTTAAAGTTCTGTAAAATTGAGTCTCTATCTCAATTGAACAAACTCAAATTGTTCAAAATCTTATCTAACATTCCATTCAGATATTCCTGATGAATAGATTCTAGAATCAGAGATGGTGGGACATATGTCATCTGTTCTGAGTTGAAAGAATTTAAATCACTAGTATTATTCAACTTGAAGAAACCAATAGATATTCTTTTCAGAAGCAGATATGATGTCAATCTTTGTTGAACTAACTCTGACCAAGTTAGCTCAGTATTGCAAGAACAAGATTGTCACTCAAACTTATACAAGGTTTGTTGATACTTGTATCTGACAAAGATTTGCATCAGCACAAGGAAGCATAATCAAAAGATCAGAAGATATCAATGAATTCTCCCTAGCACATAACCTCTCAAAAGTTATGTTCAAGATAATGGAATTATTGATCCTCTGATATTCAGTATCTTGTTAAGAAGTTCTTGATAAGAAAATGAATGTTCTGATGCTAAGGATGTTGCAAGGAAAACCTTCAGAAGTTCTAAGATTTGTTCTGATCTGAAGACTAGTTTTGATCATCAAGCTCGGAGTCAACAATCAAAAGAAGAATAAGAACCTTCAGAAACTGGATGAAGAAAAGTTGATCAAAAGCTCTGCAAGAAGAAGCTCAAGTCAGAAGTAAGAATCAGAATCAGAATGGAAATCACTCAGAAAAGGAGTCATCATGAAGAATCTTCAATCTCAAGGTATGATCTCTTTATTTATATTTGAGCAGTGTCCTTTGATAAAGATACATCTACAAGTTAAATGAAGTCTTAAATCAGATGCATGATTAGTCACATATTAAGTGCATTTCTGCAATATAAACCTTCAGTGCTATGAAATTTCTAATTGATGAGACATGTTCTTTCCATAAGAAAAATCTTTTGATTTTACTCTTTGGATTTTGAACAGTCACAACACTAAATTTTTTAGACTGTGTGAAAATATATAATGACATTTGTCATAAATATTAACCATGCGTAATCACGCCATGACACATTGGATTTGTAAGATATCTCAAGATCCTTACGCATTCCACTTATATGCATTCATGATAAAACATATATCAAGACTTAATTAATTAAGAAAGTAAGCAGTTTTCTTTTCGTGTCATTTATGGTAAAACCTTCATTCATCTTATCGCTTGATAATCGCCATAAATGTAGACCACTCACTTTCTTTTCTGAGTCATGCCAGTCTTTAATTCTCTTTAGGTAATCATAACCTACCTAGGATTTATTAATTAAGATTTGCAGAATTTTATTTAAATATCCAACTACTTCTTCTCTTCTCATTCCTGAGTCCTTGTATCTAGTCATTCAATAAAATTATACAAAGTAGTTTCACAACATGCCTTCAAAAACCTTACTTGGAGAAGAATCTCTTCTATATCATATTCCATAAAAACTACTCGTGATTGATGAACTGAGGAAATATGGGTTAGAAATCCTTAAGAGCATGCATGTTCAGGCTTGGAGGGGTTACTTTGCTACTCTGAATGGACCCATTTTTCCAAATCTTGTAAAAGAATTTTGGAAATATGAATTCATTGGAAACAAAGGGAAATCCATTTGCTCTGAGGTCTTTGGTGTTCCTCTTAATATTACTCCTTCATCCACTGCTGAAGCAAACAATTTTTCTGTTTCTGGAGTAACAGTTGAGGACTTTCAGTCAGACATCAAGCTCATTAAAGAGCTAAAAGTTGTACACAATGAGTCTCTTCAAGTCTATGGACCAACCAGTCCTTTCTCTCTTCTTTCTGTTGTCGCTCCCGGGATTTTCATCCTAGTACAAACGCGAAAGTGGCGCAGAAAAGGTAGAGTCGCCAATCAGGCATTTTTATCCCGAAGGAACGGGAAAGGTAATGTTGCACAAACCTGAGGAAGAAGGAAAAGACTAGGTCCTGCGAACCAAAGATCTGAGTTCGGGAGTCGGTTATAATCTGGGAAGGTATTAGCACCCCAGACCGTCTGCCGTACTCGACGGGATCCATGATTGTTTGTTTGTTTCAAAGGGTGAGAAATAAAGTGTTGCTGAACAAAACTGCTACTGGAATGGAAGGGAAATGAGAAATGGAACTGGAAATGAGAATGGAAAGAAAGAGGGAAATGTAGGGAAAATAAAGAATATGCTCGAACGGGCCCTACCCTGCTGCCTACGTACCTCATCGGGAAAATGAGGATCAGATTCGACGTAGTTCGCCTAACCAGGCGGGAACTTTGTTTGTGTTTTTTATCGCTGGAACTGCTTATGTTTATGCTCAGGTGTTGCAGGCTTGTCTGGTACGAGTGTGTTTACCGTCTTGCATGTGAGACAAGTCGTCGCAAGTTCGCGTTCAGAATGAATGAGATGACAAAGAGAAGTTCCCGCAGGAAAGCCGCTTATTGTTTGTTGTTTGCTTTTTAAGAGTTTTTATGAATTTGGCACAAGGAAGTGAATTCAAACTCTTTTCCATAGAATGTGTACTTGCTACAACATTCCAAGATGGAATAGTAGAACAAGCACACCAAGCAAGGAGAATTTATCCAAGACTTGTTTCCAAGGATTAGGGTCTAAGTTCACTAGCTTGTTGAACTTATTACATGCTTTTGTAGCTAGTGAAGAAATGTCTTTTAGATTTTCTTTGTGAAATAACCTCTTGATAAGACTTTTACATCATGTTAGACAAGCTTACATTATTCCAAGATGGAATGAATTCAAGTGCCCCATGGAATAAGGCTATACACAAGGGATTCTTTCATGCATTTATCAAGTCTTTTTTATTTTATTTGAAGATGAGAAAAGAACACTCAAGAGGAAAAAGGTTAATGCTACTGGGGGACTAAGACACAACCCTAAGTTATCTTAT